>CAJHZI010000499.1:697500-1342500 GCA_905160935.1 Enchytraeus crypticus | reverse complement strand
ACTTGCCAAGAGACAGTGATCATTGCATATTTAGAAGGTTTTCAAAAGTAATGGTGAATATAATGAGCACTTAACGAACGACATTATTAAAAATTCAGTGAAATTATTAACACTTAAATATTAACTGAAATAGCGACATTCTAACCTTAGTTCCATATGCATATAAATATGAATATAATAAATATGAAATATATAAAAAATATGATAAATATAAAAATCTTACCCCATGATGTGAATATTGCAGACGCTTCAATTACGGTCTAAGAATTTCTAGCAATTAGTGTCATTTCAGCAAATGAATACTATATCGCATATAACTAGTGTCCGGGCCTATTCTCCTATATGGAGTTAAGAATGCTATTCTTCTATATATTTAGCTGGACTCTTATTCAAATACTAATCACGTTTGACTACTGAATTAGTTTCCCAAATTTAATTTAACTATTACGTTCTTAGAAGAATTAAAATCCACATGCATTTGGTAAATGTATATAGTGAACATAAAAATGACTGTAAAACATCACAGCGAGAAATTATTGAAATTCTGCCTAACAACATGGATTACGTTATAAGTCAAACAAGTTTGAACAATATGGATAATGAACATAATAATACAGTGACATAATAAAGAATACTACGATAAATAGGAAATAATAGACACACTAAGACACTGAGTACTTCGTTGAGAAACTTTCTCAAAGTTTCACTTTGGAGTTAAAATTTTAGCAAATTAAAGAAATCCGAAGCAGTTTTAAATTGGTTACTTTATCTACCTATACATGTTTTGTATTTACCAGGGGAATGTCTGTACATTGACTGCTTGAATATGTGTCATCATCATGGGAGCTGAAGATGTAGAATTAAATTAAACTAGCTCAATTTTTATTTTGACCTTCACCCCTCCCCCCTCACATGATTGTCATCACTGAACTCCACCATCATCCACTCTCATGATGATGATATATATGTATGAAACCCATAGTCTGTCTCCTGGCAAAGATAGAGCATGTATTTGTAGAGAAAGTAACTAATTTAGAACTACTTGAATTTAGACCCTTGAATAAGCAAATTCACATTCCTTGCAGATTTAGGTTAGTTTAAAGTAACCTAGATCTATCAATGGGTTAGTAAGGCCATCCAGTATTTGAATTTGTCAAATTGTGATCTCTTTTAATACAACCGAAGGATAGGTGTATATAAAAAGATTAAAAGAAACAAAGAAAAGCAAATATAGGCGTTGTGATATGAGGAATTAAGAGAATAAATTGCAAAAGGTCTACAATATAATTTGACCTAATTAATTGTCAATAGGATTATGTCTTAATTTCATAATTAAAATGCCTATTTTTACATGAGAAGTAACATCGTACTCGATTTAATAAAATTGTCAACAAATATACACAGTGCGCTACAATTCTTTTGTAAATCTACGAATTCCAAACTCTCTAAATTCCGACAAACTAACCTAGTAAAATTAAGCTTATCGTAATTATATAATGTTAAAGTTAGCTTATAATCTAACTGCACATTATAAATTATGCAGAACTAACATGAAATACATTATTCTCGCTAGTAATGCAAGCAATTTATAGAATAAAAATGTAAATAATTATTTAAATCAATTCTAAATAGTTATATTATCGGCGTTCACAACAAACATAAAATTCGCCATGTTGTCTGACTAACCATCCCCCTGTTGAATCATCAACATCATCATCGGCTACATAAATCATCAAGAGTTAATCACATGCCAATGTTCATAGAGAAATAATAGTTTATGACTATACTTATCTGGCACTTTCAATATAAAAAGCTCAAGTCGTTGGACAGTTTTATCATATACTTATTTAACAGCTTATTGAGGCCAAATTTTTAATAATAAAACAGAATTAAAAAGTAGCCAGATCATGGTGTAAAATCAGATACCTCAGAAGATATTCTTACAGGTCAACTGGTTGATTACACATCGCTGAGAGTGTCAATTGGAAATTTTTTGTTAGTTTACAGCAATATTTGGCTTGCAAAAATTTAAGCAGACAGACAGAAGCAATCAATGATCAAAATACACAAATGATTAAAACTAATTACTAGCCTCATAAAATGTTATCGTCTATAAAGGTTACAAACTATTACTTACAATTGTTCCTAATAAAACACAAAGAATCATAGATGATATGACAGTTTAGTTTCAAAATGGACACTAATTTCCATAAACAAATAATTTAAAACAAGAAACAATGAAGTCGAATCAATGACCTTAACATTGACCTAATTTGTTTGTTTTGATTTTTAAGAGTGCACAGTTTTCTATATAATTGAATTTAGAAAACTCACTTTACGCTTCTTTATTATCTTATTTATTAGCAGTTTATATAACATCTAACTTTTTCTTAGCATTTTGTGTTTCATGTCTAGTAAGGATTGGCTTTAGTTTTTTTATTTATTTGATATTGTTATTACTTTGCCGGGCGGTTTCACATGCTCTAACTGACGATGAAAAAAATTAATTTGATTAAAATTTATAAGTAATATAAATATACTGTACTGTATATTAAGGTACTGCTCTGCCCTTTAAAATATTACATGCTTTTGATTATATGTAATTTGAACGCTACTGGAGGAAGAGAGCTGATATCTTAAAATATGACATTTGAAACCTGTTATAGAGAGAGAGAGATATGTGTTTATTTCAGCATCAACACCAATCCATTGACAATTACAGATTACAAACACAGATTCAACATAGTGTAGATCATAATAACACAAAACTATAAAAAGTGCACTTAAAATAAACACAGGTGTGCAGATGTGCTCAAGACATAGCAATCAAATAGCTACTAGCATATCGGCCACCAGTGAGGGCATACCCCTATCTTGCTGGCCACCGAAAAAACATATAAACACGTAAATTTACGTGTTATTAAGTTATTTAAGTTAATAAGTTAAATTTAAGTTATTAGACTTTAGAAGTGTAGCATAATTAGGCTATCATATCGATCCAGACTAAAAATTAAGTTAGTAAGAATATAGCAGATTAAATAACAAATCGACACTTGAGAAACATGAATAATTATGATGACCAACTAGCATGTAGATGATTTTTAAGAAGCTTTTGGAATCTATTACGGTATTGGATGGATCTGATATGGTCTGGTAGACTATTCCAAATTTTGTAGCTGTTGAATAGCGTCGAAGAGAAGAATGCACGGTTAGATTGTAAGTATAGATGGTCAGTTAATGATAATCTGGTTATGTAGTTGTGCGAGGTTTTACTATGAATAAAAAGATCACTAATAGCAGTAGACAAATTATTAGGAAAGTGTAAATGCTTATATATAAGTTTAGCAATTGAGAATTTATGTAAAAGGGCAATTGGAAGGATATCATAATTCATATAAAGTTGCTTAACATTGTAGAAACGATTATGATTTTGTAGATTCCCCAAGACTATATTAATAGAAACATGTAATGGATGAAGAGCAGACTCAGTTGTATTACCATAAACTTCAACTCCATACGTAACATATGAGTATATAAGAGTATGAAAAATCATTTCACGACAGTAAGCAGGTAGAAATTATTTTCGAGCATATAGCATAGAGTTTAGATTATTGATTTTTTTAGATAAATATATAATATGTTGCTTGAAATTTAGATTATCATCAATCCATATACCTAGGAATTTGATTGAGTTAACTTTGTTGAGCTCGACATTATTCAAATTAATCTTAAGATTATGATCGTCAATGAATTGATTATCAGCAGCACTAGGGAAAAAAATGATATACGCAGATTTAGAGATATTAATTGTTAAACGATTGTATTTAAACCAATGGAATAACTTATCACAGATATAATTACTTGAATTAAATAAATCCATTAAATTACTTTCACTAACAAATATGTTAGTGTCATCCGCAAATAACTTCAAATTAACATTATTGCAAGCGTATTGGATATCGTTAATATAAATTAAGAAGAGGAGCGGCCCAAGAATAGAGCCTTGAGGGACACCTGTAGTAATTGGTAAGGTAGAAGAAATAGTGTTTCCAATACAGGTAAATTAGGATCTACCAGATAAATATGAAGTAAGAAGGTTAAACACATTACCCCTGAATCCATAGTGATATAATTTATGAAGAAGGATCCCATGATCAACCGTATCAAATGCTTTTGAAAGATCGAGAAACATGCCTAGTATGTGGTTTTTGTTGCCTTTTGCCATCCTAATCATATTGCAGCTACTGAACAAGGCATCAGTGGTTGAGTGGCCATGACGAAAACCAAATTGATTTTTATAGAGTATATGATATTTATTGAGATATACCATAGCTCGTTTATAAAGTATTTTTTCAAAAATTTTACTAGTTGTATTTAAAAGGGATATAGGCCTATAATTGTCAATACAATCGTGCTTACCTTTTTTAAAAATGGGAATAACTTTAGATAATTTAAAAGCCATTGGAAATACGCCAAATTCAAAGGATTTATTAATTATATGACAAATTGGATGAGCAATTATTTCAGAGGCAATTTTCAATATTTTGCTACTTATGTTATCAGGGCCAGTTGAATTAGTGTTTTTTAGTGAGTTAATAATGTTTAGAACTTCAGTGGATCAGTAGGGGCCAGAAATATACTTTGGTTAAAGTTTCCTCGTAGGTATTCATGACAATTGGGGATTAAGAAAGGGAAATTAGAATTCAATTTTTTACCCACAGAGCTAAAATATTTATTAAACTCCTCAGCTATAAGAAGTTTATTATGTAAAACTTTATCCCCTATAGTAAGCTTGTTAATATTAGTTTATTTTTTCCTAGTAGAATAACTTAGTACATTATTTAAGGATGACCAGATGTTTCTAATGGAGTTAAGACGTTTATCAAGTATTCCCTTGTAATATTTCTGTCTGAAAACATTTAATTTTAATTCGAGTTTGCTTTTAAAAGCTTTGTAGTTCATTTCATCCTTAAAACAATTTGTTTTCTTAAATTTATAGTAAAGTTTATTTTTAAAATTAATTTCTCTTTTTAGTTCATTTGTAATCCAGGGTTTGTCTCTATATGAACTGCGTGAGCATCGTGTTAATGGAAAATGCTTATTCATTAATGTGCGTAAGCTTTCAAGGAGGTAATCAGTGCATTCATTAACGTTATTTGAATTATAAATATTTGACCATTTAATGTTAGTAGCGAGATCAAATTTAAAATTGTTGATTTTTGTTTGGCTATAAATGCGAATATTCGGTCTATCGGTGAAGTTAATACGTTTGTTTATACCACTACTCTAATATAATTTTTGTGACCACTACTCTAATATAATCGCAATTATTCCTAATTGCAATTATATTAGAGTAGTGGTCACTGATGTCAGTAATTACAGTTAGACACAATATATTGCTGAGGTTGCGTGCACTATCAACTGTAACGAAATTACTAAATACATGGTCAATAATTGTACTGGATAAATTGCTAATACAATGGGTGGGCACAACAGAGAGAGGAGTAAAGTTCAACATTCCTAGCATGTCAACATAACGTTTAACACTACAATTTATATCATGTTTAGATAAATCAATATTAATATCACCAATTATTTAACTACCTTTAGTGGGTTTATAAAGAGAGAAAATATCAGTAAAAGCCTCTATAAATTCACAAACAGAGCTATGAGGGTGACGATATAGTAGATTAATACGAATCTTACCAATGTTTGTGATAACGTCAAATATGACAACTTCAACAGCAGAATTGAAAGCATTGTAGTCATTATGAGATGCAATTATGTTAAAGGACAAAGAGTTTTTTATTAAGCAAGCGACACCTCCAGCATTTTGATTAATAGGCGGAAAAGGCATGAAAGTATAATTAGGGATTAGATTAGTAAAGTAGCAAATATTAGTATACCAAATTTCACTCAATAATATAATATCAAACTGATTATCATATAAAGCTAATAAATCCAATAGTTTATTGTGATTTGCATTTAAGCTTCTAATATTAATATGAAAGATGAGCAAACCCATAGAAGTATTATTGATTATAGAATTAGACTCTTCAGGAGAGTAATGACCTAGCTTACTTGCAGATACAATATCATCGTTGAGAATGTTACCAAGGTATTCGATATTGACATTACGAACATCATTTTCCAATAAGGGGAGGGGAACAGTGGTAGGATCGATGATAGGAGACTGATATATAGTAGAAAGCTGATCTGAGAGGCTGTAATTGTAAGGTGTATCAGTTGGAGTAGCCATTTATAATGAATTAGTTTTGAGGCTTGTTGAATAACCATTCACGGACAGTGCAATCCTCAGGCCATGTATTTTCATTGTAGATAATATCCTCAAATTTAGCTTCGCATGTGACAAGAAAGGCTGATGATTGGAACTCTCTGCCAGTTTTCGATATTCCTGATAGTTTCTTGCATGAGAGAGGTACTGCACCTGCATTCCTAATGTAGTCCAGCACGTTATCAGTTGTTGTTAATTTTTCAAGACGCCCAACAAAAACTGTTATTTTTTAGGTATCACTTTAAGTGAGCAGTCTTCATTGAGTTTCTTTTTCCCTTGAATTGATCTACCCTTCTTGTTAGCCACTGTCGTAAAGCCATTACCATGACTATGTCTGTTATTATGGGAAGAAGCACCAGTCTGTGCTGAGGCTAATTCAGCCCATGACCTGGGGCCCGTAGATTCTGACATACTGACTTGTGAGACATTATTTGAAGCCGTTTGAGGTTGTTGATTTACAGTATGTGGATTAGTATTTGTAGTTTGCAAATTGCATAGTAAATGTTGAGGTTGCTCGTGTAGACTAGAGGATGCGTTGAGTGTGGGCTGGGTGAGAATTTCGGTAGAGGTTCTATGTAGCTGTGATAGAGCGCAGTCAAGCTTATTTCCCATTGAGTCAAGTTTCTGTACTAAGCTATCTTGTTGATGAGAATTGACTGATTGATTCATGGCCGAATTTGATAAGGATTCAATTTTAGCCTCCATACCTGATAGAGAATTCATTATATCCTGTTGAAATTTAGAAAAGTTTGTTTCAAGTTTCTGGATGACTGGAATCATTGATGGGGGTATCCTTTGTAGATTAACTGCAACATATGTGGGTGTACGAATTTTGTTTTTATTGATGACGGACCATGCATCAACAATTTCGTCCACCATTTTATCTGCTGATCGACTTTGAGTGGCTGGAGGAAGCACCTGTAGCACCTTAAGGTCCTTATCGTTTCTGTGATTATCCACAAAGGCAAATAGCAATGATTTAGCTGATTTTATCTCCTCTTTACTGTAAAAACTAGTAATAGTATCCAATAAGATGTCTTTAGGAATCGATAATCCATAGTTACTTAGGTAGCATAGAAGTTCATTGCTTACGATAGAGTCATCAGTACAACTTAAGTTGCTATTCATTGCTAAATCGAGTTATATAATTACTATAGCGGAAGCGACCGTACGCGTTGACACGCGAAGCGAGAATTGAGAATTGTTATGAGAATTAAAAGTTACTGATGTTTAGTAATGTTAATTTGGTGGTAAGGAAACTCGATAATATGGATCGTTAATTTAGATTAAAAACTTAAAACCAATGTTAAAATCATTTCATATCTCGAATGTAATTTCAGTGATGGGCGAGCCAGGGTTCGAATCCTGCTTATACTGAGCCACAGGGAGACATCTTACTAACATGCCACTGTCTCAAGCTACTACTTACCTAGCTAGTTAGCTACTAGCTACTTAGTAGCTAGTAGCTAACAGGTTTCATGACCTCAAAGTGAGGAAACAATGTACTGTGGCTGTTAAAGCAGCCAATAGGACCTTAGGACTAATAAAGAGAACATTCAAAATTAGAAATAATGGCATTGTTTTAAGATTGTATAAATCTTTGATTCGACCTCATCTGTAGTATTGTATGTCAGTGTGAAGGCCACACTACAGGAACGATATTGAGCTTATTGCAGCAGTGCAAAGAAGAGCATTAAGAACTATTAAGGTATTCAAAGCATTAGGGTATGAGGAGAGTCTAAATGCAGTTCAACTGACATCCCTAAAAACCAGGAGAATTAGAGGTGATTTTATAGAAGTTTATAAAATAATGCATGGGCTTACCGAATTAAGAGCAACAGATTTTTTCAAATTCTCCAATAATGGTTTAAGAGGACACAGCTATTAGTTGTTTAAGCCTAGTGTAAGGACAGACTTAGGAAAGTTTTCTTTTTCTCAAAAGGTGATTGATTGATAGGTGGAACTCTGTGAGTGAGGAGGTTGTGAATGTGGTGTCGGTGAATACGTTTAAAAATAAGCTTGATGTTGTAATCATGTATGATTGGGGTTTATAATAAGCCGTTGGCTTTCTTCCCTTGTTCCTGCTACCTAAGTTTGACTAATGATTGAATAACAAAAGATGGTACCAATTTCGGTAAATTCTGGTAAAAGTCTATCGACTGACGCTGATAGAATAAGTGATTCAGACATTATTAGTACTATAAATTGACCCTTAATCTTGAAGCAATGTTAATATTCTTGATTTCAGAGTCTTGTTACATTTTGAAATCATGACTATAACTTCAGTTTTTATCAGACAAAAAGAATACCTTACAAGATGTATTCAGCGGGTAGTGTTTTCTCCTGTTAGAAAAAAGTCTGAAGTAGGAGGAACTGGGAAGAAGAGCTTCGCTGAAACGATTAATCTACCTCGTACAGATTTTCCTCTTTCGATGAAGGGTGATGTTGTAGTTCAACGCGAACTTAAAATTCAAAAGGTATAAAAAGATTTTACAATGGTATAAATAATGCTATAATTTCTAGGTGTAAATAAATAGATATATCATACCTATTTCTTTGCCTTTAAGGTTGAAAGCAATTCAGGTATATTGTTACTCTACTTGAAATAGTAGATGTACACGATAGGCGACTTGGCTGCAAACATTAGACTTTAGTCAAGTCAGTATCATGTAACCATAAAGCTGTTTTATGTTATAATCTTTTACATTTATGAAGTTCTTTTTTGCTGGTATGTAATAATGACAATTATTTTGTAGATACGTGACTTTGCTGGATTGTATAACTGGCAGTGGAATGAGAGAAAGGATGCCAAACTCTTTGTACTGCACGATGGACCGCCGTATGCTAATGGAAAACCTCATGTGGGGCATGCCGTTAATAAGGTCTCTCAGATATCTTAACGTCAATAGTCTGACAATCCCTTGGAATATAACTTTCCTGCGATCATATCACAACAGCATCATGGATGTAGGCTTGTAACTATATCTTATTCAGCTGTCATAGCACAATATGAACAGGAATATTTGGTGCCAGAAATATGTAAATTGTTGTTAGAGAATGATCTGAAATCTTTGTCACCATTGTATGACTGCCTTAGTTAAGCAGTATTTACTTGTGAATTTTATAATGTTGTTATCTTATAAATTACAATATCTATGTAATGTACCTTATAACTTTTTCTCTGTTAATATGCAAATCAAATTACTATGTATGCATAGAAGAAGATAGACACTCTTATTAATGACTTGTCTAAATAATATTTTAAATGAAAATTTGATACATGTATTAAATAATTTAAATTTAGAAGTTCTAAGTAAACCTATGATTAATTCATGTATATTGGTGTTTACTGTCATTGCTGCTTTATTGCATTGTTGCTGTCACTGAAGACTTAATTACTATTGATCATAAGATGCATAATTATATAATACACCGGGGAAACTGGCCTTCTTAACTATGTAGCAAGAAAAAACGAGAGCTTTTGCAAAATTTCTGCATTCTGTACAATATCTTTAGTAGTGAGCAAATCATGTAGCACTCCTAATAAAAATTTGAGACAGAAACAATAATTTGCTCTCTGTGTCGTGCCGTTATTGGCTGGAGCCGGTGGCGATGTCGGTAAGATACTCAACTGCGGATCAGTATGTGCGAGGTTCAAATCCTGGGTTCGGCCGTCACTGACATAGCTCTCAAGTGAGGAAACTGACGTTAACGTTAGCTTTTTAGCTTTTTATTCAAATTTAAGTGACTATCTTGTGATTGCAGATACTGAAAGATATAACAAACCGCTTTCAGCTGCTACGTGGACGTAGAGTCCACTACAGGCCAGGCTGGGACTGTCATGGACTTCCCATAGAGCAGAAAGCTCTCGCTTCAATCCAGACGGATCATCGGAATCTAGATCCCCTTGACATTCGCAGTAAAGGTACTGTAATAAACAAGTGCTCATGAAGTAAAGCTAAAGCTGGTAAAGCTAAGGTTAACGTCAGTTTCCTTACTCGAAAACGATGTCAGTGACGGGTGAGCCAAGGATTTGAACCCGCACATACTGATCCACGGTCGAGTATCTTACCGATTTCGCCACTGGCTCCAGCTATTATAAATATATTATAGCCTTAATCTCTTAGACCTCTTTATCGCTTCTTCATTTGTCTAAATAGTGTTAATAAAAGCTGATAACAGTTGGTAACAGCAATAATATCTAGTATTTGGAGTAATGATATGATATAAAAATCATATTGATCACTGATTAACTGGTTTTTTGTTTTATTAAATAATGATGAGACTGAGAATTGTTGCAAAACATTATATTATATTATTTTAGCTAGCCTAAATTTTCTTTTCATGAAGGGCGTCCCTCAAATTGATGACACAAACAAATCAATAAATTGTTTTTATATTTTTAATATCAATATTTGATCATTTAAAGGATCGTTGAATATTTGATAAACTGTATTGTTAGTTTTGCTATATAGTGATCAACAAATATTGTTTGAAATTTACAATTAATTATTAATCCCTGGTATATTGATCAGCAAATCATTCTTAAATGACAATCAATTCCTAGTCAATAGATCAATATGATAGCTTGATCAATTGATATTGCTAGGAATTTCTGAGAATTTAATTAAATGTTAGTAAGTACAAGTATTGATTGCTATTTTGAAGCAAATAGTTTTGCCAAGGCAGCTCTTTCTAGTCAAATGGAGGCTTTTCGTAGCTGGGGTATAATGGCAGATTGGAAAAAAGGTTGCTACTACACGCTGGACCCGCAGTATGAGGCCAGACAACTGGAACTCTTCTATCAGCTTTATGAAAAGGTCTCATTACTTTAATCAATCAATGCTGAATATCAATAATCAGTAAGCAAGGATATCAGTATTTGCATGATAAGTTGAAATAATGGACTGAAAGGTTGTTTATTAGCCCATTGATATATACAATGCACACTATGCTATTTAAAATACATACTGCTTACAATGTACCGTTAAGAAGGTTAAAAAACATTATAGTAGGGGATTATCCAAATTTTAATGAGAACAATAATAGTAATAAGGAAATTTATAGGAGCTTCATTCTGCAATAAGCCACAATAGAGCTAAAGGAACATTAAGGTCGGCTATCCTTCGGCCTGACACCACCAAGTGTAAACTACTTGGTTTTCTGTATTACTATTACTGTATCTGCAGACTAGAACGGCTGGTTATAGTCAGTTGTCCATATTACGTTTCCTGTATGGTATATCATAGCTGTCTTACTGCCCAACAATGTATTTTTGTGGCGACATACCTGACTGAAGGCTCAAATGCTAAAGCTATTTAATTAAGAGTGCTAAATCTTCTTATGGCCTAGAGTTCTTTGTGGCTTAGATTTTTGATGCGATAATAAATTATTGTCATAGCGTTTTGAAATAATTATAATTTTTGTATAAAATTTAATAATTCTAATTAATTACTGGAGAATTCAGTTGGTTTGTTATGGAATATTTAAGTATAAATCAACCGAAGTTGTTCAAACATGTTTTGTGTGTCTAAAAAGGTACTGAAGAAGGCTATGGAAAAGCACTTTAATTGCAGTTATATAACATCTAGTTGGTAAAGGCTGCATTAACAATGTGGCAATAGCTTTACCTTTTTGATGGTGTCGATTTCTTGTTGTTGGAGAACTTATTTATTATTAGACTTTATTAATTTTGTAGTAGACCCCAAGTGTGTGACTTAGGCCTGCCATTGGCAGATTACTAGATAAGCAGAATGAGAGAGGGAGAGGAGGAGTTGATCTATTTTGTAGTTATTTGTTTGAAAATGTGAATTTTCAGCTTAATTGAATAATTTGTGATTTAATTAAATGATTTCAATGCAAATAAAATGTATCATAAGTGTAATAGGTGTTCAGTTGGCAGTTACTATGATGGTTAGACATTGTTGTTTTCATTTTTATGCTACAGAAATACATCTATAGAGATTACATGCCAACATTCTGGTCACCATCTTCTAAGTATGATTTTTACTTTAAATTATTTTTAAAACATTCATATAATAATAAGCTTTAATAAAATTTTTATATGGAGCTTTGCTATAATTTGAATTTGCTATTTTCAAACAATGAAGAAGTGGTCTCTGTCATGCCAAAGACTGCAACTGATTTACTAAGATTTCTGAATGTGTAGAATTGAAGAGATTAGATAATTAATCAGTTATTCTGAAATCCTTTCATAAATAAATTGTTACTGTATTGTAATATATGCTCTAGTCGCTTAATATGAACATATGCTGCTTTTGACTAGTCTCTACCTACAAATTATCTGAATTTTACACTAGACTTTTTGTGCTAATGTGATACAGAAGATTTTTGAGTGAAACTCAATTATATTAAGACTATAACCAGTCTGTATATCAAAAAGGACGGCATTAACTAAAGCTGAATTGGAATATGAATATAGCATAATCTGTTGTGTGATAAAGGACGTCTTGTAGTAAAGCTGAAACATAATATGAAATAATGTAATCTGTTGTATGATACTGGACGGCTTTAACTAGAGCTGAAATAGACTATGATAATGTTTTTAGTATGTTGTATATTACAGGACAGCTTTAGCAGAAGCTGAAATAGAATATGACACACAGTACAGGAGCCAGGCTGTCTATGTTAAATATCCTCTCAGTCAACTGCCTTCTGCCCTTAGCTCACATGGTAGGCCTATATTGTAAAAAAGGCAGGCTCACAGGGTAGGCCTATATTGTAGGCAGGCTCACATGG
This sequence comes from Enchytraeus crypticus, assembly GCA_905160935.1. Lineage (NCBI taxonomy): Eukaryota > Metazoa > Annelida > Clitellata > Enchytraeida > Enchytraeidae > Enchytraeus > Enchytraeus crypticus. The sequence goes on along the minus strand of CAJHZI010000499.1, from coordinate 1,329,446 downwards.
TAGGCCTATATTGTAGGTAGGCTCACAGGGTAGGCCTATGTTGTAGGTAGGCTCACATGGTAGACCTATGTTGTAGGTAGGATTATGTTGTAGGTAGGCTCACAGGGTAGGCTTATATTGTTGGTAGGCTCACAGGGTAGGCCTATGTTGTAGGTAGGCTCACATGGTAGGCCTATATTGTAGGTAGGCTCACATGGTAGGCCTATATTGTAGGTAGGCTTACAGGGTAGGTCTATATTATAGGTAGGCGCACAGGGTAGGCCTATATTCTATGCCATGAACCCTACCTATTCTGTTTGCCTTGATCTTTACCTAAATATCGTCCTAATTATTATGCTTATTTTATGTACTTTGTGATGCCATTGCAACATGAAATAATTTGTTGATTCTTTGATAACTTTATTTTATTTATTTATTTTGCTTTGTAGTAGTAAATAACATTTTTGTTCAATGCATTTTTGCTAGTCTCTATTATACAAGACAGTAGCACTCACTTCATATAAAATATATATTTTATAAATAAATAATAGCATAATTTTTCCTGACTCTAGCTCATTTGGTATTCAAGATAAGATGATCATGAAATAAAAGGAATAAAGTTAGAATTTGGAACCATTGGTATTTCAAGTGCGCTATTGTATCTGGTGTGCTTCTACGGACTATACTAGTCAAAAGTGTGTATTTATTTACTTATAGATGACATGTTTTTTTGTTGAAGCTTTTGTAGTCAAATATAGTTATTTAATTCTTTGTTAATGGCTATATACTCAATTAATACTTTAGGAGCTGGATTTAATGCACTTGGTTTATCTGCGCGACTATGAAGTAAGTGAACCGAAGTTGGGCCCATGTAATATGCTGCAGTTGTTAACGTGTTACCAGTAACATTAACTTCTTCATCGTTTACAACATTTTATAAATGTTTTCAGTGAATGAAGGACAGAAGGTTTATGCAGTAATATGGACCACGACGCCTTGGACTTTACCACTAAACAGAGCCATCTGCTATGGGTCAAACATTCTGTAAGTAAATTCTGTAAGCAGAGTGATTTTATATGCTTCATTTCATATACATACAGTTTGTCCAAGAAAATATAATCCCTTCATATTTTGATACATTTTTCTAAAGTTTTGAATTTAGTGCTTGAAATGTTTCAGATATATAGTGAAGAGATAATGCTTTATTTGAAAAAAAAGACTATATTATATTGCACTATTGAATGTCTTAATGGCGTAGGGGTAACGTCATCAAGTTTTAAGTGACAGATCCTGAGGTGAATCACAGTCTCACTGATCTGAGAGCAAAATCTCGGACATTCACTGGACTGGTTATACGGAAATTTTTCTAGATTGCCTGACGTTTTAAACATGTGGTACTAAAAGTGATAGATATCAACATAGGTGATCATTTCACTATAATGCACGTGAATTTTTTTATATAAACGCTGTACATTTACTTTGCTATATGCTATATATATATAGATTTCTGTGATCTTAAAATTTAGAAATATATTGATAAGCTTCTCAATACATAAATATATTAATAAGCTTATAAATTCATTTAAAAGTCTCTCATCTCTCATTATAGAAATTTCTTAAATAAAATTTTCCTTTGTCCTCAATAAATTTTTACAATATTATTTTTATTTGCAGAATAAGATATAGCCTATCCTCTAAAATATTGTTGTACTGTACTTTACCTAAATTTGCAGATTGACATTTATGCTAGCTTATTGTCCTTCATTTTACTTTCTATTAAACTTTGTTCTATGATGTTCTGTAGATACAGCCTCCTGCAGGATGACTCAGCTCTCTATGTTGTTGCTTCTGAGTTCAAAGAGAAACTCTCTACAATTATCAACTTTCCTCTGCGTGTAATTGCCACATTTACTGGTACCGTTTATTTCAACTTCCTTTACTAATAATTTAATTTAATTTAATTTATATTCTTGTTGGTTCAGTATTCATGGATTTTTGTAGCTCAATATGGATTTCATTGTATCGGTATATTATAATAGAAACCGTTTTAATTGTCATTTTGTGCTTTTTGCAGTTTCTTAAATTTGCTTGACACTTTAAATATAATTGTTTAGGATTGAGAATAAATTTAAATAAATAGATTTAGGATTTAGACCTTTTCATAGTTTCTTCAACTAGTTCAATTTTAGTTGGTATAACTTGATGTCATCAATCATCAGTTTTATTTAAACTCAAATAAGTGAGGCACTTCATCAAACAAATAGTTGTGTTCAGCCTTAATTTCTCAGTGTTGTGCATTGATGAATAGCTTGTGTACATGTATATGTTCTTGTTTAGGATTACAATTGGAAGGAGCTGCATATGAGAGCCCCGCCCTGCCTGGCTATGTAGGCGGAGATTTGCCACTTCTGTCAGCCAATCACGTGATTGTTGCCAAGGGAACAGGATTAGTTCACACCGCCCCTGCTCACGGTGTGGAGGATTTTCAAGTGGCTGTCAGACACGGCTTGCCATTGGTCTCAATATGTTGCTAATACTGAAGCGTTGTGATAAATGAAAATAACATATTGCTATTAATTGTTGTAATATGAAGATAGCATGTTGCTATTAATAGTTATAAAATGAAAATAGCAAATTGGTATTAATTATTACTATTAAATGAAAATAGCATATTTGCGATTAATTATTTTTCATTTCTGTTATTCGTCAAAAACATACAGGAAAAGATGTATCACATATACATTACATACATACACACACATACACGCATACACACATACACATAAGATCATAGAACAATCAAAAATGAATTCTAGGAAACTTAAATAAAGTTCCTACTAATTCCAGATCTAGCATTATACGCTTCGTAAATTAAATACCCGCTTCTACAATAAGACACTCTATTGTCCAGAACCGTTGAACAATTTAAATAAGAAATAAATAATTATTATATAATGAAAGTATCATATTGCGATTAATTAGTATAAAATGAAAATAACATATTGCTATTAGTTATTATAAAATGAAAATCAAAAGAGAATTAATTTTTCTTGACCCCGTCGTACTAGTTTGCTACATTTAACTGAGCCTTTGCATTGTTTTCATTTTCGTTATAAGTATACTATTTATCTTATTATATACTTAGATTAAAACTATGATCTTTCCTTGAAATTATGGCTTATATTTTTTCTGGATAATGTTCAATTATTTTGACGTTACAGTTGTCTGAGAAAAACTTTTATCTTTGTGAAGAATAGCCTGCCATTGTTTTGATGGAGTCCAGATGTTTAAAAGTACTGTATGTATAATTTCATATTTCTTATTGTACTTCGTTACTTTATTTCTTATTTTCTTAGTTTTTTTCTGCATCAGGATTGTTTTGTCGATGAAGACGGCTGCTATACAGAAGATCTTGGTTCTGAGCTGAGGGGTAAATTTGTTCTGGAAGAGGGAAATCAAAAGGGTAAAAATTGAGTTCACGTGCTCAATTTTAAATTTAAAATTTCATATATTTTAAAATCTGATTAAAACATGTTTTGGGGCCTACTTTCACTGTGTGACTCAAGCGCTACCGAACATCAGTTTCATGCTGGAAAGCTGATGTTAACGTCAGTTTCATCTCTTTAAAGCGATATGAGTGACAGGAAAGCACAGCATAGGATATATCTATCATGTTATATCTGAAGTTCTGCTGCATAATTGGGTGTGATATTTAATTCCCCAGTAGACGAATCTTCCACACAAGCCATTGGGATCTGTGCTGTCATACACTTGATATCTTTTTTGTGCTACTGTACACTTGATCTCTTTCTTATGCTGCTGTAAACTTGATCTCTCTCTTGTGCTACTGTACAGGGTGAGTAAAAAAAATGATAACACCTGCAAAAAGTTTGAATATCTCAGGCTATTGTTAATATTTTACAATAAAACTTTTACCAATTACTAAGGGACTAATTTTTGATGGGGTGGCTAATTTTCATCCATTTTGGTACATAGACAGGCCAGTTATGCAAATTTCAGCAGAGCAACCGCCCTATTTTTACCTAAAAATGGCGTAAAGCACCTCCTGCAGTTCTGTCTTGTTTTTAGGCTTCGGTTGGTGTTTCTGATAGAGATGCAGCATAGTTCCCTAGATATGGTAATCCAGAGGTTTATGATCGGGATAGTTTGGAGGCCATTCATTCTTCTTGATGTAATCCGGGTTTCTCTCGCTGATCCTTTCCTGTGCATGACGAGATGCATCAGCCGGAGCACCATTCTGCTGAAAGATGAAACCATTTGGTATAAGAGCATGGCAATCATCAAACAGATCCGGAAGCAAAGTACTGACGTAATACTGAGAGTTCAACCTTACCTTCTCGTCAATGAAGTGCAATCTGCCCTTACCGTTGTAGCAAACGCCATTTTAAGGTAAAAATGGGGGGTTGCTCTGCTGAAACTTGCATAACTGGACAATCTATGCACCAAAATGGATGAAAATTGGCTACCCCACCAGAAATTAGTCCCTTATTAATTGGTAAAAGTTTAATCTACAAATATTAACAATAGCCTGAGATATTCAAACTTTTTGCAGGTGTTATCTTTTTTTTTACTCACCCTGTATACTTGATCGCTTTCTTGTGCTACTGAACACTTGATCTCTCTGGTTGTAAGCATCTCTGAACAAACATCTCTAATAAACGTCGTATGACTTGCATTTCATTGGCAATGTGTCGCTTTAATTATTTGTCTAGTGCTGGAGATGATGGGCGGTGGAAAATGGATTGTTCATACAGAAGATTATCTGCACAGTTATCCACTTGACTGGAGGACTAAGAAGCCTTTAATACTGAGAGCCAGCAAGCAATGGTTTGTCGATACGTCTGCCATCAAACAACAAGCGCTGGTGAGTCATGTAAAACCGACAGCTATTCCATTTATTTATTTATGTATTTATTTATTTATTGCATCAGACGGCTATTTCTTAGTCCTTATCTTTAAAATTTAGCCTCTGATGTCTAGATACGTTTTCATGTCGTCTTAACTTCAAAGTTTAAAATGAAATCTAAAGCTTTTTGTAAGATACTCCATTTATCCAATGAGATCATATCTGCATCATATCTATATCTGGCTGAAGTCAGTGGTGAAGTCGGTAAGATAAGATAATCGACCGCGGATCAGTATGTGTGGGGTTAAAATCTTGGGCTCGCCCGTCACTGACATCAGTTTCGAGTGAGGAAACTGACGTTAACCTTAGCTTTACCAGCTTTTTTACCCCTTTACACTTTCTCTGTGTCTCTAGTGCTCGATTTAGTGGCATGCCCAAGATACGTATTCCTACTCACATTCTGCTTTCCTGCTCCATAAAGAGCAGTCACGTCGATTAATGAGTTAATCCGTTCACTAAAGGCTATGCCTTATATCTTTTTGAAAAGTGAAGCTGACACTAATATCGTCTTTACTGTTAATGGGCAATGTTTTGTTTTAAATATTTATCTAGTGCTGGAAATGATGGGGTGGAAGGTGGATTGTTCATACTGACGATTATTTATTCGACTGGAAGACAAATACGAAGCCGTCAATACGTATACGTAGCATATTCTGCTTATTTTGATGCGTATTTTGATTGGTGACAACGGAGCGACGGCCCTGGTTGAGGCAGTTAGATGTCAGACCTCTCTCGTCCCTCCTGTTTTAAATATTCTACATTATGACTCATACATTATCTGTTATATTTTGTTGCTGACACTTGTAGGAGAGTTTGGAGGAAGTGAAGATAACTCCGAGTGGCTGGGTGGCAGGAATGCTGTCTCAGCTCACGCAGAGAACCTACTGGTGCATCTCCCGGCAGAGAGTCTGGGGCGTGCCTATACCTGTATTCTATAATGTAGCCACCCAACAGCCTCTCATATCAAGGTATTCATACATTGTATCTAGTACTTGTGCCTACACCTGTATTCTATAATGTAGCTACCCAACAGCCTCTCATATCAAGGTATTCATCCATTGTATCTAGTACTTGTGCTTACACCTATAATCTGTAATGGAGCCACCCAACAGCCTCTCATATCAAGGTAATCATCCGTTATGGTATTTAAGACGTGATATCTTTGACCTAAGCTGTAGCCGAGGCTTTGTTGAATTGACACCTACTCATTGACTGTCTCTGTCTGATTCCTCATTACTAGGGTAGACACTAGACAGACAGTGATCTCTGATTATACTTGGCACGTAATGGCTCTATCTGGCTGTGAGAATGAAGTTGATCATAACGTTTAACATTTTTCATGTATTTGCTGTATGTATAAGACATTCAGTAATCTCTTGCATCGTGGAAATCATCCGATATCTAGGTTTTCTATTTAAAGCCGATATAGGCCCATTGGTTCTGACTGTTTTAAACCGGAGTCTGTTATGCTAAATGTTGATGTGTATGTTGATCGTCAACTTCGACAAATTTTTTACTATTCTTAATTCCAGTGGACTTCACCACCGATTCGCTCTACCTCAATACTACTTTATACTCATTTTATTACAGCTCAACCTAGGGATGGAATACTCTCCTCTCAGAGGCTATTATCTAAATCACTTCAATCTTTTAAATCTGGGTTATGTTCTGAAAATGTATCTAAATTTCTAACTTTCAATTAGATTGACTGTATTTTTTGTATTTTTAATTTTAACTTTTTATATTTATTCCAAATGAATTTCATATTCATTTGATACATAAAATCTGATATTTTATGTAGTGTTATTTATCTGACATATGAATTTATATGACATATATTCTTGTGAATGTATATATATATATATATATATATATATATATATATATATATATATATATATATTCTCTGACCAACTGGCTCGAGAATCGAACCCATGTGAGTTCAAAACTTCTCAAGATCTCTCATTTAAAATTTCGCGACGTTACCTGTTGCTTAACACACTTCTTAGTGTTGTAGTATATGTCTAGCAATTGTCTAGTATCTCATTCAGAATTTAAATATCTCCTACTTTTAATTTGTAGACACTTCTTGGATCATTTGAAGAAAGTTGTAGCTGAGAAAGGTACAGACTGTTGGTGGAATTGTGATATACAAGAGTTGCTTCCACTGGATGTTATCAGTAAGGTAATAAAAAATACCTATAATAAAATAAATTACGTATAATACGTTAAATACGACAAATACGTTAAATACGACAATCTCTATTATGTTAAATACGCTAAATACGACAATATGTTAAATTTGACAATCTTGATAGCGTAGCTGCAGGTTCTATGCATATATAACAGTTACTACTTTCACCCTGTTATCTAAGCCTATCTCACTTATTGAAAGAACACCATCGACCAACCAGCTGATCCAATTAATATTCTTAAAGATTCTATTTATTTACTAAATCTTAATATGTCCTTTAGCATATGTAAGAGAGGCTTCTTGTGCAGGTTATCATTGCCTACCTCTTGGTTAAATTGTCAGGTTTATTTCAAATTATAATGTAATTATTTCACTAGCCCTTTTGATTTCAAGTTTTTTAAAACTTGTATGTTGATTGGGAGCTTGAGGTGAATGAGATAGAGTACCGTGTAATCTCTTTGAAGTCTAGCATATATCTGTCTGTATTTGTATTTATATAATATAATGCTCCATGTACTGAGTTACTACAGCATTTTATTTGCTTTGTATGTTGCTAAGATATAGGCTACATAAGTTATGGATAAGGAATAGTCTTTTGTGAATGGATTAACTTTATCATCAATGGAGTGCTCTTTATGAAGCGTAAAAGCTGACTTTGAATATGAATAGAACCTAGAACTTGCCACTTGGCAGAACACTAGAGAGAGAGAGAGAAAGAGAAAGAAAGAGAAACTGATTTTGCTATTATAAAAATAAAGATATGACTCTCACAGTGCTTTGCCTGTTACAGAGTGGGGGAGACACAAATGCTAGATACGAGAGAGGCAGAGATGTGCTCGACATCTGGTTTGATAGCGGTGCTTCGTGGTTCACCGTACTCAACGGTACTTAGATGACTGATTGATTGATTCATTAAGTACCATATTATTTTAACTGAATCTGGGACACTAGTGAACATATATCCGACTGATAACTTATCATGTTTTTTAGAGGCCTCTAATCTACATGTAGAATTGTAGATGCTGCAGTGACGGTTTAGTTTGCATTGAGCCATAATAGTAGTCTGCACTGCATGTCAATCACAGTGCTGACTGTTCTGCGCTAGTTCATTGTGTCGATTAAATTATTATTTATAGATTTAATTGATATATGTTCTTTTATGATTAGAAATTTGACGTATGAAGAATATATAAATGAAATTATAAAGAATACATGTGTATATGTGTTCAATAAAACATGAGTTTAATATGTGTTCAGAAAACATGATATAAATTATACAGATCTCACAAAAAGATAATGACAATCATCATAATCATCTTCACTTAAATCCCAGTTTATCTTGAATCAGGATACGAATAGAAAGCTTTCTCATTGGTTTTTGAAAATTATGTATCAATTGCTGCACAGATAACACAAGTTAACGACATTAACAAGCTAAAATTCAAAATGAAAGAAAAGTAAGTAATTAACTACAATTTTTATAAAGCATTTTATTAAAAGCATTTTATAGAGCATTTTTAGGAGGACTGGAGAAAGTCTATTCGTATCCGGACCCTATTAAACTGGGATTTAAGGGAAGATGATGATAATGATGATTTTAATGATGATGATGATAATGACGGTGATGATGATGATGATGATGATAATGATGATGATGATGATGATGATGATGATTTTATCAAGCATTTTAAATGCAATCTATAAATGTTGTCTTCAGATTGTGACCACAGAGCGGATGTATATTTAGAGGGGGTGGATCAGTTTGGAGGCTGGTTCCAGTCTTCCCTGCTCACCTCTGTAGCCGCTAATGGAAGGGCTCCATATCGGTAATTCTAATTGATTTATGTCCATATTGACTACTGTGATATTCAACTGTTTAAACTTCAACAGTTGCGTAAACTCCTGTTTGGTCAACATTTGATATTCTATAAGTTTGAATCGCTGTGCGAAGTAATGCGTAGCTGCGCGTCTGTTTTCGGGCGTTGATACAGCTGATTTGCTAATCAATTGATTAAGAAATAATATTTTAGTCCTGTTTACGATGTAAGCTGATTGGTCGATCAGCCTGAAGGACAGCGCTGTCATTGGCTGAGCTTTATCATTTGGCGGTTGACCTTGTAACCACGTAACAGTTGTTTAACCTGCAACAGATGCGCAAGTGATCTGCTGATCATGATGCGTTTATTAACTACGAGCATTAATTTTGTTATGTCGTAACGATTTCATTCCATTTTTTTAAAATCATGGTATTAAATTTTATTAATTCCTGTCTCAAATCGTAGTTTATTATGAGTAATGATGAAACGTACGTATGCAGCATTTTGTACTTGTAAGCCTTATTCTGTTGCAGATTATTTCTGTAACTTGAATTATAGTTTGACTTAAGTATTGGTGAAAGAACGAAGTATTGAACTTACTATTTGTTCTTCTTTCTCTCAATCAGGAACCTGGTTGTGCATGGTTTCACGGTGGACGAAGAAGGAAAGAAGATGTCGAAGTCTCTGGGCAATGTGATAGATCCTTATGTTATCATAAACGGTGGAAAGGTTGGGATAGTTGATTTTATGTTTCTCGGATAATATGCATAACGGTTCAGGTGTTGTGTCCGGGACACTAAAGAATATACCAACCGTTAACTGAGCGTGTCGTAATAGACAATAAATAAAAAACTAAGAGCAAACAAAAAACAAGACAAAATTGAGCAACGGAACCCACTTCAGAATCTGAAGCCATATTTTTTCCAAAGCTATAAGCCATATAATGGATAAGTAAAACATAGCCTTGTGTCATGGGATTAATTTATTGATCTATTGAGTGCTCCAAATGGAGCGTGAAAGCATACTCAGTGTATGAACATGTACCTTGGACGTGCACTTGGCAGAGCATTAGAGAGAGTGAGTGTGTGTTGTGTGATCATTCATCATCGTCATCTTCCGTTGAATCTCAGTTTAGCTAGGGCCGGATAAAAAAGATAGAGAAGATATTTTGGGTAACATGGCTAGTATTACAAGTACTCTGACGTAGTGAGATAGATGCTAAGATTTAATTTTATCGGATAGCTCTGGCATTAAAATCTACTTATGTGTACATGATCATGGCATCCTAAGCCCAGCACTTGTTTTAGCTTGGAGCATTAGGTAGGGCAATCCACCAAAATAATAATGTAATAATGTAATTTTGACCACTGATTCATATGCAGGATTTCTATTATCTGCATAGTATGTCTCTCTTTCTCTCTCTCCTCTCTCTCTCTCTCCTCTCTCTCTCTCTCTCTCTCTCTCTCTGTAGATCTCTCTTAATCTTTATCTGTTAAGTCTAATAATAGGTCCGTGGTATATATAATTTCAATTAATTCTCATCGACACTCTTTTATATAACTCTTTCTTGTCTTCTTTATTTCTGTTTTTCATTTATGCTACACTGTTAACATTTGAATTTCTCTAGGACTAATATGAAGTCCTTATATAGGACATCATAATATTCTATATTTTATTTCTCTAGGAATATTATGATGTCCTTGTATAGGACAAGAAATCTGAGCCAGCCTATGGGGTGGACGTGCTGAGGCTGTGGGTCGCTCAGTCAGGCACTGACGCTAGGATACTGATCGGCCCTAACGTCCTGTTAGCTCTGCATCAGCGACTCTTCAAGGTTTCAACTCCTTCATAGCTTCCCATTGTTTCGATTTGAAGCTGAAAGTGATATTTGTATTTTTTTAAAAAGATTAGCCTTTCACATCTTTTGTTGTAATTATACTCTATGGAATCATAAAATGGAGAAAATTGTCAGTTTTCATTAGTTGTGCAATATTGTAGATAAACAAGTTTTCTTCTTATTATTCCGTACTATTACTTATTCTTGTTTAGTTTAAATACCCTTTGCCATAGAACGTCTAAATAGCTCAGTGTTTAAGTGCGTTAGATAATATCGTGAAATTTTAAATGGCTGTTCCTGAGGTCCTGGTATCAATTCCCGGTAGAGCTGATCAGAGTGTAAAATCCTGAACATTCACAAAACTGATACTATGGATAATTGTATAAACTGCCTAACGGTTAAACATTTATATTAAAAGTGATGGATATCATCAGGGATGATCATTAACTGTTTCTCTCTTAGTGCAGTGCCTACTGGCAGGTCCATGGTATATAACTCCTTCACTCATCTCTGTCTTCCGCTTTCTTCTTCTTGTCCACAAATGAGTGGGTCTTTAAATCATCTAACATACCTAATCTCGTCCTTCCTCTGCCTCTGTTTTCCTTCATTAGCTGTAATGTGTGTTTAGTCTTGAATTTATTGTTGTTTGTCTTCGTGATTTCTTGTGTGTAGCCTATTGTTGGCTGTTGTGTTTTATACATTTAGATGCGCAAATCTCTTAGGTACTTGATTAGTAATCTATACGACTTCAATATGAAGAATGACTCTGTTCCATACTCCTCTCTGCTTGCAACTGATCGCTATATACTACACATACTCAGCGATGTCTACTCTCAGGTATGCCTAGATGTTGACCTCTGTCTCTCGCTGTCCTTCATTTTGTTTCAATATCGCATGTTCTTTTCGATCTGGCTATATCTATTTCTTTCTCTCGGTTTATTTTGTTTTCTTTAATCTTTAATCTTTTTTTCTCGTTCTCTATCTCTCTAACGTCTCTTTGTTTTTATGATATTTTCAGCTAAACTACATTTTGTCTCTTATCTATATCTATTTCTCTGTATCTGTTTTCCATCTTATATTTTCTGTATTCAGATCTTTCAATAGCCGTGTAAATAAATGCAGAAATTAATTGCCACTTGTCATGGTTAGCATTAATCAAATTTACACTACATTTTGTTGGTTGTTCAGGTTGTGGGTTCTTATGAGGAGTTCAACTATTCAAAGGCCTTTGGATTGCTTGAGCATTTCACCAACGTTCACATGTCCGGCTTGCATGCCCATGTTACTAAAGATAGGTATATAGACATTTAAAGATAGGTATATAGTACAGTCATTTATAGATAGGTGTATAGTACAGACATTTAAAGATAGGTGTATAGTGCAGACATTTAAAGATAGGTATATAGTGCAGACATTTAAAGATAGGTATATAGTACAGACATTTATGGATAGGTGTATAGTACAGACATTTATAGATAGGTGTATAGTGCAGACATTTATAGACAGGTGTATAGTACAGACATTTAAAGATAGGTGTATAGTACACACATTTAAAGATAGGTATATAGTACAGACATTTAAAGATAGGTATATAGTGCAGACATTTAAAGATAAGTATATAGTGCAGACATTTAAAGATAGGTATATAGTGCAGACATTTAAAGATAGGTATATAGTGCAGACATTTAAAGATAGGTATATAGTACAGACATTTATTATAGGCTATATTGATATCTTGTAGCCTAGAGCTAGAATTAAGAGGTCGGATTGAATGATACTTATGATAAAAATATGGTTTACAAAATATGAACGATATGCTCATCAGCCGTGTATTACTGGTTTTACTGTCAGTGCCTTTTGGAAAGTATAAGTAAAAAACTTTTTCATGTAAGCCTCATTTATACTTTATATTTTAATAAACTGATAATTGGATTCTAATAAACTAAAATGAATTTGAGTTACAGTTGAGAGATATTCAAGATTTTCTTCTGATATCCGATAATGTACTGATTATCTTATATATATATATATATATATATATATATATATATATATATATATATAAAAGATAATAAGATAATCAGAGAGTGTGTGTGTGCTTGCGAAAGCGCGCGTGTGTGTATAATGATACTATGATGTTGTAGTCACCACTGTATATGTATGTAAGTGATACTACGATGATGTAATTAACACTAGGATGTACTGCGGAAGCTCTACTGAACGCAGATCGGCTCAGACGGTGCAGCTTCTAATGCTCGACTACATAACACGTCTCGCTGCCCCAGTGGTGCCTCATCTAGCGGAAGAAATCTGCTCTTACACGCCTCTCAACTCATGTGAGTGTCCTCTGACCATACTTCTAATTATTTCATATTATATCTTCTTCTTTAGTGCACTGCTAAGTGGCTTTTTCAAGGTACATATTCATACTCCAAGTCCGCTTTCTCGCTCCATAAGAGCACTCCTTAGATCAACGAGTTAATCCCTTTACAAAGTCTATGCCTTATCCATACCTTAGGTAGCCTACAGCTTGGGAAAAGTATGGCTTCTGAGGTAGTTTCCCATTGCCATTTAATATAGTAGCGGTATTTTCTTCTTCTACTAACGTTGAATTCTCTATTCAATTTTTGAGTTATTTAAATAACGAAGTATTCTCTTAGTGCTTAGCTCATGACATACTTTTCATTTATTCCATTTTATATAGTAGTGGTATTTTATTCATCTATTAACGTTGAATTCTGTAATCAATTTTTGAGTTATGTAAATTACAAAGTATTCTCTCTCTTTTCTTAGTGCCTAGCTCAATTTTTCAAAATTTTCAAAGATTCTTGAATTCTTTTTGCATTTTATTTATATTGATATAGAACTTGAATTTTGGAATATAATCAAATATTTATTTATAGAAAAAGATGTGCCTTATAAATATATAAATCAATTAACTACTGTAATATTCTAATAATATTATATAATTTAATTATATATAATTAATTATTAGAATAGTAGGCCTATAGTATTATGCTATTCTAAGATTATTCTAAAAATTGTAAATATTAGATTAAACACAGCGAATGGTTAAACAGAAAGAATATTTAATTTAAGTTCATTACGCGTAAGTGTCGAGCTTATATTGAAGGAAGCAGTCATTTGAAATGTTTCAGTATACGAGAGCGTATTCAAGTCTGTGATATCAGAGCCATCTGTTGAATGGACGAACGAGTCTCTCTGTCAGAAGTTTAGTGATCTCTTGTCTCTACGAGATGACGTCAACACAAGACTGGCTTCTGACAAACCCGCTGACTATGATCTACACGTTATATTCCATGACGAGAAGCTATATGATGTCATCAAGGTAATTTAATGTCTCTTTCACTCTCTAGCAGGTTGCCAAATGGTAGATCTTAGGTTAATGGTTTTGCTCATAATCTGCTATGGTGTTCAGTTAATTAATTGTGGTAAGTCCTTAGATAAATCAGTTGATTCAGTGTTATTAGCTTTGCCTTTGTCATTGACTATGCTCATTGGCTATTCCATTGGCTACGCCTATTTCAATGTCCTTGGTAAAGTCTTTCATATCCTGCTACCTACATCAACTTGGGAACATATAGTTTCGAGTGCAGTTTTTTAATTGCTTCTCAACGTGTTCATAAGTTACCTCTTAGGAAACAGGCGCTGATAATTTTTTCTTTATTTTTTTATTCGTATGGCTACACTCATGACAACCGCACGTGTTTACAAAATTTCATTTTTTATTTGTTCTTGTTCTTGTTGTTTTCGTTATTTCCTCCTTTCTCTCCCTGGTTATTTGTAATCAGTGCGTTTGATAGCGCACTGATGACAGCCGGCGCGAATTTAAGAAAAACCTTCCAACACACTGGGTATTTTTTCTTTCAAAACTGTCAACACTTGGTCTTCCAATGTATCCATCCATGTACTGTCCATGTACTAACCGTGCTGTACGCAGCTTAACTTCATTCATTGACGCGCAGCTTAACTAACTGCGCTAAATCCTGCCTCCTATGGTATCTTCTGAATATTCCATGGATGAAGCAAGCGATGTTTGATGGATAATCGCTTTTTCAGAGATAAAATTGTAACAATAATTCAACAATAATTAGGGTTATAATTAATATTTTTTATTTTATTCTTTACAATAATTTAATGATCCACACACACACACACACACACACACACACACACACACACACACACACACATATATATATATATATATATATATATATATATATATATATATAATTTTATATATATATTAATCAATCTTTATTTCACCAAAAGGCAGCAAATCAGTACAAAAGTGACAAACTAACATGGTGCACATTACAACACATAAGAGAAAAACGAACGAATAAATACATAAATTCATGTAGGAAGCACTGTCAATGAACCAAATTGCGTAAATTGATATTATTTATTGTCTTCAGCGTTGACATAAATCTGTCTTTTCTCAACTGATATTTATCTTTTATTCCATGGATGTTAATTATATTCATGCAAAACAGCAAATCATTCATACTAGGTACCTGAAATAGTTTAAATAAAGCCTTATTGAAAGTAAATTCTAAGCTCTTAATTTCCGATTTATTTAAATTTAGCGCTTCAAGAGCATATAACAGACTAGGCACAGCTATTGATTTTCTATTAAATGAATAGTGACATTTATATCAGGCAATCTGCCTAACTTAGAATATAGTGCATTGAAAGCTGCTTAGAACTTACATTTAACATGTGTAAAGGATACCTTAAATCGTCTTCTGCTTTCAATGACTATACCGAGATATCTAGCTTCCTTAGCCCAAGCAATTACACCATTGTCACTACATATACGTATATTTGGACAATCAACAAAAAAAACTTTTGCCAATTCTAATACAGTACGATTTATTTGTATTAAGCTTCAGATTTATTGCATCAAGCTCAGCACAGCATACCAATACCATACGTTGAAGTTCCGCCACCGTAGGTGCTAAGAGTACTAAATCGTCTGCATACATGAATGAACCATATGATATGTTATTAAGTGTACATCCATATTTGGATAACTGTGAAAGAAGATTGTCCACATAGATACAGAATAATGTAGGTGATAATACACCACCTTGTCTAACACCACATGATATCTTAAATTCTTCAGATATCGCAATATTCAGATATCTTACATTCGAAAATAATTTGTATATAGAGCAATTTGTAGAAATTTATAAAACAAACAATAGTGATTAACTCGATCAAATGCCTTTGAAATATCTAGACAGCACAAATTAACTGGAATCATTCTCCACAAAATAGTCTATAACATTCCTTACACAAAAAATTGCATTGGCACACCCAAGATTCTTTTTGAAACCAAACTGCCTATCATTTGAATTGAAATATTTGCCAAACAGAAAGAGTATACTATGTTCAAAAACTTTGGAAATTATTGGACTCAATGTTATTCCACGAAAATCATCTATTTTTTGCAAACCTTTAATACTAGTATCTTTTTGTATAGGAATAAGTATTCCCATTCCAAATTGGTTCGATACATATCCTAATCCGGTGATTATATAAAATAGTTTAGACAGAATGACATATAAAATCGGATGAGCATTAACTAGATGCTCTTTCTGTAGATTGTCTACACCTACAGCCCTTCCACTATGTAGCTTAGAAACTGACATATCTATTAGGAATGCATTATAGGACGCCATGTTCGCTTGATTTAACTTACTCAGTTTTTGATCATGCATTTTGCATGATAATAACTTTTTAAATTTTTTAGACATATCTGTATTAAACCCTTCATCATTCGAATTGGAGACCTTTTCAAAATATGATTTAAATAAATCTGAAGCAGATTTTTGAGTTTTTTCGCCCTCAATAGTAGGCATTGAATATTTATTGTCACATACTTTATTTTTCCAGATATTCCAGAATTTTGCTGTTTTTCCATTGCACAAAGAAATTAATAAAGTCTGCCATGTTCTGTTTCCCCTCTAACCTACGAGTTCTTATGCTATCTCTATATAATCTCCTATCTAGATTTCTCTTTTCAAAAATTGGACCACCTCTAGGTTTACCAGCTTCAATCCATATCTGGTGCGATTCCATGCACTTATTCTTTACAATATTTAAGCTATCATCCCACCATTGCTTGTAAATATTAGCACTCGTATATGGCACGAATTTATAGCTAGCAGTTAGTAAGGCATTCACTATAGCATTATGTCAGCGTTCAACATCATTATTACAGCAGAGCTCATGAATATCATTATTATATTCACAGCCTGTACACACTGTATTCACATCATTGAATATAGGTTCCAGTAATAACCGAGTACACTCATAATATGACTGCAAATTACCGTGATCCAAGCGAAATCGGCCAAATGCCTGTTCTGACGTATTATTCGTGGACTTAATACTCGGGTTGCTATTTTCGTTGTTGCAAGCCATTGACCTAGCAATATTCAGTACAATTTCAACAGGTTCATGATCAGAAAAATTGTAGGCAGAGTGCACAATATCATATTTCTCAATATACGAAGTAAGACTGAGTTATGCAAATATAATCTATGATGCTATAACAACCTCTATTTACATTGCTGTATGTTTACGCATTATTATGACATTGCTTTGTTATATCTATGAATTCAATTCTATATAAATTAAGAAATTCTTTAAATAAACGTGATTGCTCATAATTACTACTTAGATTGCAGTTAAAATCTCCACCAAATATTATTTCATCACAATTTAAACCATCAATTGTACAGGAAATGTCTGCAAATATTTCGAATAAGATATCCCGAGATTCATCCGAATTGTCCTTACAAGGCAGATAAGCATTTTATTATAATAACTTCATTAATGCTTACTATGACTACTCTTTGCTTAACTAACAATGGCACTACATGTATATGCCCAGAAACTGATTAATTAATCATAGTAAGCACACCACCATGAGGCCTACCATACAATATATTATTTTGCAAGGAACTATTCATTGCCGAAATACCGTAATAGTTAAACTTAGAATATCTGTTGAATTTGTTTAGATTACTATTATTTAACCAATGTTCTTGAATTAAAATGATGTCATATTTATTATTGTCACAAGCATCGGTAATAAGGCTCTCGCCTTGATTATACCCATGCATATTGTATGTCATAATTTTGACAAGATCTACGCTGGATCTGGACATGGTTCAGATAATTCTATTCTTGGCTTAGCGTTAAATTTCCTTTGTTTTACTACTATGCCATTATGCCATACTGATGGATCCAAAAATTTCGTCAGGTATTTTGCATCAACACAAACCCGGAAGGCAATAGGTTCAGAATTACTTCTCTCAGCGACATTCTTATTGTTTCTAAGAAGCAACTGATTGGGTTCGCCCCACAAATATCAGAAACAAACCTGCTAACAGTTTCTACTGTTTCCTCGGAATTTACATTATATAAGCCATACACAGCTTTTTTGACGTAAGGTTTTGCAGATTTTAACATAGTTTGATTGTTCGACTGCTCTGCACGACCTATCAATCTCCTGGGCTTGCTAGCAGACACCGGCCCCTTTGCAGCTGTGGCGTATGACTGTGATGGAACAGTCTGACTGGATATAGTAGCATCAGCGCCGTGACTCTGAGAGGTTGACTGTTGACGTTTTCTTCTGTTGACTGAATCCACCGGCAAGAAAGGATCTTCAGATACACTCTCCTGTGTGCTCTCCCCCCAAGTGACATCTTGACCCAACACCATTCCTTCTTCTACACTGTCCGCTCCGGGTATCTGAGGACGGAATTCATTGACTCTCCTATTAATAGGCGCATGACTTAGTGGAGTGATTTTCAGAGAGGACAGTTTGTCAGCAATACTATCCAACTTATTAATTACTGTAGCCATACCACCTGAATCCATCCTGGTCACTGGCAATACATCGGTGTTATCCGTAGCATATCTTGGTAGCCTATCAGTGGCCCCAGTCTCATCTATAGCATGAAGTAGGTTTATGATGTCATCAAGATCTAGTTTGATTTTATCCGTAGACTTTCTATGCTTAGATGGTAGTTTCACATTTAGATCGAGAGACGCTATGTCGGCCATTAGAGTGTTCTTGGCCATGCTTATGATTTCAGCGTCATAAAAATCAATTGCGATTGATTTTACTATTTTATCAGGGTATTTTCGCATCATGTTGACTATGTAGCATAGTGATGAATTCAATTTGACGATACGCTCATGTGACGCCATGAGAACTTTTCATTTGTATCGTCGATTGTATCTCTGACACTTGTTCAAGCGTCACCAACTCTGCTTATAAATCCACAAGAGATCAAAGTACAGTTTTACTGTTCCGCAATTATCACTATTCTAACCAAAATCGAATGTAATAATCCACAAAATATGAATGAAATACTGTTAATTTCTATCAAATAAAGATATCATATTGTTCGCTCCAAAATTGTCTTTCTTCTGATGCTACGTATTACTATGTAAGTTGAGTATACGCAGAATTATAAGCTCAAAATTATTGTAAATAAACAGAGCACTTAACGCGTGTTACTTGTTCCTCTTGTTGCTAGTTCTTATTCTTATATTAACATTAAGTTTTATTACATTTGTAATGAAGACTTACTTAAAGTTAAAATTTAATTGCAGTACATCGTACTCATAAATATTTTCGGTTGTAAATGTAAGATGATAGTTTTGTTTTTATTGTGATAAAATTTTTTACTTAAAATATTATTTTCTATTAAATTAATCGTGTGAATAACGTTAAATATATTATATTTAACAATAATATTATTTAAAGTTTATTTTAATGTCATTATTATTATTATTATTATTAAACGTTGCTGGTCGCAGCAGCGGGTGACATTGCCCTGAATCCACAACTTTTGGCTCCAGCAGCGCCCGTCTCCACTTCATCTGTTATCGATCCACCACGACGGTGACTCCCCTGAACAGGCGTTGATGAGGCAGTTGTGAGAACTCTGCTGAGAGAACCGCTTTTAGAAGTCATCGACCCTGAAAACTGGATAGCTGTTCCTAGAGAATTTTGGGAGCGAGTATCCGCTTGATTTGAGCTCTGATTTGTAAACCCCGATGAGCTCTGCCTTTCCGCCTCAGCCTGCCCTGAGGCCAACATCTGGTTCAGCCTTTGACCCTGGTGCTGTGGCCCTGATGAGAGGGACCCCTGGGAGATAGAGGCCATTCTAGCCTCGAGTTTCTTATATTTTCTCGCTGATTTTCAGCGCAGAAAACTCTTGTGGACCTATCTCAGGCTCTATGGACGCACTCGAGGAGGAGGGGGGTATTGAGAGGCAGGGACGTAGGACGCATCTCTTCTCTTTTAGACGGGCTGTGTTCAACCCGTTGACAATCACCCTAGTGTTCACGTGTTGCCCCAGTGCCCTCTTGTCACCACTCGGCACCTGAGGCTGAGGCTTCGTGGACTGAACCCCCGATTTGATTTCAGTTTTTAGGGGTATAGGTCGGGCACCTGTTTGGATTTGGCTTTTATTTTGGGTTAGAACAGATGAAGCCACAGATGGGTTGGGACTTAGATTCTGCATAGGTGCTGAAATGGCATGTCTAAGATTAATTCTGGGTAGACTGATGGAGGTGTTTTCCATGTTTCTGGTTACGTCAGGACTAACCGCGTCCACATAGTGTTCCTGAACCACATCGCGACCGTCACCTAACACGTCAGTGATCTCATTGTCGAGGTTCAACTGTTCATCAGTAATTTGTTCATTCAACTCTTCCAATTCAGTGTCCTGCAACTCACCGGGCTCGCTTTCCGCAACGCTATAAATCCTTTCCAAGATTCCATTTGCGGATTCTGCATGTTCAGACATAGGCCCCAGCGTCCTTCTCCCTGCCTCCCCTGTCGTATTCCGTGATAAACTCTGCAGGGAATGTCGAGGGGAAGCGTGACTGGGATTGGACGGGGCATGCCGCTGATTGCAGGGAGATCTGGACAGATGGCTGGGTGAGGAGGGGTAGCCAGCCTGAGTACCAGAGGAGCCACCGCATTCGTCAGGCCTCTGTTCCATTGTCCTCTCGTGAGTCCCGTAATTCTTAGCCTTCACTGTTTTAACGCGCCTCTGGTCGTTGTGATATGTAGCGACCCACGTTCGATTCGTGAAAATTTCATTCATTCTCTTTACCTCACTCTCTGACTCTTCAAACCCTTCGACAGGCTGACTGCCTAAATTTCTCCGAGGATCGATCAATGTCAGCCTCGATACCTGCCTCTTCCTACTCGAAGGGAATTTATTCCTACCATCCCTGGAGGCACCCATGAGGGTCTCGGCCTTCGAGCATCTAGGGGATATGGCGCTGGTGCGCCGTGGAGGACAGGGCTGAGAGGCGGCGGAGAAACGCTCCCTGAGGCTGGAGCTCAGGACTCCCTGTTCGAGGCGGCGCAGTGAGATGGGCTTATAACCTCGGCGCACTGACTGAATAGCCTCTGAGTCACTCTCCAACAAACCTAAGGAGCTCTCTTTGTAGATAGCAGTAACAGTTGGGGTGGAAGTGAAGTCAGAGGTCTTGTAAGGGTTGTGAGCGTCATATTTGAATAGCGCAGATTGAGGAGGAGAAGCGTCTGTAGATGGACTAGTAGACAAAACTCTCTTAATCACATCACTTTCTTCCGTTGCAGCAGCCTTGGCAAGACCTATGGCAGGTGCCGTAAGTACGGGTTGAAGTTCATGAAGATCTTCAGAAACTAGTTGATGTGCATGAAGAACTTCATTATCAGTCTGACCATGATGATGATATTCCGAACGGAGATGTGCATATGGGTAGACTGTTGAAGAATGGCGAGGTGAAATTAAATTCTGAGTGTGAGCCAAGCTGTTGGAGAGAGAAGTAGAACGAATTAGAAAATCAGATGCAAGAGTGTTTTCAGTTGTAACATAGCTATCTGTCCGATTTGCACTAAAGGTCCCCCTTACACGATGGAATTATACCTCTGTAGGCAGATTGAGAGTCTCTGTCTCAAGAAGCTCGTTTCGCGCTTATCTCCTGTAGCGGCGGATAAATGATGACCCAATGAAGAAATAAATTCGCTTCCTTCCTTATTCATAGGACCTAAAGTCTCGAGAGCAAGTGGTATGAAACAATAGCTACGAGACAATTCATGATATTTGCTTATTTTTCTGTCGGCGGCTAGTTCAGCAGCTCCACCAGCTGACACCGAAGACACGTTTAAATAAGACTTAGCTACGGTATCTGTTACTGTAACATCCCAAAGCAGAGATTTGCCACCTTTCCACGGGATCAGAGTAAGACCATCTGGTCTTTTGCCATCTGATCTAGAAATTCCAGTCGGTTCTAATTTGGAGGGTATATTGGCCTTAATCAGGGCATGCCAAATTATGTGATTTATGTTGTGGTGCCTGCTCGATCTGCCAGCGCTCTTGCGGCAGGAAAGTCCATGATGACCTTTAGGATCTACCAGACTACCGCACACACATTGGTGAATTTCACAAAGCTTGGTGCCGAGACGAAGGCCGACTGCTATTCTGATAGATTCGTCGTCAAGGCGTAATCCGCAGGAGGCAATCGGAAGCGCGTGCAGCCAGTCACTACTGTGTGGAGACGAAACTGCAATCAGTCGAGCTTTCTCTTTCAAGTCAGAAAGTGAGTTTAGAATCTGATTGAAGCTCTTCTTCACAATACAATCGTCCCAATTTCTTTGAATTCCAGCAGCAGGACCGACTGGAGCGCTGGCCTCGACTTCACTGCACCACATTGACTCAGCAGCTTTGATGTACACAGGATCGATGGAAGAGACACTGCTTCTCAGTATTTCTTCTTGAAGGCTCCGAGTTGAATTATAAGACGACAGGTAGGCTGACGGAGACAGTTGAGAAATACTGCGAATTCCGAGACCACCGTTCCGAACTGGAAGACTTGCTTGCTGCCATTGAGAGTCTGATAAATCTGCATTTATCAGGCTGCACAAACAGTCTCTTAAAATCTTGTCAATATTCTGAAGTAATGGGTGTTGAAAACAGGGTGAAGAACGCAGAGTGTGCATAACCTTAGGAGCGCTAACAGAGTAGCGCAGCAAGATCAGAGCATCGTGACGCTGTATATCCTTCAATCTTGCAGCAGCTCTCTGTAGATCCGCAACATGTTTCTCAAGTTTAGTATCCATGGCATGGCCTACAGTTAGAGGAGCACCTAAAAGTTCCGCATCAGTGATTGAAGTTTTCATGAGAGATTCTAGGAGAGGATCATCATGAGTAATTGTCTTAGAGATGATCTCGTTTAAATTGAGCCTCAGACCGAGCTCTGCCTCCTTAGACAAAATAATCCTAACATCATTAGCTACCGTACTATCTAAACCTCCGAGCGTTAGATCATCCAGGTAGCTTAGCCTGAAAGTACTTTGAAGTTGGGTAAGTACAGGTTGAATAGTTAAACAGAAAAGTAACGGGCCCAAAGGGTCCCCCTGTTGAACTCCTTCACTAGAGTGGATGAATTGATTCCCAAATTTGAGAAGGGTCGGTTGGCTATAGGCAGATGAACAAAAGCTGAATATCTCCGGCAGAAGTCTGTGAATAGTTTCTAACATCTTTGACCTACTTAGGCAGTTGAATGCGTTAGCAAAATCCAACTTAACTACAGAGAAACCCGGGGTCAAATTCGTTATAAACTGACGGGTAGCATGAATTGCAGCTTCACATCCACCTGATACACCAACACCCAGCTGAATGGGACGAAGATAGTCAGAGATCTTTGGTAGAGCATACATGTTCACGCATTTAGCCGCTAGTCTCCTCCATGTATAACCTATGGCTATTGGACGAATATCACCATTCTTCTTCTGAATAGCAATTAGGTTGGCTCCGAAAAGTACTGGTCGTACTTGAATAGGGCAGCCACCCCGAATTAGGCAGTTAATAAAAGCAGTGATTGCAGTAAGCAACTGAGCACCTACCTCCTTGCAAGAAACTAAATCTTTGAGATGTTGAGGACGTAAGCCATCAGGGCCGCCAGCGGTTCCGGCGGTAAAGCTCAGCACGGCCTTCAACACAATGTCTTCTTCGACTTGGATCGCAGGTGTTGGAGTCGATGAAAGATTGTTAGGAGACTCAGCTTTAGTAGGATGTTTATCCAACAGCTGTTTGAAAGTATTTTCATTATTTTCTGCTAAAGAATCGTCCGAGCAGAGAATTCTGACCGCAGCTCGTATATTACCTCCTCTGACTTGGACTGCACTGAAGCGGAAAGAGACGATTTACAGAATATCCTTTTCTTTCCAAGGGCCTCCTCTTGAGGTACATCAATGTTGTGAGTAATCTGATCTTTAGAGAGACGATTCCGAATGAGATTTGCCAAACTAACTTTGTTCCCCACCTTAGCAGGAACTGATAAGGTTGAGAAAGCAAAATTAAAGAGATTGTCCCAATTGACTAAATTCTCAGAAATTCTGGAAATGTTCGTAAGAATAGCAATCAGAGCTCTAGCACAGGGAGCTCTGGCAGACCTCGGAATGTGTTTAAGAAATCGAAGACTATATTGGTTACGGGCTTCATGCACACATTTCTGTCTTTCAGTGCCAAAGGTATACGTTATTTTCTATTTATTTATTTATATATTTATTTATTTTTGCAGGAGTTTCACAGCGAATCAGCTACAGAACATTCTACTCTACTCGAGATCTTAGGCTGTGCTCAAGTGACGCTCTCTTGCCACACTAGTGTATCTAATGAATGTGACAGTGACAGCTCTAGGAATAAAGTAGTCAATAGCGGAAGCAGTGATACAGTTAGCAGTGCTGAAACTAGGCAAATAGACTGTGTCAGCGCTTCGTATAGTTTAACGTTAAATCGTGCGGCCGGGCACCAGTGTCCAAGATGCAGAAGAAATATGAGTGAAACTGAATCACAGCTTTGTGGTAGGTGTGATAAACTAGTGACCTCTAACTCTAAGCAACAGCTGTTACAACAGCACTGATGATAATAGCTGTGTCATAGGGGTGATAAACTGCTGAAGTATAACACTAAGGCGCTTTTGTTGCAACAATATTTATGAAACCTGATTTTTGTTGGATCGTAGAATAAATTCTGAAAAAACCGTGGCAGTTTTTGATAAAGCTGGTAAAGTTGAGGTTGACGTCAGTTTCCTCACTCGAAAGCAATGTCAGTGACGGGCGAGCCCAGGATTTGAACTCTGCACATACTGATCCGCGATCGAGTATTTTACCGACTTGGCCACTGGCTCTAGCCAATGTCCAAAATTATGCGTGTTCGTACTAACCTGAAATACATTGAATTCAGTCTCAATATGTTGTTAATTTTGAGCAAGTTAACTTATAATGTGATATAATTACGTGATATAATTTGTAATATTCTACTGCATGGCCAGTAGCCTATTCCTAGGGTGTCACAGCATGAGCAACAAAAGAGCGACGACGGGATTAGCGCACTGACGGCGGGATTAGCGCACTTGGTTTAGTTGCGCGTCAATTGTCGAAGTTAAGCTGCATCGACCTCGGTTAGTACTTTGTGGGCGACCATTACTTTGTGCGCCATCAAAAGGCAACGATTACTAATAACCATGGAGAGCAAGGAGGAAATGGGCATTAAACAAGCATCTGTGCTTCCTGACCCAGTGTGCCGTTATGTTAAAAAGTCACAATAACTTGTCATAAAACACTGGGAAGGATATTCAAAGCTGAGACTAGCGATAAAATTAGACGTTCATACTTTCCAACTACTTCACATATCACCTTCGCACCAGCATGGTATGAACAAGCAAACTTTCAAGCAGTTTAGTTCAATTTTCCAGAGTTTTTCGAGAACCATAGTCAAGTTTTTATGTAAAGTTTCAACCGCATGACGGTTAAGACCCCCACCTGGATCACTTCATCCTTGATGACTGCTCAAAGATGCTCTGCAGCAGATCAGGAGAGTTACCAGGATTCATTGCCTCAAAACTCCATTCCACTCTCAGCAGTTGTTGAATGGCATTGCGCTCATGCAAAGAGCTTTGCCATGCCCAAAGTGGCTTCTATTTAATATTTATATTTACTTCTATTTATCGATCAGAATATTCACGGGTTCTTGCAAGGAAGGATTCACTCGATCAGTTAGAATTTTCTCTCGAAAATTGGAACCATCCCAGCTTTCACGTTTTTTTTGATAGCCCACATCCATAGAATAATGAATTACATTTATTACATATCTTTACCCACAACAGTCTCTTGGTAGAGACCCTCACGAAAATGTCGATGCTAATTGTTGTGTTCTTAACTTGCGAGTGAAATTCAATTCAATTTAATCAGAACACCAGTTCAACCCTGATGAGGACCCTAAACGTTCATATTCAGAAATGTCTTACACGTGTTTTAGTCCACATTGTATTATTTTTTAAATTTGGTTTCCATATCGCGTAAATGAAGAACTCATCTGATGACGTTAAATGAAAGAAATCTTCCCAATCCAATAGCCAATCAGGGAGCATATCCGATAGCCAATCGCATATCCAAAGGCGATCCTGAAAGTTAGTTTGCATTATCTGCGGCCTGGCATTACTCAATTGTATTTCGAGGAAAACCTGGAAGATTGAACTGAACTGTTTGAAAGTTTGCTTTGTTCATACTCTGCTCGTTTGAAGGTGATTTGTGACGTGTGAGGACAGCAAACAAACTTCTAATAGGTACCACTAGACTTAGCTTTGAATACTCTTTTCAGTAGCATTTGATAGCCTATTGAGAGGTTATTGTAACTTTTGTTGCTCAATCTTCCCCCAAAAAAATTAGGAGTTCCTGGCGCCACGCTATGTAATTTTGTAAACATATACAAAACTAATTAAAATAAATATTTTAATTATTTTAAAAAATGTATAATATTAATTATATTTATTATTTACACATAATTTTAAAAAATTTGGCTGAATTTTGTTGATATTGTGATGTAATTAAAGTTAAAGTTAGTCACAAGAGATGACTGTGTTGTGTCAATGTTTTCTCAGTATGTGTCACAGATGAAAATAATGAAATTTATTACAAATAAAAGTAGGCCTACAGTTAAACCTTATTTTTTTAATTTTTAATTAATATCTATTGTAAAGCTTGATCCTACTGTATTAAAAATAGACATAAAAATCCGTCATATGCCCTTGCATAAGTTCCCCGTGTTACATGTATATTCGGAAAACTGAAGAAAAGACGAACCGTAAATTGCACGTGTCATAAGAGGCAACGGAGAAAGAACTGAGTAATGCAACGTGAAACTTTCTCATATTCCACGTTAATCCCAAAAAGTAGCCTATACATAGTCATTAAGGTGCGGAGGGAGCATATGCCCCCGCCCAAGATGCCTTTTACAAATCTTTGGACTTCTGAACCAGTATAATTAGGCCCAAAGTGGATATAAGGCTTAGTCCTTTGTGAAGGAAGTGTAAGAATAATCGAAACTTCTAACATATAGCGTGAGAGCAGCATATGTGAGTAAGAATTAATGTGTATCTAGGACCTGTCACTTGGCTGAACACTAGAGAGAGATTTTATAAGTTAAATATATAAGTTAATACCTTCTAATGAAACCTTGCAGAGCTGTGGTGTAGCAGGCAGTGGTGTCAGGGACATAATTTTATGCCCTCTTTCCCCCAAGATGTCATACAATTTTTGTTAAGCCGTTTTGTTAATATGTAAATTTTGTAAGTACGTACATTATATAAGGAGTCTGCATCTCCCATGATTAAAGTGACTCCATTTTAGTGTTGACATTTTTTAATGAAGAAAAATACAGGTTGTTAGAAGAATGTTCTTAAATTCTCGTCAGCTGCATGCAGTCGATGCTTTCTTAAATGGCAAGGATTATTAATAAGCTTCACAAAGTAGCAGGATATAACAGAAATTACAATTTAGCAATTAATCAAGAAAACTCTACCTTTACTGTGCAACGTCAAGTGTGTAGCTAAAGGAGGACAACACTGAAGGATAATTTCACTAAAATATATAGACTAGTGTGGTGAAGTTCTTTCACAAAAATGTATTGGCTAGTGTGGTGAAGTTCTTTGCATACAGTTTTGGTAACGGAATAAATTTTGAGGGATGCTTAGATGGTAAATAAAAATGGCGGCGAGAGCTGGAGGTAAACAATAAATGTATTTAATACTTTTATTATATGATTCTACTTATGAAATTTCTATGTATATTTTGGTATCTTTATAGTATGTCCATTAATATTTTTGTCTGTAAATCCCTATTTTTCAGTTTATATGTGTGAACTCAATGTTATTTAATTATTGGTATGTCTCCTTTGACCTTGCAAGCTCATATTTTATCAAATTAAACACTCCGTCGCTGTTGATGCCTGCATGCGTTCCGAACTCAACGTTGGACCAGGAGCTCAAGCCGTGGGTTCTGTTCGTAACTGAAATCGAATGCCTTTGTCTGTTACTGTAGTAACCGAGATGTGTATGGTGATTCTTTATGTCTGTAGAGGGTACCATCGACACTGAGAATATCGGTGGTCATATATTATGTATTATTGGTTTAAAGTATTCTAAGTTAAAGAAGCAATTTAATTGCTCACAGTTTAATATATATTCAAACTGTTCTTTACAGTGGCTAAATATACTCAAATTACATGAAGATAGCCATCTATCATTGTAATATAACTTAAATTATGCAAAAACTAAGTACGCAATTTACGCTAAACATTAATTAAAACTTCAGCCGTGGCCAAAGACCTGTCGAGGTTTGCCATTACAAATTCCACAACTAGACTAACTCTCCTTTCCTGAATTCGACAGCATTCTGCTCTCAGGATGCGTGACCATTCCTTACCACTCAAATTCCGTTACCTATATTCAAGCCTTACTAATTATTAATTATTCGTGGTTTAATTACTAATTAATTCCGTTACCTGTATTCAAGCCTTATCTGGTGGTCCTAAGTACACAATTAAAAGCCAAGCTAAATTTGATCAATATATATCGATGCATTAGATTACGACATCAATTATCACTTAAATAATTAATTAAAATGGGCATAATTTCTGCATCTTTATAATTAGAACTTCCAAACACTTCATTTGTGCAATATAACTAGCTGGGAAGGAGAAAAGTTAAAAGCCTATTTAATATTCAACCATACTTATTTATATAATGAGATTGTGAAGGTTTTTCATATTTATACTGTATAGGCCAACCTTAATTGATTGTAAGTGAACTCAAAAGTAAGGTTATTGTTAATGTAGTTAAATAGCCAGGCAATGCATCTAATTTATCACGAAAATATTTTTTAATTTTGAAGCAATAATAAATTGAATTTTTTAATTTAATATAATTGTGTTTCTGTTTTCAATATTTACATTTTATAAGTATATAAATAAATAGAATAATAAATATAAATATTATATACATTTTATATGTATATAAATAAATATAATTTTTGAATTAAATATAATTGTTTTTCTGTTTTCTATACTTACATTTTATGTGTTTGCAGCACAGAAGCTGTCTCTGTTGAAACGTGGTTGGAATGAAGTGCCAGATCTTGTGGCATCTATTGCTTTAGCTGTTGCAGGTTAGTAAGTTAGGTTTTTACTTTACTAGTAATAAAATGAGTCTTTTGATAGTATTAGCTATTTTATATTATATTTCTTAAGTTAAGGCTTTATGCTGAAATTGGAAGAATTTCCTTATTTGCTTAATAATTTTCGTCACGTAGGTATAAAATATACCTCCTGTCTCACACTATTATATATAGTTCTGCCAAATGTTGCATTGGAAGCATTGTTGCTGGTACAACTGGAGTTCAGCATAACCACTTAGCATCACTCATGTACAAAATGGATATATAAGTTTTAGTATTTTTTCTATATTTGTTCATAGCAAAATATTAAAACATTTCAATCCAGATTCGTTTTGGTTAAAGACATTGCCGTCTATGTTTACTAATGAGATAGCTAGTGAAATGTTTCAAATCCAATTTATTCCAGTGTTATGTTATACTCCATTAATAACTTGGTAGTGAGTAATATGCTTCCCCCACCTATCACATGAGCTTCTGATTCGTTTGTTCTAGGCCAGGCAATACGTATAATGTTGTTAAAAATGAAGTACGAGTTACATTTATGATATTGTAAGTTACACTGATGTGTACAAAATAATTTATGTCGCAGGTTTTGGATTTTTATTTATTTATTTTTATATATACTTAAATATTTCTATTCACATTGATGCATGCATTTAAATATATGTGCAGGTGTTGGTGTGGCCGGTGTGATGATTTATCGTGATGTAGTCAATCATGATCGCAACTATCAGCATCGACACAGATACACAGGTATGTCTATAACTATAGGCCGGCATCCATTATAATACACAGGTTTGTCTATGACTATAGGCCGACATCCATTCTAATACACAGGTTTGTCTATGACTATAGGCCGACATTCATTCTAATACACAGGTTTGTCTATGACTATATGCCGACATCCATTCTAATACATAGGTTTGTCTATGACTATAGGCCGACATCCATTCTAATACACAGGTTTGTCTATGACTATATGCCGACATCCATTCTAATAAACAGGTTTGTCTATGACTATAGGCCGACATGCATTCTAATACACAGGTTTGTCTATGACTATATGCCGGCATCCATTCTAATAAACAGGTTTGTCTATGACTATAGGCCGACATTCATTCTAATACACAGGTTTGTCTATGACTATAGGCCGGCATCCATTCTAATACACAGGTTTGTCTATGACTATATGCCGACATCCATTCTAATACACAGGTTTGTCTATGACTATATATATAACAAAATCAGTTCATATCTCTGCCTTTGGTGTCACTTGTGATGCAGAAACAGATACTAAATCTTGAAGCTTGTAATGATAACTGTAATTTTTTTCTTTTAATCTTTAACTTTGTATGCATGAATCCTTCTGCCAATATACTGGATGTTTTGATGTGTATATCTATTGCAATTATGGTTACTAACTCAAATAAATGAATATCTTTGGTTATGTACCGTATGTATACAAGATAAGTATCAAAAATCTATGCATGTATATAAAACCGTCATGTACAGTATATTGTAGATGTTCGGTAATTCAATTAACTATCTAATATAAAATGATATGAGTGCTAAAACAGGAATGAGTAGTATTGCTAGAGTATTTAAAGCTCTACTCGTATGTAGACATGAAGAGGAGAACGGAAGACAGGGAAAAGCGGAGGCGTTATATACCATGGACCTGCCAATAGGCAGTGCACTGGGAGAGAGAGACTTGAGTGCTACAATCATGGCTGATCAGTTAATGTAGCCATACTCCTAATTGATGAAGTATAGTCTTTCATCATCATCATCATCATCATCTTCCTTTGAATCCCAGTTTAACTATTGTTGGGATATGAATAGACTGTCTCAAATCCTCTGTCCTACATATATCATCCATCAGTCAATCTCTATTTGAGACTTTTCCATTCTTTAAAATTTTTGTAGCATTTTCTGGAGCATAGGCACCAATCGAATGCCCTTTCTGACTTTGGTGTGGATCTTAGTGCTTTAGTTGCCTTTTACGACACGTGCAGTCACCGGTTGATCAATTCTTCAAACAACCCGGACACAACACGAGGATGAAGTATAGTCTTTATTATATTGCTTTGCTTTTTTATTTAACATATACCGTATTACATGAAACTGTTTAATACTGATTTTCTGTTTGTTTACTTTTCAGTGATTCGAGATACCAACGTAAAAGATCCATCAAAGCTTGGCGACATCTACAACTAATATTTCAGCGCACTATGAACTGACTGAAAAAATATTTCGATAATATTTAGAATAATTCTAATTCTAATTTTAACTTTGAATATACCAATGCATTGTTTGTCAGTAGGATTTGAAATTCTCCTGTTGCAATAAAATGTTAAAATCTGATCTACTCTTTAATGAAATTAATTTGATTCATCTGTTGTTAGTGGCTTCTTATGAAACGCCTTAGCTTAAACGTAACGTTTTTGTAGCTTCTAGAAGTTGTCAATATATGTATGCAGTGAATATAATTTAATAGTACATACAATTTTAGTTATTAATTATTAACTTATTAATTTACTGCACTTATAGACGTAGGCTAATGGGTTATAGATATGATTTATGTTAGAACTGGCCTGTAGGCTTGTCAAATCTATTTGAATAATTCAAACTTCTCTTCAATCTTAAGTATGATGTTTTTAGGCGGCAAAATCCATCCTTAATTAAACTGACATAGCAAATGCACAGCACTATATGTTTTTTGATCACCGGACCGGCATCGTTTAGGATCTTTTTCTCTTCAGCACATGTTTTCTTTCAAATTGTTTGAGTGAACTAATTTGTAGCGATATATGATGAGGTGGGCGTCTCTGGTGTCATCCTTGTATGATGAAACGGACTTAAACCTATAGGGTCTATTATTTATATTTATTTTTTTATATAAAATATTGAACATTCAAGTGTTACAATAGAACATCTGGTTAGAGGTAGATTATAATAATAACAATAGAACTGTAACCACGAAGTCGTGGTCGTCTAAACATAAGCAACAATCAATAAGCATTCAACGTTCACTGTCTGATCACACTCGATATCAGGGTCGTCTCAATATCGTATAATACTAATGAGTAGTTTGATCAATAAAGCAACGTACAAAGTTAACAACAAATCAAATCTACATGCAATGACAATTACAAACACGCAATTATCTTCTTGTAAAGAAAAAGAAATGCATTATAGGGTATAACAAAATACCGTATTCAGTGATAACAAAAGCGCAAAGTATACACGCAGACCCTAATATTAAGACAGGATACGATAGGGCCGCAGTTTTTGAGATCCATGATAATTACACTGGAATCTTAACTACAGAATATGCGATTTAATTTAATGCCACAGACTTAATTAATGAATTACTTTTGCTACACGTCGAGAGTTAGTCGACCAACTTTACTTTACTAAAGACTCTGAATTTTGCGTTAGAATCAAAGTTACAATTTCCACCCGATTGAGAAGTTTGATCTCTCTATCAGTCTTTCTATGACTCGTATTAAAAATGTACAATATATGTTGAAATCCTGATCAAATGAGGTGTAACGTCTCTCCCCCTTCAGGTCGAACCTCTCTTTACCACTGATCAAACTAAAACTATTTTCCACGTGTTGAATGAAAAGCTTAGTTACAGGTCAACTGCTGATAAACATTAGCCTATCAGTATAGGCTAATAGGCTATAGGCTATGATCAATACAGGCTAATATAGGCCTGGATTAGTATATCAGTATATACATGTATGTAGGCTTATAAAGGCTATGATCAATATAGGCTAATATATGCTATTATTAGTAGAGGCTAATATAGGCCATATATCAGTATAGGCTAGTATAGGCTATGGTTAGTAAAGGCTAGTATAGGCTATGATTAGTATATGCTAGTATAGGCTATGATTAGTAAAGGCTAGTATAGGCCATGATTAGTATATGCTAATATAGCCTATGATTATTATAGGCTAATGTAGGCTATGTCGGTATTGCACTGAATAATGATCATAACTCCTTGAGTGAGGCCCATAGATATCATACTTATGTATGCATCGTACTGGTCTCAATATAATCATGTGAATTAGGCTACATGATTTACTCGTGGGTTCGAATCCCAGCCGTGCTGAGCGAGAGTGAATCTCGGACATTTACTGGACTGGTTACACGGAAAATGGTCTAAATTGCCTGACGGTTTAAACATGTGGTAATAAAAGTGATAGATATCAACACAGTTGATCATTTCACTATAATGCGTGTTTACTTTTTTTACTAATTTACAATTACATCTCTCCTGCATTACATCTCAATTCCAATGAACACAGCGCAGTTGATTCATGAACAGAAGTTCTGTCTCCGACTATCACCTTAAATTAATTTATTACTGACTCGTGAAGTTCTTTTTTAAATCTAAATTCATCCTAGAATGACCATGAGTAGTCATTGTTATCTACAATTCAAAATACTTCTTTACAAATGATTAAAGATAGACGCCTTTGGTTGTCTTTCATGAGTGAATTGGTGAAATCATGCGGAGCCAGGAAGACTATAGCGCAATTTTCTACTTCTTTAAAGCTTTTTGAATCACCACAAGTGATCAGTCTCACACCTTTGTATTGATAACTATCGTAACGTTTACAAACCGCACAGCAATTAGAATTTTTCACTTCCTACTTTAACTCAGCATCAGTAACTGCCTCTAATCATTGCCAGCTTCTAGTCCGGCCTAAATAGAAAATATTTGCAAGCTGGAAATTCTAGAGCTAACATCAAGCTCTGTTGCGAAATAAGCAATGACTATATGAGTTCTCTCAGACAGTCATAACTATAAAACTTACCATTGCTCAATCATCATGATTGCAACAACGGTTAACAAAAAATGACACATAGATTAAAGTGCTAGTATCGTCCACAACAACATAGAGAATCAGCTTCATATAAGCCTCTGGTTCTTCTTCTTGATTACTGATTGTTTCCATTTACGTAATAGTTGAATTTTACTCTTCAAAATTGTAGAAATAATCTGAGATACGAGCGAGTAGCTAACACTGCAGTCTCATAATTCTTCAGAATCTAATCTCACTAACGGAACAGGATGATTTGAATTCGTTCTTGAATCTCTTTCGTCTCCATCAATCGCTGATTCTCGTTTCTGCGAAAGTAACATTCATTTTCTTAGAAAACTAATCATTTAGTGCAGACACTTTATGGAAATGACAAACATAAGCGTATAAAACATAACGGAGGGCATACTTGATGCCTTTCAAGGCATGGTAGATCTAACCAATTGTTAATCGTTAATGCGATGTCGCGCAACAAACAAGCACTGACTGCATGAAAAAATTTAAACATAAATTTCAGAAAAGTCATTACATTTATAATAAGATAAACTAAATTATTCTTAGATGGAATGCTTTTAAATTGAAAGCATTAGTAACAGTAATAGCATAGAGTAAATTATATATACATGTATAATATAGGAACTGCCATTTTGCCCAGAACAGTGGAAAATGGACGTAACATGATAACGGCAGGTAGTCTGTTTTAATATTTTAAATGTTTTGTACAAATAATGTACATGCCCAGTAACATAAATCACAATTGTAGCGTCCTGGAAGCTAGAAAAATAATTAGCCTTAGGCCTATATCAAATTATTAAATTAAAGTTAAGCTACATTAGGTACACATTTGCGTTTTCTTACTTGTTATCCGACTGTTGTTCTTGAAGAAACAATCATAAAATCAGACTAAGTGAACAGAGAGTTTGCAATTAAGTCAATACAGGAATTATCTGTACTACTTAGAACCGATTTCGAAGGCAGATACTGCCACAACAATAATGATTAATAATTATCCTGGTTTCTTCCATGTTACACATGGAAGAAACCAGGATGCACCGGAAACGAGGGAAGATACCAGATAGATTATAGTCTGATAAAGCAGCGGTACAGGAATAGTGTGAAGAATTCAAGGGCTTATCCAGGAGCCGATATTAATACAGACCACAATCTAGTAATGGCAAAAGTAGGGCTTCAACTGAAGAAAATACTTAAGAAGAAAAGCAGTAAGAGATGGAATTTGAACGGATTGAAAGAGAAAAGAAGTCAGTTTCAGGAAGCAGTGGAAAGAAAAGTTAAGAAAATGAAGGACTACGAAAGAACAGGGGTAAATGAAAGATGGTGTCAGCTAAAGGAAGCTATTAAAATAGGTGCAAAAGCAGTTTATGGCTTTCTTAAAGCAAATACAGCTAAAAAACACCTTGGATCACAAGCGAGATGCTAGACAAAATGGATGAAAGGAGGAAATGGAAAAGTATTGACACCAGTCATGGCCGAAGGAAATATAGAAGCTTAAACAGTGAACTTAGAAGAATTACAGACAAAGCAAAAGATCATTGGTGGAGTGAAAAGTGTGATGATTTAGTAGAATATGATAGAAGAGGG
The DNA here is from genome assembly GCA_905160935.1 of Enchytraeus crypticus. Lineage (NCBI taxonomy): Eukaryota > Metazoa > Annelida > Clitellata > Enchytraeida > Enchytraeidae > Enchytraeus > Enchytraeus crypticus. The sequence continues at coordinate 1,293,687 of CAJHZI010000499.1, read as the reverse complement.
AGGTCGGATCTATTATACCAGGAAGTCAGGATATTAACAAGAACCGATAAGAAAAAGAAAGGAGATGCAAAGAACATTAGTATAATGGGTAAAGATGGGGAATTGAAGACAGAGCTGGAAGAAGTAAAAGAAAGATGGAGAGAATATGTAGAGGAATTGTATGATAAGGCTGGGAAACCAGTTCAAGAGGATTTTACAATAGAAGAAGAAAATATCATAGAAGACGATAAAAGGAGCCCCGATTTAATGAAGGAGGAATTTATTCTGCAATTAACAGTATGAAGAAGGGGAAGGCAGCCGGAATAGATGAAATCCCAGCAAAATTCTTGAAAATGTTGGAAGGAGAAACACTCAAAAAGTTAACAGAGGTATGTATGGAAGTGTACAATAGAGGTATTTGGCCAGACGACTTTACCAAGTCAGTAAGATTCCAATTCCCAAAAAAAGCCAATGCTGTGGAGTGTTCGGATTACAGAACAATCAGTTTAATACCTCATGCATCGAAGATCTTATTAAAGATAGTAAATAATCGCGTTCAGTCGAAAGCAGAGATGATACTGAGCAAGACACAATTTGGTTTTAGGAAAGGATGCGGCACAAGAGAAGCAATAGGAGTAATGCGGGTTCTTTGCGAAAGAAGCTTAGAATATAGAAATGACGTTTTTGTATGCTTTGTAGACTTCGAGAAGGCCTTTGACAGGATTGATGGAGAACGATGATGAATATCTTAAAAAGAATAGGAATTGACTGAGAGATAGAAGACTAATTTTGAACTTGTACATGAATCAAAGAGCAGTAATCAAAATCCAACAAGAATACTCAGAAGAAGGTGAAATAGGACGTGGGTAAACAAGGCTGTAGCATTTCGCCGCTGCTGTTTAACATTTCGCTGAGGCAATGATGGATAAAGCCATGGAAGACATGGAAGAAGGAATAAAGTAGGAGGGAATTGTACAAGATGTACGATTTACAGATGACCAAGGAATGGGGGCAGCGAGATTGGATTGCAGAAGATTGGATAGGCTGAATGATACGGCTTTGAAATATGGCATGAAGATTAATATAAAAAGACCAAGGTTATGAGAGTGTCCAATAATAAAGGTGAAGTTAATATCACAATAAATGGTACGAAATTGGAACAGGTAAGGAGTTTCAAATATTTGGGTCATACTATAACCGATGATTGGAAATGTGAGACAGAAATATGCAGTAGGATTGCACAAGCAAAATCGGCCTTTGGTAGTAGAAAAGAACTATTAACAAAAAGTCTAAAGAAAGACCAAAGATAAAGATAGTGAAAACTTTGGTTTGGACCACGCTATTATATGAATGTGAAACATGGACCTTAAGAAAGGAAGATATTAGGAAACTGGAGGCATTGGAAATGTGGATTTGGAGAAAAATGGAGAGGATTAGCTGGACTCAAAAGATTACAAATGAGGAAGTCCTGGAGAGAGTTGGCACAGATAGACAGTTGATAAATGTATTAAGAATTAGGAAGAAGAGATGGATAGGACACATTCTAAGGGGGGAAGGTCTATTAAAAGAGGTCATAGAAGGTAGAATGGAAGGAAAAAGAGGCAGGAGCAGGCCGAGATTAGGTATGTTAGATGATTTAAAGACTTACTCATATGTAGAAATGAAGAGGAAGGCGGAAGACAGAGAAGAGTGGAGGCGTTATGCACCATGGACCTGCCAGTAGGCAGTGCACTAAGAGAGAGAATTATAGAGATGGTCAAACATGAAATTTTAATGTTATTGTTTTTGATGTAAAAGATCATATAGCATGCAAAAGGAACAAAAACAAGGCAATGCAGGAAAGTGGTTGTATGAATATCTCAGTTTCAAGCCCGTTGTTGGGTGAGTCACAAATATATACCATGGACCTGCCAGTAGGCTGTGCACTAATAGAGAGAGAGTAGTATATGTCCAGACTTACTGAATGACAATTTCCGTTAATTTCGATGAGATCATATATAACTTCTCTGTTGCGTTCAGCAGTCCAGGCAGTAAGGGTCGGAGTCTCGCCTACTGATCCGTTGATCGTTAATTGAGTTTTACTGCTTCGCTTCTTCCTCTTCAGTCGAATCCGTCGCTTGACGAGGAAGCATATCACGAGGAAGACGAAGGCAAGGGCGAAGAGCGAGAAAACAATAATCCCGATACATATTAGCAGCCGATTCATCCATTCCTTATCCAATATTGCATCCGGAACTACAGCAAGCATTACATTAAATACAATGATGGACAAAGATAATTACATCATCATCTTCCTTCCCTTGAATCCTAATTTAATTAAGGTCGGGAGTAGAAAATTTTTAAACACTTTCTGGAGCCTAGGCGCTCACCAACTAAATACCGTTGATTTGAATCTTAATGCTTTGTCGTTTTTACAGTGCGTGCAGTTTCCCGTTGGTCTATTCTTCAGCAAGACGGCCACAACACAGGTAAACAATAGTTAATTACATATAGAAAGTAAATTTATGTGCTACTCTTTTAGCTTAAAAACAGCATAAATTAACTTTTTGGTTATGTAATGACTAACAACTGGCTGACTAAAAAGATTTAGAGCAGAAAATTCATTCTTTTAATTATTTTTTGCAGAAATTGCCTGAACAAATGACCTGAACGAAATTAGAATATGGTTCGGATAAGTCTTTTATCCAAGTCCATTTAGCCAGGACTCGAATCAACTTCAAGTTGAAGTCAATGCCTTTCTTGACAATTATTACCTTATCTAAAGAGTGGAAACCTATTTAATTAAAAATAGTAAATTAAAAATATTTAACTAAAACAAGAGAAATGCCCAAACAATATTTATTTCACTGTATTAATTGACATTAATAAAGAAAACTTTAGTTCTTCATTTAATCAATGCATTATTCAATCAATCAACCGTCAGAAAATAATATCTTTCCTTTCATCCATCGCGTAAATGTAACTGGCACAATTTTAATCCGTGTGTGTTACTTCAGACAGGAACAACCATGTTGTGTGTGGTAAAGAACTGAGATAAGAGCGACCATGGTGTGTGTGGTAAAGAACTGAGATAGGAGGAACCATGGTGTGCGTGGTAAAGAACTGAGATAGGAGGAACCATGGTGTGCGTGGTAAAGAACTGAGATAGGAGGAACCATGGTGTGTGTGGTAAAGAACTGAGATAAGAGTAACCATGGTGTGTGTGGTAAAGAACTGAGACAAGTGCAACCATGTTGTGTGTGGTAAAGAACTGAGATAAGAGGAATCGTGTTGTGTATGTGGTAAAGAACTGAGATAAGAGTAAGCATGTTGTGTGTGGTAAAGAACTGAGATAAGAACAACCATGCTGTATATGGTAAAGAACTGAGATAACCACTTTCATATTTTCTATAACATTTTACTAGAATTGGAAAGTGTTTTGAAAAATTGCGCCTTAATTAATGATCGTATTAACATATTACATTTTCCAGTCCATAACAAGCTTAACCCAGCGATACCAATATCTCCAAAACGTCAAAAACTGACATGGACCACTTTTATTTCAGCTACAATTAAATTTTGTTAACTTAATATCAATAACCTTGAATTTGGCTATCATAATAATTATAATAATAATAATAATAATAATAATAATAACTAATAGATAGATTTCATAATAATAATAATAATAATAATTTAAATAAAATTTAAAATAAATAAAAAAATAATAATAATAACAATGTACCAGATAATGATAATAATATCACAAGTTATTCATTCATAATAATAATAATAATAATAATAATAATAATAATAATAATAATAATATGATAATAATAATAACAATTAGATAATAATAATAATAATAATAATAATACAGGTTTAACGTCTGTTTCCTCATTCAGGGATGATGTCAGGGACGTCTCCACAGCACTGGGGACGTCCTTGACATCATAGTGATGTACGCATCACTACAGATCAATTCACCCAGACCAATCTGCAAAATAAATGTGATATGCAACTTACAGAGCTCTGGATCTATGTATCGTTTTTCGCACCTTGCTCCCGCCCAATTAGCTGGACAGCTGTAAGTTAACAAAATATACAAATATTAAGAGAAAGTTGGCAACAATGTCCATTAAGACTTCTCTCTACATTGTTGTTACATCTCTCTACATCTCTTTGTTATAAAAGCTTAGCTTTCTGTGCTGCAAGAACGTTCGATATGGATACCGGTTAGGTGGGCAATTAGAAATAAATTTCCTGGTAAATTGTTAATCACAATCAAAACTCTCAGAGAATTAAAACGTTACTATTTCTTAAAGTATCAAATTATCAAAGCAATAAAATAATAATTACAATTAGACTTAGTAGTGATCTTCACAAATTCAATTACTACGCAGAAGAGTAATAATGTAAGGAATATAACGTAAACAACTGATCAAGAGAATATTGGTTAGAAAATAAAAAATAATTTAATTATCTCTCCACAGTACACTGTCGAGTACGAGTCCAATGAGCAAATTCTTAAAGTCGCTCATCGCTCACTGATAAGCGCCATTTCATTTACATGAATTGCTACTACACTCTATATATATATTGTTTAGCTTATTAAAATAGAGTTTATGCTTTGCTGTTGTCAATTTCACTCTATAGAAGAATTTGTAGTCGCCGGTCAAGAACAGACAGATCTTCAGTATAGAGACCTCTATGTTTATTCTTAACTATCCCTTCGATAAACAACGTTTACTAGAAAAGCTTGTCAAGCGCTGTGCTACTGATCACAACCATACTTATATTGTAATAGTCGCTTAACCAACGTTGTTTTAATCTTTTCAAATTCATTTTGCATAATTAACATATCCGGGCTTTAAATTCTTATTGATTGATTGATTGATTTCAGTACTAAAAATCTTAATTGTAAAACGCAAGTAAAAATAGACGTGTTGACAGTCGACTGCAAATTATTTATTTCAAGATGATCAAGTTTCTTCTTGCGGTTATATTAATATTTCCATTTATTAAATTTTGTGATGGGATTTTTTTAAGCTTGAATTGCTTTCTTCAACAATCAACACTGTTGTTTCAAATTGACATTTATATTTTAAGCTTTGTGATACCAACTTGCACTGAGGTGTAGTTACTATTTCCTCGCTGATTTCAACAACATAGCACCGCCCACCGTTGAGGCAAGCCGCCTGCCTCTCCTCCAATTGGTCACAATTCTTGTGATTGGAGGGCGTTGTGGTACTAATTGGCACCGATGAGCTAAACAGAGGTGTGGCTTCTGATGCATAACTCCGTCTATCGACCTCCGCATTGGAACGCCTCCTTGAACAGCAACTGTCTGGAGCAAAAACAGCAAATCGGTTTAGAATAATTTTTGTAAATATCGGCACATTGTACATTTTTAAAAAAAGCCTCATAACAGGGTGATTCGATATTTCAAAACGATGAGTAGAATAGATACATGTAGGTTGGTCGAGCAACAAGTTGTCTTTGGAACGACAATGTGTAATGTATCAAATTTCTTAAAAGTGCATACCAGTATCTGCAAGGCTTCATTAACTGTCAATACTTCTGGTTTTGACAGTATTCGAATTCCAAAAGGTACATGATGGATCTTGATGGGCCATGGGTTGGATTTTTAATATTCTGCAGACCCATATACACAGTTGACACAAAGCTCTTATAAATGACAGAAATCATTGCTAAATCTTATTAAATGTGATGGACTGAGCCGGTGGCTTGTTGGCAAGTTGTTTTACTGTGGATAAGTAGGTGCAGGGTTCAAATCCAGTGTTTTCCCCGTCACTGACATGATGTCGAGTAGGAAACTGACTCCACAATTTACTTTACATAGGCATGCAATTATGATATGGCATATACATGCAAATATGATCTTTATTCACCAAAATCATAGCAGTAAGATTAAGCTTCAGATTTAGCTTTTAATTTCTCAAGAGTTTTCAGTTACAAACGCAGATAATTGTTTAAAAATAATATCAATAACACTCTGATCTAAAATAATGGTAAAATTGCATTAAAATATATTCCTTTACAAGGTTTTTGAAATTGTTTATGATTATGTAATCATACCAAGGTGAAATTACCATTCTCAAAATTCGAAGATCCTATATGTGAATACAAGCTCAGTTGTACATGAAGATAATGTTTGGATCTAAAATCTATATATAAGAAAGTACATGCATACTGTACTGACGTAACATGCACATAACAGACTCATGGGATTCATTGCTAATACTTGAGCTTATGGAGCACTATATATATATTCCGTAATGGATATTGACAGGTGACTGACAGTTTTCTAATATTTATTGTTTTGGCGGTTTGACTATAAAATAAACAAGAAAATCAGATACAAGTCGGCTTTTCTGATATGAAATTCGATAAGAATGGCGCAGATGAAATGCCTGGAGGGACATAAAGAAAAGAATTCCTCCATCGAAATCTCTAGTTTGTCAAATTTTTCAGCATCATCATAATTAAATTGTCAATTTAATAAAAAAAAGGCTGATGCCTCTTTATATATAGAATAGTTTTGATCACTTAGGCCTATAGGCAAAATTGGAAATTGGGCGTCCAAAAATTATTTCTTACAAAAACACATACAGATATTTTTAAAATATTTATGATATGAGAGTCTACTTAATCATGTTTGGTTAGACAAGATTAAGTAAACAATCCCATAATAGATAGCTTTAAAATATATGTATGTGTTTTATAAGTGAAACTTTACATTGATATTCAATCTCAAATGTGATTTTAAACATAACAAATATATATATATATATATACATATATATATATTTATATATATATACATGCATATGAAATTTCTAGTTTTATATGAAAGTTTTCTTTGACGCACCCTTGGTGTAACCTATACATGTAATAGTAATGTGTACTCAGTTATGTGTATGCGCTTTTGGCGGTTAACTCGAAGCGACTGGGATTGAATTGTTAGGAAATAATCTGATACTTTATTGACTTCTCTGAGAGTTAACCCAGCGATAGCATACATCGATAGCCTCTTGATAGCACACGCTCCTGATAGTTTAGGTCGTCCCATATAATTCTTGATTTTCCAGTAAATATATGTAAATTTCTCTTTCCTGGGATTCAAGTAGTTAGAGAATTGATCTGCATTAAGCCACGTTAATTCTCAGGACTCAATAATCAGACTATTACGATAATTTTGAAATTATTATTAGATTTTACCAGTGTTCCTTCCGGGTTGCTGAAGAATAGACAATCAGCTGACTGGACGTGTCATAAAAGGGGACAGAGCACCAAGATCTGCACCAACTCCGAAAGGGTATTAGGTTTGTGAGCGTATAGACTCAATAAATTTGTACAAAATTTTCTAAAACGAATATAAAGGTTTTTAAGATGTCGGACAGAGAGGATAATAGAAGGTCTATACGTATCCCGACCTTAGTTAAACTGGGAATAAAGGGAAGATGTTGATGTTAAAATATAAACCAATATAATTCAACTGACTTCACAGATTAGAGCCTTATTCATTGCAATAGCTCATACGATGCATTTTCAATAAAAGAGATAAATGCCAATTTTGCGGCATTCTTAAATCAAAGCATGCCCTATTTTTATCGCAGAATCACGCTGGTCCTGCTACATTCAATGCGTAGAACTCCACGGGTGAGAGAAATGGAATGTTTATCTCGCTTCATTTGTGTTTATTTGATGGAAATATTCCTTACGATATGTCAAAGCCAATACGTTAAAATGCGAGGCCTGTATCTGTTCAATATTTCTTCAATGTAAAGAAAATTGTGAATCCGTTTCGTGATTCAGCGATGAAAATTTGGAAGCTATAGATCATTTGTCCGTGACGTGTTGGGAGCCACTGTAGAATAGAACAAACGAACATAGAGTGTGTGCTAAAAAGCAACTAAGTAGATACTGACAAAGGCAATGGAAAGCTATCAAAGTAAACTTGTGGCAAAGTACTGGCTGCACAATTGTTTGGTAAAATCACGATGTGATGGAATGAATCTGTCGGTTGATGATGTACCCATAATGTGTGTGGCGATTTACTAGAAGATTTGCACAGGACCTGCCATTGGGTCACACACTGGAGAGAGGAAGTAAGAGGTAGGCAACTTTTTAATTAATTGACGGCATATATTTGCATCCTACATGTACAAACACTACCTAGGCTCTTCTATAGCAGCAATTGTAAAGTAATTTAAGCTTGACTTCCTGATTTAATTGTTTAGATTTCAGATTGAATTTCAAGATACAAAGTCGCCTGAAATTTGATTCAGTTGAATGCTGATTGTCTTATTATTCAGCGACAACGAAAGATACGACTCATAAAGCTCGTAAACTCTGCTGTTTGTGAGAGTTCATTTGCTAGAGAATGTACAACTGGACCCGCGAATAGGCTGTACCACTAAGCTGTATCACTAGGTTGTATTACTATGTTGTGCCGTTGAGCTGCATCATTAGGCTGTACCACTAGGTTGTACTACTACGTTGTACCATTGAAATGTATCATTATGCTGTAACACTTGGTTTTACAACTAGGCTATACCACTAGGCTATACTACTAGGTTATACTACTAGGTTTTATTACTAGTCTCTAACGCTAGACTGTATCACTAGATTGTACTACTAGACTACGGTTTAACGCTAGGATTTATCAAGAGACTGTATCATTAAGCTGTGCCACTGGGTTGTACCGCTAGGCTAAACCCTAAGGTACACCACTAGGCTGTACTACTAGCTTTTACCATCATGCATTGCAACAAACATAACTGAAAACCAATTCCAAACTGTAACACACCAAGTCATTTCAAATCAACGATAAGTTCATTAAAGAGCATGCTAAGGCTCCTAGTTTTTATTATAAGAAATAAGTAAAAGCCCGATCAAATATTTTTACCATCCGTCTAAGTGTCAGTACTCAATATGATTAGCCATACAACTTTATAAAAAGCACTCTGAGACAATTTTAAAGTTAGACAAATTTGCTCATAGCTGACAGCGTTACGGAGTACCAGGCAATTCTACTGAATTAATTTACTGAATTAATTAATGTTTACTTCCAGTTGTAACTAAAGACCTTCAGGTACAAATTCCGCGATGGTTTTATGTTGATTAGTAATGCAAATATATGCTCTAGAACTTTAAAACCTTGTTTGAATTAATCGCAAGTATAATTGCGTGTATGCCAAGTCTACCAGAACGTACTTATTTCCAAAAATGTAAATACGTATAGGCTTACTGTACATGTATGTAGTTAGCATAAGAAAAATATATTTCGCTTTTAATACTATAATTAAACGTATATCTTATAATAACGAATAATCAGCCATGAAGTTATGTCTACTATTTTAATACACCAAGAAGGTTTAAAAACTCAAATAGTACAAGTGCATGATCTTTCTCTAACATTCTCCATTACCTGCCACTTCTGGGTTTGTCGAGTCTTTGAAAGAAATCTTACCACAGTTAATACTCGTAGGCCTACATAGAAACTTTTAATTTTTCTAGGATAATAATTCTGTATAACTTTAAACAATATTAGCAGACAGAAGAAATAGTGAATATACAATACAGCCGGTGTTTTGGTTGAGATAATGAGATTAGAAGAGGCAGCTAACTGAAACATAGTTCTGCTGAATCAACTTCCTCTATTATCTACTCTCCATGTCCACTGTCTCCGGTCAAATCAACCCTGAGCATTAAGCTTATACTATTCGAAATCTAACGATAAACATGATACTGACTATTTAATACACGAATTAAGAATAATACCGAAATAAAATGCTAAAATATATAGGGCCTACCGAAACTAAATATAGCCGTAACAATAAGAATTTCGTAGAAATAGTCTCTGTAGTTAGTATTAGACTGGCTTTGCCGATACAGGAAAGATCAAAGTAGAGTGAATTAAAATGGAGCACCATAATTTATCGAGATTAAAATAATTATAGATTTATAATTATATAATTAAGAAATAAGATGACAATGTTAATTCAACTTTTTGTTTTTTGAAGAAGACAGCAATAAATAGACGCTCTATCTCAAAGTACCTACAGACCGTTTGTCAGATCGAGGCAAGCACTTATCTTGAGCACTTATATAGATGTTACTGAAAAAAGACAAGGCTAATAACCCTTATCACTAGAAAGGTTTATCACTAGAAACTTTTATCACTAGAGACTTGAATACGAAAAGAAATTTCGTTACTTCGTGTAGAATAACGCGTATATCACGGTGTTATTGCTTAAGTAATGCTTTTCCGGTAGAGTGCATTATCAGATTTTGTTCAATCGGAACACTTTGTGTAAAACAAAATCCTACGATTTACAAGATTCATTTGATTCACATGCTTCATGAGATTGATGCATGTAGGTCTAATTCATATGATTCGAGTTATTCATGCGATTTATTTGATTCTTAGGATTCATGTGATTCATTTGATTCATGTAATTCATATGATTCATGTAATTCATATGTTTCATGTAATTCATATGATTCATGTAATTCATATGATTCATGTAATTCATATGATTCTTATAATTCATATGATTCATGTAATTCATATGATTCTTATAATTGATATAGCCATTCCACGTGCGCCGCCGAGTCAGAAACAACTTGAAAACTAAAACTTCGCAGGCATGAATCGAGCTTTAAAAAAAAGAAGTTTATTAAATTCCGAAAAATATTTTAATATATTTTTACTAAATTTCAATAAATTTCAATATTTTCTAATTTCTCTCTAAAAGATGATGATGAAAGGAAGACAATAAGTACTCGCAATTAAGAATGGAGAACATTCCTTTTAAAACTCTCTCGCTCTCTCTCTCTCTCTCTTAGTGCGCTGCCCACTGGCAGGTCCATGGCATATAACACATCCACTCTTCTCTGTCTTCTGGCTTCCTCTTCATTTCTACATTTAAGCACAGTTTTATGTGCGATTGATCTCCATGCATACTAATTGTTGATCCACACATCCACACATTCTTGATTGACTGAATGTCATCCACACTTATTGATTGATTGATCTCTAACCACACTTAGGCGTTAAACTTTCAGTTAAGCCGCACACGAACTAAATTCTAGAATCCTCGATAGGCCGTATTGCGTTCACTTTTGTATATTATACCTAGTGCATTTTATTCGTAGGCCTTAAAGGAAGAAAGACAAGTATAAGTCATAAAAATTAATTGCTAACTATGCTTCGCTATTAAAAGTTTCCTATAACTTGTATTTCATAAACATAGTTGAGAATTAGTGATTCATAATCAAATATGAAATTTGTATTGTATTTTCCAAAACGCCAGCCATTCTTGATAATTATTAGTTACTCACGTTTATCTGCATCACTAATGCAAATGATGAACCGCTACGCTACAATTTTAAGTTATTACTATCATCTGGCGGAATGTATTGCAGTGTACTATTATAACTGTCCCATTTAATTACGAATAACAAGTTATCATGAATCAATATATGACTTGAAGATTATACAGTAGATACTCCGTCAAACAAATGTATAAAGAAATCATTTTACTACCACAATCTACCATATACATTTATTAAAATTGACGCTGCTTAATATTCATAAATTAATTTTTACCTTAGAGCACGCACGCGAGAACTAATCGCAGAACACAGCTGAATTTGATAGTCTAGATTGTTAGTAGGTTGACTAAGTGAGCGACATATGAAGTCATTAAATTTTAAATGATAAAAGCAGCAGAGAATTGAATTTTCGCGAATTCAAATCCCGGACAAGCTAATCCTCGGACTCCTAGATAATATACATTATAATATATGCTATATATTATTGATGCTATGTATAAGAGTGTCCATGGATAATCGAATCATCAAAACAACGAAAAAAGAATAAGTTGCTAAACGATTTAAATGGCTGGTATTAAAAGTGATAGGTATCTAATGAACTATTGATACGGTACAAACCTGAAATGTGAGATACTGAAATGAGAATAAGCATCAAGAGTAGATTCCGCATTGCTGAGCGCATAGATCGAAACCGTAGAGTAGGAAGGATGCGATAAGACTGATGTAATCCTTCTAGAACTCCTTTCCTTTCCAGCATCAAATCTGATGTCATAGTATCACCAGTACTCGCACAATGAATGAAAAATGCTGTCCACCTGAATCATACCTTTTAGTTGTTTCCACTCTCCCTTCTCCCTTCAGGCACCTTCTCCACTCTGAGACACCCCTCCCCTCTCTCAGACCCCCTACTGCTCCCAGAGATAGCACCACCACTACTCCCTTCCTCACCTCTATCAATTTGTGATTTGTAATTCTTTCAATATTTTCAGTCACTTTTCTCAATCAATTAGAGTTCACATTGATCAAGTATTAAAACTCTGTTATATGATTTGTCTTTGAAAAGTTTTCTAAGTGGAAGGTAAATTAAAAAGAATCCTCTTATTGTTACAGCTCATCGTAAATTCCTACATAAAGCTCTTACTAATGAATCGTCTAACAGTAATTTTATTGCGAAATAAATTATCTTACTGTATACATGTTTACCTACAAACTTAGTTATAGATATAATTAGAAAAAAACTGCTGTGATTCAACTATACAAAATTAAGCCAATCTTCATGTTAAAGTCAGCTAATTTAATACTATTTCATTGGAATTAAATGAATTGTTTCTTAAGAATTATATCTCTCTCTCTCTTAGTTCACTGCCTACTGGCAGGTCCATGGTACATAACGCCTCCACTCTTCTCTGTCTTCCGCCTTCCTCTTCATTTCCACATATGAATGGGTCTTTAAATCATCTAACATCCCTAATCTCGGCCTGCCCCTCCTCTTTTTCCTTCCATTCTACCTTCTATGACCTCTTTTAATAGATCTTCCCCCCTTAGAATGTGTCCTATCCATCTCTTCTTCCTATTTCTTAATACATTTATCAACTGTCTATCTGTGCCAACTCTCTCCAGAAATTCCTCATTTGTAACCTTTTGAGTCCAGCTAATCCTCTCCATTCTTCTCCAAATCCACATTTCCAATGCCTCCAGTTTCCTAATATCTTCCTTCCTTAAGGTCCATGTTTTACATCCATACAATAGCGTGGTCCAAACCAAAGTTTTCACTATCTTTATCTTTGTGTCTTTCTTTAGACTTTTGTTAATAGTTCTTTTCTACTACCAAAGGCCGCTTTTGCTTGCGCAATCCTACTGCATATTTCTGTCTCACATTTCCCATCATCGGTTATAGTATGACCCAAATATTTGAAGCTCCTTACCTGTTCCAATTTCGTACCATTTATTGTGATATTAACTTCACCTTTATTATTGGACACTCTCATAACCTTGGTCTTTTTTATATTAATCTTCATGCCATATCTTAGGGCCGTATCATTCAGCCTATCCATTATCTTCTGCAATCCAATCTCGCTGCCCGCTACCATTCCTTGGTCATCTGCAAATCGTACATCTTGTAACAAATTCCCTCCTACTTTTATTCCTTTTTCCATGTCTTCCATGGCTTCATCCATCATTGCCTCAGCGTAAATGTTAAACAGCAGCGGCGAAATGCTACAACCTTGTCTTACTCCACGTCCTATTTCACCTTCTTCTGAGTATTCTTGTTGGATTTTGATTACTGCTCTTTGATTCATGTACACGTTCAAAATTAGTCTTCTATCTCTCCAGTCAATTCCTATTCTTTTTAAGATATTCATCATCGTTATCCAATCAATCCTGTCAAAGGCCTTCTCGAAGTCTTGAATTTCATATAATTCTTAAGAATTATATGAAATTCAAATAGTCGGAATACTGAAACTGATGTCGCACGTACATGGCCTTGAGATTTAAAGATAATTACAGATATAATGCTTGTCTATAACCCGATTGTACAGGTCAATTCTACCGGTGTATCCCTTTGATCCAATTTTGGGTGGGCAGATTAATCTTGGGAGCATTGTGGGAGAAGCAAACACTTTATGCAAATTGTGCACTTTTAATCTGAGCTCATCTTGCGGGCGGCGCAAAACCCATGGCCCCCTAGTTACGCTAGTGCGACATTTTATCTATAAGTTGCAGATTTATTTATACTTGTATAGAAATGGTGTGAAACTCACAAGGAGAGGTGTCAAACATTAGCACCAAACGTTTCCGGTCTGACCTCAGAATTTCTTTACACCAAACAAACTACGAATTTCTCACACGTTTACTTCTCCACATCAATCCGTTAGAGCCAAAGTCATATATTAGCAAATCTAAGCGTACTAAATATTCAGAAATCTGGTTTCTATCGCAACAACGAGCTGGTGTAGCTTCTTTTCTTATTATATGTATATATATATATTATATAATATATATATATATATATATAATATATATATATATAACCTATATATATATATACTATATATATATAATATATATAAATAGAAGTATATATATACTTTTATAAGTATCTATATATATTATATATATATATATATATATATATATATATATAAGTTGTAGGCTAATATTATAAATTGAAGCTCTAAGCTAATGAAACTGCTTAATCTTCTCGCATGTTTATAACTCTTCGTTTGCCTCTGCTCTCATTTGTTCTCTCTCTCTCTCTCTCTCTCTCTATTTATCTATCTATCTATCTATCTATCTATCTATCTATCTATCTATCTATCTATCTATCTATCTATCTATCTATCTATCTATCTATCTATCTATCTATCTATCTATCTATCTATCTATCTATCTATCTATCTATCTATCTATCTAATCTATCTATCTATCTATCTATCTATCTATCTATCTATCTATCTATCTATCTATCTATCTATCTATCTATCATCTCTCCTGATGGTTTCATATGCATGTCCAATGCATAAATTCACTGCCTGTTGTCATTCATAAGCAACAAAGCACAACGAAGAGTTGTGCCGTATCTTGCATCAATATGCAGAGCTTTTATTTAGCCTGAAATACAGAATACGAAAATTAAGGGTTCTATGGTAGATTTCACTGCATTCTTCAGAAAATATAATAATTTCTTGAAAGCTAAAGGCTTGCGAAATTCTGCCGCTCAAATCCTAGTAAATAGAATTAATAAAATGATCAGTTACTCTAATTACTAAGGGGCATAGTGCGTTAATTGAACAATACTACTTAAAGTAGATTAACACAATGATTATTCTATCTGCATTCAATCAATAGGAATTCAACATACATTTCCTTGAAATAAGACAATGTCAGGGACGTCTTAAGCAGACCCTGTTTCAACACACTCCAAGGCGCCACACAATGACTACAAGAGAAAGCGAGATCAACAACCAATTGCTATAATTAGGTTGCTTAGAGTAGGCCTACATATTAATTAATTATGAGGTTATTCAGAGTATACCTATATACATATTAATTGTGAGGTTATTTAGAGGTTTACATATTAATTAATTATAAGGTTATTTAGAGTATGCCTACATATTAATTATGAGGTTATTTATTGTAAGCCCACATATTAATTACTAGGAGTATGGTTAGGCTGCTTATATTAATTAATTATGAAGCTGCTTAGAGTACGCCTACTCATTAAGTACTACGGGTATGATTAGGCCATTTGCAGTAATTAATTACTATGATTGGACTATCTGCAGTAATTAATTACTTTAAGTAGGTTACTCGAGTACGTATTAATTACTATGATTAGGCTACTTATTAAATATATATTAATTACTATGATTACAAGAGTAGATTAAAGGTTTTTTCCGTCAATGTAAATTGTTATTTATGTATATTAGCCTTTTATCAGGCCTATTGCGGCTAGACTTGTAGGGCTACCAACCTAAAAACCTTTAGGCAAATCAGATCAGACTTTATCGATCTCAAAATCAGATTACAAGCAGGCTACTGCATGCAAGAGCCAATTCTCAAGGGTTGTAGAGAGGCCAACAAGTTTTAATCCAGTAAAGTTTCGAAGAAATTTCATATAGAATACCTATATGAATCCCATAGCTAATGATATATTGAAAACAATATCAATTGTTACAAAAACAATATCAGTTGCACAGTAATATATCCTGCAGATTTAGAATTATAACAGTTGTGGCTCAGCGGTGTGTCTGGCGGCTCTGGCAAGACAATCATTTTCATTTATCTTTTCCTTCTCCGCGCCTCTTCAGCGTCAGATCTGTCCATCGCTGATGTGCCTTTGAAATCTAATGCAGCTTAAGCCCGAATCAAGCTTGTATATATTTCAAATGGATGATCTGTTAAATTAATTAACATGACAGTCTATATGTCACAAATGTGCGATAAAACTCTGTTTGGCATTGATTTTTCAGGTTAACAAAACCTCAACGGTTGTCCAATAGCAGGCTATGGGCTTATAGGCCTGTAATAGGCCTAGCAATCATCACTGAGAGAGAGAGAGAGAAAGAGAGAGAGAGAGAGAGAGAGAGAGAGAGAGAGAGAGAGAGACCACTGGGCCTGTAATATCAATACACCTGCCGACATTGAGGTGACGAAAATATAAAATAGATTAATCAATCGATGGGTCGCTATAAGAGACTGCTAGACGATGATACCTCATTGTAATAAAAAGAAGTTTTCTCAAGTTGAAATTGTGCAGCGCGTTTTAAACCATTCAGGTTGCAGTGTGCCAACTTTACAAGATTTCAAATTATTGTAAAGAACACTCATGTCTTAAAAAGATCAATGAGCAACAACGTAACAATGTGTAATTCCAGATGAATATGAGAAATAATAGAATTTTATTTTCTAAGACTTTCGTTGCAATATCCACAGTAAATGTGCATGATCTCTTTTTTTAATGCGAGTTAAATGACAAGGTCAGAAGCCCAAAGGGCTTGTCATCAAGACATCAGGTGTACTGGAGTACCCTGAAAGGTGAATGCCGAGATTTAACTTTTTGATCAACTCTACCGGGAATTGCTCACAGGACCTTAGAAACAGTCATTTGAAATTTCATGCCGTTGCTAAAGGTCTTACACACTGAGCCACCAAGACATCCTTGAGGACAGGCTACCAATCGTAGATGGTTCCATTTTAAAGAACGTATGGCGTTGTTTAGCTCACTGAGGCAATTACACTATTTATCCACTCACCCGTCTGATAAACTTGATCGCAATAAATTGACTTAACATATCTGTCTGAAAACTATTGCAAGATAGTCGGAAACCAGAGAAACTGTCATGTTTATAATTATTTAGCTTCAAAAGGTTAAAAATGAAGAAGTCTTTAAGAGCGTGAGTATAGATAGACAGTTGATAAATGCTATAACAAATAGGAAGAATTGGGCAGGACACATTCGAAGGAGTGACAGTTGACGAAGGTCATAGAAGGTAGAATGGTAGGGAAGAGGATCAGAGGCAGACCGAGATTAGGAATTTCACATGATTTAAAGATCCACCCGTATGTGGATCAGGATGTTAATGTATTTTCCACTAAGAAAAATGGAAGACAGAAGAGTGGAAGCGTTATATATAGTAATATATACTGTTTACCATAGAAATGACAGTAGGCAGTGCACTGAGAAAGAGAGAGACAGAGAGAGAGAGAGAGACAGAGAGAGAGAGAGAGAGAAAGCGAGAGAGAGAGAGAGCCTTACTGTAAAAGCAATGATATCGAGTAAGGAAACCTAAATAACAAATATGGAAATCCACAGTAGTACAGTCAAAAACCTAACAGAGAAAATAATGGCAAGAATAAAACTTAGTATTGCGATTATTATTTCGATCTTAACAAAACATTTAAACGTTCATTAAGTTCCTTATATTAAACTTAGTTTTAAACGGCGAGAATTAGATAGGGCCTAGTTCTATCTATACTTTTAAGTTTAAATTTGCTAGTAAATATATGAAGATACAGAATTAGTTAAACTCATGTCTCATCAACACGCGCAATTGCAGCTTCATGCGGGTATTTCCCAACAAATAAGTCGAAACAGCAAAACAATAGTCAGCGGCAGGCAGGCGCCTTACAACTTGCCAAGCCTCCGAGCGTATGAATGAAACATGAGAGAGGAAGTTGAAATTTCAGAATAGGTCAGCAATACCCGTTTAACTGGCTTCTGTATATAACCACAATGTCATGCAGTTATAGCCAGTGATGATGCTTTATGCTCTCCTTGGAACGCCTGCCCTGATTACCATCTTCCACTTTGGAGAAAATTTGTGACCGAAATGGATCACGTTAAAATAACGAATCCCACGCCCTCCACTTCCCAATTTCTCAATAACTCAATCCTGCTCCTCCATAAGGGAATTTTCTTTTAGAAGCCGCTACTGCTCCGAAAGACGCGTGATTCTTTCTCTTCAGTACCAAATGGCAGGTTCAAGGTACTATTCATACTCAAACTCTGTCATCTCGCTCCATATGAACACTCCTTAGATCAACAAGTCAATCCCTTCACAAAGTCTATGCCTTATCCATGCCTTATGTAGCCTATAGGCTACATAAGGCATGTATCCATGCCTTATCCAGGCCTTATCCATGCCTTATGTAGCCTATAGGCTACATAAGGCATGGATAAGGCTTGAGAAAAATATGGCTTTTGAGGTGATTTCCCGTTGCCTTCCTTGACACGTGATTAACTTTAAATTAAGGCTTGACAATTTTTACTGCGAAGAATTGGAGGCAATATTTTAACGAAATAGATGTACCTGTATCTGCTAGAATACTGCCATAATTCTCTCTATCTTTCTCTCTGTAGACCGTTAATTTAATATCCAAACAAAATGTCTACAAAGTCCAAGCATTTATATCAAACATGAAATGCAACGTTAATTTCGTTATTTATTTAAAATATTGTCTTCTGGAGACATGAGGCTATTTTCTATCAAATTTCAATCAATTTTATGCATATCTTTCCCCAGTGGCGGATCCAGGGGGGCCCAGGTGGCCCGGCCCCCCTTCCCCTTAGGCCCGACGATAAATTTTTGTAAACTATATTTTCATTATTTCTATGCAATTTCTAGGTGTAAATATGTTTTAAGGGCGTTAGGAGGCTAGGGGGGGGAGTACAAGAGGGAACTCGAACAGTCCGACTACCTGGAATTTGTTCAAATATGGGGACCCACTAGGGGCCCATATAACGGAAGGGGGGCCTGAAAAAAGTTGACCGTTTCACTAGCTCTCAATTTTCACTTTCGCCACTGTAGGCTATAAGAGGAAAAAGGGTGTAAATAAAAAATGTGAACTCTCTCCCGGAACAGTGGTGAAAACGGCCTTGGCTGAGATCGAGGGGCTTAAGCCCCCCATCTTACGAAAAAAATTAGGTCACTTTTGCAATTGGTCCAGATCCGCTGAGTTTCTTTGGAGCCTCAGAGGTGAAAAAATTAACCTACTTTTTTCCTAATCAAATGTAGGATTTTAGGTTTTCCTCTCACTTCAGTACGGGTATGAGGGGGGGGGGGGGGTTAAGATACGGTGATATACTTACTCTATGAGCCGAGCGCAGTATGCTGAAAAATTGTGAGCCCCCCACACATAGCATTTTTTCTGGTTGCGTCACGTCCCGAAGAAGGCGCGACGTAAGCAAAAATGTGTACACTGTTCAAAAAACATTTTCGGGCCCCCCTTAAAAAATTCCTGGATCCGCCCCTGTCTCTCCATCTCTTCAGTTCGCTGCCAAGTGGCAGCGAACTGAAGAGATGGAGAGACTCTGAGGTTCAAGGATGGAGAGACCTTGAGGTTCAATTAAGGTACATGTTCATACTCAAAGACTGCTTTCTCGCTCCATAAGAGCACTCTTTAGATCAACATCCCTTCACGAAGTCTATGCCATATGGCTCATATCCGTATACCTAATGTAGTCTTAGCTTGGGAAAAGTATGGTTTCTGAAGTGGTTTCCCGTTGCCTTCCTCAGTTAGATGGATTAATTACCATTTAATCCTGGGAGAAAATATTTCATGCTGAGTTGGGCCCCCTCTTGCCATCCTCAGCTCCTGCCTTAGTCGCCTCTTACGTACACGCAGGGTTTTGTTTGCGGTTGCCCTATTCTGCAGTGGTCCAACCACACCCGAGCACAACAGGGGGATATCTATGCATAGCTATGGATATCTGTGCATAGCTATGTTCAGATTATTAACCTGTAGGCCTTATGATCGACAGGTTCGGCAGGTTATTGGTTCATTCAGTGACGATCCCAGCAAGAACAGCACTGATTTACCCCAGCAAGAACAGCACTGATTGACCTCAGCATGAACAGCACTGAATGACCTCAGTAAGAACAGCACTGATTGACCTCAGTAAGAACATCACTTATTGGCATGATTAAAACTGTTATAACTTGAACTATTGAATATCCTACTGTATATTATAAAACTTCTGTCTGCATGTGTATACACGTATATGTATCCATATACAATAGGCTAATATCTGACATTAAGCGCTAAAAGTTATTATATGAAAGACCAATAACTATATATATATATATATATATATATATATATATATATATATATATATATATATATATATCAAATAATGGCTATGTTGAAATTCATCTCTCCCACTATGTTTGAGGGAGATAAATTATCTAATAATTCGACAGTGAGATAACAATTTTGGTTATAAGACAATTTACTTAATTTATTATCATTTGAAACGGCTATTCAGACATTTTGCAGCTAAGAATTAAAAACTTCGGAAGAAGTTGTCCGAGTTTAATGAAATTGAATTCGAATATAGGGGCCTATAATTAAAGTTATAACAATTGCTGTATAATTATAAAGCCCATCAATTGACGGGCCCTTGCTGCTAAAATTATAATTAATAGCTATATAATAGTATAGGATAATCATTATAACATCATAATGAATCAAATTGCCAGAAATTTAATTATTGCATCGTCCTTTTCGCAAATTATTATAGAGTAATTTTTTTATATATTTATGCTTCGTAACGGCTTGGCTTTATCTTTCAATTAGTGCAGCTATAGTCTAATAAAATTTCCGTATCAATTAAATTTAATTTCAGTTCAGTTTATTTGTTGACTGAATTTGTGGGTTCGAATCCCAGCCGCGCTGATCTGAGAGTAAAATCTTGGACATTCACTGGACTGGTTACACGGAAAATGGAATAAATTGCCGAATGGTTTAAACATGTGATGTTAAAAGTGATAGATATCAAGAGAGAGAGAGAGAGAGAGAGAGAGAGAGAGAGAGAGAGAAAGAGAGAGAGATATGTGTTTATTTCAGCATCAACACCAAATCATTGACAAATACAAATAGAAATAAACATCCAAGAGAAATAAAATAAAATAAAAATTCCCAGAAACACAGGGTTTCAAACAGTCTGTAGAAACCAGAACAACGGCCGTCAGGGAAGATGATGCACATCCTATCTAGCTGAACACCGTCTACAACTATATTAATGTCGTGTATAATGCAAAATCAACTGAAATACACACTTTAGCTAAGTAACAATTCTAGCTGGACATTAACACACACAAAAACGAAAGTTTAGAAATTTACAAACCATCAAATAATAAATATTTGTAACGTTTAGTGAATTCAGCTAGGGACCTCGAACTGCGAATATCAGGAGGTATTTGGTTTCAAGAATTGATATACTTACAAACATAAGATTTAAACAAAGTTGATTATTTCATTATAATGCGTGTTTAATTTTTTTTGAAAATTTCCTGCAACTGGTTTCACTGGACTGCAAAATAGCCGGGTATGTGATTGGATTGTGATAGCCTAAGGTGTTGGAAGATTAATTTATCGGAAATTGTAAGGTTCTTTGCTAAAACAATTGGCGCCGAAAACGCTTTACATCAACGCTTGACTTCCATTCAAATGAAAGCTCAAGATGCTGTTTCATACATATTGATATTTGTTGTTGTTATCAATTTGTTACAGAATTTTGCACTTGGCAAATTGCCATGACCAGCAAAAAGGAATGGGGCCAAGCCATGTTTACATTGAATTTCACTTAAAACGTTTTTTATTTAACGTAATAAATTTTATTCAGGATGCACTAGGAAACCTTATATCTTTTGTGAAAGTTAATTTTTGCTAATATTTATTATTTTTTTGCGAAAATAAGGAAAAACATTGATAATAAGATAGATGTTATGTTCCTATTGGCTCAGAGAAATATACAGTGACCAATGAGCTCTCAGGGTTTTGTTTACTGTGGCGCTCATGTCTTGTTTTGACTGAGAGCTTTGTTTACATTAAAATAAAAACATAAAATAAATGCCAGCCTACTAAAGCCTATTTTGGTAATTAATTAATAATTAACAATTTATCAGTTTTCGTTTAATTATTAAGTACTTGTAATACGTGTATTTTGCTGTAGTAGTTTCTACTGTACAGGATGTGATGTTACAATGTTACTAAAATTTTATTTTACGACGAAAGATGTATGAATAAATTACTTGACATCTTCAATGATGGTCGTCTAATTTCATTATTACTATTTACAACCGAGGAGGAATTGAACTGAAGATTTTAAAGAAGTGTTAAATTGAAAAATGTTCGATTTTTAAGAATAAAAGAATAATTGACTAGATTATATCTAGATAGAAACATAATTTTACTATGTAAAAACTACAATGTCGTATAAAAATATTATTAATGAATCTCATATAATACTGTAGACATAGGTACAATAGAATATATGTATTAATTTTCGGATTCTACCCGTACTATATTTAATACTTTGAGCTATGTTTGAACATTTCTTTGATTTACAATATACAAGTGCACATTTTGTTCTAAATCATTGTTATATTCTTGATACTTAAAATTTTCCAACTAAATTTTTCAGTTAACCTAAAAAGCACTGTGGTTACTTAAGAGGTGCTTGCTAAATACCAGCTAACTATACAAATAACTTAATGTAACGTTAACTATACATATTGATTTTTTATTGACCTTAAAAGTAAACACGCATTATAGTGAATAATCAACTATGTTGATATCTATCACTTTTAAAACCACATATTTAATCCATTAGGCAATTTAGACCATTTTCCGTATAACCAGTCCAGTGAATGTCCGAGATTTTACTCTGTGATCAGCGCGGCCGGGATTTGAACCCACTATGATTCAAATCACCTCAGGATTTGTCATTTAAAACTTCATGACATTACCCCTACGCTATTTAGACATTCTAAAGACCTTACTTGTTGACCTAGTTAAAGTAATATGTGGTTACTTACACTTTTGCTGCCTGTCACTGATACTAACTGAACATAGAGCTTTTAAAATGAAACAATAACAAGTGCTATTAAGTTCTATGTATTAAACATTGTCAAACATTGTTTTGTGTTGGTATAATTGATATTTAAACCAAATTATTGCATGATTAATTTTAAATAAATTTTTGTCTAATTTGTCAACTTACATAATTTATTACTAATTTTGTAATGCATTTAAAGAAATAAGTTGATAGTAAGATTTATTTTGATTTAGAGCACAACATTCTCTAGAATCTACGTGAATTTGAATGGTATTTTTGTTGGAATTTAGAACTGTATTTGTTCAGATTTTTATTTTAATTAGTTATACTTTATGAATGTGCTCCTATTTTCAGCTAAACATTTATTTGTTGGTGGTGACTGCCTGAGAGATGGATCTACGTCAGCAGGTTATGGTAAATCAGTTGTCTCACGTCACAGGCTGTAATTCAGAACAGGCAAAGCAGCTTCTAATAGCTTCCAAATGGCATCTAGAGGTTTGTGCGTGGTTATATCATTAGGCTCTAGCCATACTTGATAAATGTTGTGTCAAAAGTACGGATTGTTCTCAGTGTTCCATCTTGTTCAGTCATCTTGCCTTTAGAAATAATATAAATTTTAGACTTCTTGGTGAGTTGAAAAACTATGACTTTCTTAACTCCCTCTGTCAGTCACCTGTGAAAGAAAGCCTGCTGTTCTCTGGCTCAATCAGTAAGTTTTTAAAAATTAATATAAAATTCTATTAGTGTATTATTGTAAATGAATTACTCTTCATTTACAATAGTACACTATACAGTTATGCTTTCATAGTTTTACTCTCTGTTAGTAATTCTAAACTCTTCAATTAGAGAAAAAAATTAACCTAGCTTTTTCCGACCCTAGATAAACTGTGATTCAATGGAGGTGAAGATGACGTTATGTTTGTAATATTCTTGTGCTATTTTACAGTCAGCCCTGAGCATGTTCTTTCAGGAGATGCCGATACCTTCGTGCCAGTGCCAGGTCAATGATGGCGCCCAGTGCCAGTGCAGATTTTCTGTAAGTCTTTTCTCTCACGCTACACTTCAATGTACAACTTGTCATTACTCCAACGTAATAGACGTAGAGAGGCATGCTATAGGCACAGTCTTTTATTGGGGCATTGATTAGAATATTTGTCTTGGTATAGTTTTAAATATTCAATGCTATATCTAGTTCAGTTTACTTCTAGAGTTGAGTTATAATGTCTATTGATTAGATGGCTAGATTTGAATTTTAATAGATCTTTTATTTGATGTCTTGCTTTGAGTTATAAATCTTTTGATGGAATGTCTACCATCATCACCATCATCTTCTCTAGAAACCCAGTTTAACCAGGACCGGGATACGAATAGATCTTTTCCAATCCTCTCTGTCCTGCACCAATCACAATATGCTCATACAATTGAATGTCTATGTAACTTTATAATTATATTGATTTAATATTCAACTTTGAGATATAAATCTACTGATATGAGGTCCAACTTTGAGTTATCTATTGCTTTGATGTCTATTGCTTTTGATGTCTAGCTTTGAGATATAAATCTATTGATTACTTGTTTAGCTTTGAGTTACATTATTATTAATCAAATTTTTGTTTTGATTATGTAATTTTTTTCATAAATCAGTTTTTTTAAACTTTTTTACCTCTATTGCAGAGATAGGCATGATTTTTCATCAGTCTAGAGTTTATTCTTTGGTAATTGACCTCCAATAGATTTCAACCCAAATCTGATGATCTCGCATGTGATTATAAGGCTTTCAACCTCACATGGTGCATCTAATGATAGAAAAAAGTGACTTGTCTGATTTTTTATATTAGTTACAAACTATAGTATTGCTGGAGTAGTCCTATATACTAAGTTCTTGGCATAGTAAAGTCTGATAAGAAATGTTGAATGGATATCTCGATTTAACTAATTTTGTTGCTGATCCTCTGCAATAATAAAAATTCTCTGTGTACTGATACTTATAAATCATATAATATTGTAGAATTTATAACTATAAATATGAAATCAATGGCAAATAGAAATGTTTTGTTATATACTGTATACAGTATATATAGAAATTTACTTCGTTGTAACTGAAGCATTTTTCGTTGTAGATGGTAACGCCAGCTAACACTCCTGTTACCCCTCCCAGTTTTCCCGAGGCGCTAAATGCTCTTGCTAAGCTTTCTGCAGGTAGTGATTTGAGCGGGGGAGGTCCTAAGCCCTTCCCTCAGTCAACTTCAGCGTCGTCGAGTAATTCAGCTTCTAATGTAGTCACCTCTTCAATGTATGGATCTCCGGCCGGAATGAATCAAAAATCCCCGGTAGTGGCCGCACAGTCTATGATTGGAATGGTTCAATCTCAGCCATTCTAGAGTGAATATTGACTCTTTCTTATTTAGTACATGTGTTTGTGTGTCTGTGTTTGTGTGTTTGTGACCTCTTGTGCATAGGCTCATCCACACGTATATATTGTATGTGTCTGAATATGTCTCTGTAGTGGTATGCTTATATATTTGTTTGTTCTTGATTTAATTTCAATATCTTATTATCTGTTCGTGTGTGCGTATATGTGTGTATGAATTGTGCATGAACTTTAATCCCAAACTTGTTTGCATATATATGTGGTGTGTGTGTGCATTTTGTACCTTTTGCATATTTCCTTTATTTCAACTTTCCTATAACGATAGAATTAAAATAAAGGTTTGGCGAAACTGAAATGAATAGTGGAAGTATTGAAATATGCATTTGAGTTAGAGTGTTTTCATAGAAAATGTGTTTTTAATGTTGTTTATGCTGTTTGTTCCATTTATTTCCTTCTATTGAATGAATAACATTATATTGGTATCAAGAAATATGTTAAATCGTTGTACCTTATCCTGAACAAAATTTCTGATTATTGGAGAATCATAGTTTTAGTTAATATGTACATTTAAAACAATTATTTGATGCTCTCTTGTCCATAGTTGATACATATATATAAGTTCTCTTTGGCCGTAAAATAAGGGCACACCATTTTCTGGTGATCTTTAGTTTATTTCTTTACAACGATCTTGGTGAAGTGCATAAGCAATATACTTATATATTGTACACTGTTTGTCTTAGCATGTGGCTATATGACTTATAACGAATTGTACAAGAAATTTAATAAGATTAATATTTTGCTTCAAGAATAGTGTTGTATGTTGAATTATTGTTTACGTAGCTTATGGCAGTATGCCACTGTTTATGATAACTGTAAATTTTGTTAGGTCTGTATAACCACACAGAACTTTGACCTACGGGTATTTAAACTTATAAATGATGTTTTAGTTTATTGCAACCTATGTTTATTACTAGTATTAGCTTATAAATATAAACTTTAGGAAATGCTCAGGTGCTGACTAAGTTAGAACTTTAGTTTTACTTTTATTGTAAAACTATCTGTTTTATATACAATAATACTGTAATACATATAGTATTTCTGCTAACCTAGTGCTAATCAAAATGATTTAGTAACTCTGTAGTTATATGATTGTTGCTAGATTTATTAGAAACTGATGTCACTGGGAATTCATGTAAATGTTTAAAACTGTACTACATACACTAGCAATATGGTTTTAAGCATTAGATAAGATTTAGCTAAAAAAACTTAAATTTTTTCTTTTTCTGAAGGCAATCTTATCTGCGTGTTTGATAGGATTTCATCTAGATGACAATAGTGTTTCAGATATTGATTTGAGTTTACTACAGATTGCTCCACCTTACCTTGAAGCTGATTGTTGCTGTATAGAATTGACTATAACCACAAGCACTTAAATACTTGCTCCACTATAGTCTAAATAATCTATAATCTGAAATAGTCTATTCCTTTATTTCATCGCAGTCTGACAACCGCAAATAGTTATAATACCTCAACTAGAGTAACTGTTATCAATAGCAGTAGAACAGATAAAGAAAATTGCAGAGACGGATAATTATTAATATAGACGTGGATAATTATTAATATAGACGTGGATAATTATTAATATAGACGTGGATAATTATTAATATAGACGTGGATAATTATTAATATAGACGTGGATAATTATTAATATAGACGTGGATAATTATTAATATAGACGTGGATAATTATTAATATATACGTGGATAATTATTATGATGTAAGTGAAGAATTATAGTAACCTGTCTGTTGGCCATTTTAACTAAAGTTTTGTGTTATCATCAGTATATGTGACTGGATTAGTTTCTAAATAAAATCTCGCATTTATTAGTATTATTAGTATTTCTAATGAGACTTAGTGCCTGTAGTGTTATGTAGGGTCTGTAGTAGATGTTATGTATCATTAGCACTGGTGCATTGTAATTAGATCTCTGTGTTTAAAGAAGAGATGATATAACAATCGGAGCCCTTATCAAAGTGAATCAGGACTTTGTAAATATTAGGAGATTGTAATTGAGTTTGAACTTTATGTTATTATTAATGTAAGATTGTTAGACGTCTTTTTTAATCTACTAATTATCTGTTAAAGTGTCAAATTGCATTCACTGTACTGGCAGGACTTTTCCAACCTTTATATGCATAAATAGCTAGAGGCATTTAGGAATTAAACCGGGTACGAAATGTTTTGAATGTAAACTTTTTAATATATGTTGTAAACTTTAAACAACATCGATACCTGTTTTTTAAGTATAAACCACTGCTTCTGCGAATTTATAAGTTATAGTTTTGTTTTGTGAATTTTTTGCTGTTGTATTGTGAAGATTGCTAAACAATTAATTTTGGTACTATGATAATTACTGTATATGCTACGTATAAATGAAGGGTAGATTTTTTAAGTTTATATTTTGTGGTACCTTTGTAAGTTGTATGTGATCTAGATTATTTTGTAGGATTCTCTGCAATAAGAGGTTGATAGAGAGTACTGTAGTTCAGAGTCACGGATCCCGTTCTGTATCCCCTTGTTACAGTAGGCTTAAATCTCCTCTTCGATCTTCATCCTTTGTCTCCGCTTTTTACAGTAGGTTTAAGTGTCTTATTTCATGTTAATACAATGGCTTAGCCACTGTGCCACAGAAAAGATTTCTCGTACAGATCACCAGTAGTTGTAGACCTCTTGTCTAACGCATCAATGAAGTCTGTGCCTGCAAAATTGGTGGAGACCAAGGTCTTAAATACTATGGGGACAAATACGTATTGCCAAGATATTTTATATTATTATTCTTAATGGTTTCATTACTGTCATTATTTTGTTTGATAGTATTGTTGTATTGTGTAAGAATCTAAATATGACAATGAAACTGCAGTTAGGAAGTTGGTTCTAAATTCTTTAAGCATACGGTTGCTTGCTTTGTTTGATTGCTGGCTGTCAACTAGATAGGGTATATAACTATATATACTCTCTTTGATGACCTTAGTTTTTTGTACTTCCAAAATTAACATAGTTCTATAAGTTCATGGAAGAAACTTTTCTGTAATTTAATCTATCTTTATTTTTGTGTACGGTTAGTGGTTTTCGACTTGATAACCTATTAACCGCCATTCATTCTATTCTCTTATTATTTAGTGAAACCAGAAGCCAAAATATTCGTGTAGAATTTATATTTAATACAGTTTGTCACTTTATAATGATTCTGACATTATTATTTTTACATCAAACTTTACTGGCTTGCTAACTGCTTGTAGTTGTCTCTACGTTCCGCTTGAGACGTCATTTACATCGTTTTCTGGTATGGAAACGGACATTAAAACTTCATTTTATTGCATTGACAACGACGAATGTCCGTTGAGATTTCAGGCCCATAAGGATCGCTTCATTATATCGACAATGTTTTGGCAATTTTACCTGCTTTAACTCCAATTCTCTTCAAAGACAAACATGAAGTTGAAAGTGTGATCCGATAAAGTTTCTGTATGGCTGATTGATTGATTTGCTGATTAATTGATTCACAACCACAACTGGCACTGTGCCGCCACAACCACTGCCGGCACTGTGCCGTCACAATCATAGCCGGCACTGTGCCGTCAAACCATAGCCGACACTGTGCCGTCACAACCACTACCAGCACTGTGCCGTCACAACCACTGTCGGCACTGTGCCGTCACACCCCCAGAGGGCACTGTGCCGTCACAACCCCAGCCGGCACTGTGCCGTCACAATCACAGCCGGCACTGTGTCTGCTGGTGAAGTACCTGAGGGTCTATTTGCCTACAAGCTGGCTTAGCTTGTCCATTCGAGATCTCATCCGACTCTGGGAAAATCAGGCATTAAATAACGAATGTAAATGATTGAAGATTAAAGAAAGTGTATTCTGATTATTATTGGATATTAAACGTTCATTCAGACATATGAGTAACTTAGTAACAAGCTACAAATAATTTTGTGTATGACAAACATTATAACCGCGTGATTATTTGTTGGTTTGCATATGTATTGTGCATACACACGCATTCAAACACACTCTCAAAGCACATAAGTTAATATTTGTATTTAGTGCGTTCTTTCTTTTTGGATGCTGAAAGTGACGAGCGCTAGCACTTTATTATTATTTCTGATACCTGGCAGCAAAATTAATGTCGCATGTGAACTTTTACTGTTGGCAGTTCATTGTTTTTTTGTGTTACGCATATCCTAGGCTTCTATGTGTTACCGTATCTCGGTTCTCGCGTTTACTTACTTAATAATTTGTAGAGCTATTTATTTTGAGTTTTGCTCATACTGCGCTATTACTATTGAATGATGAATTATTTTGAATAGACTGTGTTCGAGATTAAAATGATGCGAGTCGTCTTGATTTTAGAATAAAAATGTTGCGCTCACGCGTGTTAATGATACATAATTAGCACGCTAATTAATTTAATTAGCGTGCTAATTAATTTAATTAACGTGCTAATTAAATTTATTATTTAGAATTCATTTCAGTAATGAAGACTTTATTGGCGTAGACATTTGAGTTCAGAATCACCAATAACGGCTTTTGAGCCTTTCTAATAGGAATATCCAATATTTGCTGAATTGATCAATTTCGTTCAATATTAGATAATTTATATAGTTACGTATTATTTTAGTAACCTATATCTTAATTAGTTAGAAATTTCATAGATATTACGTGTAATTATATTTGTATATTATCATTTTGTTACGTTAAGTAGTTCTATTTGTAATTCCTACTTATTAGTAATGTACATGTAGGCCTATATTATGTATTGTGTGCGATGGATATTCTGTTTTGTAGTGTCATGTGTGTGGTCCTTTATGAAGTTAGTAAATTTAGAAGATTCGATTTGAGCTATAAAATACATGCAATTGTATTATGAAGTGTATATAAATGACTTGGAAACATTTGTGTATTGATTTATCGTTACTTTTAATTAAATCTACACTGTGTTTTTTATAACTGATACCCCAAATTGTTTTAACGATAAAGTCGTAAGAAGTTGACCAATGTTCTTGAAATTTACAGCACTTAACCAGCAGCCAATTCTACAAAACATAGACAAATTTCGTTTGAATATCTTTAACAACGTGAAAGTTATAGTTTTGTGAATAGGAGTGGGGTCAGACAATAAATTTCCAGTACAGGATTACGGGCGTGTTACATTCAGCTTAAAATTATATCTCTATAAAAATAGTAGCGAACACGTCGCAAAATTTCAGTTAATGCTATTTTGAAGAACAATCACTTCTTTTGCAAAATGAAGTAAAATACGTGCTGATATGTTCTTAATTGACTAAGTTATTGAACTTTTAATGCATGCAGTGCATGTCTGGGTACAACTGCTATCAAAGCAGCCACTGCAGCTGAGTCCTCTTTTTCGTTTATTCTCTTCATGCAATGCATGCATAAAAAGTTCAATAACTTTGTCAATTAAGAACATATAAGCACGTATTTTACGTCGTATTGAAAGAAATGATTGCTCTTCAAAATAGCATTAGCAGAAATTTTATATTGCGTGTTAGCTAGTATTTTTATAGAGAAAATCTACGCTAAATGTAACACGCCCGTAATCCTGTAATGGAAATTTCTTATCTGACCCCACTCTTATTCACAAAACTATAACTTTCTCGTTATTATAGATATTCAAACGAAATTTATCTATGTGTTGTAGAATTGGCTGCTGGTCAAGTGCTGTAAATTTCAAGAACATCGGTCAACTTCTTAGGACTTTATTGTTAAAATAATTTGGGGTATCAGTTAAAAAAACGAAGGTGGATGAAGGTTGGGGGTGGCAGACGACCAGATTTAGGGCAGCTTAGCCCCCTAGTCTCGTTCGTGATTGGATTGGAGAAAATTGAGAATAAATCTTCCGTAGACTGCATCATTTCAGCGATCTCTCCAACGTTGAATGTGAAGTAAGCATAGTAGAAGCAGTGCTCTTCGGTCCTGCAAAATATAGGCATACCGTTAGTGCTGAAAGATATGATAGTGGCAGCATTCTGGTCCAGGAACGTGGCATAGCATAATTATGGAGCATAATTATATAGCTTAATGGGATTAACTTGAATGCTTAGTTCAAGGGCCTAGGCCTACAGGCACTTCATAATTCTGATATTCAATTGTTAAAAGAGCCTGCCAGAAATCTGAAGTAATAATAGAATAATAATAATAATAATAATAGACTATATACATGTATATATGTACATATATATATATATAAATTATATATACATGTATATATATATTATGTATATATAATACTATTATCGTATGATATAGCCTAATTAAGGATGATCTTGAGATTGCTATTGCAGCATAACTCCATGTGTATCACTACTAACCCGCTTACTCAATTCTACTTCCATAAGAACTTTCTGTAATTGTCACATTTTTGGTGTTATAGTGTATTTCTTAATTTTGCTCATTACCGGCTAACTGTTTGTCCGAGATTTGATGTTCTGATCTGCAGACTAGTGAGTTAGAAATGAAATAGCGCAGAGTAAAATGATTGGCGGGAAATATCTACTGCGAGAACGGCGTCGTGACGGCGTCATGACAACTGTGATCTAATAAACGGCTGCATTGGCACAACTGTACAACTAATAAACAGTTGTAGGCGCCAAGTTATCGATGGACTAAAAGTTATAGAACTCAGTGAATTACTTCTTATTACAGACCAATCTAACATAGTTTATTTATCCTGCACTGTAATTGATCCCTAGCTTTATTTACAGCATTCGATTAAAACAGTGCCGTTAATTTATGATTCTAATAATGCCTAAGTTACTCTTGTATTAATTAAATTACTGGTTCTGGGTGTAATTATACTAATTAGTTATTATTGGTTTTAGCGCATTTGTATTTTTCTGGAGTGGTACTCTGATCGATAACGGTACGCACTAGATAGCCACGCAAGGATGACTTTGCGTACTTTTACACGTCTCTTAATTTAGTTTTACGCTATTCTATCTGATTAAAAAATATGAAATCTTAGGAAGGTCAAATCTTGGAGCTCCTGCACTAACGACTGTCACATCTGATTTGAAAATTCAAGAAATTCAACTAAAAGTAATGAAGGAATAGGATTTCATCTGTTTAAATGCACTCAGCAAAGATGTTTTTTGAAATCTTGAACATACCAGCAGGATGTCGATGTATTGGAGCCTGAAAAATTATACAAATATTTTTTAAAAGGGCCTATAACAGTCGTTCCATCTTGCTTTTAAATGCGTACGTACGTACGTACGTATGTATGTATGCATGTATGTATGTACGTACGAATGTATGTATGTGTATGTGTTTGTGTGCGTGCGTGCGAATGTATGTATGTGTGTATGTATCTATGTACGAATGTGTATGTATGTATGCATGCATGTATGTATTTGCGTGTGCTTTATGTGCATGTACGTATGTGCCTATGTATGTGTGCGCACGTGTGTGTCTGCTTGTACATGTGTGTGACACTGTGTGTTCGTATGTTTTTGCGTGTGTGTGCATAATTCGTACATATATGAATGTGTATGTATTTGTGTGTGCGTCTGTGTGTATATAGTGTGTGCGTGTGTTATGTGTTTACGAAAGTGTGTGTATATGTGTGTACTGTGTATGCTATGTGTTTACGAAAGTGTATGTATGTGTGTGTGTATGTTATGTGTTTACGAGAGTGTGTATATGTGTGTTGTGTGTTCACGAGAGTGTCTATATGTGTGTGTGTGTGCATAATTCGCATGTAGCTTAGGCTTGTTTGTATTTGCGCGTGTGCATGTGTGTGTATGTATGTGTGTGTGTATGTGTGAGTTTTCGTGCTTGTATTACGTTGAATCAGGCGTGGTGGAATCGCTTAACAACGCCTAAGCAAATCGTCTGGTGCAAAACCAGAAATACAAGTAAATGTTAGGATTTATTGATCAAGAAGTCTGCCTGTGATCAGGGCCAAACAGTTAAGAAGGTGCTATATAATTAAATTCGTCTTTTTATTATAAAAAAGTAACAGTGACAAAAATGTTACCAATTAACTCGCAAATAGTGAATACTTGTATAGCCGAAATGTAAATATTAGCCGAATATACAGTAAATATTAGCGAAAATATTACATATATTTTGTGATTAAGTATGTCATCAAGGTGAAATAAAAATCGAACATTTCACTAAATTTGATTGTTTTTGATAAGTTTAAAAATATTAATTATAGCATATAATGTAAGACAAGGATTATGTTGGTAAGCTGGCTATAATTGTTATAATTAATGAATGCATTAAAGCTAGAATATCAAAAGTGCTGGATGATTGTATCTAATTAGTTTTGATTTATAAACACTATTGATCTTTCTGTAGCCTCGTACTATCCGTGATTTTTCTGGGTTGTTAAAGAATAGACCAACCGTGGACTGCATGTGTTGTAAAAGGCGACAAAGCATTAAATTCCAAACCAATGCCAGAAAGAACTTTCGATTGGTGAGCGCTTAGATTCTAGAAATTGCTACACAATTTCTAAAACGAATAGAAAAGTTTATCCCGATCCCTTGCTAAACTGGCATTCAAGGGAAGATGATGACTATGATTTATCTTTGTGTACAGGCAACAAAATGAAAATAAAACATAAACTTTTTGAGCCTTTAAACCTAATTATATATTGTTAAAAATATTTAGTGTGATATCAGTAAATGTTTGGATTATATATACCTATGCGGACTAGGCTACTTGAATAATATAATATGAAAAAGTTAATGAGTTTAATATACCGTATTTAAATCACGTCATACAAATTCTGAGCCATAGTGCGCTTTTCGACAACCTATATATTCTTACAAAGCATTAGTGAGAGCCGTCTGATACAGATTGCTTCCAAGTACTAATTACAATAAGAAACTTGTTAAGTATTCAATGATATCGATATCGTAAACAGAACATTATCATTATCGTATAACATAACATTTTTATAAGGAATTATCAAAACTGTTCTAAAGCTACTAGATATATGCAAGTAGCATACCGTCATCTTTAGCCGCAACTATCCAGAAAATGAAAAACAAGGGAACTAAACGACAATGAAAACAAACAAGGGAAACTAAACGACAGGGAAAACAAACAAATAAGGGAAACTAAACGACAAGGAAAACAAACAATCTCATTTAGAATTCTAAACAACAAAAGCATCATGGCCGCCACAAGATCACAGAGTAAGCGATCTCAGGGTCGGGTCAGAGTGGTCGACCCTAAGAGGACGCATGAGGACGACGGTGTCGACATTTTACTGCCCATAGAGCACGACGAGCCTCCCATAGTCACCCCTACCCCAATCAACTCTGATCGCCCCTCGTCCATCTCTCGCTATCTCAGTAACGGTTGGGGTTCGAGTCTCAGCACGCCAGAACACGACTACACAAGCAAGAGAGAAACTAGGAGGGAAAAGTATTCGTCGTCGTCTGGAGAGGAGGAGCTGAGGAGAGAAGAGAGGGAGAGGCAGCAGAAGAGGCAGTTAGAGGAGTTGAGGAGGCAGTTAGAAGAGTTGAAGAGGCAGTTAGAGGAGTTGAGGAGGGAGAGGAAAGAGTTGGAGAGGGAGAGGGATCAGCTACAGAGTCAGGCGCAGAAGAGAAGCGAACTCGAGTCCTCTGAGAGAGAAAGTGCAAGTCGCGCACGTAAAGAGATAACTAAACTAAAGGAAAAGATAAAAGATCTGGAAACAGATGGAAGTAATCTCAAGAAACAGGTAGTTTAAATTTATTAAACTATTGTTTTACATTGAATTTGGATAAGTTCAGTTGTCAGATTTGTCGTGTGGCTGCCGAAGTGCAACTTCAGTTCTGTCAGATCTTATATGGTCAAAACTAGACGCCAATGTATATAGATTTGACTGTAATACGGGTTAATTTAAACTATAATCGCTGCAGTACATCCATGTACAAGTAGATATTATAGTGGTACTGAGGTTAAGCATATTATTGTTGTAAGCTATCAAGTTTGGCCGTTTTCTAGAACTTTGCATATTTTCTTAGAAGCTGCTGATCTCATCCTGCATTCTCGACGGGAATCTGCGTAGTTGTTTAAGATATAAGTTGGCTACTTCTATGGTAATGTTTTGGGAATAGGTTGCTCTGCGGCATTGCGTTGAGATGAGTGTTGGTAGGCTTTAGGCCGCAAAGTTAGTTCAGTTAGTTGCTGTTCATTCTATTCAGTCGATGCTGTGTTTAGATGCAAAGCGGTTCATTCTGTAGTTACTCTCTATTGGACTTATCTGTTGAACGCATTTGAAGCGGGCCTTCGGGCTCGGCCCGCGAAGGTGCCTTCGGAAATATGCACCCCCTTGCTGTGCTGGTTAGGACATGGTCGATGCAGATGTTAACTATCAGCGCGTAATTGATTTATGATCCTGTAACTTAATGTAGATTAATTCTAAAGTATAATAATAATTAGAATATGAATAAAATAGTAAATTATCTCTCGAGTCAAGTGTGTTCATCACAGTCTCTCACATTGCTAGCGGCCTATCTGGCTTTATGACAGCAGATCACGTACCTGAGTTCTACAGTTAGTTTCCCCATACAACAACATCGTCGTCTTCCGAGACCGACGTTAAACTCTAACAACATCTATTTAGTTCATGGTGGAGAACCGGAGTAAATAACAACATCTATTCAGTTCAATATCAATTAATATTTTAAACACTTAACAAACACTGTAGAAAAGTGATCGTTCATTTTTATATCGAACACTTTCCGTAGGCGACACCTACTTGTATAAAAGCTGGTAAAACTAG
Organism: Enchytraeus crypticus; assembly: GCA_905160935.1. Lineage (NCBI taxonomy): Eukaryota > Metazoa > Annelida > Clitellata > Enchytraeida > Enchytraeidae > Enchytraeus > Enchytraeus crypticus. The sequence continues at coordinate 1,257,340 of CAJHZI010000499.1, read as the reverse complement.
ATAGAAACGTCAGATATAAGTAGAAACGTCAGTTTCCTCACTCGAAAGCGATGCCAGTGACCGGCGAGCCCAGGATTTGAACCCCGCACATACTGATTCGTGGTCGAGTATCTTCCCGAATTTGCCACTGGCTCCAGCCATAATTTGTATAACTCATCATGCAGGTTAGTCAGCTATTCATTTACCACAGTTAATTAATTACACATCTTATGGAAGCCAGAAGTTAAATCTCTTGAAAAAATTACCTGACCGCGGGAGACGGCCGGGGAATCTATATAATTGGATTTTAAAACAAATCAGGAACGGTCGTAATATGTTGCTTTTGCATTGCAGACTGCTAAACTGCCCTACTTAGTAAAATACCAAGATGCGAATGATGGACTGTACATGCAAGAAGCTAAAAAAGGTTAACGTTAGTTTCCTCACTTGAAAGCGATGTTGGTGACGGGCGAGCTCAGGATTCTAGCCCCGAACATACTGATCCGCGATCGAATATCTTACCGACATCACTACTAGCTCCAGTATAGTTTATGCTAGTTAACGAAAGACAAGTAGTTACAATTATACATATATATGGGCCCTACGCCATTTCAACGCCAAGACATGATACATCTTGCTTACAGATTAAAGGTTAGAATTTCACAAACCTATTGCCCTTAGGCAAGTTTGCAAAATGTCATATGATTAGTTTTGTCTTCTGTAGCCTATCATAATTAGGCCTATTTATATTTAATAGCTCACTCGATATCTATGTCAATAGCTTGCACACGTCCAATAGCTGGTCCAAGTCTACAGTACATACAAATCATTGCTTTTAAACTAGATATTCAGAGTCTGATTAGTCATTCTAATCGCAGACTAATAGCCTCCACTCGCTTTACTTCTCTCCAGAACTAGAAGCCCCAGGTAATCGACTCTCAGTCGTCACATTCTAATACTAGCGATATCTTGAGCTTAGGGTAAAAAGTCTACAGTTTACTAAACCACAATGTAGGCCTAATCGTTAGCGTTGGAGAACTAAAGCTTCCAAGATAGCTTACGATTGCACCTGCTGTTTTCCTTAATACTCAACCATTTAATAAATTTTAGTTCATGCAGAATTATTTTCATTACACCAATAACAATAACAGCTCTATGGTAAGAGTCGTGCCTGACCTTCAGCCAATTCGCGATGACTTTCAGCCGACATGTTAGCTGATTGTCTTTCTATTTCCACTACAACATGTTAACTGCATATCTTTCTATTGCCTCTACAACACGATAGCTAAATATCTTACTATTGCCTCTACAACATGTTACCTGAATATCTTTCTATTACCTCTAGTCTACACCATGTTAGCTGACTATCTTCCTATTTCCACTACATGTTGGCTGAGTAGCTTCCAATATCCACTATGTAACATGTTGGCTGAGTAGCTTTATTCCTGTTGTCTTTAATGATTGCCTCTATTGACTTCAAAAGGTAAAGCTATTTAGCTTAGTCGCCTAGTTTATTCTCGTCACAAGCATATATTTTACTATAGTATTATGTTATGGAAATTTTATTCTAAATTCTTATGTCGACATGTGCAGTCCAGTGTGTCAAACAAGATAAGTGCTGATTGCAAGGATACTTTCTAAATCGATTTAAATGTTAACAATGCTTTTGTTCTACTAGATCACGGAACTTGAATCAGAGAAAGAAATGTTGAGGAGGGCAAACGAGTCGGCAACCCGGGCACGGAAAGGCTTGAAGGCCTCTGAAGCCGAGTTGGAGACCCTGAGAGCTCGGGTTCGAGACCTGGAGGGCCAGGCACAGGCAGACAATGATCAGCGGGACCGCAGGAGGGATGAACTGGAACAACGCTGTCAGTCTCTCGAAGAGGAAGTGGAAAAACTTAAACGAGAAAATCACCAGCAAGGAGAGTCAGAGGAAAAAATTCGAGACGAAAACTTAAACATGAAAAGAAAATTAGACGAGAAGAAGAAGCGGATCGGTGCACTGGAGGAAGAGTTGAAAAAGGAAAGAGGACAGAAACAAGATGGCGAAGCCAATCAAATGGCGTTAATAGAACAGACTGAAAGAATAGCAGAAGTTCTTTCAGAAAAAGAGCGCCAAGTGGAACAACTCAGAAGTGATAAAGCGGAACTGGAGTCGAGAATGATCGACTACGAATCTCGTATCACTGACATGCAGACGTTAATCTCACGTCTCGAGACAGAGAAAAGTCAATCTGATAAACAAATGTCGGCCATGAAAAACGACTTTGGACGTATGAAATCAGAGATGCAACGAGTGAAGGAAGAATCTGACGAGAAAGAGCGTCAACTGATTAAAGAAAGAAAAGGAAGAGATGAGGAGGAAAGAAGGAGACGAGAAGAACAAGACAAAATGCTAGCTGATGCAAGAAATGCAAAGGAGCTACTGGAAAAATCTTTAGCGGAGAAATCTTCGCCAAGCCACGATTCCGGAATCAGCAGAACGAGTCGACATTCCGGGAATACCGAAAATCATTTGAAGGATTTGATTCGGGAGCAGGAATCTCATATTACAGACCTTCAGAAGGAAGTCGAGAGTCTGAGACTGACTGTAACTGACTACCAGCAGGAGATCGACAGACTAAGAGGAATGTGTGGCATGGCCACAGATAGAAACGATCACACATCAAGCCAGTACGACCTCGCAGCCGCTCATCGTCGTCTTCTAGAAGAAAACTCCAAAGTTCTCACACTTCTAGAACGCTACAAACCTCCAGCCGGCAAAAAACCAGTCACAAGCGGTCAAAACCGGTCTGATCCGGGTGGTCTGGCGTCAGATAAAATTGTAAACAACTCGCAGTATAAGGTCCACGGAGACGATCGCGACGTAAAGGCAAGACTCGACCAGGCTCAGAATCAACTGCGGGTCAGCGGTCAGAGGGTGAAACAGCTGGAGCAGTGGTTGGACGATATTTATAACAATGACTTTGACGTCGTGCCCAGGCGCAGGAGTGGGGACTGGTCCACAGGGACTTACAATCCTCATCAGGGCGGAGGCAGACACACGAGGTTCAGATCTGAGCAGCGTCACGTCCCTAACACAGATCCGTCGGTTACCGTCGTCGACTACAAGACAATTCAAGACAACAGGCGCGCTCTTATGAACAGAAAGCGAATGGGAAATCTCTAGCGACGAGAATTTAAAAAGCTAGGGATAGGTGAAGATTATAGGTACAATTTGATGTTAATATTAAAACTATTAATATTATAGAAAAATTCCTAAATTGGCCAATAGACTGGGATTAAGCTTCCCTGTTACTTTCTTTTTGCATCCATCTACCGACATAAATGCTCGAATATCTTTGGCAATTTCCTTATGAAATGTAAATTTATTTCATCTATAATATCCAAATAACAAATCCTAATAGAAAATGTTAAACATGTAAAAATTCATTTATCATTTATAAGGTCTATAGACTGGGGTAAAAACAATAATCCCCTAGCGAAATCTCAATAAATTCGAAAAAATTTAAAGTACTGAAACAAAATTATCGGAGCTTCTAGAAGAAGAATTTCTGCATATATCCCGCACATTTGGTGAAAAATATTCAGTATTAACAAAATTACAACGTTTCTACGAAAAAGTGCTACAATAAATTTTAACAAGGTTTTTTGAATAGTCAGTCGTTCCTTTTTAAGTAATTAACGGCCCTGTAAAGGACCGTATACTTCTGGGGTCGAGTCACCTATTCAGTAGAAGATCAAAATGACGATCTTCGGCTTGAATGCATGCGAGTCCTTTCGAAATGCAAGAATTGCTCGATTGACTGTCTTTTACGGCCAGGCCAGGTTTATTATTTCGACGCGGTAATTTGCTTGCTAAAATTATTCCTAAATTTAGAAAAAAATTCCGGTACCTTTGTTTAATTAAGCCTTGTTAACATTGATTTTACCATTTTTTTGTAGAAACGCTGTAATTTTGTTAGGCCTACTACTGAATATATTTTCACAAAACTTGCTGGTTATACGCAGAAATTCCTCCTCAAGAAGCTCCGAAAATGTTGAATACTTTGAGTTTTGCAAGAGATATTGAGATTTCGCTAGTGGATTATTTTTTATGCCCCTGTCTGTACGTTCGAGCATTAACACTCCTGCATTGTAATCTTTATATATAATTAATATTAAACATCTAGGCCGGAATGTATTACATAAGAAGGAGTATTAATTACCAACAGTTAGCAATCTGCTAAATTACTTTATCAATAGCACCTAAATGACATAACATGAAATTCTTAATAGCAGACTTCAAAAGACTAAGTCCAGACCATAGCTAAGCTGGGAATCAAGGGAAGATGACGATGATGAAAAATTGCACAAAGTATCCGTAATGATCGACGCTTATTTCCTGATGAGGATGGATCCAGATATTTGCAAGCAAAATGTATAATTTTAGATATTTATAAAAACACACAGCTTCCGTTCTATCCAAGCCTGAGAATAATCATATAAACGCCTTTAGAAACTCATGTTGCTGTTAAATGTCCTGCAATGATGGAGTAGAAATTTAACTGTTTACATGCAACTATTTGCGCGTAACTGGATAAACAATATAGACAATCAGTCACAAAGACTTGCAGTCTTACAGAGATGTTATTTTATTCACATTTAATTAATCCAACAAACAGAATTACATTAACAAATGCAAAAACATATTAACATATTATGCAAACAAACATATTGGGACTATCACATTAGAAGGCAGTATTACACATAAATTCAAAAGAGCTTTATATACATTCAAAGTACTTAAATAAATACTGTAGCAGTCGCTAAATGAAATTTTACGTAATCCATTTTCTAATCAGCTCAAAATGAATAGATGGCCATACAATGGCTCATCACTTAGCTCACAAAGAGTAGAGAGGGTAACTTTACAGAGCATTCACTACAAATTTGACGTCACGGCTAAATCGACCCGTGCAATAATGCGATACAGTTATATCTTTCCAGCAAATGTTCCTCTATTTTACTACACAGGATATACTATTTGTTTTACTTGTGACTGTCCTTTACTAAGTGAAAAATTATCTGTCACTAGATACCAACGCAGCATTTAAAATCAAGTCAAGCTTTAATGGAATCACTTAAATATGTTCACGTCAAAATCTACAAATATATAATTGCACTTTACATTAAATATCGCAGGATGATGGAATAATTCAACTATGACAAACAAAATCTTAAAAGACAGAGCAATGCAAAGGTTGAATGAATATAGTCATATTACTGGTTACTCAATCGAATTGAACAATACGAATGCAATTAACCGCAGCAGCAACTTAAATAAATCAGAACATCTTATCAGTATTGCACAGTACAACATTTAAAATCATCAGTCTTTCAACAAGTAACATGGAATCTATCATTGACGTCACGGCTAAATCGACCCGTGCAATAATGCGATACAGTTATATCTTTCCAGCAAATGTTCCTTCAGCTACCTGACCGTCCCAAGTGGATATCTGGTAACACAACAATACTTGTTTGTCAAGAAAATTGTCTGAATGACACAATTAATAGGTCAATCAGTGCAGCAATTGGACAAAATTTCTCACTAAGTATAATATTAGACAACTAAAGCGACCTATCAGTCAGTCGTTTAGCATAATAACATTACATAACTCGAGGTCCCTGACATCATCCTGTAATGGGGAAACAGAAGTCTTGCCTCTATTTTAATTTATTATTACTATCTTATTATTTTTGAAAATTAATATAAATATTCCCTAATAACTCATTTAATCAACTATTAAGCACATAAATAAATCTGTAAACTAAATGATAAAGTGGTAAAGCCATTAAATTATGAGACTCTCTCTCTCTCTCTCTCTCTCTCTCTTAGTGCACTGCCTACTGGCAGGTCCATGGTATATAGTGCCCCCATGCTTCTCTGTCAATTATGGTACATCAATAATGACTACGAGTAAATTATGATATAATACCCAATATTATAAACGGAAAGATATTCTCGCCGACAGCAATCTCTACCATTTGACTTTATCCGCGAGATAACTACCAATCTGCTTTTTGCATGCTATGAAACTTCTCTATTCTCACCTTTATCTTGAGTCTGTAGCGTCACATTTCCAAGAATTCTAACCATTTAAGTGGATTTCGCGCTCTCCTATTGGCTGGAGCCACCTGCGACGGTTGAGTATCAGCCCCTGGCGACAACTTTTGTTTTAATGTACCGGTGACAATAACCGCCCGATCTCGGAACAATAACTATCCCGTCACATGTAGCTGAATCAGCTCAGATACCGACCGACATCTCGTTCATAATATGCAAAAGCGACTTACGGCGACGATATCACTCTGATCTTCGCTTTATAAGATCAGTGGTTAGTATTGCATGTCATATTTGTAATGTAATATAACTTTGTGTAGTTCTTTCTCAGATAATTATTTTCACACATAGATGCCACTGCCTGGAGCCACTGGCGATGTCGGTAAGATATTCGAGCGCGGATCAGTAATTGTAGGGTTCAAATAATTTTGCTTTCAAATTTGGGCTCGCCCGTCACTGACATCGCATTTGAGTGAGGAAACTGACGTTAACATTACCTTTTTAAAAACACATTTGTAAAAATTTGATTTAAAAATATCCTGAGGTCATTGCCAAGCAGAACTAGCCCACTCCTTGGGACATCTCAGATGGACTACCTCAGATGCAGCTAATTTTCATACATAGATGACTTCAAAACTACATTTTTTAAAATTAGATTTACAAATATCCTGAGATCAAGCAGAACTAACCCACTCTTTGGGACAGATAGACTTGTAGACTTTAAAGAAATGCTGACAGGGCGCATAGTCCTCTCCCTTTATCTTGAGGCAGCGATGATAGTCGACATAGTTCTGCCAACAGTTCCTACGATAATACATTCAGCAGAGAACCAGTCTGATTACTTAAAGAACCCGTCATAAAATAATTCTGTGATCAGTATGAAGTATAGAAGTTGTATTGCATTTATATTTCGTTTATTATTGAAACTCCTTCTGTAAAAAGGTTCTGGATCCTGATTTCGGCCAATGTTATGTAAGTTTTTGTTGTCAATAATAATAGCAATAACTAATTAGAACACATATTAAAACAAGACTTTCAATGATGCAGTTTGAACATATTGTAAAATAAATAGTAATAAAATATATATTTCTTAATAATTCTTAAATAAATATTGAATAGTTTGTAAAATAATTATTTTAAAAATAAGAAATTGAAATATTTAATGCTTTAAAGTATTTTAAAACATTAAAGAAACATTAACATTTTCCAAATTTATAATTCTTTTAAGAACACATGAGTGGGAAAGTTAATTATGCCTCTAAAGAAAGAGTCATTTGAATACTAAGTGGGCAGGATCAATGCAACTATTTCTGGAATCCCCTAATGCATTAAATCCCATATCAAATGATTCAACGAACTATGTGCATGACCAGGCAGGATTTATTTATGATTTTTTGATGAATTCAATGTTTCAAAAGAAATTTCAATATAATAACATACGCTCATATACCAAACACCTCAAATATTTTCAAGATTTTACTTCTGATAATTAATCCAAATATAAGCCTAACTGCATTTAATTAAAATTATTTCTAACTACTCAACATTATTTTAGAAAAATTAACTGAAACTTATAGAAATGTGAAGTATTAGAAAATTAGTTACAAATCATTAGCATAATCAGTTTAGAAAATAAAAGTCAGATTAATAGACATACAAATCGTTGGTTCACCCTTATGTCAAATACATTATGTCCGTTTTGTATCAATGCAAAAATTTAAATTATAATACACGAAATATTACGATATGTATAAATTAAGTTTAATTGAGCATTCCATATATTCTAGCAATCCAGTGAAAATACAAAAGATGTACTGTCTATACTGGAGTCCTTTCGAAAAAAGCCTACCTAATAACATAACAGCATGGTTCATACATCGGCTTTTAAAATTACCTGGTTTGATTCTGATTCGGGAACCGAGCATCAAACGGAGCTGTCTTGATTTCATTCTCTGCTATCGCTGTTTTGCTGGCCATCACTTAAGTCTACAATTAAACAAATAATTAGTTAAAGTTCATTAGTTATCAAATTATTCACACAGCTTACATGTGCCCTAGGTATATTTTGATTTCTCTTCAGCACATGTTTTTTATTCTCTGCAGCGTTTTCTTTCTCTTCAGCACGTTTTTTCAGATCGTTTGGGGTGAAACAATTTGTAGTGGCACGTGATGGGGGGACGTCCTGACATCATCCTTGTCTGTGGAAATGGACATAAAACCTTTATTATTATTATTATATTGTGACGATAAACATGATTGTTATTGGGTAAACAGGATTGTTTCCTCAGGGAAAGACACCCCTGCCCAGTAAATGTTATTCGAAGCTGAGATAGGCATAAAGAGATCACCTCGTCATACGCAGAAGCCCTAAGAATAATGGTATAATAAAAGAAATGTTATAGATGATTTAAGGATCCACTGAGTTTCACTCGTACGTGGCATGAAGAGGAAAACGAAAGATAGCGATGAGTGGAGGCGTTATATACCATGGATCTGCCAGTAAACAATGCACTAAGAGAGAGAGACAGAGAGAGAGAGAGAGAGAGATTGTGACGATATTGAAATTTTTATTAAATTTATGCTACACCGTGCGCTGTTAGACATAGTTGATGGTTTCACTATAATGCGTATTTACTTTTTTAGCGTCATTAAAGTTTTATCGATCCTGAGAATTAGAGCCATATCAAGACCAAGGTGTTCAAACTAATTCGTGTAATCACCCATAGAAGTTTGTTTTACTGCATTCGTTGCCTTAGTGAACCTCCTATTTTTATCGTAGCCATGAGGCAGAGCATGACAGTGTTTGATTCAGTCATGAGTGAAGGAGGTGTAGAACATTACCGATTTAGTAGAACGAAGGTTAACTTCAATGAAACTGTTTCACTTTTCGCAGCAGTTTAAAGCCGTACGTAAACAAATTACGGAGCCACTCGGCTCTAAAACTGAAAAGACTTCATTTAGGTACGCAAGTTCCTTCAAACCTAGAAATAAGCTTAGTATTTATGTACTTATGCATGCGTGAACGTTCGTTTCGCGTTAGGAATACTATACTCTAGTTTGTCACTGCACTATATTTGGGTAATATTGGTTTGATGGGCGTCTTTAGTGATTAGACACACAAAAGGTTTCACCTCAGTGCATTTAACGTCACGTTTCTACTCTTAAATAAAGGCCGCATAGCTTATTATTATAATATTACTTGAGACTAAATTTTAGCTACTTCATAGATTGTTTTTGACTAAGAGTACTTGATGGAACTGAATAGTTATTTGACTAAGTAGTCAACGCTCTCTAAAAAGTGCTCAATCAATTGCATGGCAGATTCAAGATTCGTAATTTGACTACAAGTGTGATTTATTTCTAGAATTGTACATGTATATTACTTCTAGCTAATTAACTACTTAGCTAATTAACTCACCAATATCTAGTAAGTGGTTGTATTTGTAACCTATCACAAAGGTTCCTCATACATGCATATCAACAACACTTAAATAAATGTTAGATCATAAACGGTGCTGATCGTCATTGGGTAATTACAATCATAGGTCATATGGTACACCCCTCCTGTAAATCATGGCTATGCCTTTTGACTGTATTAATATTTTATTTTGTGTATAAGCAATGTTTCATTAGTTAAACTTGGACTATTGAACAAGGATTGGCATAATAGTATCATGTTAATCCATTTATATGTTTATTTAGAACTAATATCGATTACTTTTAAGACAAATTTTAATTCTTTAAAATCAAGTTAATGTACTTTCACTAAGGAATTGCTAGATTAGTCTTGCAAATCCTGACTATTTTTCTGACTACTACTGTAGTCATTACATAGTGACTGCTACTGTAGTCATTACACAATGACTAGTACTGTAGTCATTACATAATGACTACAGTAGTAGTCACTACATAATGACAACTACTCTAGTCATTACATTATGACTACTACAATTGTCAGTCTATATGGCGTCACAGGAGGCTATCAAATCCTCCTCTTCTACCTCGACTGGTTCAAGAGGTGGAGGTGGCTTGCAGGTGTTCTCATTGACGACGGCGTCCTTGATCTTCTTCAGACTGTCGAAGGTGTCCGCCACGTAAACGTCCTCATCACTGCTGGCCAGCTTCTTCAGAGTCTCCACTTTTACCTATTCAAAACGTGCTTACATTAGCGGAATATTTAAATTAATCATACGGTACACACCTCCTGTAAATCATGGCTACGCCGTTTACTGTGTTAATATTTTGTTTTGTGTATAAAGCAATGTTTCATTAGTGAAATTTGGATTATTGAGCAAGGATTGGCATAAAAGTCTGGTAAAATTTTAGAAATTAATCATCTTTCATACAAAACATATCCTCCGATCGATTCATGATTATAATTCATTAGTCAATTATAGCAGTAGGACTACTATTAAATCAGTCTCTTCTCTCACTCATCTCTCTCTCTCTCTCTCTCTCTCTCTCTCTCTCTCTCTCGCTCGCTGTCTTTCTGTCTCTCTCTGGCTGCTTCTCTATCTCTCAGTCAGAAATATTAGACAAAATGTAATGATGGAAAATTGAATAAAATTTTTAAAGATGTCTGTGTTCACTTTACGAAAATTTTGCACGTTTAAAACACCAGTGAAGCTTGAGTCATTTTTGCCACCTTTGTAAATTTTATTAAAAAGAGATCACGAAAAATAGTGTTTGAAACTTGAAACCTGAGAAATGAGCCTGTTGTTTACCGAGTACAGTATATAGACTTAATTTAAAGAGATGACGTAAGCATAATTTGATGGAAGAGGTATCAATATTTTAGCATTTTAGCTGGGGGTATATATCCCAGGTCTAAGCTATTTTGCCTCAATAAAAGTGAATCTTTTCTCATTTATTGTGATTGCCATTAGAAATCAACCCCAAAATTGCAATTACATTCTTAAGGACTTCTGTTCTGATTAAAAGTCATTTTGAATATTTGCAACTCTAGTGAAACTTCTACTCCTTGTGGCCATCCCTTTGCAAAATTTTGTTTAAAGAGTCCATAATTAAAGTGCCTGAAATTTGAGAGATGATATCTCATGAATGTTTGGCTGAGTATGTAAATGCAATTCTAATGAGGTGGATAAACTTAAAAATAGCATTTAAAGTGAACGTATATACAAGTGGGCTCATTCTGAATGTCTCCATGGTTAAGTGTGTGTACGACTTAAACGTAACGTCATGAAGTTTTAAATTGAAATTTCAGATAAGGCTGATCAAAGAGTAAAATCTCGTATATTCACATTTTAGGGCTCATCCGTAATCCCCTGACGTCTTGAAGAGAAGCCAAAGAGACTTCTGATCTTGACGTTTAGAATATTTAGAATATTTTAGTATCGTTTATTTGTTCATCATAGCACAGATTATACAAACAATAGGAACGTGCATGTAGTTAGATAAACAAATAACAATACAAAAGAGGCAACCATAAAAGAGCTATAGCTCTATTTGGTAGTACCATATTTTAATTTAATCCTACATTTACGAAATCAGGCTCAAGAAGAATGTAGATCATGTACCACTCGTGGGCCTACATGTATACTGTACAGTCATTTATAAATCCATACCTCTGGGGTTACGCCGATAGCGATAACGCGGATGTTTGCGGCCTTCGTCTTAGCAATCTCATCGTCCAATCCAGCGAGGAACTTCTCTGAAGGTTCACCGTCCGTGATGATGAACATCAGTTTGGTGACGTCTGACCTGGCGCCCATATCCTCCCTCGTCAGTAAATCTCTGCCGTACTGAAGGCCTTCAGGAGTGTTGGTGTTGTATCCTTCATAGGGGAGCTCACCAATTGCCTTGATCACGTCTTTCTCCGTCAAATGCTCGGCCAGCCCAAAGTGGGTGGTGGCGAAAGAGTCTGAAAACATATTCGCAGGATGGGCCTACCTATTTACTAATGATACTTTAGATACTCGACCGCTCGTCACTGACGTCGCTTTCGAGTGAGGAAACTGACGTTAACCGTAACTTAACCAGCTTTTTGCTTTTAATGCCTGTTGGAACTTCGTAGGGGCTTAATTGGTTGTGTAGTTTTTTAAATTTTTAGATGATTGAATAAAGTTTTTATTTATTAAGCAAATATTCTGGAATTTGAAACAATATTTGAATTTGCTACAACAACAGCAGTAGAATTAGAGTGCTAGTGGGACCTACTGTTGTTCAACTTTCTGTTTCTTCTAGCTTGTAATTGTATTTCTTCTACCTATCATGATACTTGTGTCATTGATACTCTCGATACTGACAATATTACTGACAAAAACACACACTTCGGCGACTTGAGTATGTGTACCATACTTATGCCACTTAAATGAATGCTACTTACGTAAATACTTGCGCCTATACATGTACTTACGAAAATCCACAAGTCCTAAATGGGATGTGGTTGGTCCGATATTTAAACTTCCAGCAATATCCTGGGCAAATTTAACGACAAAATCCCAATTCTTCATAATCTGGCCATTGTTTGTGATACTTCCTGAGTTGTCAATGACAAGGGCCGCATCAACTATGCAGTCTTTGACATCTATTGAAATACAATCAAAGCAGAATTAGCAAATAGTAAATGATATTTTCTACATATAATAGCCAAACACACAGTGCGTTATGTATCGAGGAGCTTAAGCAACAGTAGAAGGGATATACGTATCATATTCATGTACTGTAGGCCCAAGTACATGTATAGGGCCTATATAAAAATATAAAAAAATAAAAAAATAAAAAATAAAATTATATATCTATATATGTGTGTGTGTAATATATAGGCCTATACATGTGTATATATATATACATGTATATATACACAGTATATACACATTGTATATATATATATATATATATATATATATATATATATATATATATATATATAAATATGTGTGTGTGTATGTGTGTGTGTTTTTATGTAGGCCCTAAAATTGCATATTACATGTAGGCTATATTCATCATCATCATATTCCCTTGAATCACACTTTAACTAGGGTCGGGATTAGAAAATTGTATACTAATAACTAGTGTTTTATACTAGTAACGTAATAATAATTATTTTGAATGACAATTACAAACCGACGGCATCAGTTGTTGTAACCACGACTGAAGCGATCACAAGAACTACCAGGTTCATCAGTCCTTTCATCATCACGACCTGCATGCAAATGTATACATAATTTCACATTGACTATGAAAGAAATTATTTAACTGCTTCTCTATTTTCATGTGTTATAATAATTATAGATATGCTATAGAAAATATGGGAGGGTGTAACACAGCTTTCAATGTAGAAATTTGTTTTTGAATTCAGAAAATGACTTTAACTAAGCTGATGAGCGACAAATGTAGTTTTTTAATGAATATCTTTCCTCTCTTGTTCAACTATAATTATAATATCAAGCAATAAACAACCTTTTCCCGGGTTCCACAAAACCAGAAAATAAAACAACCCATATTGTTTGGTTGTTTATACAAAATAAAATTATAGACATCACTTTCATGTAGACTATCAACCAATTCTAATTCTGAAATCTAGGGCGCTTCCTCAAGAAGGCTTAAATGGAACAATTTTGGGCATACCCTTATATACTTTAAATATTAATGTAAATCTGTCTACTCCACAATTATTTGAAACTTTTTGAGTAAATATCGAAAATTAACAAAACTATAGAGCGATGTTTCTGCCTGTTGTCACTCTGTATGCACGCATACATTGCTGTTGTTAACCTAACTGAATGCCGTCATTACTAATATATTGCCTTCTTGAACTAATTTCATTCAGAAATAAAGTCTAGTGTACACTGTACAGTATTCAAAATTTTTTAATACAGCGCATACCTCTCTCTTTATCTCTTTAGCAATTCTGTTAAGTGGCAAGTCCAAGACACGCATAACAGTCCTATTATGTGTGCCTTACTATTATTTCTGCTGTCGCTATTAATTAGGACGCTATCCATCCATACGTTACTCGTAATCCAATATCAACCTTCTCGTAAGCTTCGTTTTTCTGATGCTAAACTGCTCAAAATTCCTAAGATTCTCACTTCGTTAGGTAGACGTTCATTTTCTTTCTCCGCTCCTACTCTTTGGAACTCTCTGCCTCCTAATCTTCGCTCATGTTCTACTACTTCCACTTTCAGTTGTAGGTTGAAAACACATCTCTTCCCATCATAGATTTTTTCATCTTGCCTGACTGTTTTTTGATCACCGGACCGACACTGTTTAGGATCTTTTTCTTTCTCTTCAGCACATGTTTTTTCAGATCGTTTGGGGCGAATCGATTTGTAGTGACATGTGATGGGGGGACGTCCCTGACATCATCCTTGAATGAGGAAACGGACGTTAAACCTTTATTATTATTATTATTATTATTATTGTTATTATTATTATTATTATTATCTTCACTAATGGCTAAATATGTTTTATCCACTCCACACTGTACAGTAGCCTGTAGATTTGGAAAATTTGGCTTCTGAGGTGGTTTCCGTTGGCCTTCCCCAGTTCTTAGTCATTTCTTACGAAAGTATATTATACGGTTGATCTATTCATCATTGGCTACGATACAACTCGAGAAAATTCAGTAAATATACAAGTTAAAGGATATGTACACAAATGTGGTAAACGTATCTTCTGCTGTTTACTTATATAGGCTATACTATTTTAGTAGGCCCATGCTATGAAAATAATGTCGATTCTGCATGTATTCAAATCAATAGATCATTTAGGCCGGCAGAAACAAAGAGTCTACTTCATGCAACAAAACTGGGGAAGACTTTTAGTGAACATTATTCGGTGGTTCCTGTGCGGTAATTTTCTTATGTGTTTGTAACTAGGTACTTTTATGTAACTTTATTTAGCTTAGCGAATCACCTTCTCTTCTTCAGTGCACTGCCAAGTGGTAGGTTCAAGGTACATATTCATACTCAAAGTCTGCTTTCTCACTCCATAACAGCACTCCTTAGATCAACAAGTTAATCTCTTCACAAAGTCTATGCCTTATCCATACGTATATGTAGTCCATAGCTTGGGAAAAGTATAGGTACTTAAGTGGTTTCCCGTTGCCTTCCTCAGTTAGATGGATTAATTACCATTTAATTGCCATGAATTACCATTTAATCCTGGGGGAAAATATTTTACGATGCGGTGAGTGCCCTCTTGCCATCCTCAGCTCCTGCCTTATTCGCCTCTTACGTACACGCAGCAGATTGTTTGCGGTTGCCCTATTCTGCAGTGGTCCAACCACACCCGAGCACACCACGGAGAATCACTTATTGTAACATTAATGAAATTTAGAAGTATGTACTATACCTTAAATTGTAGAAGTTATTGAAAGTTCTTCAGTTTGGTTCTCTACTTGTGACAGCACTGTAAGAGAAGTAAGCCTCTGACAGATGACGTGCGTTCAATTTAAATCATTTGAATGACTACAACGCGCTACTCTTGCAAGAAACTAAGAAACGTGCTGCAGACATCTGGGCAATTAAGAAATTATCTTCTGAGCCTCCCCATAATCACATGATAGTAATTAAAATACTTATTCGTTTACCACGTATTAATACTGATCAAGGGCGGAACCAGGAATTTTTTAAAGGGGGGTCCAAATGTTTCTTGGACAATGTCCACATATTTGTAGCCTACTTAGGCCTACTCCTTCGCTTTCTCCCAGATAAAGTTACCATGTTTTACTCATATGTACATTTTTACATAGAAATAAGTCTATGAACGCAATAAAAATAAATTATATCGGATGGCCTAAGGGGGAGGGGGCGGACTCCCTGGGACCTTCTCCGGATTCGCCACTGATTCTGAGTAACAATTATAACATCATTTAATGCATTCGTGTATGTGCTCTTCGCCGAAGTCAGTAGGTCTAATTTAGGTCCGTCAAGTTGGCTAGGCAACTTTTGCCATTCAATATCCTTAATACATAAAAATGGGTCTAAATTTGGGCTAATTTATGCTGCAAGTCCCGTAATTTGGACTCATTTGGGTTTGAATTTGTGCTAAATAGTCTCTTTTCTTTCTCTCTCTCCCCCCCCCCCTCTCTCTCCTGTGATTTCTCAATGTTGGGTTTAATTTACCTACTATGATATTCAGGATTTCTGCCCACTTTCACACTGTCTGAAAAGTTTTCTGTTTAGTGCTAACCCACAAATTATTTTTGACTTTATACCGACATGTATATGAATTTCTATACCCTATATCTTTTTAAAGATTTAGATATTGATGTTTCCTGCTGCTGTTTTCACTCCTTCAATATGCGCCATTTACGATGAGTCACATTTATATTGTCCCCGATGTAGCATAAATAAAAATTAAAAAATCTTAACGATTCTTACGAAATCAAACTTTACAATTTGGCTTAAGGAATTATAGCAGTTTTGGTTAAGAAATGATTAGAAAAATAGCGTCACGTGACAGTAGATTTTTCTGCTTATCATATCCCCAGACAACAGACATAGCAACTGACAAATTTCTAAACTTACGCAGATTCGAATGTTGTGTGTATTTTCTATTTCTTACTCTATATCAAGAACTAAACTCACTCAGGAACTTCAATCGAAATTGTAAAAATGTTAATAATACAGGCTGCGCATTAAAAAGTATCCCCCTAGCACAATTACAATAGCTTAGCCAATTATTGATATTTCGCCTTAAAATTTTAAAGTTCTCTTGCGGATGAATTTTGCCACAAGCTAACCAAATTTTGTAAAAATATTTTTAAAGAAACCGGAGTTATCCAAGTTTTGCGAAAAATTGTTTTTTTTCATTTAACACGCAACGTAAAACGCCAGTTAGAATCATTTCCTTCTTGAAAATGTGCTGGCCCTGAAACGGGCCGTTAGATGATGACGCCTCTGATATTGTACTACAACGTATTACATTAACACTATTCTGCCGAAGCTTATTGAAGACTGCAACAAGTTAAAGGCAAATGATTTCATTTTTCAACAAGACGGCGCGCCGGCTCACACTTCACGTCTTGCCCAATACTTTCTTGTATAATATAGCCCAGATTTCATAAAAATGGATGATTGGCCTCCTAATTATCCAGATTTTAATCCACTTTATTTTTTTTGTCTTGGGAACCATGTTGGAAAAGTATCGTGCTTTGAAGTCCAAACCCAGAAACACAATGGAATTAAAGGCTGTTCTTCAAGAGATCTTGAAAGACCTACCACAACAGTCCATTGACAGCATAATTTTATCTGTAAGAAAAGACTTCTGGCCGGCATTGAAGCCCAGGGCGTTCATTTCGAGCACACATTGTAGCACAAAATCAGAGTCGTCATCATCTAACGGACTTTTTCAGGGCCAGCACATTCCAAAAGGAATTGATTCTAATTGACGTTTTACGTTACGTGTTAAATGGAAAAAAAATCACATTTTTCGCAAAACTTTGATAAATCCGGTTCCTATACAAATATTTTTACAAAATTTGGTCAGCTTGTGGCTAAATTTCTTCAGAAGAGAACTTTAAAATTTCAAGGCGAAATATCAATAATTGGCTAAGCTATCGTAATTGTTATAGGGGGATATGTTTAATGCGTAGGCTGTATATTCTTTTTCCTTTATTAATTTTTGGATGCTTCAATTTAACTGATGTCCTCTTATTGTAACATCTACATTTCATATTCGTACATGAGGGTTGTTCAAACACTTGTTTTTAAAATCATTATCTTTGGTTTTCTTAATATTTGTTGTTAAAAGATCTTTCCTCTTTTCAAAAGTCTCGTTGTCTGTGAAATTCTTTGCATACCTTTCTTAACTTTCTCGCAGGCCTATAACAGATCAGAATGCCTACTTTTGTTGTCAAATTCCGTTAATTTTGCCACTTTACTATTCCAGCATTGTTCTTCTGCTTTTATATTCTCCTTTTTATATTTCATAATTTCTCTTTTTGGAAAATATATATTAACATACATCTCTCTCTCTCTCTCTCTCTCTCTCTCTCTCTCTATATATATATATATATATATATATATATATATATACATTTATATATACATGTATAGGTATATATATATATAATAAATATATAATAAATAAAGGTTTAACGTCCGTTTCCTCATCCAGGGATGATGTCAGGGACGTCCCAACAGCACACATCACTACAGATCAATTCACCCAGACCAATCTGCGAAAGAAATGTGCTGAGGAGAAGTAAGGTCCTAAATGAAAGCCAGTCCGGTGATCAAAAAAATGGTCAAGGTAGATTGATTATGTCTATGGTGGGAAAACGTATGTTTTAAGCTTGCTAGAGAATGTTGAAAGAGAAGAACAAGAGCGAAGATTAGTAGGTAAAGAGTTCCAGATTGTTGGTGCTGTGTAAGAAAATGAACGTCTGCCCAATGACGTGAGAATATTTGGAACTGAGAGAAGATTGGCATCGGTGGAGCGAAGTGCACGTGAGGGACGATAGGGAAGAAGAATTTCAGATAAGTAAGAAGGCTTGCCAAATCGCAGAGTTTTGAAAGTTAATAGAGCTATTTAATATTTTATGCGTTGATTAACAGGGAGCCAATGAAGACTGCGAAGTAGAGAAAGAGAGCGAAATTGAAGTCGAGAGGACTTACAAACAACACGTGCAAGAGAATTTTGGACGTGCTGCAAACAATTGAGAGAAGAAGTAGGCAACCCATGTGATAATGAATTACAGTAGTCGAGCTTTGAATGAACTACAGAATTAGCAAGGATAGTGGCTGAATTTCTAGTAAGGGATGGACGTATTTTTGCCTAATATGACGAATCTGAAAGAAAGAAGCGCGACAAACAGAAGAGATATGGGATTTAATGTCAAGGTTTTCATCAAATATGACTCAAATATACTCTGTTTTTGGAGGATCGAAAAGGCGAAAGAGCAAGATTCTGAAAATTAACAGAGCTATAGGTAATTTTACTTTTTTGAAAAGGAGTGCCAATTGAAAGGTATTCCGTTTTGGGAGGATTAACAGCAACACGGTTAGCACAAAACCAGGAATAAACCTTGTCTAGAATGGATGAGAGATGAGCCAGTTTCTGATCGGAATCATGATTAGGAAAGGAAATATATAGTTGTGTGTCGTCTGCATAAAAATGAAAATTTATGGAGGACTGAGCAAGCAGGTAGCTAAGAGGAGTGATATATAAAGAGAAGAGCAATGGACCTAACACTGAACCTTGAGGAACACCGCGTAGGAGGGGTAGTTCAGTAGAGCGATTTTGACCAATAACAACAGATTGTGTGCGACATGAGAGATATGATGTGAGAAGGGAAAAAGCAGAATCAGATATGCCAAAACAAGATTTAATCCGATAGGCAGCCTGTTTGTCGGTCCGAGTCCAGAGTTTGAGGTGGCAGTGTACACTGTGGAAAATCTATATATATATATATATATATATATAATATATATATATATATATATATATATATATATATATATATATATATAGAGAGAGAGAGAGAGAGAGAGAGAGAGAAAGAGAGAGAAAGGATGGAGTGAGAGCAGGAGAAGAGGAAAGCAATGGGAACCACCTCGGATGCTATATTTTTTCAATCAATAAGTTTCATAAGGTATCGATAAAGCATAGCCTTTTAAGAAATAAGTAATTTATTATCTATGGAGTGCTTTTCAAGGAGCCCGAAACCCGACTCTGAGTATGAATATATATCTTTGTTCTGCTATTTGGAAGAACATTGTAAGATATATATATAATTATATAAATATAAATATGTACATACTGGGGCAAAAAAATAATCCACTAGTGAAATCTCAATCTCAATAACTTTAAGAAAACTCAAAATATTTCAACCAAATTTACGGAGCTTCTAGGGGAAGAATTTCTGCATATATCCTGCAAATGATGCAAATGATGAAAATCTATTGAGCAGGAAAAATATTACAGCGTTTCTACGAAAAAAGTACAAAATCAGTTTTAACAAGGCTTTTTTTAACAAAAGTCTTTTTTTGGACAAAACTCAAAATAGTTTTACAAAATTTTCGGAGCTTCCAGAGGAAGAATTTCGACACGTATCCTGCAAATTTGGTGAAAATATATTTAGAAGCAACACAAATACACAAATACACAAGAAGAAATACAGCGTTACTTCGAAATGTTAAAATAAATTTTAAGAAGGCCTTTTTAAACAAAAGTATCGGACATTTTCTTCAAAATTTAGGAATTATTTTAACAGAAGAACGAAATTTAAGCATCTTTTATGGGAGTAGCTAATAAGGTAGTGCAGGCTTAAACTCCACCAGTTAAGTAAACGGCCCTTTCCAGGGTCGTTATTTTCTTTAAAAGGAACGACTGACACTTCGAAAAGCCTTGTTAAAATTGATTTTATCACTTTTCTTTTAGAAATGCTGTAATTTCGTGACTAATGCAAATATTTTTATAAAATTTGCAGGATATACGCAGAAATTCCTCCCCTAGAAGCTCCGTAAATTTCGTGGAGATATTTTGAGTTTTCTTAAAGTTATTGAGATTTCGCTAGGGGATTTTCTTTTGCCCCAGTCTGTATATGTATATATATATAATTATATATATACCTCGTAAAAAGTTCTGTATATATATATATATAAGTATATATAAATATATATTTATATAAATATAAATATATATTATATATATATATACATATATATATATATATATATATATATATATATATATATATATATATATATCGAACACATATATTTTGTATTATTCACTGAATATCACAATAGCAGACTTGTCTAGAATTGATCACAAGATTGACATGTTTTCAGCTTAAATTAATTTCCCACGTGACATACTAAATGAGATTACAAATATAATGTTCTATGTATATCAACTACATTCCCAGTTATACGAAGTGTAGGTTAACCGAATAAAACAAGGTACATTGCAAGCTAAATGTTTGACCATGAACACTTTAACAGGAGATATGAAATATACTCCACTTTTTTGCATGGTCTGAAATTGAAAATCGTTTATGATTCGTATCGATTAAATTTCCTATCCTTTAAAAATACAATAAAATGCAATACAATGCAGTGCAATGCAATGCCATGCAATACAGGGCCATGCAGTGAAAGACAATA
Organism: Enchytraeus crypticus; assembly: GCA_905160935.1. NCBI lineage: Eukaryota > Metazoa > Annelida > Clitellata > Enchytraeida > Enchytraeidae > Enchytraeus > Enchytraeus crypticus. Next base: position 1,236,175 of record CAJHZI010000499.1, on the reverse strand, counting down.
TCGTGCAATTCAGTAAAATACAATGAAGAATTAATAACATCCGATGACGCACTCAATACGATGTCAGGGGCGTCTCTCGTCCATTTTTATTGGTTTTAGTCATTTTCAAGTGTAAAATCAGAAAAATACAGGACATTTTAAATGTACTACAGAGTGAAAACATGTTTCAGTATAATTTATATTTTGGACTCGATGCTCGCAATAAATGTATAAATGAGTTGATGACTTCATGATGAACGCGTAAATTTAGGAAATTGATGTGGTTGTGAATGTCATGACTGTTACTGATGGAAGGAAGGAATAAAGGGTGTTTTGAAAAGTATAATAATCTCAGCAACACATCATTTGCTGCTTTAGAGCCCAGTCTCCCTGATACAATATTAACAGAAGTTAAGTATTTGCCTCGTTCCATGGGTACATAAGCGATTTGGCTCGATTAATAGTTAGGCCCTAAAAACTAAATAGCTGATACTGTCAACCCAGTTAAAGTAAATATTTATATTTATAAATATTTAACATAACATAACATATAATAACATATTTATAAACTTAGTAAATTTAGAAGTAGATTAGATTTAAGGAAATTTTTCGTTAGTCAGAGAGTTATAAATGCTTGGAATAGTTTGCCAATTGCAAACGAAGTTGTGGAAGCAGAATCATTGAATGCTTTTAAAAATAAACATGATTAACATAGGAACATGTAAATTAGATGCCAATTACATGTTCAGTGTTATACATATATATAAATTTGACATATTGAAATGATATTTGTATGATTTGATTTTTTAAAAGTAGGACTAATTAAGTATTTTACGATGTACATATAGTATAGGTGAAATTAGACCTAAATAGAAATATAGCCTATATTTGAAATTTCATATGAATAGTTATAGGCTTAGTTGGTCACTGGCTCGCTTTGGCAAATGTACTTGTATAATGTAGTTTTCGGTTTTAATTGAACTATGAGGTGTTATTAATATTAATTGGTATTAGTTAAGAGTCTGATGAGTTTTAAACAAGCATATAATTGCTTCCTGACTCTGTAAATGTTATGTTGTTATGTTATTTAAATATTCTGAATAGTCAATGATTTACAAAAATATTAAAGCTAAGATCTATTTTCATAGAATGGCAATTGGAAATATTAATATGTAGATCTAATACAGTAAAATCATTACCGCATAATCCTAAGTTGTATAGATATTGCAGATCAGTGACTGAAATACTCAGCAGAATAACGTAGATCTACATAAAACTATTTCGAACAACATCAGAATTCATCATGTCAAATCATTGTATCACATTTCTAAAATTCTTTAATTGTAAAAAATCCGAGCGCATACTAAAACTTTTTATTCTGACTACAAGAGAGAAAGTGAGAAGGGGATATATATATACATGTATATATATATATATATATATATATATATATATATATATATATATATATATATATATATATATAGCGAGAGAGAGAGAGACAGACAGAATGAGAGAGAGAGAGAGACAGAGAGAGAGAGAGAGAGAGAGAGATACAGAGAAACAGGCAGATGTAGAGAGAGAGAGAGAGAGAGAGAGAGAAAGTTTATCGTCTGTAACAACTGACATACATGTAGATCTAGGTATTAATAGAAGTATTAGTTTTCTACATATCTGAACCTAGTAATCATTTAGCGATACTAATAAATATATGAGAACGGATTAAAAATGCAATAAATTGGTGAGAGCAAGAATTGGTGAGAGCAAGAGTTTAAATCTAACATTGTTAGACATGCTTTATAATATAATTAATTAAAATACCGCGCTCAATAGTTTTATCTGAAAAAAATATAGTGATGGACTGCGTCTAGAAAAGTATTATTTTTACTAAAATTAAATTTAAATATATTGACTAAAATACATGCATTAGTAAATCAATATCTATAAAGACAATGTCATGAACAAAGCGAAACGCCACAGCAAATTGAGTCATGCAGTCTACGAATCAACTGGCTAATAAATCTATTTCCTCAAGCCTATTAGAGATTTCATATGTCAAGACGTGGTCAGACTATAAAAGCTTTAGAGAATAAAATCAGTGAATTAAAAGATCGATTCAGTCATCATCAGCGATGGAGTAGCTGGAAATGTTCTGCATCTGTTTATAGGACACGGAGGGCAGGCCCGTTGGGCCACTCCGTCCAGTCTTAGTGCTGAGTCTTGTAAGTCCCAACCTTTCGCTACTCTGTCGCTTCTTGCGCCGCATCACGACGATGAAGGCGAGAATGACTATGACAACAAATAGAAGGATGATAACCGCAGCCACGCCCACTTTTGAGCCCGGTGTAGAGGTGTACTGAGAGAGAGAGGTGGAGCAGTCACCATGAACTCTGACGTCATACACCGATATGTTGAAGAACTTTGCTGGTACGTTGCACCTGCAGCACAGTACAGAAAATTGAATCGTCGTGGGTTCGAATCCCAGCCGCGCTGATCTGAGAGTAAAATCTCGGACATTCACTGGACTGGCTACACGGACAATGGAAAGAAATTGCCTTACGGATTTAACATGCGGTATTAAAAGTGATAGATATCAACGTAGTTGATCATTTCACTATAATGTGTGTTATTATTATTATTATTATTATTATTACAAGAATTTAAAATTGTAATGTGGATATGAAGAAGAATGGAATGGATTAGCTGGACTCAAAGGGTTACAAATGAGGAAGTTTTGGAGAGAGTTGGTACAGATGGAAAGTTGATAATTCAGTTGAGAAATAGGAAGTTGCAATACAGTTGAGAAATAGGAAGAGGAATTGGATTGGAGACATTCTACGGGGGAAAGTCTACTAAAAGAGGTCACAGAAGGCAGAATGGAAGGAAAGAGAGGCAGAGGCAAGTCGAGATTAGGAATTTTAGATGATTTAAGGGTCCACTCATATGTAGACTTGAAGAGGAAAGCGGAAGGTGGAGAAGAGTGGAGGCGTTGTATAACCATTGACCAGCCAGTTGGCAGTGCACACACACACACACACCCACAGAGGATATATATATATATATATATATATATATATATATATATATATATATATATAATACATATATCCTCTACTGAGAAAGAATACGAACATTTTTGCTTTGTAAGTGTCAATGCCAAATGATGATTATGTGCTTTGCATCAGCATAGTAAGCTTTGTTCTTTTGATGCCAACCTGCTCAAAAATCCAAACTTTCTCACCGCACTAGGTATACGTTCATTTTCCTCGTCGGCTCCTACTGCTTGAAACTCTCTGCCTTCTAATCTTCGCTCATGTTCTACTATTTTCACTCTTTGTAGTAGAGTGAAAGCACATATCTTTCCACCATAGATTTATAATAGTTTGCCTGGCTGCTAATTTCAATCGGACCGGCACCGTTTAGGATCTCTTTTCGATTTGTCATGACATGTGATAGGGAGACGTCCCTGACTCGATCCTCGTATGAGGAAACGGAAGTTAACCTATATTATTATCAGTGTTACAGATAGAACACTGGCTATACCATATGAGTTGATCCTATAGATGTAATTGAGAATATTGAATTAGTACCTGGACTCAGTATCATTAAAGCGATACACAGCCGGACTACTGAACAGCCAAACATTTCTGCAATCGCTGCAATCCCACGGATTACCGGATATCAATACTCGCTTCATTTGTAGCTTGTCTAATGGCAGAGCCTCAGGTTTAATACTACTCAGACGATTATTCTGTAGATCCAAAACTTGTAAGGATTCAAATGTCTCAAAGCCTTCCGTTTCAAACAGACTGATCCGGTTGTTTCCAAGATGAATTTCCTGTAAGGAATGATGCCTCTGATCGGATAGATTTAACAGAATGCGAGATATCAAGTTATCCTGAATCCATAGTTCTGATAGGGAACTTGGGAGCATCAGGGATTTGTTGGTAAGTTCAAGAATGTTATTTCTGTTAAGATAAAGTCGAGAGAGGTTGGTCAGACTATAAATTGAATCTGACAAATCAGGCACTGCTTGTAAATCGTTGCCATTCATATAAAGTACATTCAATCGTGTCAAATCTTGAATCCAACCTTTTCTTAATGAGTGCAAATGACATCTATCGAGCTTAAGCTCCCACAAATACGGAAGGTTACTAGCAGTGAACGTTCCAGAAGGAATGGTATGGAGAGGGTTTCCCTCCAGCACTAAAACTTGCAGATTTCTGAGACCCTCAAATGTCTTACTTGTTACACTTGCTATACTATTATTAGCAAGAGTTAGAACATGTAAGGATCCCGCGCTGCTAAAGGCATAATTCCGGATGTATCTAAGACCCACGGACGTTAAATGAAGAGAGTGGAGGCTCTCGATACCCATATAATCAAGAACTTCAATTGGGCTAATAGAATGCGCAACTGTCAGATAAACTAATTCGGATGAAAATTGACTGCCATTTGACAGTGCAGAAAAATTAGATTTATGGCAAAATATTTCTCGACCGTCTTGTCTTCGTTGACAACCGAATGGCAGGTCTTGATCAAGATTTTTCTCTTCAACGTCATGCTTTCCTTCATTATCTTTGACCGTATGACTAATTGTATCAACATCCTCATCATCTTGCTCGTATTCGTACTCGTCATCGTCTGGAAGGTTCTCGTCTAGTGCCTCAGAGGAATCGTCGTCATCCATGTCAGCCTGAACTGTGACGTCATGTAGTGAAGACAAGAAGAGAGGGATCAGCAAGAAGAACACCAGTGCCTTCATGGCTTCTGTCACTACAGATAACTGATTAAAAGTTACAGGTACAAAGGTATTATATGTATTGATTTTCTCTCTGAAAAAGACAAGTTCACACATTATTATTATCATGCAATATAGATAAGCCAGTTGTTATCTCGTGTTGTGTCCGAGTTTTTGAGGAATAGACCAGCCGTGGGCTGTGCGTGTTGTAAAAGGCGACAAAGCACTAATATTCAAACCAACGTCAGAAAGGACATTCGGTAGGTGAGCGACTATATAGGCTCCAGGAATTGCTACAAAGTTTTCTAATCCCGTCCCCAACTTAAACTGGGATTCAAGGGAAGGTGATGATGATGATGAACGCAGCTAAGCCAGCTACGGACTTAGCCAATGTCGTATCAAGTTTATTATCGTACTTCAGAAACAACAGAAATACCAACAACAGAAATTCAAATTGAAAACTACGAATATAAAGAATTCGAAACTGAATTGTTAACATTTTTAACATATAATAAATATTTTACGTGAAAAGTGTTGCTTCTGAAAAATTCTTCTACCGTTCTCATATTGTGTTAATCACTATTTTTAATTTTTTAGTGGAATTAACGTCAAGACCAGAATTCTGAAGGGCTTATCTTCAATGGGGGAGTGGTAAAATCTTTTTATATTGGAAACCCGATTTTAGCCGAGTTGACCAACTAACTGACCGATACAGCAAAGTCAGTCTACACTGAGTAATTCTAGTGATGATCATATGACTTTTTTATATTCCCGTTAATCTCTAATATTTGCTGTTTGTCTTTAAATTATTCTGATTCCTGAATTAGAAACGAATCTACACTATAATTATAACTGAATTATAATATACATGTATCTACAATGTAATTATAACTATAATTACAACAAATTCAGTTAGATCAGCACTACAATGAATCAATTGTAATTAACTTAACTGCTTAGAACTTAGTATTAGCTTTACTTGAATGAAAGATTTCATAATGAGTGTTGCCATGCCCTTCGATGAAATTTTCCTCAAATCAGGTAAAATCTCCCCTTTCCATGTATGATCGTAAATTGCAATTTTTCTTCCCTCACTGTTTAAACTATGACGATGATACAGATCATGATGATAATCTAATAATAATGATAATATAATAATGTTATAATAATGATGATGATAATCTAAATGATGATAATCTAAATAAATGATGATAATCTAAATGATGATAATCTAAATGATAATGATAATCTAATAATAATGATTATATAATAATGTTATAATAATGATGATATTATAATAATTATATAATAATATGATGATGATATAATAACGATGATGATGATGATAGTGATGATAATGATAATGATGATAAATGATGAAATGATGATGATAATCTGCTAAATTTACGAATACCTATTCCCTGGTGTGACAGGGGGTCGATCTCCCACTTCTGTTTTTTGGTCGCTGGCGCCAGGTGTAGCAGACTGCGGGGGGCCGAGTTCAATTGTGAGTGGGGGAGAAAAGATTTTTTGCGAGATAGTCTACGCAACAATCTGTGGAATTTCTTTACAATCATATTTGGCAAACTTCAAATTGAAACTTGCAACACATAAACATAACAGTGTTAACGACATAAGAATTTAATTAATTTATTATATTTAAATTAGTTTATTACATCATCATCATCTGCCCTTGAATCCCAGTTTAGCTAGGGTCGGAACATGAATAGACTGTCTCAAATCCTTCCTGTCCCACATAATATCATCAGTCAATCCCTATTTGCGACTTTTTCATTCGTTTACATTTCGTAGCAATTTCGGGAGCCTAGGCGCTTAAATTAGTTTATTACATTTATAGTAGTTTAATACAAATTACAATAAAACTACTATTTACCCGTTTTGTGGCCGGTGTGTTTGTAGAATAGATCAGCGGGTTACTGCACGTGTAGTAGAAGGCGACTAAAGCGCAAAGATCCAAATCAAAGTCAGAAAGGGCATTCGGTTGGTGAGCACCTATGGTCTCCAGAAATTGATATGAAATGCTATAAATTGGAATGGAAGAGATTAGAGGGGATTGATTGGTGATATGGTATGGTACAATTAGGAATGGAGTATGACTAGTCATCTTCCAATCTTAGTTAAACAGAGATTAAAGAGAAGAAGAAGATGATGATGATGATGGTGATGAAATAATTGATTACAAAAGAGCTTTTGACTACTTTATTGCCAGACAATTATTTGGTCATAAATTTTCTATAATATATTACTACTACATGTTAATGTATTAATTTCACTTCATCGGCATGCTTTTCTTCTATGGATCTTGCTAATTGAAGTGAAATAAATATGATTCAATTCAATTCAATTGTACTGGGCGTTGAAGTATAGTAAATTTTTATAGGGAACAATTGACTCTATAAAGTTTTGAAACTAGTACAGTGGTACCGATTAAAAATTCTAGTGGTTAACTGTTTGAAAATTAACGGTTACTCAAAGCATTAATTTTAGTTGGTTGTCCGCAATTTTCAGGACTTATAATTTATATACCTCCATATCAAGCGTAGACGAGACCGCTGCATATATCATTCATTATATCAGTGTCCTTTTTATCATTTCTTATAAAATTTTCTTCTTCGAGTTCCAAATCCTCATGAACTGGTTTATTACAGCTTCTTTATATTTGCTTCGGCTTTCATTTACTACATCCAGCTCTATCTTCAATTCCCCATGCTCGTCAACTTCTACTAATTGTTCTTTATGTCTCCTTTCTTTTTCATATCAGTTTTGTCAATTTCCTGACTTCCTGGTACAACTCATCAGATCATATTGTATAACCACAATAAGGCTGAGTTAATATCACTTAGATGTTCCATTTTATGTGGACGAAGCGAGTTTTAAAATATGCAAGCTTTAATAAACTTTTTTATAAGTGAAGCGAACAACAGAAAATACTCAGCATTTAGCATATTTTGAAGAAAACAGATAAACTTCATAGTTATTTTTACTTATTTTCAAATGCTTACAAATTATCGTAAATTTACTCAAAATCTCATTTCCATTTTTTTATCCCTCACAGAGTCAACATATCCCACAAAAGAAAATTATTGCATACATTGGTAACACTGTTCATAATCGCTATACGACAACTCTACTAACGACAAGCTGGCCTGTTGTCAAGTGCAACACTGCACCTGTGCACCAGTTCTGAAGGTGACATTATAGCCCTAAACGCTAGCTATAGCGTCTCTTATAGCGTTTAGCTGTAGGTAAACATTAGCGAGAAACTGTGGCAGACAGTATACTTAAGCTTGGATTTGTTCTTATGATTACATGTCAAAACTTATTTCAAATCTACCACAGCAGCCACAACAGCAGCCACTGAGTGACGTGACTCATTGTGCCACACATAACAGTGACGTAGCTAGGGGTTCATATCCCAGTAGGTTCTTGAAGTGGCCTATAGGAACTTGATGATTTTATTTGATAATTTTATTTACAAGGACGGTATTTGGGGGTCAGAGGCCTCTTTTCGATTCATTCGGTAATGAATCGAAAACATCATGGGACAATAGCAGGCACATATAAGTTTAAAACATGGGTATGGCATTTATCGCACTTGGTTTAGCAGCGTGTCAATAAATAAAATTAAAGCAACGTCGGGTTAGGTTAGTATTTGGACGGGCGATCACCTTGGAAGATCGTGTGCTGACAGCTTTGAATTAAATATAATTCACACGGTTTAGGAAGGTTGTTCTTAAATCCGCGCCGGTTGTCGTTGCGATATCGAAGGTAACGATTACTAAGAAGTAATAATTGTAAACAAGTCTACAGCTAGCTTTAAATGCTACAGCTAGCTTTAAATGCTACAGCTAGCTTTAAATGCTACAGCTAGCTGCAAGTGCCACAGCTGACTAGCTGTAAGTTCTACAGCTAGCTGTAAGTTCTACAGCTGACCAGCGGTACGTACTACTGCTGACTAGCTGCAAGTTCAATAGCCATAGCTTTAACTTATGCAGCTTGTGTAAGTTCTACAGCTAGCTGTAAGCTCTACAGCTAGTTAGCTGTGAGTCGACAGACTTAAAGGAAGCAAAAGACTCCTAAAGTGCATAATGTACATGTACTTTATACTCTAATAATTGTTATATTACCACACTTGTAGATGCAGATATGACAGATATGATATCCTATACGTGTACAACCGTATTGATTAGCCGAATATACACATCGTTATATACTTTCCCAGTGTTGTGCTCGGGTGGGGTTGGACCACTGCAGAATAGGGCAACCGCTAACAATCTGCTGCGTGTACGTAAGAGGCGACCAAGGCAGGAGCTGAGGATGGCAAGAGGGGACCCACCTCACCATGAAATATTTTCATCCAGGATTAAATGACAATTAATCCATCTAACTGAGGAAGGCAACGGGAAACCACCTCAGAAGCCATACTTTTCCCAAGCTATAGGCTACATAAGGTGAGGATAAGGCATAGACTTTGTGAAGGGCTTCATTTGTTGATCTAAGGAGTGCTCTTATGGAGCGAGAAAACAGACTTTGAGTATGAATATGTACCTTGAACCTGCCACTTGGCAGTGCACTGAAGAAAAAGATATACTTGTAAATATCGTATTATAAACTGCATACGCTCTCTATTTTCGTAAAAACATCGCACAAAAATACATTTTAAGAGTTTTAAGTCAAAACACCGTTTACATGTTTCTAATGTACCTTTTACAAATTCTTTTAAATCCAGTTTTGATGGTATTCAACACCGACAAAATGCTGCAGTGCTAATTTCGTTGATTCAACAGATGTACTATTGAACACTGTTACGAGGACGATTCTATCATATAAGTAGCACAAAATCAGAGTCGTCATCATCTAACGGCCTTTTTCAGGGCCAGCACATTTTCAAAAAGGAATCGATTCTAATTGACATTTTACGTTGCGTGTTAAATGAAAAAAAATCAATTTTTTCGCTAAACATGGATAACTCTGTTTTCCTTAAATTTTTTTATACAAAATTTGGTCAGCTTGTGGTTAAATTCCTCCAGAAGAGAACTAAAAATTTCAAGGCGAAATATCAATAATTGGCTAAGTTATCGTAATTGTGCTAGGGGGATATTTTTTAATGCGCATCCTGTATATATATATACTATATACTATATACTATATATATATATATATATATATATATATATATATATATATATATATATATATATATATATATATATATATTATATACAATCAATTTAAAATATACAACTACGCAACATCAGACAGTTAAATAGCATTTTGTTGGCCTTCCGCGTTGCCAAAACATTAAGAAAATTTCAAAATAAGGAAATTTTTGCGAAAAATACATTTCTTGCTAACAAATCTTGCTATTTTGTGGGATTATCTAGGATAAGCGTCATTTTATTTTTCTGAAACCGGATCGATGGAGTATTATGAGATCCCACAAGTCTTTTAAGAGATCCCGCTAGAAAATTTAACAAAGTTGTTGTGGGATCTCTATGCTTAAAATCTGCGGGCCCAGGATCGCAGATCCCACGGGATCCCGCTTACTTTAATATATATATATATATATATATATATATATATATATATATATATATATATATATATATATATATATATATATAAGTATTATCAAAAGGTTATAAGTATTTTCAAAATACTTTTCAGGGTATTTTCAAAATACTTTTCAAAGTACTTTTCTTTAATATTTTGTTTCAAATTTAATTTACTTACAAATTTTCTTCACCCAATCTGAAAACCTAAAACGAACGAAAGTTATTATTTATATCTAGGAACTTGCTTTTGTTCTTGACTGTTTAGCAGACACCGTGTGTATAGTTTATTTCTAATATATTTTTATTAATTTTTTTCTTAATTTAAATACATTTAAAGGAACATCTAGCATATATGTAGCCTAACAGATATGCTAGATTCGAATGCAATAGATAAAATGGTGAAAAATTGTTGTAATTTTCGGACCTGTACCGTTTTGGATTTCTATTCTATCTCTTTTGCACATGTGTTTTCTAGTCGTTTAGATGAAGCGATTTGTATGCACTGAATGTGAGCGAAAATGTTTACATGTGACGGGGGACGTCTCTGACATCATTCTTATATGAGGAAACGAACGGTAAACTTTTTATTATTATTAGTGCCTCTGAGTTAAATTTGAGTATATAATCTGTTTTCATATTACACGGGTAATATCATATGCAGGACCCGGCTGAAATCAGACCAGTGACCTCTAGCTTATCAGACATGTTTGCTATCAATTCGGCCATTCAGCTATACGTCGAGTGTGAAACTACTTATCATCATCATCATCATCATCATCATCAACATCATTATCATCATCATCCTCCCTTGAATTAACTAAGAGTCGACCCTAACTGTATAACTAGTGTCGGGATACGAATAGACCATCTCCAATCCTCTCCGTCCCATACCACACCAGTCACTCATGAAATTTTCATTCGTTTTAGAAATTTTCTAGCAATTTCTGAAGCCTAGGCGCTCACTAACCGAATGCCCTTTCTGACGTATGTTGTCCTTTCCACTCGTCACTGATTTGAAGAAAAAAACTAGAATTTGTCTTCGTCTTAATAGAATGCTATTTAATTATCCACGTTAACCTACATCAACAGCTACACGGCAACACTCCTCACGAAGATAACTATAAATGTTATAGACCCATTTAACAAATTAAAACAATCAGATTTAATATAGATCTGTGCAACGCTTGTCTTATCATCTGACGTTGATATCAGGGACGTCCCTGGCAGAGTAAGAATTAGTACCTGGTCCAATCAAATGCAGGTCCATCATAGGCATGTACTAAACTTGGGCTAATAGCGCCAATGGGAACTAAAAGAGGGCTAGTAGCGACAATGTGTGATATAATAGTCAGGACTAAAAATGCTGAAAGTCAATCAAGCAATCAATTAATTCATAATATTTAACGCCTGTTTCGCTTCAATCAAAAATTTTAAGGAAGACAGCTGTACAACAATCAAAGATAATTTCAATTTCTTCAACTTTACGTCACATAATCAACTAGAACTTAACGTCCGTTTCATACTGCGACGATGACATCAGGAGGGAATTCAACAATCTAAATGAGCTAAGAACAAGCAATAAGGTAGATACGTATCATCAACACACAGTAAGATATTCAATATCAAAATTAAATAAAAAACAACAAAAGCCAAAACTAGCATTATTCTATAATCGATTATATCAATATTGCAACTAATACCAGCAAGTACATACATGCATAAATTGTATATAATGTACTGTATTCATCATACAGTACATTTATATATCATATACAAATATGTACGTATAATATATACATATATGTATATAGTAATAATAATAATAAAGGTTTAACGTCCGTTTCCTCATCCAAGGATGACGTCAGGGACATCCCCACAGATATACGTATATCATCTCTCTAGTGTTCAGTCAAGTAGCAGAGAGACGAAAAGCTACAAGTAGACAGACATAGTACTACACATAGAAGCACATATACACGTATAACTACATTAATATTATTACCAAACATTCTGCATATGCATAATTTACTATCATTAAATAATATGCTTATAAGCGTGATACACATGAAACATACTTTATATTATCATTAATAAGACAAGCTAGGTCAGTTTCAAAAGAAATGTATGCAGCCTGTAAGCAAACTTCTGTGAACTAATACAAATGAGCTTATACGAGTTTTTCAACGATGAAAAACAGCTATGCGTCTAATGAGCTTACGGAACAAAAATTGTAGACTACTAAACATGTTGTTGATTAAGTAGTTAAAATGCATTCACGAGTCATCAATATAATATTTGCTAGGATAAATTATAGGTGCCATTAAAATCACACAACTTCAATATACATCATAAAGTAATCAATAAACCGATGAATTAATGAATTAATCAATCGACGTATCAATCAAACAATCAACTTATTTAGTAATAAATCAATCTATGGATCAATCAATCATTTGAAGAGGTAAATTAATCAATAAACTAACCAATCAATTAATGAAGCAATTAATCAGTTAACCAATGGACCAGAGGATCAACCAATTAACCAATAAATGCGCAGAAGATCGCACAGATTTACAGATCTAAACAAAACAAAATTTATCTTATCTTATCGTTTTATCCATACACTCTTTAAAATTTCTCGCACCTAGCCATAGCTATACTATGCATCAGGCATATTAGCGGCACAACAACGCCATACAGAAAGGATATCAACTCGTGCATATAGCACGATAAGATAAGCAAAGACAACAACGCGATCATTGTGACATACAGATAGTTTATTTATGCCGTACATCTACAGGTGAGCAAGTTATTAACTATAAGTTAGTAACTAAAAGTTTAGCTACTAAAAGCTAGTAAATCTAACGTTAACGTCAGTTTTCTCACTCGAAAGCGATGTCGATGTCACTAACTATTTAAAAGTTAGTGCCCATCTCTACAAACATACGTAAAATGAGTGCAATGAGATCATCCAACAACAGCAACAATTACAAGAAGTCATTTTGTAACACGCTGCTCTGAGCAAGACGACGCACAACAATACAGTGTATCATACATAAAGGCTCTTAGGAAATGCCCTGGAATCAACTTTCTTATTAGCCTAGGCATGAGCATCAGCTCATTGACGGCTCGTGAACAGCTCATAATGCACAATGTTTTATACCCAGCAAGCAGCATGTTGCCTTGATTCTAGGGCGTGCTTTATGCAGTTGCGAACAGGACCCAATAGCAGTTTCACGGCAGCTACACCGTAGTACAGCAGTACCGAAATCTATGTAATCACCAGTTGAATGTTCCATTACATCGGTATAAGTAGCAACGCTAGTAGTTTGAGTTGAAAAGTAGTTGGAAAGTTTTCACAGTCTTACATAATCTAGCGATGCGTTCAACAGGTAACTTTCAGTGTTGCGGGGAAGGAATTCTACAATTGTTGTTCTACACTGTGTTTTTTATAACTGATACCCCTAATTATTTCTACAAAAAACTCGCAAGGGGTTGACCGAAGTTCTTGAAATTTACAGTACGTGACCAGCAGCCAATTCTACCAAACACAGAGAAATGTCGTTAGAATATCTTTAATATCGTGAAAGTTATAGTTTTACGAATAGGAGTGGGGTCAGATAAGAAATTTCCAGTACAGGATTACGGGCATGTTACATGCAGCGTAAAATTATCTCCATAAAAATAACAGCGAACACGCAAAATGAAATTTCTGCTAATGCTATTTTGAAAAGCAATCATTTCTTTTCAAAACGACGTAATACGTGCTGATATGTTCTTGATTGACAAAGTTTTTGAACTTTTAATGCACGCATTATGTCCTTAGGCCTACGTGTGCTAGGCGAGAGCTCAGCTGCCGTGAGACGATGACAGCGCAGCACTACAGCAATGCATGCATTAAAAGTTCAATAACTTTGGTGATTAAGAACATATCAGCACGTATTTACGTCGTTTTGAAAAGAAATGATAGCTCTTTAAAACAGCATTAGCAGAAATTTTATGTTACGTGTTCGCTATTATTTTTACAGAGATAATTTTACGCTTCATGTAAAATACGGTAATCTTGTACTGGAAATTTCTTATCTGACCCCACTCCTATTCGCAAAACTATAACTTTCACGATATTAAAGATACTCAAAAGAAATTTCAATATGTTTGGCAAGTTCTGTAAATTTCAAAAACGTCTGTCAACTCCTTACGACTCTATTGTAAAACTAATATGGGGTATCAGTTATAAAAAACACAGTGTAGTATTTCAGACCGTGAAGAAAGCCTAGGTAGTTTCTTAGATGACTTGTAAGATGTTTACTTACTGTTTTACAGTAAGCTCACTTATCAGCATCATTGTTGGTCAACGAGAATGACAATAAATCCTCTTTATATCATAAAAGCACAATCCTACTGCTAGGCCTAATAACAAATACACCGAGATATAAATGCAAATTGCTTCTAATGTACTAGTCAATACTAATTAGGAACAATAAGCATACGCCTATAGTGTGGAAATTTATATATGCAGCATAGTATATAGTACAGTATGCAGTACAGTATACACACTTGTACATGTACTATATATACCTTTAAGAATATACCCCAATGCAGCATATTTAAATCCTATACAAAATGCATAGAAGTATACTATAAAGTATATACATATATGTTCTTCTCAACCGCATGCGGTATAGAACTATATATATATTAATACCAACACACAACTCGTACACACAACTGAATATAAAATCATAGATTATGTATATCACAAATGATTCTACACACACGTGCCTAATATATTACTCTCTATAATATAAATAGAGACAATACACATAGGAACAAGCAAACGTGCATTATCGACGTTTGTATTATTAGTTAACACATCAAATATTCTCTAGAACGACGGCAAAAGATATATACACGTGTATAGGGTGTACGAAAAGCTGCTTACGAACATCTACTGAAGCCATTATAGGAGTAGTAGATGAGACGACGAAAATACAACACTAAAGAACCATTACTACAACAGCAGACATCTTGATTACAATCATCGCGAAATACTTCCAAATTATCTTTTCAATGTCATATTAGTCGTAAGCTTCAATTTCTGCTCTCGTCTTTGGCATTTCACATTCCACACCACACTCCCAACATCTGATCAAATAAGCATAACATGCAACTTTGGTTTAACTCGAAAATTAGTTGAAAAAATACAATTTAATTAGATGAAATTTAAAACTCGAATTTAATGTCAGTTTCGTCAACCTAAGTTTCATTATTGAGAAAGCTATCGAGTGTGAAATTGGAAGAATGCATTTCTTAAAGGAGACGCAAGATGTTTTAACTGATTCAGAGAGAAACTTGGATAATGGTTACCTGATCTGAGAGTAAAATATCAGACATTCACAGGACTGGTTATACGGAAAAAGGATTGAATTGCTACAAGATTTTAGCTTGCAGTATTAAGAGAGATAAATATAAAAATAGTTGATAATTTCACTACATGTATAATGTGTGTTATTATCAAATTAATTACTATTGTTGATTATGATAATTCTCAGCAAATTAATTAAGCTAATTAAATCTAAAGTTCCAATTCAAAACAACTGACAAGCCCTCATTCAAGTAGACAGTAATATTATGCACCATGGTTGCACAAGTAAAGCTTTAATACAACATTGCTGTAGTAAGAGTCTATGCCTCAGCCTATATCTAACTGCTGTTCTATATCATTTAACATGCTATCCATTACAATATGTACAAAAACAGTCTTATAATGCATTAGCTGTCGCTTGAATCAAATATATCCGTGCACAAGTTATCATCTCAAAACAAAACAGTCCTAAACGCATGAAATAAAACTATAATCTCTAAAAACTCAAACTTGTCGTGGTATAGAGATAATTACGAGCATGCAAATCTTGTAACCAGGATATCAAAGCATCCATAACAGGATCCTTTTCTAGTATCATCTTTTCAGGAGAACACAGGCTTAATACATAACATTACCTTAAACTAGGACAACCCATCTTAAAATAATAACGACTACATTTGTTAGAAGTCTACATGTATATCACTGAACGTTCATTAAAAATTCTGGCCATTTATTAAAGAATGCAACACAATACAGAAGTTGTATTGTTTCATAACGATCTGCAAGGCAAAAGCGCTATTCAGCCCACAGTCCATCTCGCAATCTGCAATTTCCTATTTGCACATTCTATTAATATCTCGTTTAATTAAAGCACACTATTTAGAGTTCTATTCGATGACATGCACATACCTCAATTTGAAGAAATGGAATCATATCAATTCAGCAGTTGAGAACAACGTGAACAATAATTTTGTCTAATTGCCTACACAGTCAAATCTTCCTAAAAGTAAATCTTATTAATCTGTATAACCACTAATATTTTTGCCAGACTTCCCATTTTCAATGTAAGGAAATAAGCATAAAAAGTTATTACCTATTCTAGCCTCGCAGTCTAATGTCCAAAATTGTTCATATCTCAGCCTCTGTTTCACGGTGCAACTCTTACATTGCATCTCCAACATTAGCGCCACTGGGGCATAGTGCCCAGAGTGGAGCTCATTTAAATTCACTTTTTATTATTATGTATTCCTGCCCATCTCACTCTCTTGCTCTCTATCAGTAGTAGAACCACTGTTTCCAACTACAACTCCGGAAGTCTTATTACTTTGCATCACTTTACTCGCTTATATCTTCATTTTAGAAGTCTATAATTAATTTTAAAACCCGATACACGTTTTGCAATGTTCAACAAACCGACCATTTTGCTGCAGAGTGGCTGCTATATACAGCTACAACTGAAAAGCTCCATCTGGTCAAATTCGAAAAATGATTGTGCGCAACTTTGGTTCTTCATCGAAATCTCAGCATTATCATCTTTACGTCATAACGAAACTGTGTGGTACAAACTATTGGCAGAAGCAGCTAAATATTTCACTATAATCAGTTCTTTACCCTAATGGCCGTCTATCCTTCTACACACTAATGCCTCAATATAGACACACAAACCCTTATGGATCTAGATTAGATTCTTTGTCAATCCTACTAAACTTTTGAAGTCAGTCATTCCTTCAATCATTCCAGTGATTAAACATTTTGTATTAATCCTCTTTCTATACAGTGATCAATGCTATAAGAATTTCGTAGATGGTTGTGGGGGTGGAAGAGTAGAAATGAAATAGTATCAAAACTTGCACAAATTAATTATTTTCAGTTCAGTTCAATACGTTGCCTAGCAATAAAAGGTTGAATCTAAAGCAGAAATTAAAAGCTGTTCTCTCCTTAGATTAAATTCGAGCACATTGTCAATCTGACACACTATCATCTGCACAGAACCTGTTTGTCATTTTCAGTTTCATTGCCTACAATACACAGCCTGTTTTAACGTTCTCTAATCCTACGCTCTACAGATCTACTCAGTGGCTGCGTAAGCTCTGACACGAGGATGATTGTAACTGCTGGACTGATAGATTAAAATGATCAGGTAGCGGCAAGGCTAGCGGCACTCCCAAACTTTCACCGTCATATCAACACTACCAGTTATCACATAGGGCGCTGACTTGTGGAAATCTACATCAATTAATCAACCAAATAACCAATCAATCAATAACCAATCATTCAATCAAATAACCAATCAGTTAGTCTGTTGTTAGTAAATCATTCAGTTAACCAATCAAGAAGTTCGTCAATAGATCAATCTCTCTCTCTCTCTTAGTTCACTGCCTACTGGCAGGTCCACAGTATAATAAATAAAAAATCCATACACAAATGAATTCAGTTTGAAATGAGATAGATTTCTGAAACTTTTCATTTTGTATTCTCTAGTACATCATGGTGGATAAGATATTACTTCAAATAGCGCCTAAAACTTAGCTAATTTCTTAAAACATCTTTACAAAATGGTATAATAACAGCTATAAAGATTCATGTGCTTAAGAAGATAGCATTTGCTGACAAATGTGGAAATTCCCAGTCGCAATGTAATGAAAGAGCCATAGAATTCCATATACTATGAACAGTAAGTGAAAGTTCATTGCAAGGCAAAACCAAGAACAAACCACTGTGCATCAAGAATAAGCAATCTCTTCAATCTGAGTAGCTAAAATTTGTGGATGCTGTCAAAATACAGTTGATTGTTACAGCCAGCATTATCGTAATACTTGAAACATTACAGAAAAATATATATAGGATGCTTAATACTTGATGGATACTGGCTGAAGTCAGTGGCGAAGTCGGTAAGACACTCGACCGCGGATCAGTATGTGCGGAGTTCAAATCCTGGGCTCGCCCGTCACTGACATCACTTTCGAGTGAGGAAACTGACGTTAACCTTAGCTATTTTAGCTTTAATTGACCTTAAATTGGTGCCTTACCTAATGAGGTGACGAAATGCTGATGCGCGTCCATTGTTTTGTTGTTGCGCCGTACCTTCACGTCCCAAACTCGCAGCGTCTTATCGTCTGCCACGCTCAGTATGTATTTACCGCTCGGGTGAAACAGTAGATTTCTCACCCAATTGTCGTGCCCTATCTGTACAACAAACGTGAATCATCCAACACCGACTGAAAGGGATGTTTCACTTCACTGAACTGATACTAGAGGACAGTCTATGTTGATGTAAAGATTTTCATCAATTTAAAAATACAATATTTTTATAGACCTATATTTACGTAGAATGTTAAAGAAATGAAAAGCAAAATTTAAAAGAATGGAAAAGTCTCAAATAGGGGATTGACTTATGATATGATGTAGGACAGAGAGGATTTGAGACAGTCTATTCGTATCCCGACCCTAATTTAACTGGGATTCAAGGGAAGATGATAATAATGATTTACGTAGAACTTTAGACTTTAATGAATTCTAAAGTAATCTACTTTGATCTTAGGGTGAAGAAATGGGCAACAAAACTTTATAGGTTATGCAATACGACAGAAAATGCATTGTGTTCTTTTAGAACACTGACGTTTTATTAGAATATTTTCCATTAACACCAATGTTCGGTTGACCATTTCAGTTCAAAAGGAAAATGTTTATTACAAGCACAGACAAAAGCATGGATAAAAGAAAGAAAATTTGCTAAGAAAACCAACCAAAGTGAAAATGCACATTCCCACACTGACATCCCACACTTTGATTGTCTTGTCTCTAGAACCAGATACAAGAAATGGGCCAGCATGCTGAGATTTCTTGCCCTATCACATACAATCAATCAATCATTTAATCATGCAATCAATCAATCAATCACGATTTGCTTTCAAAACTTGGTCTGTTTTGAATCTAGAATCTACGGAAAGAAAAACATTAGGCTGAGTTTTCGTTTTCAGCCATGATCAGTTACCAGGAACAGAAGAACAGCTATGGCTAAGCTGGAAGCAGCAGCTTGTAGCAGCAGCAGCTGTGCAGCAGCAGCAGCCGCGGGATATACAGGCAGCAGCAAACTGTCTTGATAGTTTATCTTTAAGTAAACTCATATAGCGTCAATTGCATTGGAAGGCCGTAAATATTTGTAAAGAAAGGAGGATTTCAGGAATCTGGAAGCATGCGAAATGTGGCTATGGAGTAGAACGGAGATCAAATGAGCTGATAAAATTACGAACGAAGACATGCTAAATAGGACTTGAATAACGAAACAATTGATAGATATCATAAGGAACAGAAAGAAGAACTGGATGAGTCATGTACTGAGAGGGAATGGCCTGCTGGAAGGGGTAATTGAGGGAAGAATGGAAGGAAAAAGTTAGAGGAAGACTGAGACCAGGAATTTTGGATGATTTGATAACTGCTTGTTGGTATGAAGCGAAGGTAGTTGGTATGTTGGCATGAAGAGAAGGGCAGAGGATAGAAATACGTGGATGAGTTATATGTCATGTATATTCTCTCACTAAGAGAGAGAATATACATGAAAAGAAGGTAAACTTTTGATCAAGATATTTCAAAAAAGCAGGCAACCTAGGAATCAAGGCAAGAGTGATGCTTTAGGAAAATAAGAAGTTAACATCATACGTACATCAATACCGACGGCCTCATTGATGTAGGGTCTCGCTGACTCATCAGCCCAAGCTATGCACTCTACCACATGCTCGTGCTCTCTTAGCTCCATCTTGCTCTCACCGCTAGCCGACGCCCACACACGCACCGTCTGATCGTTGGAGCAGCTTGCGATCAACGAGCCATCAGCGATGACCCTGACCATACGAACCCATTCTCTGTGTCCCGTCAACGTCTTCGTGCAGTATCTGTATAACACATCAAGATATCATGCAATACAATATAACATGATGCTGTACAGTTACACTATAAAGTTATACTACACAATAAAATACAACATGATACAATACAATATAACATGATATTATACAATACAATATAACATGATACTGTACAGTTGCAATATATCATGATACTGTACAGTATAATATAACATGATACAGTAAAATACAACATAACATGATACTGTATAGTACAACATAACATGATACTATACAGTATAATATAACATGATATCATACAGTTGCAATAAAATATGATACTGTACAGTTACAATATAACATGATAGTATACAGTACAATATAAAGTTATACTATACAATACAAATGCTACAATACAATATAACATGATATTATACAATACAAAATGATATTGCACAATAAACTACAATATGACACCAAGCCATACAATAAAACATGATGATAGTAGTAATGCAGTAGGACAATACACAATATCACACAATGCATTATAACATTTTACTATACAGCATGATACTATATATGATACCATATACAATGTAATATAATACAATAAAATACAATAAACAAAGAAGTTCTCATTTTAGTATTAAATTTTGTCATTTTTAATATTTTGTTGTTTGTGCTATTTGTTGTATTGCCATATAACTTCAAGACTTAATGACAGTATGACAGCTTTTGTTCATTAGAAAATAACTTCAAGGTAAAATAGAGAAAAGCAGAAGTGGAGTCGAGGAACAAAGTATGGAATAAACTAATATATATTGGATATCAGGTCTTTACTGTCTCCAGAGTTAACCACAAGTTTACTACGATCCATATCAATGAAAAACTGACAACATAACAGAAAAACTGAAAGTAATATATATTTGCAATCTTCCGCACATACAATTTTGAATGTCTCAATAGCGTAGGGGTAACCTCATGAAATTTTAAATGACACAGTGAACTGAACCCTCGCAGGTTCGAAACCCAGCCGCGCTGATCTGAGAGTAAAATCTCGGACATTCACTGGACTGATTATACAGAAAATGGACTAAATTGCCTAGCGGTTTAAACATGTGGTATTAAAAAGGGATAGATATCGACATAGTTGATTATTCACTATAATGCATGTTTACTTACTTTACTTTACAAGCATTTTGTCATGCACACATGCACATAAACGCACATACACGTACGCATACACACAAGTACGCATACACAGACATACACATACACACACATACGCATACACACACATAGGCAAAGACTAAGACACAAACCCGGTGGCCACGGCCCAAATCTTTATCGTCTTATCACGAGACGCTGACAAAATTGAATCACCACTCGGCATAAACGTTACGCTAGATACGTTGTGATCGTGACCTGCACAGTCAAAACGTAAAATAATGTACCCCAGTACTTAAAAAATAATGCAACTACAGTAAGAACAGGAAACCCTCCAATACATCGATAGTAAAAAAAACATTGACATATAATTGCTTTGATTATATTAATAATATTAAGAAGTTGAACGAATAAAATATAGAAATATTTATATTTTACTGACCAGCGGCTATTACATACTTGCACAAAAAAGATTACTGTGTCTCGGGATACAGACCACGTGAAGATATTAATTTTATATGAATATGATTTAGTTTATAGCTTGTTTCACAACTTTTATTGGTTTGAGGTTTTACTGACTAACTATCAATTAATCAGTCCCAAACCCCTTTCTAAGTAACATCCTCATGCATATTGTGTATGGCATATAAATGCCAGAAACAATATTGAATCCATTTCATGTTTAATATGTAACACTATGCATCCAAATTGAATATAAAAATTGCTCAAAGTCAGCCCCCTGACCCCCCTCCTATTTCCTTGGGCAAACCCCTTCACTTGCGCTTGCTAACTCTCCCACTTTAACTAAAATGCATTAATCTGACAATTCGAATTTGACAAATTGAACACTGATGATAGCATGTCTTATTACCTCTTCCATTCACAACAATAGTGTATATAATTCAATAGTAAACTTAATGATAAAATATATTAGTATAAAAGGTAATATTCCGTCATACATAATATGGTGTACGAAATTACAGGAAATAAGAAGAGTCAAACCTCTCATAGTTCTAATGCATTCGTATGTTTTGAAGTCCCACAGTTTTATCATCATGTCCGCCGAGCACGAAACTATTCACAAATACAAACGTACTTTTCATCTTCAATTTTAAATTTAGCAATAATTTCAATACAATCACGAGAAGAATAAATCTTAGAGCTAAACTTTTCACACTATGATACATTTTTCTATTTTTGAATGTATGAAGAATAGTATGGGCATTCGATACTTGCGCTGCATAAGCTGAGTGTCTATAATTCATTTCATTACATAAATTGATATAACAACCATTAAGGTCAGACAATGAACCTATAGCATTTTAACCTTTGGCTACAGAAAAATAGTTAAATATTAATAGCAGAGCTACAGTGCATAGTAGGTAGGTAAGTTAAGAGGCTATCATCTACTGATTTGTAGAAGAGACTCAGGGAATGATGTCCCTACCCAATAAATGTTAGTCGAAGCTGAGGAAGGCATAGAAGGCACACCTTGTCATAAGAAGAATCTCCCAAGAATAATGGTATATCAAAAGAAATGTTACAGATGATATAAAGACCCACTCGTATGTGAACATGAAGAGGAAAACGAAAGATAGAGAACAGTGGAGGCCATGGACCTGCCAGTAGGCAGTGCACTAAGAGAGAGAGAGCAGAGACTTTAGAGTAAGTTTACCTAGAAAGTTTCCAGTGTGATCAAAAGCAATGTCCTGAACAGAGTCTGTGTGACCCTTCAATGTTCTCTCAAACTCCCCAGTCTCATAGTCCCAGATCTGTGCTCACAACAACAACATTAAAACTTAAACAACATCAGTAAACATATTAGCGACATACCAGTAGCGCACTCTCTATCAAAATCTCTTATTTCTCTACACGCCCACTGAACAGAAATTCAACACACATCTCTTCTATCTAATTAGATAAGAGAGATGTAGGTCGGCCTAAAATTTGGTTAAACAATTATAATTAAACTTTAATGAGGCTTCGAAGTTTGCATATCTCATTTTAAAAAAATTTATGTAACTGTAAACTTCTGTATGACCTTTGCCATAAAGGAATAAAGCCTCAAGATATCAACTATAAGCTGATACTGTGTGGCTGGTAGCTGTAATTCTATCCCTCATAGCAATGTGGCTATTCACAATCAGTCGTCAGGGTGTTAACTTTCGTCTACCTTCATCAATCAATCAATAAGAATTTAACGTCCGGTTCCTCACCATAGGGCAATGTCAGGGACGTCAAACATCAAGCACTGTTCATGCACTATTGTGATTTCAAGACAGTTCTGCCTACACTACACGGTCGAATAATTCTGCTTCAAAATACAACAGAGGTAAACGAAGCAACAGACCTTAATGGTGGCATCTTCACTAGAAGATGCAAAGACACTGAACACCGGATGAAAGACGACCCTCGTCACGGGACTTCTGTGTCCCGTCAGACAGAATTTCTCCGGAGGGCGAGGGATCCAATCAGATGGGTTACGTTTCTCTCTTCCCGGGCCACCCGTGTGAATCTCTCTCTCCGTCTCAGATAACCTTGTCTCCAATTCCATCACCTAGACATTACAACCCACTTATCAAAGTCATAATACAACAAAGCTGTTCTAAATCCCATTTACAATACTACAAAGTCATTATACAACGATGCAGCATGCATTAAACCAAGATTATTACAAACACTATGATAGTAGTTTCACCTAATCCAATGTTAATTTACTGTTTACAGCAAAACAACAAAATCAATAGTGATCAGTTTGTACCACGGAACTGATTTTATATAATATTACAGTACAACAAATTGGAAGTACACAGCACTGGGGTACTAAGAATCTAAAGTTCCTTCTCGGCTTGGACGTAGGAAAAGTTCTTACGCTTGTATGGCACCGTAAATAAGCCATTTCTTATTCATATTATCCCTGAAAAGCCACTAAGAACTCCTTAATCAATTTTCTGCAAGATCCTTAGTTACCTTAGAGTTACTTTAGAGGTACCTTATTTACCTTCAGTTACCTTAGAGTTACTTTAGAGGTACCTTATTTACCTTCAGTTACCTTAGAGGTACCTTGTAGTTATCTTAGAGTTAATTACTTCTTATACAAAATAGTTTCTGGTGCTATCTAATATAACTTGGAAACCAATACAAAATTAAAACCAATTAATTTAAAATTACAATTAATGTAAACAGCTAAAATTTCTACTCCACTAAACCAACATATTTGTTTAACTCATCATTGATTGGATGCCTTTAATTTGTAAAGAATACACATAGAGATGCCTTGAAAAGATATGCTCAACCCTATTAAGCATTAAACACTACACAACTTAATTCAGAGTTGTAAAAAATCTTGAAATCTAAATTACCTTTTTCTGTAGTCGAATCACAGACGTCCATTTCTTTTCTAATAGACCAACAAATTTATTCTCTACTTCATTTCCCTAACAAAACAATGGCATAAATAAAAACCAAATCAATAAATGCTTAGAAACATATATCGCCAATTCAATCGAGCAATTCCAGTTGCTTACGATTACAACGCAGAAACTGATTTTAACAAAAAATGAATATCATACGTCTGTTGGGATTATTTACATATATTTCTGTAGTAATAATAATAATAATAATAATAATAATTAGAGTGCTACAGTCATCAATGACAACATCGAGCACTATTGAGACAAAATCAAGCAAAAAATAAGGTTCAAAAACAGTGCAAATTCCAAAATCCAGAAATTCAGTCCAAAGAAATTCAGTCAATTCAGAAGTAATAACTTCATGCTTATAGTTTGATGCTACACCGATCTTATTGAATTAGATTTCAATTCATCAGCCATTAATGCAATCTATATAAAGTGGTTTCCTATATCCCCCCTCAAAATAACCAGAACAATTAAAAAACAAAACAGGTTGAGTTTTTGAGCAGTTAAAAATGGTTTAAAGACTCGTCCATTTCATTAAATAAGGTTTCAGCTCGATCCATCTTTGGCCATATTCTATATCTTATAATAATAATAATAATAATAATAATAATACTAATAATGATGATAACCGCAACAGGAAGAGATTTACTGTAGTCCATGACAACATTGAGCACTACTGAGACAAATCCAAGCCGGTTAGCAAAAAGATAGTCCAATATGACACAAATTTGAAAATCCAAGAAATCAGACCTAAGATAATATTTAAGATAAAAGCCCACTAAAATGATCAACAAGAGATATTAATTTAAGTATTACTTACCAGCTCAGCCTCCTTCTTGAACTCGGCTAGCGTATTAGCATATCCAGAACTCTGCAGATAGTCTGCAATGGCTTTATTTCTACAAATTTCACACATACAAAATATTATACAGATTATAAAAATACGATACAACTTCGCAATGCTTCATACTTCAATGAACGTTATTGAGACTTCTTATCTACAATGAAACAACTACAACTACTAATTTACAGAGCATGCACTGCATAGAAAAACAAATCTTGTATCTTCGGTATCTAAGTGACTTTATGTCATTGGATTATAAAAATTTGAAGTGTGCTTATTGTAAACACATATACAACTTTTGCAATAAACGACAAGACCATTCATCAGATGATGATACATATCAAAAGATTAGAATATGAATCTTAGGCAAACTGTCCCATTAGTGCAAACAATGAACATGAGTGCAAAGTCGGCTTACAAAAGTAACATTGACCTAGCCCCTAAATTTCTGAATTCTAGAATTTAAAAAGATTCAAATTTAATTAACATAAAGTCAATGAAACAACTTATAAATAGATATTAAACTTTATCACTGCAGAATTTTGATTAATTGTATATAAGAATATGAGCGGAGCAGAGTTTATAGAGAGCTTCAATCTCAGTTTTTCCATGTAGTAAGCATACCAAGCAAACATTCAATGTGAGCAATATTTGATGAGAATATTTCAGCAAATCCTTAAAAAGTCAACAGATTATATAGCTTAATCAATTCTACTCCTTACCGATGGTAGCAGATCAATATCTTAGAAATCTTTAAAAAGCTGATACTTACAGCTCTTCTTTCTGCTTTGACGACAGAACCATGATGATTTAGCAAGTGATTGTAAAGCCAATGCAGTTGAATAAGTCTTCCGTCTTCACGAGAGGTACAGATCTCAATGTGAAACTTTGTGCATCAATTCACTGAATGTTCCACTTAAATGCTTCAACTAAACAGTAGCAAATATGTCTTTAATTAGTCACATTAAGTAGCTTTGAGGATGTCATAGTTTTAATTAGAATTAGGAAATATTACTAAAATATGAACTTATAGATTTCTAAGTGGATCAAACATAAAATATAGTAAATTAATAGTCAAAGTTTATATATATTTCAAAATTCACCTCTCACACTCTCTCTCTCTTAGTTTCAGTAGGCCATTATTTACTTGAAACAGCAGCAACTATAACCCAAAAGACATGCACTATCAAATATACTTAAGAAACTGAATGTATATTTATCAAATTCTAGAAAATTTCTCATAATTAATGTTATGGAGTGCAATCTGGCTGCCGTACATAATTACTTAATATTTTAGAACTTTAAAAAAATTATACAAAATAATTCTGATTATTTTCAAGTGGCATTAGTTTTTAGGAGGGCAGCTTGCTCTACTGTTTGGTATACCTTCACCATCATTGATCATAATGTATATTTCTTTTAAAGCCACTTGATATCATTCTCGCTTTAACTTAAATTTATCAGAATCGCTACTATCCCTCCCTCAAATGTATTCTTTACACATAATCAGGAATTACAGACAGGGAAGAAAACATCATCTACCATTAAAAGAGCCGTCATTAAAATACCCTGCTACATGACATAGAAATGCAGAAAGAATTCAGATTTTGCAGTTAAATAAAAATGAATTATCCTAAGTAGTTTCAAAATGAAATGAAATTAAACAGCTATCACGTTTATATATCAGTTAACATATCAGTAACGTTTAGTTTCTTACTTTTGTAAAATACTTGCACATAGAAATAAATAAGAAATTTACTTCGAGAGAAGAAAATTAGTATTCATTCAAGAAAATCCATGACAATAATAGAAAATATGACCCCCATTTTCCTTAAAGTGACACCGCCTTTAAATATTTTTCTATATTGGTACAATTAATGGTCATCAATATATCGCAAACAAAGCACAAACCGAAATACTGCGTGAAGCGACTGATAGAGATGCGGAATTTTAACCGATTAGACGAAACTCGACTAAATTAATTTGTTTATTTATTTCTAAATATCATAAAAATTCCAAAAATTCTAAAGATATTTAGACAGATCTACAAGATATAGAGAGTGCAAAATATGCTATAAATAGAATGTAAATAGAATCCCAGAAACCAGGTTAGGAATACATGATACTTTTACTTTAAATTTTAATCAAAATTATTAAATTAACACTAGTATAAATAGTCATACTCCCAATTTCGAAATTCGCTGGACTCGAAAAATTAAATCGGATTGAATAAATATGATTATGATAAAAACTGAATTATAGGAGTCATAGAGTGAAATGCCAAAATAATTTTGCGCCAGAAACACTACTGACTATAATTAAGTTTATAACTTCACTATAATGTAATAATTGAATTTTGACAATTAGCTTATGATAAATTAGTAAAATATATTTTATTAATCTAATTTAATCTTTAATCTAATTTATTACGAAAATCCGAACAGAGTGAATCGAATTTTAAAGCTCCTTATCTTTTGGTGGTTTATGCTCAATTATTCAGGTCACGTGATCAAAATGAGGGAAAGCCGATGACATCACAGTCATATAAATGAATTATTTTGTCTCATATACTTTTTTTACATTTACACTATGAAATCATACAGACGTTAAATCTTAATTAACTACTACTAATCAAGCCATTAATCAATAAGTATTTAGGCAATGACTATGTATTATATCAATAAGTATTTCACCGTTTTTGGACCCCTTTTGTGCTCACGGGCTTGATTTTTTGTCTCAATTGTGCTCGATGTTGTCATTGATGACTGTAGCACTCTAATTGTTGTTATTATTACTATTAGGCCTATCATCAGTGTGTTTCTATCCAGAATGTCTTTTTAGAGTAGAATTGTTTCAGAATGGATTAACACCATAGGAGTAACGTCGTTTTATCTTATTTTATTTTATCTTATTTTTATTTTATTTTATTGTTTTAAATGACAGACCCTGGGGTGAACTGAATCCTCGTGGGTTCGAGTCCCAGCTGCGCTGATCTGAGAGTAAAATCTAAGACATTCACTGGACTGGTTATACGGAAAATGGTCTAAATTGCTTAACGGTTTAAACATAGGCCTACATGTAGGCCTAGCATGTGGCATTAAAAGTGACAGATATCAACATAGTTGATCATTTTCACTTTTCTTTATTGCAACCGTTAAATGCGCGTGCCGACCGCAACAGGTATATTAAGCAAGAACTGAAGAAGGCAACGGGACACCACATCAGAAATCTTTTACTTTTGAAAGCTGTAGGCTATACATAAGGTGTGGATAAGACTATATATAATGGCATATAGAGTTTCGTGGAGGGATTAATTGTTGTAATCTATCAAATGCTCGATCTTTCTGCAGCGTGAAAGCGAACTCTGAGTAGGAATGTGTGTCTTGAACTTTCTAATTTGTATACGTAGAACACTATAAAGAATATTAAGTTAAAATAGTTGCACGTTCTCTTGTCAAGCATTTTTAAAACTGTTTGCCAGAATAGGATCAATCTTTCTTAACGTGCTATAACCGTGCTATCGGTTCCAAGTAGAACATTAATGTTCTTTAATGATTCCCCGTTGTCTTACTGCAAAAAATAAACTAAACATAAACTCCAAAATGTGAACTTGTAAGAAATTTTGGTCACTTCGGTGTGTTAAACACTAATTCAATAGTACCTTACCATGATATAACAAAACCATGAGCCACTCACCGCAAAGTAAAGGGGCGTCCACACAGTGTTAATAACGACGCAACTTGCGTAGTTGGCAAACATAAGGGAGCTGGACAAAGATACGA
Source organism: Enchytraeus crypticus (assembly GCA_905160935.1). Lineage (NCBI taxonomy): Eukaryota > Metazoa > Annelida > Clitellata > Enchytraeida > Enchytraeidae > Enchytraeus > Enchytraeus crypticus. The sequence continues at coordinate 1,206,458 of CAJHZI010000499.1, read as the reverse complement.
AGTTTAAAAAAACAGGAGATTTAAAAAAATTGCGCAGCATGAATTAAGTGAAAGGGGGTGGGGCGTTAAGCATGATTTATGTGTCATTGTTCTTTGGGAGGGGGGGGGGGGCGGTGGACGCCTCTTCATGTGTTATACAATAGGCCTATTTTATTGACATCAAAAGCTTATAATGTTAGAATTCAACTGCATTTAAAATGAGCATAACTTTATTGACAGAAAATGTTCAAAACGTGTAAAACATTGTATTAAAATATTAGAAATTAAATATTGAAATTGAAAGTTTACAATTTTGCACATGGTAACTGTAAAATGATTTTCGAAATTTAATCATACCGATTAAATCAGATTTTTACTCGATTAGTAGAAATGTGAACGGTAGGTGGTCCTAAGTTCAAGCAAAATAATATTTACTATGGTATGGCATTTTAGCGTTCAAACATGCACGCGCTGAAGCATTATAAGTGTAGGCCAAAGATTTTTAAAATAGGTAGATATGGCATGACTGTTGTTTCAACGATACCAGTTTTGTAACAAGAGCGACTTGATTTCCAGCATTCTCCATTTAATCGAAAGGGTAAACAAAGTCCCTTTGACATATGTGTATTTAATAGTAATATCTGTAATTTCAGATTTATTTCATGATATTCGGTCTCTAAACGGTTTTAAGATGATGTATTGTTGCTCATTTGGGTATACAAATTCAAGAAATCCGGAATCTAAAGAACGGGGAATATCCTTTAAGAGATTTTAAACAAAATTTGTATGCATTTTGTATTATAAAAATATACATCCAATTAATAGGAATTCGTTTCAAATAATTTTTGTCATGACAATATGTTGGATAGATGTGACGATAAATGTGCTTCTAAAGTGTTTAATTATAGTTCAAAAGATTTTAAAATGTTCCAAAACAAAATTATTTTACACCTTTAAATAACGATCAGCTGATCGATATTGTTTACCTCCGGCTTCCAAAATTAATTGTTGGCATCTGTGCAATTCTTGAACTCAATGTTTACAATGGTTGAGATTGCCTTTGACACTTCTATGGTTTTTCTTTATTCAGGCTATCTAGCATATGCACTAAAATATGAGGTTTAAGTTGAAATGTTCCAATTTCTTATATATATATATATATATATATATATATATATATATATATATATATACCATCATAATATATATAAATATGTACCATTCATAGGCCTATATATATATTATATATATACTATATATATAATATATATATATATATATATATATATATATATATATATATTATATATATATATATATGTAAATTTCTATGCACTGTAGGCCTATGTAAAGAAAATCGAAAACCTCCTATCGTTGAGTATTCTGTTAAGAAAGGGTTAGAAATGAAAATTTTTAACAATTAGCATAACATAGCCTACAGTATCTTCTAATTTATAGTTCAGGTTAGTAATTCACTCACTACCTTTCAAGTTTGTCGAACGATGTATCTGTATATACAGAAGTATATTTATAATTAAAGCTAGAGTCTTAGAGCCTGAACGCTCAACAGAACTTTGTCACTTTCAATGGCAGCAAGCACTGATTGAGTCAGAGTTTGTTTCTTCTGTATGCCAGCTGTTGACTTTATATCCATGTCTGCAACAATATGTAAAATAATGTAAATATTTACAAAAATTGTCACATCTCTATCCAATGTAGGCCTGCATAATTTTAGATACAATTTACTTACATATTAAATAATAAAATACAAAAAATGCAGTGCATAAAGGTAAAACTAAATACAAAACAATAAATGAAGATTCAATGAGAGCACAATTCCGATGCTACATGAAACAATGGGTGTTTCAATTAAATAATTATTTATGTATAGAATAATGCCTGAGCACAGATTCAGAATAGAATATTCTATGATGATTTTTATCATAATTGTAATTATTTAGCTAATGAAAACTTTGTGCATTATTCAGAGTGATTGGGGGGGACTTAATCTGTGCTGAAGAATAGCCTGATTTAAATTCTATGAGGCCTAAGAATACTTTTTGTCATACTTGCTTCAATATACATTGAGCTTACTTCGAACTATTTTAATGATAATAGAAACAATTAACTTCAATAACCTGACAAATGCGAAAAGAAATAGGAAGACGAGTTTGATAAGATTTCATGCAGACGATCGTTTCTGGATAAAACTAATCAACAGTGGCAATGAAAGGAAGGATGAGATGGTAAATAATTAAGTGAAGCCCAGAGCAATGTTTGATAGGCTACGATTTGATGATACACTAGCATGCAGCAACGAAGAGGAAGCAATTAAAACATGCAGGTTACCTGAGAAATTATGTGTTAATAAATTATTACTAAGAGATAATTATTAATTATTATTTGTTAATTAATTGTCTCGGACTGAGCTTTTGAGAGTAGATTCACAAGATAACTTTAAATTTAACTAAACTTAATTAAATAATTAATGCAATCACCTTTGAAATCTACGACGATGCATTTACCATAGCAGCCAGTTATCGCACGGTCGTCCAGAATTCTCAACACCACACTGACGAACTTGTCTCTCTCCAGTCTCATTTCCCTCTCTTCCAGCCGTGCCAGACCTCCGTCGCACATCTTTCGCAGAGAACGAACCGGAGTTGCGAATTCCATGACAAGGTGCATAGATTCCTGTGTTTTGGTCTGAAAGTATTCAGCACATTTTAAAGTCTCTCTCAATGCGAAGTGCCACTGAAGTGATGAGTGGAGACTGCACTATGTGCAGTGATAATAAAGCAAAACCGTTGCATCAGAAAAGTAAAAACGTTTTATAGTGAAATTTATCAACTATGATGTCTATCACTTTTTAATACCACTTGTTAAAACCATTTGGCAATTTAGTCTATTTTTCGTGTAACCAGTCCAGTGAATGACCGAGATTTTACTCTCAGGTCAGCGCGGCTGGGAATCGAACCATGAGAGTTCAATTCACCTCTGGATCTGTCATTTAAAACTTCATGACGTTACCCCTACGCTATTGAGGCATTCGTTACCCCTACGCTATTGAGATTGATAGCTGCCTGTAAGCAGTAGTTCAAATACTAATTAAGAGCTATTGGGCGGTCAAATTTTTTCGGGCCCTCTTGTAATGTGTTTAAAGATCTCCTAGTATCTAATCTGGGCACCTAACAGTTGAACTCACATCAGAAAAAATAAGAGATAATGGAACTGAGTTCCCTGCGTTCCCTCCAATTTAACCACTGCCTGTAGGCTGTAAAACGTAAACTTAAGGACCAATTGGACAAGTGATCCATTGCCGCATGTCTTCAAATATTTTCATCACAATAGGGGCCTGTATTTAGGCCTATATTTATGTCTATTATCTCCATCGATCTTGCGAACACGATCTGGAGAACATAACATTGCATTCAGAAGGATTCATTAATGAAATTATGAGCTAAATGTCAGATTTAGTAACACTTTCTTAAATAAGTAACGAATGCTAGTTAACTTTTATAATTTTAACTTCTCAGAGCGCTTTTAAAACTATACGAAATAAGATTGTTAATTATCAAGATAAATAAAACATATTTATTACAGCACTGAACATTTAATATTGAAGGTCTTTTCGTTATCCGGGTAAGTTTACAAGTACACAACGAGGAATAGATCGATGTTGACAATTAACTGAAATCTTTGTAAAATTAAATGTGTAAAACTTACTTAATAAATTGAGTAAAATGATTTAGAATATTATGGCCTAAGTCACTATTTGTAAAGTCAGCTGTCTAATCTCTGAGCCTACTAAGAAGCGAAAGAGAAATGAAATAAAAATTGTCTCGGGTGTCTCATTCCTATACTGACGGCTCCGCTACAGAATGTCTACCACACGCGTAACTGATGTAGTAAATATTATGATTCATAGGGTGCTCTTTAATGAGGGTGAGAGCGGAATGTGAGTACGAATATCTACATTTAGACAGGATTTGAAGAACATTAAATAACAGTATTAATAAAGGCTTAACTTCCGCTTCATCATCCACATATGATATCAGGTATGTTCCCCAGGAAACCTAAATGCACATAAATTCACCCAAACCCATTTTTTCAAAACATGCGTTAAAGAGAAATAAGATCAGAAACAATGCCGATCCAGTGATCAAAGGACTGTTAGATATGATATGTGTTAAGTACAGAATAATAATTATTGCCAACCGCTGCATTGAAATATGTGAACTTGTAGACAGAGTTTGTGTAATCCCGTCTCTTGTTACCAGCTACGGTTTGTTCCTTCTTCAGATGGAATGCAAACTGAAAGTTGGAATCCACTTCACTTATTTCTGATGGAGTGATGCAAGACTGCGGCACTACAGTGATAAACTTTGGATAGATAGGACAATCCTTTAAACCTGGGCTGCTTGTTTGCATTTCATCTATACGGCTTTGAATATCTGCAGGAATTACATAGAAATCGGATAGGTTATACAATTGCAGTAGTTCATTTCGCTCAAATTTCAAAATCCTGAAATTCAAGCAGATTGAAAAACATCTGGTGTATTTGGTTCCTTATACCCTTTAAGGGTATTGTAATTTACAAACGAAATAGAAACCTAATCAACTGTTAGGTGTACGCATGCAAGGCTAATTTAACATAAAAATAGGTTTAATTTATATAGTTTATTTTTATTAATACAAGTATATGCGTTTTGTTTTTTATTTTCCGGCCGAATAGAAACGGTCATAGCAGCTAGGCCAATGGAATACAACCAAATAATAATGATCTTGATAAAATCCTGGATTGTCGTCCGTGCCGAGAGAAGTAAAATTATTAGTTATATTAGAAACTTTCACAATTCTCATTGAAAAAGTAAACCTGATGTAAAGCTATTGTTAACGTCAGTTTCCTCACTTGAAAGCGATGTCAGTGACGGGCGAGACAAGAATTTGAACCTCGCACATACTGATCTGCGGTCGAGTATCTTACCGACATGTTGTCTTTATTGGTCTTGTTCTCAGTCTTGAAGGTCTGATCTTAATTAATCTTGGTCTCGGTCTAGAATGGTCTTGAGCTTGGCCTCGAGGGGTCTGGTCTCGACTACAAGTCTGATTCTACACGGGATGAATTAGCTAAAAATTAAATGTTTCATGGTATGAATATGTCCATTAAAAGTTATATGAGATTAATTACCTGTAGATTAGTTGTTTAGGGAACGAATCTAAAATCGAACGAACGAATCGAATATTTTTTAGAAGGGTAGATAAACTCTTCTAAAAATAATAAATTGAATATAAGCAATCCTTTTAAATGAATCATGTGATTCATTTATACAAAATGAATCACATGATTAATTTTTTAAATGAAATTATTTCATTTTTAAATGAAATTATGACAAAATGTCTGTGAAATGGCAAGAATAATCGAGGGATAAGCTAATTCGTTTTTACACTTACAAATTAAATGAATAAATTCAATGAATGTAATAATGTTTAGTTATACAACTAAAATATAGGCTATTTTACGAAAGAAAAATTATTTGCAAATTAGCAACTAACCTGGAAGGATAATGTCCAGATATCCATAAAAGTAAGACCAGGCCAATCCCACTCCAGTTCTGTTCACTTCTATGACTGAGGTAAGTGGAACGTCATCTGTGGGAAAACATTTGGTTCATTACTATTTGCAAATAATCGTCGAAGCTTTGGCTCTGCAATAATAAGTTTTTATTCGGGTTAGAATGGATCGCAGGTATTCTCAGTTATGCAAATAAATAGTCTTTATCAAATTTGTGAATTTCGGGATTACAACGTCGGGCACTTGAGACCTTTTGGATCAAGAGCAGGCTCTTTCTAGAACTCTCTGGAGAACCTTCGATTAACATAGGATTTGGAAATAAATACTAATTATCTGTTAAAGTCAGTTTCAGTGCTTAATGCTGGAAAGACTGGAAAGATAAATATTATATGGCTTCATAATTTTTATATGAAGAGAAAGGCAGAGAATAGAAATACATGGAAGATTTATATGCCATGGATCTACCTATAGGAAGTGCACTAAGAGAGAGAGAGAGAGAGAGAGAGAAAGAGAGAGAGAGAGAGAGAGAGAGAGAGAGCTTCATAATGGGACGATCGTCAAAAATGTCAAATTAAGGACGTTCTGGCGCAAAAGGTTGTAAAAGCGGAAACTCTGATCCCAGACGTGTCGACTCAGACATGCTCTACCAAAGTTCCTACCCTATTTCATTTACCGACACGAAAACGAAGTTCAAATAAACAAAGTACAACGCCAAAGTATAATAACATAAACTTCAGAAAAGCTACTTACGCTTAATGGCTTGAAACAGCTTTTCTTTAAATTCAGGATCGCGACAGTCGAGACATTTGATGTGACGCAGAAATGCAGGGATTTGCTCGACCGTCAGCCCCTTATAGAGGACCGGGATGCAGGTAACGATGCCCCTCTTCAGCTGGTAGTCGTTTGCAATCACATACTCCTGCATACAATAGAAACTCTCGAACATGTCCAGCGTGCAGACCATCAGAAAACGACTGCTGTAGGCAATGGCTCTTCCAAAAGTTTGAAGGATATTTTGACCCGGAAGAACTGCATCGCTGAAAGTCCAAGCCTTGAGTTTACGCATCTTTCCATCGTCCCCCAGAATCTCCTCGGACTCGATGAGTTCCTTGAGCTGATGTGCAACGTCCGTGTCGTTGATCGTGTGAGAGATAAATACATCGTATGTTTCGTAATCCATCTGAGAAAAAAAAATAAAAACCAAATCAATCGAGTGCCTTTTGAATTTTTAGTATTTTATGTAAAATATATATTATAGTTTGAAATGATGTGAATTCAGACATTGAAGAAATACGATATTAAGAAAAACTAGACTTTCAAGAAATAAGATATTAAGAAAAACTAGACGTTGAAGGAATAAGATATCAAGAAAAACTAGACGTTAAAGAAATAAGATATTAGGAAGCATGGAACATTGGAATGTGATTATTGAGAATGCTGTAAAATATTTTTGGATTCACAATTTTAATAAGTATGATAAGAAATAGAAAGAACAATTGGAAAGGACAAGCTATATAAGAGGGGATGGGTTGTAGAAGGATGTAATAGAAAGAAGAATGCCTGGTTCAATGACTGGGACATAGGATGTTAGGTGGTTGGATTCAAATGCGTATAGAGCGATGAAAAGGAAGGCCGAGGATGACATTGGGTTGAGGAGACACATACTACGGATCTGCCTTTAGGCAGCGCACTTAGAGAGATATATTATAGTTAGCAGGTATTATGATAACTATGATAGAAACAATTTGACATAAACTTTTATATTATGAATATTACATATATAATAGTACTAGTTGCAGATGGCAACAGACTGGTCCACTTTTATTGTAGGCGTATCTCTTGACAATGAATAATATCAAATTTAATTCACATTAAATTAAATTAAATTAATTACTTAATTTAAAAAAATTATGACTTGACCAATGGAATAATTTCTTAGCCAATGGCAAACTTCATATCCTTCGTCATATGGTCAATTTATTCCCGCCTTCATTAGACTATATTAGATAGCCTAATGAATTGTAATATTGCTAGATTTCTCTTCAATTTTTGTAAATCAAAATTTTGCATATATTGTTCATGTGTCTGCACGTAATATCATAAATATTGCAATATTACTATAGTCTATACAAATAAACCTGAATGAGTTGATGCACTACAGTTTGAATTTTAACTTACGTGAAGCTATGTAGAAGAAGAACTTAGATTTTAGAAGAACTGAATCAAAATTTACTCCCAAATCGCTGAAGTGAATTTAAGGAATTTATTGTTCTACAAAACTATCAGATGGAACCGCTTTATATACTTGTTGGTAGTGTATAAGCCCACTCGGCTTCGCTATAAGGTACACTCATGCGATAGCATCAACAAATTAGTGCAATAAACTCTGCGAAATTAGAGAATCTACTGCAGTTTCGATAATGACAATCGGAAATTTTCAGTTTCGTAGGTTATGTATGCAACGTAGCAACCTACGCAGAAAATGTCAGCAATGCAATTTACAGCAGGCAGTTGTACTGAAATAAGCAACATATATTAGATACTAGGCCTATGCAAGTAAGTTTGGTAAGTGTATTGAAGCTGAAACACTTTGATTTTTACTTTGATTACGTTGATTATTTGAGCATCGATTCTTTAGATTAAGGACTCTAGAAGATAAAAGTGTGACTAATAGAACTGATAACGTTTTGGAACATGTCTTGAAACACCCTTCTGAGTCAACAGTGCTAGTGCAAGTGCTCAAAGGTGAAATGAAATGATATCAGTATTAAGATTATCCAACAAATCATTTCTGATGCAGTTTATTATCTCATTGTACTGTGCCAAAGGTTATTTATAATAGGCCTACTTGTACCAAGATAAGCCAATGTGCTATTCAAAGTATATAATTTATTATTTTTCACACTACTTTTTACTTTTCTGGCTGTAGTCAAATATCAGGCCCAGTGTTCATGAATGCTTTGGCTATATCTGAATAAAATGTATTCGAAGCATTGCGTAGTGTAATTAATTAATTAATTAATTTATTTATTGCAAACCACAACTGTTTAAAACATAATACAACAATAGACAATAAATTGCGAGAGTGAACACTGGTTTGTGGCTTTCTAACATAATAGTAGGTAATAGTACAATCATAGATTGTGAAATGCCAGATGTGCAGGCGGGTTTCCGTCGTGGTAGAGGCACTCGTGATCACATTGCAAATTTGCGGTGGATCTTGGAAAAATTGCGTTGAACACATCAAACTGTGGGTATGTCTATCAGAAATGGGTATATCATCACACGTAATTCGCTTAATATAAGCCCTGTATGAAAATCAAGAGGCAACAGTAAGGACGTCTTGCGGAGACACAGATTGGTTTGAAATCAATAGAGGTGTACGTCAGGGCTGTATTTTGTCGCCGTCTTTATTTAATATGTACGCAGAAGCAGTATTGCGGAAGGTAGATATGATTGAATCAACTGAATGTGTGAAAATTGGTGGGAGAAACATCAACAACCTGCGGTATGCGGATGATACCACTCTCCTCGCGGAGAGCAGGGAAGGTCTGGAACAATTCATATTAAAGGTTAAAGAAGAAAGCGAAAAAGCTGGCTTGTTCCTCAACATTAAGAAAACCAAGATCATGACAACTGATATTGCTGAAACCAAAATCAGAATTGACAATGAAGATATTGAGACAGTCAACGATTTCGTCCTTCTTGGTTCTAAAATCGTCCGCGACGGAGAATCAGGACCAGAGATAAAACGGCGGATAGTAATGGGGCGCACTGCGATGACTGGCATGATGAAAATTTGGAAGAGTAAGGACATAAGCCTCGTTACCAAATGCAGGATAGTCAATGCGATAGTCTTCCCAATTGCCACATATGGATGCGAAAGTTGGACGCTAAAAAAGGCGGATAGAAGGAGAATCGACGCTTTCGAGCTTTGGTGTTGGAGACGCGTGTTACGAGTCCCGTGGACGGCTAAAGTTAACAATAGAGATGAGCTAGATCGCATAAAACCAAGTATTTCTCTTGAAGGGAAGATCACAAAGCAAAGGTTGTCATAATTTGGACATGTCATGCGAGCGAGTTCAATTGAGAAATTAATTATGCTAGGACAGGTAAGTGGAAAAAGGAGGAGAGGTCGTCAATTGGTCATGCATGCGCCGTTGAGGATATAGGTTCCCTGGTATTTCCTCTTTAAATCAAATTTTAATGAAGGAGGGGCGTATCGTAGAAGTCCTTAAAAGGGGACTAGAGTAGTCTAGTTTTGCACGAGAAATGTGGCTCTTAAAAAGCATGATTCTCATCATCATCATCTTCTTCCCCTGAATACCAGTTTAACTAAGATCGAGTTTTTCGGAATTTTGGGGAAATTTGAGTTGTAAATCGAGTACTTTACTTAGGCCTAATAGTTAAGTTTGTCAATAAAATGCACTCCGAAATTCTGCTGCTATTCATTTTATTTTTCTTATAATCATATATAAAGGAGTAATCAAATAATTAAATAATAAAATTGTGCAACCTTCTCTTCTCATGTAGCTAGCTACAGTTAACAAGGCTATAGGACAGTTTGGTTAATTTTGACCGCAGAATTTAAAATATTAGGAGCTGTGGAGCAAATCCCTATTGCTTGAGGGAACCTTCGGACCTTGTTGATATTGGAAATCCATATTAAAATACATTCACAACTCTGAAGGAGAGAAATTCAGAACTTGTGCGTATATATATCATGCTAGATGTAACAATTTCGACGTAAACATGAGAACACTACTTTTACCCTAAATTCTAAACATTATGCTAAGACATTCTATTGTTTACTGCAAACTCGCAACAAATATTGTTTCGAGTAACTATTGGGTTAAGTTTCAGAAAAGAATGTCATTGATTTCGAAAAATAGGACTGTAAGAATAACTGCAGAAACTTACACACAAGTAAATGAAGGAACTGAGTAAACTTTTTCCGGAAATTTAGTTGCTTTCGCTTTCGACAGTAGCCTAATGCCAGCTTTGGCTCTGAACTTTGCTCCAATACTGTTGTAAGCTGCAATGTGTGAGCGAAAAACAAAGGGGAGCCGTTGAAAACGATTGAGAAACAGTTTCAATATGTAGCAAACCGTATGCATCTGCACTTAAGGATAATCATCAAAGGCAAATGAACTTCTGAGTTGAACTTATTCTGTGAAAATGATATAAATAATCGTACAGTATGCGTACTAAAACAGCATAGAAGAGTGCAGCTATAACCTTTCAAGCTTTTTTGCAACTTTTTTTGGTTCAAGCATTTCGATGTAATTAATTGATAACTGCTCTAATTAAATTTTGCTGTAATTAATTAATTTCTGCTTTAATTAATTGATCGCTGCTGTAATCAGTTTATTTCTTCTATAAGTATTTAATTTCAGCTGTAAAAATTGATTTTTTTCTGTAATTAATTAATTTCTTTCTGAATTCTGTGACCGATATACGATGTTTACTAGACTAAATTAATGAAAGGAAATAGTTTATAAATAAATAAAATAAATTTATATATTAAACTTTATTTCACCTAATGGTAGAAAGAAAACAAAAGAACAAAAATGCATACACATGTAGGTGCAACAGACAAACAAAAATAGAAAATGAAGATAACAAAGCCTACATTATGCACTTCAAATGTTTACATTGCCTAAGTTTTTTTATTTCGACCTAGTGCATTTACTTTCATCAAAAACTTATTTCTTCTCCATGTATATCTATCGTTTATACTGAAGATATTTGTACACATGCACACAATACAATAAATTTTCTACATTCTTCACACGAAATATTTTTAAAAGAATTTATAGAAATCAAATTGGTTAACCTATAAACTTAATTTAATTTAATTGCTCATAACACATTTCTAGGCCGGCAATTGCTTTTTAGCGCCCAATAGTCTCTTTTATATTTGTGATTTTGAAATAATTAATAGCTATTTCCTAATTATTTTTTATACTATATTTTATTTAGATTTTATTGTACTTTATTTTGATGTGTCAAATTCATTAATCAAAGCCCAAAATATTAGCACTAATCATCGAAGAAGACGAAGCAGAAGTTGATGATAAAGAAGAAGAGAAGAATATATTGGTCAAAATGATGGTGAAGATGTTGAAGACGAACAACAACCGTAACATAATATAGTTTAATGATCAAGATCTTATGCTTTGTTTGTTTAGTGCGAATATATATATATATATATATATATATATATATATATATAATTATATATGTAGATGTATATATATATATATATATATATATATATATATATATATATATATACTGTATATATATATTCTATTTTTCACTGTGATACCATCTGTCTGATATGGGACCTGTACTGCGTATTGGCATAATGGTAAGCACAATTTTGATACATTGTACTAGTTACATTTAAACTAGACAGTTAAGATATTCTAAATGCACAATTACAATCAACTACACAGAAAGGCACAACAACTATATACAAACTAAAAACTACTCTAATCATATATATATATATATATATATATATATATATATATATATACATGTATATATATAACAATTAGAATGCTACAGTAATCAATGACAACATCGAGCACTCTTGAATCAAAATCAAGCCGGCGAGCAAAAAGAAGGTCGAAAAACGGTTCAAATTCCAAAATCTAGAAAATCAGTCCAAAGAAACCTTGTTTCTGTATGACTAATTCCGAAACCGAGAGAAGTAAAAATTGTTCTGCTCAGTTTCGACTCGTTCGCACAGGTACACTGTAGCGCTAGGCACTTGTAAACTATATATATATATATATATATATATATATATATATATATATATATATAATATGTATATAATATATATGCATGTAAATACACACACATATATAGATATATGTAATACATGTATATATATATAATATATATACATGTATATATATATATATATATATATATATATATATATATATATATATATATAGACCTATAGGTTGGTATTATTAGTTCAGTATAGATAATTTTAAATACTGGAGCTAACTATATGTATCATTGCTCGAGCAGTTTTATTATGACAAATCAAAAGACATGTCTCGCTTCTGAGCAAAATTTGAACTTTATGGCGATATTTTAATGGGCTCTGTGCTAGTTTCGGATCATTAAGTATTTCTATACACCCTAATTACGGAAAATACTTGTTTCTGCATGACTAATTCCGAAACTGAGAAAAGTAAAATATGTTCTGCTCAGCTGCGACTCATTTGCATAGGTACACTGTAGCGCTAGGCACTTGTAGACTTTAGTAATAAAAATATGTCATCATTATTGTATTCATTATATCTATATATCAATATTCTCAACGCTCAAGCAGCATTAGGCCTATAAGATTATATCTACTCGACTGAAAATGGTGTTGTCAGAAGTTTACATTTTAAATTATCTGTACAAATCAACAATAATAACTTTTTACGGTGAAATATCTAAAGCATGCAATAATAGCAGTATTATGAACATCTAGTCGAACTTCCTAGATTATAAATGCAAGCATACATGTATATCTTGATCACCCAAAACAATTTAAATGCCATTAAACTAAATGCAGCAATCTCTGAAAGTTTAACTAATGAGCTGCAAAAATGCACACGTTAATTTTCGTAAGATAGCTATTAGTAAAAGTGATTTTTTGAAACAGGTTATTGAAATTCTAAAAAAATATAAAATACTTAAACTCGTTATTTAAAGCTTGCATAAATATACATGTCATCATTAATAATCACAATGGTTTAACACCTGTTTGTCATCTACGCTATATTTGAAATATATAGTTTATATTGTAGTACAACAATTATAACAATACTTTCAAAGTTCTTTTGTTTCACGCAGAACGAGAAGAATGGCAAGATGAAATTTCTTCGCAGTCAATTCATGCAAGCAGACTCGCTGTGGCCGTACAAATTTGTAAGATAATCAGTCTATACTTTTTCGATAATTTCTACGAAACATGTGTTAAAAGTTAAAATCGGACGTTTACAAAGCCCTTCGAAACTATTCTTTAAATGTATTTCCATGCTGTGGAAATTAAATGAATTTCTAAGCTATCATAGAGCAGCCTATCGGAACACAAGGGCAAACCATTTCGGCTATGTAATACTCAATCTGAGACTGACGTGAGATCGGTTGAGATTTCGACTATGGATCAGATTGAGTGAAATTCGAATCGAAGGCTGCTGATATTCGTTGGTTTTACGAAGTGATATTAATCCCCATTTAAGTTATAGCTTCTGCCATAGATAGGCCTACTTAAAGCTTAAGTATTGAAATAATTGCATATAATATCATAATATATTCCGCCTGTTGTGTCTGAACTATGAAGAATAGACCTACAGTTAACTGCATATGTCGTAAGAGATGACAATGCAAAGGTTGATGAAGGTAACGAGAAACCACCTCAGAAACCATATTTGTTCCCAAGCTATAGGCTAAATACTGGTTAAGGCATAGCCTTTTGTGAAGGGATTAACTTGTTGATCTATTCGCTCTGTAAGGATATTGAAAGTCTAGGTATGAATATGTACCTTGACCCTGATATTTGCTAAAACACTAGAGAGGATATCATAATACATATCATATGCATGTAATATACAATTCAGAAAATCAGAGATATGTGAAACTGCCTTTTTTGTCAATAGTTTTACATTGATTCCACTAGAAACCTATAAGGAATTTTAAGACAGAGAGGATGTTTTTCTTTCAAAGCATACTCTCCGAACACTATTACAGATTTTCGATAATATCCAAGTAACAGTGATATACTTGCAGATACAATGTACAAAGAACAAAGTACCTCAAATAAATTTAGTAAACAAATTAATAGTTGTGCGTAAATAGCCTAAATAAATGTATAAACGTGCGTATATAGCGAGTAATATACTTATACACGTATACTATGACTTTCAAATCTAACATTTGACAAAAAGCAATATAATTTTATAATTAACTTAAGGGGTTGTCTAGGTTTGTAAGAGTAGCTGAGACTTGATATGTATTAAAATCTTAATAATGATGATCCTCTTCAATATATGAAATATAAAATAATAATACGACTCGTGATATACATATAATAATATAATACGTATAATAGGCCTACATAAAAAAGTAATAATAGGACTCGCGATCTACATATGAACACTCTAAATGACTCTGTTAAGATCTACATGACATGGAATTCTACTGTACTTGACATAAAAACAAAGTGATACCCTCTTAAATATTACATGTAGAATGTGATTTAATTGCTATTTGCATTGAGCTCGCAATTTCATCTCTTGCAATGGCCAATCGAATTGCTTCAGTGAGAGATTGCTTCTTCTGAACTCCACTGGTTGATTGCGTGTCTACGTCTAAAAATAAACAAATGCATTTGATTTGATTAACAATAGAAATCATCTGAGATATCAGGCTACATATAAATTCGTATATTACCTCACATTACTTAGCCAGCCATTTGTAATCCCATATTTAAAATGAGTCACAAACAGACGTCCTAATATTAGCAAATATAATAATAATAATAATAATAATAATAATGACATTTGCCCCTGCGGTCATGAAGTCGATGCTCTAGGTCTCCACGGCCTCTCCTGCAAACGCAGTTCAGGTAGAATGTCTCGCCATCACAATTTAAATGACTTAATATTCGCACTTTCTAGAGCAGGCATCCCCTCCTCTAAGGAACCAAGTGGGTTGTCCAGATCAGACGGCAAGCGCCCCGATGGCATGACTTTAGTGCCCTGGTGCAACGGTAAATGTGCCGTATGGGACGTCACAGTCATTGACACTATGGCAAACTCCTATCTGAATACGACTTCAATCACAGCTGGTGCAGCTGCTGTTCATGCCGCCTCTAGGAAATTGGATAAATACCGTGATCTGTCCTCAGTTGTTCCGGTGGCCATTGAAACCATGGGCCCGATGAATCCCGAAGGAGTTGACTTTATTAATGGCATAGGCAGATTTATTGCAAAACAAACCGGCTATAAGCGAGAGACTTCTTTTCTTTGGCAAAAGCTTTCCATGACTTTGCAAAGATTTAATGCAGTCTGCTTCAACAATTCTTTTAAGCCGATTGATGATCTCGAGTAGCCGGGCGGCGATTCAGCACTTATTGCTTGAATCGTTTTTATCAAACCCCAGGTTCTTTACACCGGAGTAAAATAAAAAAATAAAAAAATAAAAAAATAATAAAAAAATAATAAAAAAAAAATAATAATAATAATATTCCTTCATCTGAGGATTATGTTAGGTAAGTCAAGTATCAAGAACAATGGTTTAAAATTAAACCTCCCTATCGCTCCCCCGTCCATGGCCTTTTCGGTAACCTATTGTTGAAGCTTCTATAATAAATATCAAACTGAAAGCACTTTGAAAGTGCTCTGAATATACGGTGCATAATATCCTAAAAGTATTAAAATAAAACTATATACTTTTGCCAAGCTGACAAAAAGGAGATTGATTGATTGGCAAATAATAGTGCAATTTAGAAGGAATGGTTTTAACAAGAGACTGGCTTTTGTTTAGGACCATACTTCTTCTCAGCATATTTCTTTTGCAGATTGGTCTGGGTGAATTGATCTGTAGTGATGTGTGCTGTTGGGACGTCCCTGACATCATCCCTGGAAGAGGAAACGGACCTTAAACTATTATTATTATTATTATTATCGTCAGAGAATAAGAATGCAATCTTACACTCTAGATACACTGTACTTCACCCAAAATCTACTGCAAATGGCCCACAATATACTGTAATCTATAAATGTTATATTCCATTAATTAACCTTGGAAATCCACAACGAGACATTTCCCCTTGCAAGCAGCAACCTGTTTGAAGTCTAAGATCTGCCTCAGAACTCTCAGGAAATCATTTCTTTCCAGCTGCATTTGTCTTTCCTCAAGCCGTGCCAAGCCTTCCTCGAACATTCTACGCAGTGTACGGACCGGAGTAGCAAATTCAATGGCAAGATGTTTAGATTTCTCCTGACCCTGTCAATTCAACGACAGTCAGTAAGATATATTCACATAACACAGTCAAATTCTTCCATATTATTTAGAAAAATTAGATAATTGCAGATTTACTAAAGAATTACGTAACAATTTTCAAATCTCTCAATTAATTTATTTTTTGTTACATTTAAAGATGTATCATTTACAGTTTCATGTTTAACGAGATTGCGTAGAAAATCGACTATTGTTGTTAGAATTACTTGTAATTAGAAGGTAATAGTTTTGTTAGTTTCATTTTTATTTTATCAAAATCATATATTTCAGGCTCCAAAGCATTGTCCAACTTACTCAGTCCAAATCAGTCTCCCGACATTTCACAGATACTGCAACAATACTCAATACCAAGTTATAGAATAACACTTTAAATTTACTTATACATAATAGCTTTCTGCAATTGTTTTAAATGATTAAGGTATATTTTCAAAATAAAAGATCAAATGAACGCATCCATACTGTTAACATATGCATTCGATATGAAAATTCTAGAAGTGTGCCTGAGAAATCTTTTATAATAATTTTCCATGGACTATAATGCTTCTTTAGAAATTCTAAAACGTATATATAATTTTTCTAAGACCCGATCCAACCCAATACCATAATAAATTTCCAACTTTCCCAAAGCAACGCAACCAAAAGCATCGGCAAATCCAATTTAAAGTAATCAATACTTGTATTATTTCAATTCGTATTCGTTCAAGATCATAGATAATAGACCTATGTCAAAAAGTTATCTTATCGGCTTACTTAAAAAGTTACCTCGTCATCGATGTATGTAAATTTGTAGACTGAATTCGAGTAATCACGTTGAACATTTCCCGAAACAGATTCAGTCTTTCTTAGATATAAAGCAAACTTAAAGTTTGAGTCCAGGTCACTAATTTCAGCCGGCGACTGGCATGATAACGGAACAACTGTGATGAATTTAGGAAAAATAGGAGACTTCCGCATTTCTTCACAGCCATTTTGCGTTTCTTTCATCCTACTCAGAATATCTACATGTACAATACAGAAAATTAGATAAATTAAACCTAATGTTAAAGTCAGTTCCCTCACTCAACAGCGATGTCAGGGATGGGCGTGCCAAGATTTGAACCCGCACATACTGATCCGCGGTCAAATATCTTACAGATATCGCAACTAGCTCCAGCCATTTGAATAAACTCCAGTATTTTACTGATTCAGTTAATATGCTTACTGCAAAGATCAGCTAAGAACTGCATATAAGTTCTTAAAGTAGAAGAAATATTCTTTGGTTTATAACCTAGTCATGGTCCCTATCAGAATGAAATATAGGCATGAAGTGCAATTGAGAGAAGTTAGTATGTAAAAATTCTTTTTAAGGCATAGATAATAGCCTTATATGCAATAATTTAATATGATCTCATGGCAATCTCGAAAACATGACCTCTGGAGCAACCTCAAAACTTGATGAAATCTTGATTTCTCATTCAAAAAGCCGGTCGATCTATTCTAACTGAAAATAAGCCAGTGGGACCAACAATTTTAGATGCCTTCTCGAAGTAGTGGTCAGACGACAAACCTGGCGTTGAACATTTCATGGCTCTTCGGTAAATGTCCTGAAAGTTAATATCCTCAGCGATAGGTTTTTGGATATTATTGACAAAAAACTAAAATATACATGTAAGTCATTTCTAATTAATTGTCACTCAACTATTTAAATAATATTTCAAGTGACAGTTTTTTGCTGCATGTGTTAGGTAGTTGCATGCAATAGTCTGCTTATAAACTGTTTCGCCTCATTTAAAATTGAAATCAAATCAAATACAGTATTTAAGCTATTATAGTAAAGGCTAAATCTTGTATTGTGAACCAACGAACATGGTAAACATGTCAAAGTGATATAAGTAATAATGCAATAGTGGTACCTGGTAGAATGATGTTCAGATAACCATAGAAATATGCCCAAGCTAGCCCTACACCAGTATGATGCATTTCCAAAACTGATATTAGCTTAACTTCA
Organism: Enchytraeus crypticus; assembly: GCA_905160935.1. NCBI lineage: Eukaryota > Metazoa > Annelida > Clitellata > Enchytraeida > Enchytraeidae > Enchytraeus > Enchytraeus crypticus. The sequence goes on along the minus strand of CAJHZI010000499.1, from coordinate 1,187,874 downwards.
TCTGAAAAATAATATGACACAGTTTTATTACATTATAACTCGCTGTTCAAAAGTAGGTTTAACCAATAGCACACAGTGGAAAATAATTGAATGCTCCACATACACACAGTGTATATATATATATATATATATATATATATATATATATATATATATATATAGTTATTACTTTTAGGTTCTACGTTTTAAAAGTCTAAAAGTTAAAATGAGTTTAAATCTTCATAAGAATTGCTTCCTTTTAACACACATCATGGACATCAGAAACCTCTAGCTTGCAAAGGAATAAAGCTAAGTGTATCCACAGACTCAGTACCACAAGTATACTGTCAGAGATGGTACTCATATTTCTCGAACGCGTGGTCTCTTGTTATGAGCCCTACAGAAAAGTGTTCTACGAATTTGGCTATTAACAGAGCCACCAGCCTGCATTGGTATGCAAATTTTCTGATATCACTGTCTCTATGTTTAATGTGCTTACTTGTGCCGTTTGATGATTAATAATTTGTTAAAAGAGGTACATATACCCTCTAAGATGTCTTTGACTTTGCCTTAGGGAGACAAGCCTGACAACATCTTCATTGTGTCTTAATTTTATTCAAAAATTGGAAATAAATTCATACTGCTAGCATACAAAAATTAAAAGAAAATATGATAATTCGTAAAATGAAAATACTGATAATTGCAGCAAGCAGCTTCTCGTTGAAGTTGGGATCTTCGTAGGACAGGCAGTTGATATGATGTAGATAGACAGGCAGATCTTCTGCAGTTAAACCTTTGCACAATACCGGGATGCACAGAACAATTCCTCTCTCGTTCTGGTATGATTCTGCCATCGTGTACTCCTGCATGCAGTAATCGCTTTCCAGTAAATCTTTAGTGCAGATCATTACAAATCGTCTGCTCATTGATATCGCACGACTGCAAGCACTGATGAAATCCTGACCAGGTGGTACAGCTTCGTTGTAGAGCCACACGGAGAGTTTGCGAGGTGCCTCATCGCCGAACTGAACTTCTTTGGATTCTAAATCTTCTTTAATTTTACAAGCTATATCGTAGTCATTGACCGAATGAGAGATAAAGACATCTTTTTTCTCAGAATTCATCTGCATGCACAAAGTACCATCAGTAAGTTCTGTGGCATTTAACACATTTTAGTTGGCAGACCGTCAAAAATTATACTCCCATACATATAATTACGCGTCAAGTCTTAAAAGGGTAGGTAGGCAATATATATCTCAATGAAGAAACATTGAAAGGGATCCCTGAATCGATTCCTGACTAAAGAAAGAAACCGTCCCCGAAGGACTCCACAAGGTAAAGTGGAAGATGATGATACAGTTTTATCGATAATTACAGATTGGGTACGCTGTGAGAGGTATGACGAATGTAGTCCATGAGCATTGTCAGAGAAACCGAAGTAAGCAAGAAGTCTAGAAAGGAGTATTATTGTGGTTAATCGTGTCAAAAGATGCAGAGAGAGTGAGAAGAACAAGGGCAGATACTTGCTGTGTGTCAGTGTAAGTGATTGATTTGCAATTTTATTCATATCTGTCTTGGTCCTTAGATAATCAAAGTTTTCTTCATAAAAAACTGAGTACGCTGCCGATGATATTTTCGGTAGGCCTATCAGTGTTTTCTGATAGGCCTATCAGTGTTTTCTGATAGGCCTATCAGTGTTTTCTGATAGGCCTATCAGTGTTTTCTGATAGGCCTATCAGTGTTTTCTGATAGGCCTATCAGTGTTTTCTGATAGGCCTATCAGTGTTTTCTGATATTTTCAACGAAGTTGTTGAACCTGTTACTCAACGGTTAAATTTCTTGTTTAGCTATACTGTACATTTAAAAAACTCCAACAAATTAAAAAATAATAATTTGTAGCAAATTTTTGGTATTCTAATATAATACGCCGCAATAGATATTCAAAATTATTAGAGTTGCAAAGTAATTACTAAATATTTTCTTGCTTTCAGCAGGGACAAAATCAAAATCAAATAAAATCAATTAAGTAATATATACATATAAAATAATTGTGTAAATAGTTGACTTCTTTTCGTAAGGTCTCCAGCAATGTGGAGTTCTCTACCACAAGATCTTCTACTTTGTTATTGTATAAGCACTTTCATGGACAAGCTAAAAACCTATTACTTTCCGCATAAGTCAACATTCTGACCCTATTGCCTCGGATCATGGACTTGCACTGCTTTATCTCGCTTCCTCTTATGGTCTTTGTATACTCCGTCGTCATCGTATGATGCATGGGCGTCTGTTGATTAAGAGTCTGCTTAGGACGTCCCTCACATAGTCATATGACGAGGAATGGAACGATAAATTCTTATAGATTGACGGATGGATTGATTTAAAGGATACGAATCTATTCTACATTGGTATGAAATCAGATTAATAGATGGAATTCAGATGTCATAGTACTGTATATATTTCCGACATAGTATTTAATAAAAAGATATAACCAAATATTAATAATTATTGTATCATAATTGTTGAATATATATATACATGTATATATCTAAGCATACTATCACTCAGAAACTAAACGATAGCATACTATCACTCAGAAACTAAACAATAGCATGATGTCTCGTAGTGTTTGCCTATGTGATTTTTCGCACAAAAATTAGTCAGCATTATAAACGGTAATTAAGTTTACTAACTATAGGTCTATTTATATAAGTTTTACTTTTTATTAAGCTAAAGTTACTTATAGGCCTATTTTTATAACTTGTACTTTGCAACAGATTATTGCTGCATTTCACTAATTATTAAATATTTGATTAGTATACAGCGTCAGAAATTGATTTGCTTTCGTTTTTGGGCATTTCGACTAATTGACACTTAAAGGCCCCTTTGCAAAACAAAAAAGCTGCAGACTGCAACAGTCTTATAATTAGCCCAGCCGCTATGCAGGCTTTCTAGAAATTAGGGACTGTGGGTCTAAGAGTATACAATGCTGCTGCTGCTGCTGCTGCTGCTGACGCTGATGATGATAATGATTGTGGTGATGATGATGATGGTTTATGATTATATAAAATCATTTCCAACATAATGATGACTTTACATATGACATACTGGTTTATTGCAATACTGTCTGAAACAAACCTTTTTATATTACATGTAAATTATACATTGTAATGCATTACATATTCTGTTGCATTGGATCTTATTGCACTGTATTTTATTGCTTCATATTGAAATTTATTAAGTTTTGTATGGAAAAGTGCAATTTATTAAGGTTTTGTATTGAATAGTAGTGTATAATACGGTCTCCTATCGCAATTCTCGTATACGGTCTTGTATTACTCTGTTTCACAGATTGTATTGCATTAAGGAAGAAATAAAAGCAGTTAAAGCAGCACAAATACACAAAATAAGTTGTGAAAGTAGATATCCTGTCACCTCCTTTACTTACAATGCTTCTTGCCGTGTCTGTTTATAATAAAAAAGCAGACCAAACTGAGCGGTACGCTATAGAACAGTATGCAGTTGATAGTGGGGCTTCTTTGAGTATTGTACCTCTTGCTCTATGCCTGTCCCTCCTTCGCTCTCTCTCCCTCTCTTTCTCTCTCTTTCTCGCTCCATCTCTCGCTCTTGCTCTCTCCCTGGCTTTTGCGCTCTATAGAGAACACTCGCTACAACAACAACAACAACAACAAAACGATTGGAGTGCTACTGTTGTCCATGACAACATTGAGCACTGTGGAACCAAATCAAAGCCGATGAGCAGAGTGAGGGGTCCATAAACGGTGCGAGCCAAAATCCGGGTAGTCAGTCCAAGGAAGGGTACTAGAATGGAGGATTACGTGTTGGTTTCAGTTCGTGAACGTTTTGGTGGATAGAAAGTCAAAGAGAAAAGCTTTCAACCGCCTATGAAACTGTTCGTAAAGTAGGAAAGGCTGATCAGGAAATGGATAAACAAGCTAGATAAACAAGTTAAACCCTTATCGAAAGACTACGTTTTCTACATACCTTATTTAGCATATACATGTAATTAACGGTTGATCTATTCTTCATTGCTCTGGACTAACAAAGGAAATAGAAGCTCTCTGAATTGTATTTTAACATACGAGTGAAAATAAAGCATTTTAAAACGAATATTCGTCGGATCTACGTACGATACTATTCATATAGTCCTAGTCAGCGAGCCCAGGATTTGAACCCCGCACATATTGATCCGCGGTCGAATATCTTACCTACATAGCTACTGGCTTGAACGTGTAGCGATGTCTGTAATTACTTTACTTTTAAAATAATTAATGTAATTATATGGACTTTACTTAATAATATTTGTCAACACACAATCCCGTTTGGAACCTTTGCTTGATAAGCACAAACTGCACATGTTGTATACCCATTTAGACTGTCTACTTGCAGCTACATGCACATGTAGTTCACTTCGTCTGTTAAAGCACTAAGCAGATGTATAGTATATTAGATCATTCGATATGCACCATAGTTTTAGTATACATTAATTCATTTAGTTTTTCTTACATTAATCGATGATTCGTGTTTGTCATAAAACTTTGATGTTTTATTTTTTTTAACTGTTGAGCTGTTTGGAATAGAGTATTCTTCCCGGGCACAATGGTTGGAGGTTTCTGGGTTTCTAGAGCTCCCGATTATTTTTATTAATAATAATAATACTATTATTATTAGTTTATATTGACTATGTACATGTAGTAGTGAATTCAATATGCAAGGCAAAGCGAACCCTGTATACTAGCCCTACTTTCTAGCCATATTTTACGAACGGTATGATATGTGGATTATGGGCCAATGAAAATAATGATGTTAATACTAGCGAAATACAGCCCTACGAAATCAGTCATGTTTACTGATAATTTAAATTTCATAACTTTTTATATTGCTGAGCTTCTCTTTCTCTATAAAGTAGGCCTATTAAGCCTAATCTACCATATGGCTGAGCCAAGGTTTACACTTATCTCTCAGTCTGTTTTCTTGCTCACAAAGGAGCATTCCATGTAACAAGAGGCTTACCGTATCATTGTTACCATAATCGTATTTCTAGTTTAAATAATATGTTGAATAAATGCAATATAGTTAAGTTTCATATTCATCTTGGATCCGTATAAACTCACATGTGTGGTATATCAATAAAGCAATCAAGCCGTAAATCTATCAGAGTAAAGAGAATGCGGGAACCACGAATACGGGATAGATATGTGATTATTTATACAGGTGTAGGGACTACACTGTAGCTGAGATACGTCGGCTGTACATTGTTATTATAAAAGAGGTACAGGGAGTATTCGCTCCCCAATAAACAATGAAATGTTATGTAGTAACAAATGTAGACTTAAAGATTTCATTTAGTGTAAACATTGTAAATTAGTACTTCGGGTTTAATCGAGTTAAGATAACGTTTGGATTATTGATATTACTTTATTGTTAGCTGAAAATGAATGTTAATGTTCAAATCAAAAGGGTCTCACCTAAAAATATACATTGGGTGTCACCACAGTGAAACTGTAATTTACACTAGATGTCGTCTAAGCAGACATAATCAAAGATTGGTAGGAATATGTTAACTAAGTTTAACGTCAAGTTTGTCAGTTGTTAATGATATAAGCATCTAGTTGATTGCACTGTATATTATGATGATAAATGCGAAATAGTAGTATGTGTAAGAAATAGACGCAAAGTAGTAAATTACGTAGCTTAGAGAATATTGTTATTTTAGTAATTTTGATTATTGTATGTTTTATATTTTGTGTTATGATTAGATATAATTTATGTCTTGCACTATTGATACTGTTAATTATGGAATTAGTCAGTAGTGTTGGAATGCTGTAACATATAATCATATATTTTATATGAAAAGATACATCAAAGATTAGACTACAAATTGTGAAAGGTTAGCAGTTGAGCTAAGACATAGATTTCTTTAGATAACCTGAGCATGCCAGTGATTGACCTAAATAGAGAGTATAGAATGTGAGAATGGACATCTGGAAGGACGACGTTATAAGATGCAAGTCTGAATTCATCCGAATGCTGGAAAAGCAATTAAGAGATCGCTAATGGCACGAGTGATAGTTTCATTGTCTTGGAATGTCTGATAGATTAAAGAGAATTGTTTGTGTGATCTAAGGCCGGAATCATAGGATAAATCACGGAAGTCAAACTAAGAAGTCAACTGTGATTGGAGGATTAGATTATCTTAAATATAATGAATTAATTCTATTGGACAGTACATAGGAAGAAGGCGCGGTTTAGCATGAATAGAAAGACCTCAGATGAGAATAGAGGAGGAAGAGTTAGTTTAGGGAGAGATAGTCTAAGAATAAGAAGCTAAGGAAAGAAGAGTCCAAGAGAAGAGGGTTAAGGAAGGAGCAGTCTAAGAGAAGGGAGTCAAGCTGAGTAAAGTCTAGTAGAAGTGAAGAAACAGATAAGTCGAGATCAAGACAAGTTGAATCTGGCTAAGTCCAAGGGCTGTTTAGAAAAGACTTAGAAGTTTGTCACAGACAGTAGCAGAAAGAATCTAGAGTAAAGATAGTAGAATAGTAGAAGATATAAAGATTCATAGGGAGCAAAAGTTAAAGATATTTATATATAGATATTTATACATGTTTATATATCAAGTTTAAGTGGTAGAATTAGGGACTGATCATAACTGTGAAAGCGTATTGCCTGTCTAAAATAATTAGTTGAATAGAACATTGGTGTCTTGCTAGAATTGTAATTGCTAATTAATTAATAATAATAAACTCTGATCATATTACCAATGACTGTTTTCTATTAATGTGTCGTTTTATCGTGATTCATTAGTAAGAAGCAACAATACAAATAGGCGACGGCCAATTAAATAAGTACTACCTGTGAGTCACTAGTTTCCCAAGTCAGAGGTTCTCAGAGATTAAGTGTTTTAAGAACGACAACAAAACACAAGACAACACAACGCAATAGTATTAGCAGAACCTTTGATATATGGTGAAGAACCAGGCTTTTCCTGTTCCGACTGTAGTTAATTAATACAAGAAATTGAGTTATAAAATTTAATAATTCAATTTAATCTAATAATTAATTCCTAATTCATCCTTGCTGTAATTTTAAATTTTAAGTAAAGTAAGACGACTCTCATTATTTACTAATATCTACTGCCCTGTACTACATCGTTTGCTTAAGTTTTGCAGAAAATAATAAAAACAAATATAGCAGTTGTATTTCTCAATTCCACATTCCACATTGTCAGCATTGAGCCTAACTTGCGGCTGAACCTCCATAGGTCGCAAGAAGGTTTCTATAAGTGCTGCCGATGCCTTTGATCTAATTCAGCCTACGATCTACACCACACACGCCTCTACAACTTCAGTGAATCAACATCAGCAACTACAGTGTCAAAGAGCATATGTCTCAACGCAACAACTGGACAAGGTTGACTACAGAGGCAGTGACATCAGATTCACAGTCACAAACTTCGAATTCACCTACACCGCCTACACTACACTCTCATTTGTCTTCATCCGAAGACTCCATCGCACAAGAAGCTAACAGTCAACAGCTGAGCACAGATCATCAGCCTGTTGTCGAAGAGCAGCATAGAAGTGTCAGTTCAGAGGACGAGCAGCTGAGAACAGGAGCAGAGGTAATTTTTCCTGACTCCTGTAAAAACACAAACAGACATAATATTAAAGATAGTCAAGGCATGGCGTTATTGCTGCCTGCTCATTTTAAGGGCACGAAGTCAGAAAGTGCAAATCAATGGTTCAGTGACTTTGAAAGTTACTGTCTTTACCAAGGTCTGGGGGAAAAAGAAATGATGGGATTATTTCCATTATTGCTTAAAGATGCAGCTAAATTCTGGTTCGATAACATCGAATCAGAAAACAAAAGTGATATGGAGAGCCTAAAAAAACTTTTTGTAGACCGATTCCAGAGAGAATCTGTGCATAGGTGGAAAGATGTCGCCAATGTATGGACAACATCTCAATCACAGAGGCAGTCTGTCGATGAATACATATTGTTAATGCAGCAAAAAGGTCAGCTAGCAGAATTAGATGAGCAGCAGTTGCTCTTGTGTATAATCAATGGACTACGTCCTAACATAAGAGCTCTTGTAGTTCAACAGGAACCAGAAGATATTGACGAACTGACTCGGTGGGCTCAAATTGCTGAGGCCACTGAAGTACGAAATGATGACGTCACTGCCATGCTGCAGCGCATCGAACAAAAATTCAATGCACTGCAAGTGGCAGAAATTCAAATAAGCCAAAACAGACCTGTAGCCAATAATAACAACAGAGATCCCTCGCCCAGGCGAGTTCGATTTACCGCGAATGGATCTGTGGAGCAAAATAATATTCATAACGGCAGACAATATTTTAACAGACAATCACAGCCACAGGTGCCAGTAGTTGCACATAACAACGGAAGGCCTCGTAATGTGCCAAATGCTCATAGTTGCATGAATTGTGGATTGGTAAGACATTCTAATTCAGGTTGTCCTGCCAGAAACCTGAAATGTTTTAACTGTGGTAGAGTAGGTCATTTCAGTAGAGTCTGCAGATCTGGCAGAAGGAGAGCATAGCGCCATACACCAACTCTTTCTCGTAAGAGAGGAGTTGGGACTCGAAGCTACAAAGATAACACTGTTTGTAAATGTGTAGGTAATATTTCTCCGTGCAAATGTAAATTAAATAACAATGTCATAGAAGTAAAGATATTTCGTAAGTTTGTTCGTGCCTTGGTTGATACGGGAAGTTGTAAATCGGTAGTATCAGAGCAGTTGATAAGAAACTTAGGAGTACAGGTTGATAGAAAGACTCCAAATCTATTAACCACCGCTGATGGGTCACCAATGAAGGTGTTAGGAAAGGTAGTGTTACCACTGAAAATCTTTGATTTTTCATTACCTTTTGAATTCTTGGTTGTCCCACAGTTGCAGCAGGAGATGATTATGGGTTTGGACTTTCTACAACACACTAGGGCTCAAATTGATTGCTCTGATGGTACAGTTACTTTTTATGATAACATGATTGCTGTAAACATGTTATCATATAAACCTCATATCGCTAGAGTAGCTAAAGCAACAGTGTTACCGCCTCGTACTGAAACCTTGTTACAGGTTACAGTATTTAAGTGTAGAGATGTGCCAAACACTTGCTATTTACTGGAGCCTCTACCAGTACGCTACAAACAGAAATATCTAACAGCAAGAGCCATTGTACAGCCACGAAATGGCAAAACAGTTGTTAGGATTCTAAATCTTACTAATGATGAAATATTCATTAGTAAGAACACCAAGGTAGCCTCGTTACAATTGATAACTAATGACTCTATTGTAATGAATGATGTGACAAATATGACTGATTGTACAACAAACAACATGAGCAATACAAAGACTCAGACAGGCAGAGTGCAGAACATACAGGCACAACAAGCTCAATACAAACAATCAGACAAAGCTGATTTAAACTACAAGCCAACAAAAATCAACGATATGGGCATCAAGCTCGAGAATGACAAGCTATCTCCAGAACAGAAAAAGAAACTAACGGAGCTGATTGAGAGAAACCATGACGTATTTGCTTACAACCTTCATCAATTACCTGGAACGACTGTACAGTCACATGTTATAGAAACTGATAAACAGATACCTATTAGACAGAGACCATATCGCTATTCTCCTCAAGCTCGCAAGGAAATAGAGAAGCAGACAGAAGAAATGCTAGAGAGTGGTCTAATCAAACCATCATCCAGCATGTGGGCATCACCAGTGGTCTTGGTGAAGAAGAAGAATGGGACGTTCAGAATGTGCATTGACTACAGGAAGCTCAATGACGTCACCAAGCAAACTTCCTTTCCAATTCCACTGATGACTGATGTGTTTGATGCACTGTCAGAGAACAACCCAGGCATTTTTTCTTTACTGGACATGAAGTCAGGATTTCATCAGATACCAATGCATCCAGATAGCATGCATAAAACTGCATTTGTCACCCACCAAGCTTCTTATGAATACACACGAATGCCTTTTGGTCTGAAGAATGCATCTAACAGTTATCAGATGATCATGGCTGAAGTATTCCGTGGAATGACCTGGAAATATATAATGATATACATTGATGACATATTAGTCTACAGTCGAAATTTTGATGAACACTTGATTCATTTGCAGAATGTCTTTGATAGACTACAACAGGCGAATCTCAGATTGCATCCTGAAAAGTGCACATTTGCTCTTGACAAAATTGTATATCTGGGACATGTTTTGTCTACTGAGGGCATTTCTGTGGATGACAAGAAGATCAAGATTGTCAAGGATTGGCCTAGACCAACTAAAGTCAAAGATGTCAGAGCATTTCTAGGATTCTGTGGCTATTACAGGAGGTTTGTCAAGGACTTTGCAAAGATAGCCACACCTTTGAATAACCTGTTGAAGAAAGACACGCCTTTTGTCTGGACAGTGGAAAGTGATGCCGCATTTGACAAGCTCAAGACAGCAATGACATCCACACCTGTACTTGCATATCCGAACATGGACAAGCCCTTCATTTTAACAACGGACGCTTCGACTGAATCAATAGGTTTTATCTTATCGCAGATAGGAGACGATGGACGTGAACATCCTCTAGTATACGGAGGTAGAAGCTTAAGAAATGCTGAGAAGAACTATCCAGTCACAGATTTGGAAGGACTAGCACTTGTGGAAGCAATCAGAGCTAATAAAGTATTTCTTTGTCATAAGGAATTCACTGTGTTCACCGATCACATATCTCTGACATGGCTTCGGTCCCTAAGAAATAATAATGGCAGATTATTTCGTTGGAGTTTATATCTACAACCATACAACTTTACTATCAAGTACAAAGCAGGAAAAACAAATCACAATGCTGATGCACTAAGCAGGAGACCATACACACCAATACAAGAAGATGAGGATGATGAAGATGATGACTTACTGACAGGAACAGTTCAAGTAGCAAACATACAACACAATCAGAATAGCTGTGAAATTACCTGTCTAGAAACTGATGATGACTTTGAGATGGCATCAGAATCCAGTTTCACAGCTGGAGATCATGAGGATGAGGATGATGTTGATGAAGAACAGACAACTAGAGTATATGAACCAGTCATAGCTTATTTCAGTTCTGATCAGCAAACTGTGGTACAGAAACAGCACAAAATCAACAATCATGTTATGGCATTAACAGACGTAGCACAGCAACAAAGAGAATGTCAGGATCTATCCAGAATAATAATATTTCTCGAAACAGGAGAAACTCCTTTGGATCCTAAGTTAGCTACGCAAACTGAAATGGAAGCTGAAAATTATTTCATGAAGGATGGAATTCTTCATCATAAGTCATTAATCAGAGCAAGACGGTTCAATGTAGAAGATGAAGCTGAAGCATTACAAGTTGCCATTCCGATTTCTATGAGGAAAGCTGTTTTAGAACAATACCATGACAACAACAGTCATGCAGGTTTAGACAGAACTTATGAAACCATCAAGAGGAAGTACTTTTGGCCAGGCTTGTACAGAGACGTGAAGCAATACTGTAAGACTTGCTTGGTATGCCAGAAAGTAAAAAGAGACGCACATTTTAGGAAAGCTTCTTTGAATCCATTGCCAGTAACCGACACTTGTTGTCAGAGGTATCACTTTGACATCTGTGGCCCTCTAAAAGAGACAGCGGAAGGATACAAATATATTCTATTATGTGTGGAATCATTCAGTCGGTTCCCTGAAGCATTTCCACTTAAAACGCAGGAAGCAACAGAAGTAGCTGATATTCTCTATAACGAGATTATATGCAGATATGGAGCTATGCAGAGTCTAGTAACTGATAGAGGAGCTAATTTCATGTCTAAAGTCATAGCACGACTATGTCAACTGTTTGATATTCAGCATACGAAGACGTCTGCATATCATCCGCAAGCAAATGCAGCAGCCGAAAACTTCAATAGAAACATATGGACAGGACTAAAGGCCTACTGTGATAAGCAAGATCAATGGAATCAGTATCTGCAAACAATTATGCTTGCTTATCGTTCCACTGTATCTACGTACAGTACAGGTTTTACACCATATGAAGTTATGTTCGGCAGACAGATGAGATTACCTATCGACAACTATATAAGACTGGCTGAAACAGAGCTAAATCCAGATAAAGCTGAATACATGCAGAAATTTCTTCAAAGGATCAAACTAATTCAAGAAATTGCTAAAGAGAACATTGAACAGAGACAAGTATACTACAAGCAGCAATTTGATAAGAAAGCCAAGTTACCTGAATTTCAAGTAGGACAGAAAGTATGGTTATACGATCCTGTCACACCGCTAGGCAAATCCAGGAAATTGCAAATTCACTGGAAAGGTCCGTATTACATCACTGACAAGACATCTGACTGCAACTTTGTTCTGCGAAATTGTGAAACGCACAAACAAATAGGTTATCCAATACATGCAGACAGATTGAAAGCATATCATGATCAAGAAGATTCACATGTTAGAAATTATGCAAGACAGATACAGAATGAAGAAATGACTACTGAGGACAGAAGGAACGAGGAACAAGAACAAGATCATAATAATGGACAAATTAGGATCAATAATGAAGTAGAAAATGATGATGATAACTCAAATGTTACAAAGAGGACAGAAGATCAGACTACATTAAATGTAGCAGAGACTAATGATGAAAATGAAACACAGGCTCAAGGCACAAATAGTGAAGAAGTACGTGAGAACAAGAAAGAAGCTAAGAGAGCTTGGTATCCAGCTAAAAGACTACTGAAAATAAAGAAGATAAATAATGAGTACCATTACCTAGTAGAATGGGATGACCCAAATAGTAAGCCAAGTTGGGAGAATGAAAAGGATATTTCAGAATATTTGAAGATGAACTATCATATAAATAGGACCAAAGAAGGAAAACTGAGAAAAAGACGTGTAGTGCAAAAATGAGTGATTATTGTGTTTAGAGGAGTAAATGGACCACTATCAAATGTAAATAATGAAATCGTGAGAGAGAAAGATTGAAAATTATGAACCAATGTTAAAGTGAAGTGAAAATGAACAAATGTTAAGAATGGAACATTTGATTGCGTTGTAGGGTACGTAAGAAGCCAATGAAGGCAAGAGCTGAGGAAGGTAAAGGGAAACCACCTCAGAAGCCATATTGTTTCTCAAGCTATAGGCTACATAAGATATGGATAAGCCATAGACTTTGTGGGGGGATTAACTGATTGATCTAAGGAGTGTTCATGTAGAGTAAGAAAACAAACTTTGAGTATGAATATGTACCTTGAACCTGCCACTGGGTAGTACATTCAAGAACATATATATATATATATATATATATATATATGTGTGTGCATGCATTTATTGTATTATTGTATTTTAGCTATCGTCATTATATTATATTATACAAACTGTTTTGAGTTTTGATCGCGCATTATATGTACTTTAAATTTGTATTTGACAATTTACTGCCGTATATATATATTTGATTGTATGTTATGAGATAACGAGCATCAATGAGTGAACATAAGGAGACAACATGACAGAACGGAGGCGCCTATGACTCCGGAGATCACGATAAACTGCTTACATGCCTGATATGAACTGCCGTAAACAGAAATCACTCAGTGAATCTAATAAAACATCTCATGTATTTCAGGCAGCTCTGCAAAATTATATAACAGGCAGTGTAAAAGAAATAATTAAAGAAATGGTGATCTTATATTATTCTGTCATTCTCAATTGTTCATATGCTAAGCATTTAATTCGTTTGTTTAGTCTCACAGATTTTTTATGTACGTTCTAATTATGTAGTTGTGCTTTATTTCAATGTATCTATCGATTTGTTGATATGCTCGTTCTATTTTATATCAGACGCTATATTATGTATTTACTTGCGTAGAGTGTTCTATTTTATATCCGACATTATATTGTGTATTAACTTGCATAGATTAACTTTCTATTTTATATCCGATAGTATATTATGTATTCACTTCTGTAGAATATTTTGTAGTAGTTTAAAATATATGTTACATTGTGTCACAGTAATCTATGGCATAAGTTAATTATTGGAACACACACTAAATGTGGTCAGAAAATAAAATAGGCTTAGAGTATAATAGAAATAATTAGAATATGATTTGAACAGCAAATCAAATGATTAACTATATAAAAAAATTAGAGTGCTACAGTCATCCATGACAGCAGTGAGCACTATTGAGGCAGAATCCAACCGGCGAGCAAAAAGATCCAAGGTTCAAAAACTGCGCAAATTTCAAAATCCAGTTTGAAGTATATACAGTAACATTTAATTATTTTAAAATATTTCATAAGATAAGCCACAATGTCGTTAAAATATTTTAGCAATAATTATTATCTAAGAAAATATACCTAGTAAATTAATTTAAAGTATAAATGACAAAGAATACTTACAAAAGAAAGCTTTAGGAAACCTAGATCTTACCATAACAACAAGATCTTGTTTCTGGTTCAGATACGGTAGAGTAGAGTTACCATTTGGAAAGAATTTTTCAGTGTTGCCTTGTTTTACAATAACGTTTTAAAATTGTTGTCCTTTTACTTCAGCATAAAATCAGTTATTTGTATAAATTGCTTTGCGTAATCAAGAACTGACGTATATTTTATTTCTCTTTTTCATGGCTTTACATAAATTGAGGCCAATTTATTTTTTAAAGGAAGGGAATGTTACCATAATCGTATTTCTAGTTTAAATAATATGTTGAATAAATGCAATATAGTTAAGTTTCATATTCATCTTGGGTCCGTATAAACTCACATGTGTGGTATATCAATAAAGCAATCAAGCCGTAAATCTATCAGAGTAAAGAGAATGCGGGAACCACGAATACGGGATAGATATGTGATTATTTATACAGGTGTAGGGACTACACTGTAGCTGAGATACGTCGGCTGTACATTGTTATTATAAAAGAGGTACAGGGAGTATTCGCTCCCCAATAAACAATGAAATGTTATGTAGTAACAAATGTAGACTTAAAGATTTCATTTAGTGTAAACATTGTAAATTAGTACTTCGGGTTTAATCGAGTTAAGATAACGTTTGGATTATTGATATTACTTTATTGTTAGCTGAAAATGAATGTTAATGTTCAAATCAAAAGGGTCTCACCTAAAAATATACATTGGGTGTCACCACAGTGAAACTGTAATTTACACTAGATGTTGTCTAAGCAGACATAATCAAAGATTGGTAGGAATACGTTAACTAAGTTTAACGTCAAGTTTGTCAGTTGTTAATGATATAAGCATCTAGTTGATTGCACTGTATATTATGATGGTAAATGCGAAATAGTAGTATGTGTAAGAAATAGACGCAAAGTAGTAAATTACGTAGCTTAGAGAATATTGTTATTTTAGTAATTTTGATTATTGTATGTTTTATATTTTGTGTTATGATTAGATATAATTTATGTCTTGCACTACTGATACTGTTAATTATGGAATTAGTCAGTAGTGTTGGAATGCTGTAACATATAATCATATATTTTATATGAAAAGATACATCAAAGATTAGACTACAAATTGTGAAAGGTTAGCAGTTGAGCTAAGACATAGATTTATTTAGATAACCTGAGCATGCCAGTGATTGACCTAAATAGAGAGTATAGAATGTGAGAATGGACATCTGGAAGGACGACGTTATAAGATGCAAGTCTGAATTCATCCGAATGCTGGAAAAGCAATTAAGAGATCGCTAATGGCACGAGTGATAGTTTCATTGTCTTGGAATGTCTGATAGATTAAAGAGAATTGTTTGTGTGATCTAAGGCCGGAATCATAGGATAAATCACGGAAGTCAAACTAAGAAGTGAACTGTGATTGGAGGATTATATTATCTTAAATATAATGAATTAATTCTATTGGACAGTACATAGGAAGAAGGCGCGGTTTAGCAGGAATAGAAAGACCTCAGATGAGAATAGAGGAGGAAGAGTTAGTTAGGGAGAGATAGTCTAAGAATAAGGAGCTAAGGAAAGAAGAGTCCAAGAGAAGAGGGTTAAGGAAAGAGCAGTCTAAGAGAAGGGAGTCAAGCTGAGTAAAGTCTAGTAGAAGTGAAGAAACAGCTAAGTCGAGATCAAGACAAGTTGAATCTGGCTAAGTCCAAGGGCTGTTTAGAAAAGACTTAGAAGTTTGTCACAGACAGTAGCAGAAAGAATCTAGAGTAAAGATAGTAGAATAGTAGAAGATATAAAGATTCATAGGGAGCAAAAGTTAAAGATATTTATATATAGATATTTATACATGTTTATATATCAAGTTTAAGTGGTAGAATTAGGGACTGATCATAACTGTGAAAGCGTATTGCCTGTCTAAAATAATTAGTTGAATAGAACATTGGTGTCTTGCTAGAATTGTAATTGCTAATTAATTAACAATAATAAACTCTGATCATATTACCAATGACTGTTTTCTATTAATGTGTCGTTTTATCGTGATTCATTAGTAAGAAGCAACAATACAAATAGGCGACGGCCAATTAAATAAGTACTACCTGTGAGTCACTAGTTTCCCAAGTCAGAGGTTCTCAGAGATTAAGTGTTTTAAGAACGACAACAAAACACAAGACAACACAACGCAATAGTATTAGCAGAACCTTTGATATATCATAACTTTAAATTAGACCTCTCAAATTAGACCATTTCATATGAGTTATGATTTTATGAATTGTTACGATGCTTTCATTAAGAATAATCAATTATCATTGATTATTCTTAATGAAAGCATCGTAATCAAGGGATTATAACTCAGTTTCCATCGTTATGATTGTGTCTACTATTTAAACATCACTTGTTTAAACCGATAGGCATGCTATAGTGGCTTGTCCAATGTCCATGATATCATTAACTCTTTACAGAAACTTCGTCGCCAATGATGTTGTCCGAGGCATGGTAGGCAGCTTCAAGCTCTCGTCTTCAAGAGAAACACTTTGAGCTCCTGACCTTGACGTTAAGCTCATATCCTCACAAAAATTTAAACTCTGGCTTCTCATCGAACCAGGAATAAATCTCTCGCCTTGTACTAAAGATTTCCTTGGAGGAGGAACATTGTATGTTATCATTCCAACGAATCTCCCAGCTTTTCCTCTCTAATAAAATTGCTCCGTGAATCGAATTCAAGATCTATGGAACATACCTTAATACACCATGATGATGCAGGCCTCTTCACACTCAGTTATTTAGTCTTTCAGAGATGCAGGTAGCAGAAGTTACTGTTACTTGAGGAACACGCGCAGTGGATCGCTTGACAGTGTGCACCTAGTCATCACTACCTAAGAGGATGTTATATTGCTAGATAGACCCATGTCTGTCATGTTTGGTGGCTGAAGCCAGTGGCGATGTCGGTATGATAATCGAATGCGAATCAGTATGTGCAGGGTTCAAATCCTGGGCTAGCCCATCACGGGCATCGCTTTCGAGTGAGGAAACTGGCTTTAACATTAGCTTTACCAGCTTTTTTCTTTATAATGTTTGGCTTTAGAGGCTTCTTAAAGTACTAAGATTCCGTGTTGTGTCAGAGACACTAAAGAATAGACCTGCCTTAAGCTGCAAGTGCTGTAAAAGGATATCAAGTTAGCACTGCGGAAAATTAGCATATTTTTCAAGATAGAGTTCCACTAAAGATATGAAGGGTTTATATATGTGATGAAATCCGATTTTTTGTTAACAGAGTGCGGTTGTTGTTGAGGATAGAAGCATATTTAAGTAAACATATATACATTGGACCTGCCAATCGGTTGAATTTTGAATAAAGTGGATGACAGAGCAGATCTATTAATTCACCTTGTAAGAATTAGGCTGCATATTAAGACATGCATACTTCCAGAAACTTATTATCCTGTCGCTGCTGATTTTTAAGACAATTTAATTAAAATTAAATCCGTCAATAGTTTTACGAAGTCAGTGTTATTTAATTGTTCATTGTATGAGTCTTTCTGGATACAAATTAAGCAACAAGTCGTCAAGAGAGTGCCACAAATACGATACATATTTATTGCCAATGCAGCAGAATGAAAAAAATTAAAAAGAATGTAAATAATAAAATTTAACAGAATTACTTATATTACGGTTCATCTGGACATCTAAAACTGAGATCACTTTATGTCTAATTTTGAGCTTTTTACAGCAATTATTCTCGTAGAGTTCCCTTAAGAATGTTAAAAAACAGTTATTCTATTGAGAAGTACCTGCAAAACAACGATTTGTCATCTGAGGCTCTCAGCACACTGCTATGAAGGTTCTTTGAATTAGTCTTCTACCTATATTTAATTTATCTAAAAATAGTGAATATTTAATTAATTCATTACTGTTTACTTAACCAAGTTTCTTTTGGTAAACTAGATTGTTTTGGATTGACGCCCCTGCCCAGTAAATGTTAGATGAAGCTGAGAAAGGCGTAGGGGGCCCTCCTAGTTACAAGTATTATCCTCCCAAGAATAATGATATATCAAAAGGAATGCTATAGATAATTTAAAGTTCCACTCGTATGTGGACATGAAGAGGAAAACGGATGATAGAGATGAGTGGCGGTATTATATGCAACGGACCTGCCAGTAGGCAATGCACTAAGTGAGAGGGAGAGAGAAAGAAACCAAGTTTAAACGTGAACGGAATCTTGTCTGCGCATTATGCCAATATAAAAAATATATTATACTATTCTGTTTGGCTTATATTAGTTTTTCTTAGAAGTTCTGAAATCGATGTCTTTTCGTATTAGACTACTTGAAATCAGTGGATAGATTCTGTGCAATTGGATCTTTCTATAATTTATTTTCTATTTAAGAGTATTCATCTTTATCGCTTTCATTCAGGAATAATGAATTACAACAAACAGCATCAACTTTTAACTTTTAATTTTTCCTTTATCATGGAATCTGAAATCTCTCTCTCTCTCTATCTCCCTCTTTCTTTCTCTCTCTCTCTCTCTCTCTCTCTCTCTCTCTCTTCAGTGCACTGCAAAGTGGCAGGTTCAATGTACATATTCATACTTAAAGTCTGCTTTCTGGCTCCATAAGAGCATTCCTTAATCCCTTTAATTAATCCCTTTACAAAGTCTATGCCATATCCATACCTTATGTAGCCTATAGCTTAGGAAAAGTATGGCTTCTGAGGAGTATATTTGAGGCCATATTGAGGAATCTCAAATATGGTCTTGTATTTGTCCGGTCTTTATAGGATCCATGCTGTAGTTCGAGTCCGCTGGTGCAACGAGCCCTTCTTGTTTCAAACTCTTATAATCTTGCATCTGCGAGTAATATTGTAGTGAAGTTATGCTTTCAAAGAAAGGACTATATCACAACTAAAACTTAAATTAAATGTCAAGTTATTATTTTAGTCATAAATTAATTTATTAATTTAGTAATAAATAAATAAATTTGGTTGAAGAAATTGTATTACTTCGTTTGTGCCTTACGACTTGCAGAGAATAAAACTCGCGACGTTTTGCTTAGTGTCACTTAAGCAAAAACTCGTTACAAATTAAAAACTTGTGATAATTTCCTATTTGAAACGATTAAATAGGAAGAACTTATTTCAGAATATTATTTAGTATAATATAAAGGATTCAGCTATGCGTGTTAAAAGCTTCAATTTATTTACAATGTTCCTAATTATGAGCATATCAAGGATTTCCAAATCAAGTGATCTGGATAAATCTTCCTCCTCTCCAGCAGGTAGGTCTATTTTATCGTTGAGTTGAATACAAAAACAGAGAAAAGCCAAAAAAACAATAGCAAAGAGGAAGAGAAATTGTTCTATCTATCAAGGAGAGACCAGCAAGCAGTTGATTGAAATGCAATTTAATGACTTTGGCAACTACATGTATCATAAATAAACGTTAACTTAGTTGACTTTGCAGTTTATGTTCTCTAATCGTCATTCAGAATACTGTACTGTATATATTTCTACATATAGACCCTTAATAAGCACCCATTCCAGTAAAAAGCAATGATATGACTGACATTGAAATTCTTCATTTTTTTCTTAATATACGGTTTTCTCTCGTGTTCTCTGCCAAGAGGTAGGTCCAAGTTATATATTCGTACTCACAGTCTGCTTACTCGCTTATCAGGAGGACTCTATTGACCAAGATACTGATCCCACCACAAAGGCTAAGCCTTTACATACGTCAGAGTACCTTTAGCTATGGAATATAAATATATCTTTATTTCACAAGCATATGGTAGCATAAATGCAAAAAGTACACAATATAAAGTTCACAATATAAAATGACATCATGTTCAACGAAATAAGAAAAAGAGATATAGCTTATATTCATTTCCATCTTAAGTTTCCTGTTTAGGCGCCTCTTACGACACGTACGGTTAAAGTTGATCTACTTTGTAGTGCTCTTGACACAACACTAGAATTTTCATTTTGAGTGCAATAATTTGTGGGCTTTTATGTCTTAATATGATCATTAAAATTGGCCATGAATAGTAAAAAGTAGATTACGTACTATAACTAAAATTTTAACAACTTTAAAGTTACACAAAGGGGTTACTAACATTTGTTATTTAACCAAACTTTTAGCTCCTTTTTCAGTTGAAATTTACTTTTTGAAAATTTTGGTAAAATTAATTTTTATGTGTAAAATTTTTGTGTAAAGTCATCATTTTATCATGAAATTTAATCTCAATAGTTTCTAAAAAGAATAAAAAAATTTTTGTTGTTGGAATTGGCATGCATGAATTAAGTTTAATATAAGCGGCTTCTATCTTTTAGCCTTGCCGTCTGAATTTCATTATTTATTTACGGTTAAGAACTGAGATTAACATCTGAGTTCAACAATTATGCTGAGGTAAGGATAGAGGAAGCCATGAATGACTTGGAAGAAGGAATATAAGGAGGAAAATTGTTAAAATTTTCAGATGACCAAGGATTGGTAGCAGGAAGCGAGACTGGACTGCAGAAGGTAATGGATAGTCTAAAATGGCATCGAAATATGGAATGAAGATTAAAATAAAAAAAGACAAAAGTAATAAGAGTGTGTAGAATAGAAACTAAAATTTAGTAATGCATCCATGCACTACAAAAAACTAACAATTTGAATTTAACTAAGTTAATAACCAAAAGATTATTATTTTGGCGTCAGTCTATAAAATAGGCAATATATTATTGATTCTTAGATAGAATCTGGGAAGAAAAAATACTTCCTTTACTCCTAATCTTTCAATTTCGTTTGGGGTTAAATTACCACATTTCAAATATGGCAGTCTACTGAGTTACCATCAATTTGAGTATCAAACATGGTCGTCAGAGAGACTAAAAGAGAACTCATCAATAGAAATAAAAATATAAAGAAACGAAAAAGAACTTAAGTTCTAATGACGTACGAATACGCTTGTTCCAAATCCTCGTACAGTTAGTGCCAGCCTTACTGGTGCACTACACATGTATAGCGTACATTTACAGAGACGCACTCATCACCTGCATTGCATCAAATCAACATAGTAGGCATATCTCTCTGATTCGATGTGTATTTATCGTTGCCATAGACGTTGCAGCCTCGAGCTCAAATAATACGACTAGACTGGAGTGGACTTGAAAGCGCTATTATAAGACGTATCGACGACCGTTAACTAAAGGTGTGCAAGATGATGTTGCTTATCGCTCAGAGAGGGATTTCTCAAGTACCGCGTGACGGGCGATTTAGAGCAATAATGTAATCCAGGTAAAAATGCGCCTCCGGTCAGAGCAATTATGCAAACGATAGCGTCGTACAGCCACTAAGTCAATATCAAGAGTTTGTTTGACGCTAAGTCATCAATCACTCATCAATCACTCATCAATCACTCATCATCAATCTTCATTCAATCATCATCATCAATCAAAGTCGTCAATCACTCATCAAAATAGAAGATGGAATTTATAATATTCTGAATACGCTTGGTGCTAAACGGACCATGTTTGCAATCCTTATGACAAAATTAAATTAAATTTCGATTTTTTAAATTATTATTATTGAATGTCTTTTGTAAAGTAATCTCGAGGACAGTTTTCGGTCTTGACACTGCTATATGAATTTTCGTTTCTAAAATAGATGATATGAGAGTTTAGAAGAATTGATAGAAGAAGAGAGGGCTACAGATCAAGTGTTTGTTATGGAAGATTGCAGATGCGGTGGTTGGTGAAGGTAAGGACGGACAGAAAATTAGTAACCTTGGCTTGGGAAAAAGAAGTGACCGAGATCAGGGGCTGACTGATTTGTGCAAAAAGGATGAAGATGATGGCAAAAAACAGGTGACTCGAGACTGAAAAGAGAAGCTGATACGCCTGAAATAGAAATGGATATTCCGTAGATTTCAACTGGTTTACATTTTAATTAATTAGCTATATGATGACACAGAAATAGTATCAAACATTCAACGGTTAACCCGGGAGCTGGTGCGGATTTAGATCATATCTAGTGGTATAGCTTTGAGGATGAAAATGGTTAAAAGAAATTTTGTAAAGAAATAGAATTCGAGCCGATTATAAGAAAAGAAAAATCGATTTAAGAGGAAAGTAGATCTGGAAATTAAAAAGGTAGACATGAAGAGTCTTCATCGGAGACTCATGAAATTAGAAGAGTAAACGAGACTTGGAACTAGGTAAAGGAGACAGAGATAAAAACTGCAGCCAAAGACGTTTTATTATTTCGACTCAATTTCAAGGAGAGCCAAAAAGCCTTTGATCATTAGTGAAGGCTAGACAAGAAGGATGAAAGAAGAAAATAGAAAACTAGTCAGACAGAATATGGGAAATGGAAATGTTCAAGATTAAATAATGAGCGGAGAAAACCAACGGACAGAGCAAGAGATCAGTGATGGGATGAAAAATGTGATGATCTTGCGGAATATGATATATGAGGACGTTTCGATTTGTTGTAACAAGAAGTGTTTCAGTTGTGAAGAAACAAGCATAGAGTATGGAAAACACATTAGTATTAATAACAAAAATATTAGAGATGGGAATTTTATGAATTTCCAGAGTTTGGGTTCGGTTCGGTTCGTTGAAAATGAAAGTTCGGTTCGGTTCGGGTTCGGTTCTAACAAGAGTTCGAGTTCGGTTCGGGTTCGGCTTGCTTTCCAACTCGCAAGAATTCGATTCAAGTTCGAAATGGTTTGGTTTAACTTGACTTATAATAATCATGGTTATGACAAACATGTTTAAAATGGTTTATGGTATATATTCTTAAAAATTCATTAAGTCATAATAGCTGCCACATTTTTTCACCTGGGTAAAAATATGACAATGAAAAAAGAGAGAAGTGGTATTTATTCCTGTACATTTCTTAAAATATTGTTAGTTGATCAACAAATGCTCATAATATAGATATTTAGCTTTATTATTGTATCTGAAATATTTTCCTTGATTATAACGACCAAATGCTTCATTAATTTTTAAATGTTATTGTCAATATAGGCCTATATATTAGATACATTTATAATTAAGTGGAAATATCTTGGCTAAAATTTGATCCAATATTTCAGAGACAAATAAATTGCAATTCATTAACATAAAAATATCAAATAAAGACGATTTGGTAAACACGAGTACTTCCATAGAAATATGAGCATAATATACACCGTTTGCTATCAACTGACCAATAATAAGCTTTATAATTTACCTTAGCGTTTCAAATTTGAAACTCTCAGATCAATTATGAAGTTACGAAAATAGTTATGAAATTATTGCATCGCTATGGTGCCAAATTATTTACTCCAGATAGCCTTAACACATACAGAATGTAATATATAATTATTTATAAATCTGGCTGCAAAAATATTAAGATTGCACACTAAAATTTAAAAAAATTCATAATTTGAATTTAACAAGAACAAATCCACCTAGATTGAGTCAAGCATTTTCAGATTTGTATAGGATACTCTCATCACTTTTGTCTCTTTGATGTTAATCTTCATTCCATATTTCAATGCCGTATCATTCAGACTATCCATTATCTTCTGTAGGCCCGTCTCGTTTTCCGCTACCACTCCTTTGTACGCTATCATTTTAAAATTTTTGTCGGAACCAGCTTTACCTGAATATATGCTCTTAGATACTGCAAGACATGTAATTGCAAAAACAAATATATATTTGTATTGTTCTTACTATCTTCATTTAATGTGAGGCTGGTGAAGAAGAAATGAACTCCAAGAGTTTGGTTCAGTTCGATTTGGACGAAGTCTGGGTTCGGGTTCGGTTCGGTCAAAATTCTAGATTTTAGGGTTCGGTTCGAGTGCGGTTCGATTCCCATCTCTAAAGAATATAGGGAACTAAAGACAGAAATAAATTATGCAACCGAAGGATAGAGAATGCATGTGCGGAATTTGTATGACAATGCTAAAAGTCAACAGCAGAAGATTTTAAATTAGAGAAAAATGGGTGATAGAAGACGATCAAATAGGGCCTGATATAACGAAATAATAAATTTATAAATCTATTACAGAAAGACTTGAGATGTTGGATGATTTGATATGTTTGTATGCATTGGCGTAATTGGCGTAACCACCGGGGGGAGACAGGGGGGACACGTCCCCCCAGAATTTAGAGTGGGGGGACATGCATGCACATGTCCCCGAAGAATTTAGGCTCAAATATATATATATATATATATATATATATATATATATATATATATATATATATACTTCATGTAAGAAATTTTGCGTATTTTCAATGTCGCTCAATAACTGTATGTGTAAGTATTACTAGCATTTATAGTGTTGTAGATCGAGTGGTAATCTGATACGCTTCCATTAGCCTATATTAATTAATGACATAGCTGTAGTTGTACTGTGTATGCTCGGCCATAGACTCCTATATACTGTCACATACTTTAGTAGTATACAGGAGACTATAGGACTGAGCGACCGATTTTAATTGAGTGTTACGAAATATTGGAGAGTGCCAACTAGGCGAGCTGCTGGGATGAAACTATATTGGCCTATGTAGAGTTTGCGGCTGCATAGGCCTATTGTATCTTGAGAGGACAACTTATCAACCATCGGTAGATGCTCTAAAAATGTGCATAAAAGTTTAACTTATGGAGTTTGTTACAATATAAATTCATAGAGATTAAACCAAGTTCTACATAATTTCATTATGGATAAATTTATGCTAAAGACCAAGAAACCGCGTCTGGTAAGAATTAATATATTACTAATTTCGATTTTGAATTCTGAAAGTTGTAAATGCAATTTCATAGTGTCGTTCAGAGTTTTGTTAGAAAATCTGGAGGAGTTTTCGCACGGCGCTGCTTCTACCGTGCAGGGCAAGGCCACTGCCAGTGGATCGATTTTTGAAAGGTAAAAGCTGGTAAAGCTAATGTTAACGTCAGTTTTCTCACTGTAAAACGATTTCAGTGACGGGAGAGCCCAGGATTTGAACCCCTCACAAACTGATCCGCGGTCGAGTACCTTACCGACATCGCCAATGGCTCCAGCCAGTAGATGTACTGTGTATTCTAGTGAAACTAAGTCCACCCCTAAACACTGCTCTTACATACATATTTACACATAGAAATTGCCGTAAAAACAATGAAAATATAGTTTACATTTTTTATGCGGGTCTAAGGTAGGGGGGGGGGCAGGCTTCCGCCGCCTCTCAATGGATACGCCAATGATTGTGTCCCCCCAGATTTTCGGTCGTGGTTACGCCTATGTTTGTATGCTGATAACATAGGAAAAGCAGAGGATTGAAATATGTGGAGGAGTTATATGCCTTGTACCTGCCAATAGAAAGTTCAGTAAGAGAGGTTGAGTAAAGCACAAAATTAACATTTTCTGTCACAAGAGTTAGCAAGAAGGGTTAGCAACACGTCCGGGACGTTAAGTGAAGGATGAAATAGAGAAAACTACAAAAATATCAGACCCTAAGAAATGAAAATGCCACACGTGTGGTATGTCACGTGTTCAATATACGAAAGAAATAATAAAACTGAACGATACTTGATAATAATTGTAGAGGACCTGGTTTCGCGCTCTCTAATTCAGGCATTCATCAAGTTTGAAGGATAGTTCCTACTACATGTAGGCGACTACTTACTTGATACGAAAAAAACTCACTCCTATATATACCTGTAAGCTGTTACCGGTATTGGCTTTTACCGGTTGTATATGTACCGATAAAAGCTCACCGGTATATATACAGTTATTATCGGTTTATATCTATATAGCATATATATATTATATATATAAATAAGTTAAATATATATATTATATTATATTTGAATATATGGGGGATACTACCGATAACATTTTAACGATAATATTCTAGAAAAGTTTTGGTGAAATTTATTGATAATCGCATGATTAAAATTAATGCATTGTAATTCAATGGCGAAGTGATGTTAATGACATTGTTGACACAGATCTAAATTCAATAGATACATAGGAGAGCAATATTGCTGATATATAAAATGCCATTGTTGTATATAATGTAAATGGCTTACAAAATAAACAATTAAATTAAACCTCCGTCAAATCTCTTACGAAACATCTACGATAATATTATTGAAATAGATCTAGTCTTCTGGGTAAATAGGATTGTTTTCTCAGGGAATGACGCCCCTGCCCAGTAAATGTTAGTCGAAGCTGACGAAGAACTAGGGGGCCCACCTTATCATAATATGCAGAATCCCCCAAGAATAATGGTATATCAAGGGGAATGTCATAGATGAATTAAAGATCCACTCGTATGTGGTCATTGAGAGGAAAGCGTAAGATAGGGATGAGTGAAGGCGTTGTATGCCATGGACCTGCCAGTGAGCAGTGCACTAAGGGAGAGAGAGAGAGAGACCTAATTTCTGAACAGATTCTCTACTGTCAGAAAATACCACTAAAAATGAGGAAGCGATCTCCACTCTCCCTCATTTCCAATTGGAACACTTTGACCATTTTCGAGGCGCAGAGTATATCGCTCAGGGTGTAGCGTCTAGTGGTTGGCAGGTACAGGAAGTTCTGATGTGATGTATTGCCGTCAAGCAAGCAACGCGTCATTCGTGTGAAAACTTGTCTTTATTCCACTTCCTCGTCCTGCCATTTACAGTCACTATTCATTTCAATCAACCATTCGCGTTTGACATAGAGCCAGTTTTAGCTTCCACAGTGTCAGAATATTCTTCCTTGAATGCTTGTTTTCTATATACTTTATGAACTTTATGAGTTTGAAGTTTATGAAATACGTTTAACATCTTCAGAGGTGACAATCAAGTTAATGCTAATATATTTACTAACAAAAGCTGGACATTGAAATTTTATTTACATGTATACTGTATATTTATATTGCGTAATTGAGAGAATAGTAAATTAGTTGATGGTTTGAAGATCGATTCATTATTTGATTGAACGATTGTTTATTGTTTTGTCCGTTTTGCAAAATAAAAACATCTATGTTGTGCCACTCAGTATCCCCGATTAAATTTTAATGCAGTCAGAGCTTTTACAGAATATTCACTTTTGTCGATAGATCTTTCCCGGGAAGTTTCCTACTCACTGCAGAATGGAACAACCGTTACTGGTCATATCTTATCAGGCGACTAAGCAATAACTCAGAAGCCAATGAAAAATCATCCTCGACACTATATGTGCCTCAGGTGGCAGCGTTAAGGAGGGTTGATGAAGGTACTTTATTGGCAGTGGGTTCAGATTTTAGGGCGACAAAGTGCTTTTGAGAGAGGCTAAGGAAAACAAACCTTATGTTAAGTACTCAGTAAATTTAGTAAAGTAATAGTAATATAGTAAAGTAATATTACGTACTCAGAACTCGTCATTTGGCAACTTGTGGAAAAGGAAGATAGTAGATTCAACTAGGGTTTTAATTTTTGAATATGCTAACTGTGCTTTCAGGAGGAACATTATATTGTTTCGGTCATAATCATTTTCATAGCTAAAGTAATAATAGCTCGTTGGTTTTAATTTTCAGTGTGCATCATTTTCTGTAATTTTAGTTATGAAGAAAATTAACTAACACAGACATAGTCTTCAACATTACACGATGCAATAAAAATATAAGTAAAATAAGAGAAATATGAGTAATTTAATAATAAGAGTATTTCTTTAAAGGCTCTGGGTTTTAAGATAACTTTTCCAATAATTAATAATTATTCTACCCTATTCAGAATGCACATTGCTATGATGTAAACAAAGAGTTCATATCATAATATTGCTGTATCAGGATATACATGTAAATCACCAATACAATCCCTGTCTATTGCAATATGTGCAATATCTACACAGGCTGTTACCAATACTTCGTGAATCCATAGCAGCCTCTGCCATGATCGGGATTTTCAGTTTCTTTTAACCCGTTTTTCCGATTCGGAGTCTATTTGTCATCTTTTTTCTGCTTTCTTTTTCATGCTCGAACATTCGCTGCACGCCTCAGTATGATACCATCAGCATGATTGATGCTTCGCCCAACCTCAGCACTGAAGGTCGTATGACGGCGCTAGTAGGAGCGGCGGTGAAAATTTGCAAGTCCACTCCCATGATTTGTAGAAACATTTTGAATTGTATGCTGTTATATTTACGCAAATGTCTCTCCTTAGAGACAACTATACGGAAATTAAATACAAAGAAACTAACTTTTCGCTGTAGTGCCTTAAATTATGGAAAAATAGAAACTCTGTGAGTTGTCTGAAGAAAAGGAAGCCCTAAACACGTGGTACTGGTTTATAAAAGTTTAGGTTAAAGTTATAACTTATTTAAGAAAAAGATAATCCCTTTTGATTTAAAAATTTGCTCAATATCGATTTTTCTCATTGTTTGATTTTTAGAATCTTAAGGATCCTTTTGGCCTTAACTTTGTTTTTTCTATGTTTCTCGTATTTTTCCAGTTAACGTCTTTATCCGAGTTTTATTTAAATTGATCGTCATCGTAGGTTCTACAGTATTCTGCAATATCAAATGCAATTAATTATTAATTAGATAGTTTACTAATTGCTACTGACTCCACGGACCTGCCAGTAGGCAGTGCACCAAGAAAGAGATACTGCAATAACTGTAAAAAGGCATTAACAGTACAGCAAAAAATCTAGGCAATAAATATAAATTGTGTAGTCAATTGCAAATTATTCATCACTAGAGAAAGCGAATAAGAAAGTCATATCTTCATAGTAAAACTTACCGTCAAACTTTTTATTATATATTTTTTATTTATTAAATTCAAATTTCGTGAGTATGTATTAAGACCCTGGTTATGTTCTTACCGACTTCGCCACTGGCTCCAGCCAGTTGCGAAGTCGGTAAGATGCTTGACCGCGGACCAGTAGATGCGGGTTCAAATCCTGGGCTCGCCGTCACTGACATCGCTTTCGAGTAAGGAAACTGACGTTAACCTTAGCTTTACCAGCTTTACCACTACCACTGATGAATAGACGAACCGCAAATTGCATGTGTGGATGCAATGCATACGAAGCGAATGAGCTAGAACTGAGGAAGAAAAAGGTTAACTATCTCAGAAGCCATACTATTTTAATATACGTGTATATAGGCTACATAAGATGTGGCTAATGTGAAGGGATTAACACTTCAATCGATTGAATGATCTTTACGGAGTGGGAGAGTAGAATGTGATAAGGAATATGCACCTTGTACCAGACACTTGGCAGAACACAACAGAGAGTGAAGGATAGAGAGAATATATCTTTCACCGACTATCTAATACCTTTACCCGAACAAATACATGTACATGTTAAAGCTAGTTTCCTTTCAACTGAAATCGTTCCTGTGTTGGAAATAGCAGAAGACTTAGCTAGGAACTGCTGATCACAAATTCAGGTGTGATATCTGACACGCTGGTCGATACTTGAGCTGCTGCATTCTAGAGCTAACACAATGAGAGTCATTAAGAGCTAATTGATCAATAATTAATTACTTCGCAAGCTTCATTAGATCTTGTACACTAATACGTTCACGAAACTAACTTGTCCTTTTCGATAAAGCTAATGTTAACGTCAGTTTTTTCGCTCAAAAGCGATGTCAGTGACGTGCGAAAACAGGATTTCAACTTCGCACTTACTGATCCGCGATCGAATATCTTACTGACATCGCCATTGGCTCCAGCCAGTGGCGATTATCCATAACGTTTTTTTTTGATTCAGCAAGAGCCAGCCAGCCGCTTGCATTTGAACACAAATTGTAACTACTTCGACTTTTAAGAAAATGTAAATAAAATATTTAAATGCAATTTATAGCAAAAGTTTGAATTCGAACTGATTCCTGAGTTAATTTTATTTGTATAGTTATATCGAAGGACATCAATGAAAATTATTAAATAATTATTGTCTACAGTGAAGCTAGTATGGGGAGGCATAGGGGCCCCACATAGTCAAAGGCATAACCCCAAAGAAAAGAGTGGTATATCACAACACAGGAGGAGTTAGTAATGACATATTCTAAGGGGGAAAAGTCTATTTAAAGAGGTCACAGAAAGTAGAACGGAAGGAAAGAGAGTCAAGACAGGCCGATATTAGGTATATTAGATGATTTAAAGACTCACTCAAACGTGGACATGAAGAGGAAAGTGGAAGACAGAGAAGAGTGGAGGCATTATATACCATGGACCTGCCAGTAGGCAGTGCACTAAGAAGAAGAAGTAAAAAGGAAGACAGTGAAACTGATTTCAATTTCTTTTTCAGTTCTTGAGTACAAGTGTCTTGCTGTGTTGTATGCTAGGAAAATATCACTAAGGCTGAAAGGCAAATTTTATAGTTCTGTGGTAAGGCCAGTTATGAAGTATGGTTCGGAATTTTAGGCACTAAAAAGGGAACATTTACTAAGTTTGCATGTGGCATAAATGAGA
This sequence comes from Enchytraeus crypticus, assembly GCA_905160935.1. Classification (NCBI taxonomy): domain Eukaryota; kingdom Metazoa; phylum Annelida; class Clitellata; order Enchytraeida; family Enchytraeidae; genus Enchytraeus; species Enchytraeus crypticus. Next base: position 1,157,046 of record CAJHZI010000499.1, on the reverse strand, counting down.
ATGTTACATCTAATGTGTGGAAGAACTAGGAAAGACAGAATGGAAAATGAATATGAGGATGAATTTCAATACTATAAAATATCGGGGTTATAATTTTCTAGGACAATATTATTGACGACATAAAAGCAGAATTGAACTTAACTTTATAGTTCCATAAATTAGCGTAAGAATAAGTGACATAAAAATAGACAGCATAAGCACCCGCTTAAAAGAAGACATTGTTCTGATAAATTTGTAGTTTGAGCTTAATTGATAAAAGCAGACCTTGAGATCTTATTAAAACTATAAGCAATATAATTTAATTTATCATTGGTTGATTGCTTGATTGGAATATATGTTGCTGTACTGTCCGCAAGTGAATGTGTGTGTCTAGAGCGGTCGTAAGCGTTAAACTAAGGACGTTAAACTAGCAAGGTTCGGCAGCTGACTCATGTAGCGAAAGTGTGGAAAATATGACAGCTGACAGCCTGATAGTGTCAGAAGTATAATCAAGTCAGAGAGTGGAGTGGAGATGGTAATGATATATATATATATATATATATATATATATATATATATATATATATATACATGTATATGTATATATAATTATATATATTATATATATATATATATATATAGAGAGAGAGAGAGAGAGAGAGAGAGAGAGAGAGAGAGCGAGAGAGAGAGAGAGAGATGGAGTGAGTAAGTGAGTGAGAGAGAGAGTTAGATAGAGAGTGAGTGAGAGTGAGTGTGTGAGAGAGAGGGGAGGAGGAGAGACGATATTAATCCTGACTTCAATAGAATATTCCAGCTCGGTCACGCAATGCGTCCTGTCGCTTCACACAATAGGACAGATACAAAGCATTCAGTCGTCTCACCCCCAACCCCCAACCAACCTAGTGCTTGCCTGCGAGCCCCCCCCCCCAGGCACGAAACCTGCTGCCCCCGTCCTTCCCCGGCTGTAAATTCAGTAAATATTCTCTTACAGAATTCGATATTTGCCTCACGCAACGTTCTAAATAGGATAGAATTATAGTTTCTGAAACGTAAAAGATTTGCTATCTTCAGCGACTGTTTTCGTATAGCTATATCTTCAGAGGTAGCCTGTCTGAGTTTTAAATCGGTGACCGTTTTAAAAACGATTTTGTTCTGCATTTACAATGAGGGTTTTTATATGACTCAGATTTTAATTAAATACAATAATCGTATGATGAGATATTACATACGTAGGCATTCTAATTAAGATTAGTCACAAAGAACGCGTAGCATTCTGAAACCAAGTTTAAATACTCTTCTTTTATAGACCTTTAATTGCCAGTACATTATATTATGTGCCTGAACTGATACAATCAGGTAACGGTACTCGCAATAATTACAAACGAAATACCGAAGTATAACTTGTTACCAGTTAAGCTCCATTTTTCACTCTATTACAACAGATATATTAGAAAAATTTTCACGCAAATATGTACTATCATATATTTAACAATACCGCTTTAGACTTTTTGAAAAAGAAACTTAAAGATCTTGTGTGAAAGTTTAGCAACATTATATATAATAATTAATATATAATGTATTTCCAATATATTTCATTTGTCTCCATATGACGCTGATAGAAACACGACAAGCATGAGGTTATATACATGTATTGTTTGCAGAATCACTTTCGTGTAAATTATTAGTTATTCTTTACGTGATGTGCTCTGCGATTGAAATTAGGCACCGCTTTTTATGGTATTTCTGAATTATTTAAATTCTGAATTATTTCGCGAAATCGAATTTAATAACGGCTGTATGAACGTCTCTTTGAGGTACAATGTTTACCATGAGGCAGTTGAAAAACCACATTACTGTAATGTTATTTTATAAAATACTAAAATATTAATTTTTACTTAAATTAATATTTAAGAGCAGTCATTTATGCATCGCCAACTAATGTTTATATACGTTTACGGATGTAAAGTTCACAAAATGTTGTTAACGTTATTTTAAGGACTGACAATATGTAGTCCTGTGTAATTTATTGTACATACTAACTTCTATATTTTCGGTATGAAATAAAAATGTTAACGATATTATGTTATGTATACGATATTTACCACGAATCTTTGATTTTTTCCAGTCCAAGAAAATTTAGGAAAGATAATTTCGAATAACCGAAGCTTTAAGGTCTTTCACTTAGCAACTCAACAGGTTTGATGAACGTTTTGCTTTATAGTTTAAGCTGCTGTGCTCTTGTCAACCCCTGCGTGATCGGTGAGTCATAATCTTTACTATGGAAGGTGCGTTATAAAACATTCGCAAATATAAATTTAATATGATTCATATACAGGAATTACATTTTTAATTAACAACAAAAATCATAATAAAATGATGCATGAATGAAATGAACTTTTCGCAACTGATCTTCTATGAAACGATACAAATGGGTGAAACCCGTGTCCAACAATTCTAAAACTGACACGTAAAGCACCTCAAAGACCGATGCTGCGGGGATTCCCTAGGATGTTCCCCATGATGCGGGGATTCCCCATGATGTTCCCCATGCTGTGGGGATTATACAGATGCGAGTGCTGAAACTATGAAGGCGACAAGTCGGCGCAGAGTGACCAATACGTGATATATTGCTGGTTGTTACAGTAGGCAAGCTTCCTTCCCTCTCCGCCTTCACTGATATTCACCAACATTGCGTCCCTAATAACTGACGTTGTTGCTGCGTCATTTCTATCCCTCTCAGTCCATATAAACTAATGTTATGATTGCATCAGTCCTATCTCTATCATTTAATATTTGAAATGTCTCAATAGAATAGGGGTAACATCATGAAGTTCTAAATGACAGATTCTGAGGTGAATTGAACTTTCGCGGATTCAAATCTCAGCCGCGCTGATCTGAGATTATAATCTCGGACATTCACTGGACTGGTTACACGGAAAATGGACTAAATTTCTTAACGATTGAAACATGTGGCATTAAAAGTGATAGATATCAATATAGTCTATCATTTCACTATAATGCTAGTTTACTATTACTTTTAGACTATGTTGCTATCCCAATCATTCCACTTGATTGTTACCGTGCCACTAACGAACCTTCAAATGCTACAAACAGCTTTCTAAGGAAACGCATAGTATAAAGTTTATTAAAAGAAGACTCTCTATTGTTCTGCCAAGTGGCAGGTCCATGATACGAATAATTCCTATTCACATTTTGCTTTCACGCTCCTTAAAGAACACTCCGTTTATTAAAGCGGTATTCCCTTCACAAGAGTCTAAGCCCTATCTGCCCAAGTAGCCTATACATGTAGATTAGATGATTTAAAGGATGGAAAATTTGAAATAAATTGAAACGGGTTTACTCCTGATCAACAGAAATCTCTAAATGTACAATTGTCAATTCGTCTGGATGAGCTTGATAAAAAGAGATTTTTTAAAAATTATTTTAGAAAATTATATAATTAAGAATAGTATTTTATTATCATTACAGTAACATAAATATCAAACTTAATTAAAACACTATAGTATTATATCAATATCAGATAGGACTATATAAAAATATATTAGGATTATTATTTTAAAAAGGCGTTAATTTTTAGCCAACAGGCCTAACAAGTCAGAACTAAATTAAAATATGAAATATAAAAAATATACATGTTGTCAAGGAATTAGCCACTTGAACTTTTGCTTAGTTATTATGGCGCAATGACTAGTTGCAAAATAGAGTGAAGAACTAACTACATACTAAGACAAAAATGACAGCAATATATTCTATATTTTGCTACATTAAAAACAAACTAAAAACATTAAATTTAATAATTAGGAAATTAGAAAATACAGCCGAAAATAAATATCTGAGCAAGTTTGAAAAAGATAAGAAACAAAATTTAGCGCAAACAATTTCTTTATATCTCTGACTGGAGCCAGTGGAGATGTCGGTAAGATATTCAACCGCGGATCAATATGTGCTGGGTTCAAATCCTAGGCTCGCCGTAACTGACATCGCTTTCGAGTAAGGAAACTGACGTTAACATTAGCTTTTAATTTTATTATTTATTTTTAAATCCATGAACAGAAATTGTCAATGAGCCTCTTCGTATTCCCTTCCTTTTTTGGCTTCATTATTAGACGTCAGAAGAAATTCTGGCATCATACTAAAGGCACACGCAACCGGAAGCAGTTTGCGCCTTTCCACATCGACCCGGATGTTAAGCACTTCCGGCGTAACGCCTCGGCGTATGAGCGATAATACGTGAAATATCGTCCTAGCACTAAACACGACCGACGGGCTTCTTAGGCCATTCCGTCTCCGTGAAAGCCTTTATCTGAGTGTGATGTATTACCGGGGAAACGGGCGGTAAAGCAATGTGGAAGCATTCACACTGAAAGAACGGGAGAGTCATTAAAAGGTGACAAAAGTTCGACTCATTTAGGAGGAGAATGGACTGATGGAACTTCTCAAGTGAGTGGATTGAAATAAAGCTGACGCAATAATGCCGCTTTCCTTATCTTCAGTTCATGCTTGAGATGCAGTAAATGAAGAAAATTTTCGAAGTAGTCCTTTCAAAAATCTGTAAAACAATTTCGATCCTAATGAAATATAGAAATGGACTGAGCCTATGGCTTGTTGGTAAGTTGCTCGATAGCGGATCACCTAGGTGCAGGTGCAGGGTTCAAATCCAGTGCTCTCCCATCACGGACATGCTGTTAAAGCAGGAAACTGAAGTTTAACTTGGCTTTAGTTATTATATTTATATTTATTTATATTTATATGATATTTATAAGGATTCTCCTACCGCAAAGCTATTTTGACGCGCTTTGAGACTGTATAAATTGCGACACTCTGCTGTAAACTATACTGACGCTTGCCACATAGTATATAGCATTATATGGTTGAGAATATTGCGTGTTAACGATTTCCAAAAATATTGCTGTAAAGAAATAGAGACATCAAACTGTGCGGAAATACGTGACAATGGTATAAAGTTATCACGCTATTTCTATAAATACCCCTTATTGCAGGAAGAATTCCCTGCAGACATCCATCATAACATCATCACTGCAGAGTTTACCGATCATTCGCAATTAGTACTAACGATCTGCATTCAGGGTGATATAGAAATCTAAATCACCACTCAAAGCGTAGCTATTGAAATATGCTTCTAAATACATGCATATTTCATATTTTTTATATTTAACTATTTTCATATTTAATTAATACATATAAGTCTGTTTATTGATATATTCACGAAAATTCTACAATAAAGTTATATGACAAGTTTTAAGCGTATAAATAATATTGAAATAATATTTGTTAATTCATTTAAATCTCTGCGATGACATTGTTGTATCTCTCGGAAAATTACAATTTCGTGACAAATTTTGTAAATCAATGTGTGGTATTTCGCTCATTAATCAGCATATCATTCTCTCTCTCTCTCTCTCTCTCTCTCTCTCTCTCTCTCTCTTTCTTAGTACACTGCCTACTGGCAGGTCCATGGTATATAACACCTCCACTCTTCTCTGTCTTCCGCCTTCCTCTTCATTTCCACATATGAGTGGGTCTTTAAATCATCTAACATACCTAATCTCGGCTGCCCCTGCCTCTTTTTTCTTCCATTCTACCTTCTATGACCTCTTTTAATAGACATTACCCCTTAGAATACGTCCTATTCAACTCTTCTTCCTATTTCTTAATACATTTTTCAACTGTTTACCTGTGCCAACTCTCTCCAGGATGTCCTCATTTGTAACCTTTTGAGTCCAGCTAATCCTCTCCATTCTTCTCCAAATCCACATTTCCAACGCCTCCAGTTTCCTAATATCTTCCTTCCTTAAGGTCCATGTCTCCTTCTTTGTCTAAAAATCTATATTTGCAACATGTTCTGCATATCTTAACTTTAAAAGGCATCTGTGCTTAGATTTACGTAATTATAGCTGCTAATTTGAAAAAAAAGTGTATAAATGTTGTTAGCAAACCAAGTTAGAGTGCATTTATGCACTTTCTATGCATTTATGCCAACTTGGTTAACAACCAATTTAACTTAACTTCTTCTTCTCTAAGTGGCGTGCCTGTTCCAAGTCTGGGCGGTTATGGTCATATTCCTCCAAATTTAATTGTTAATTGTCGCTCTGATCATCTCTGTTTCAGTTAACTGCATCCATTTGATAAGACTCTTAATAAACGTCATTCGTTGTCGACCCTTGCATCTTTTTCCTTCTATTATTCCTGTCACTACGGAATTTTCAACTATTTTGTTCCGCATAATGTATACGAAAAATTTCATCTTAACTTAACTTAACATAATTATACTGGTTAAGGAAGTCACAAAGACTTATAACACCAGTTAAAGTGTATTGATTAGCTGCAAACTGGAGTATATAGACAAACCAAAGGCTGCATGTAGTTCGTAAGAAAGGATTAACGCAGGATAGGAAAGGATATGAAATTATAAGAAAATGCTGAAAAGTCAACTAACGTGTTTTATTCTAAACCAAATTTTACAATTTGAAGTACTTATTGACAAAAATGTGTGACGAAATTAGCACCCCGAACCTCAAAGTGTTCATTTATGAGCATGAAAGCAGATCTGATGTATGATAATGTATCTCGAATCTCCATTTTGTTTCAGAAATCAAAAGAGAGGGTGACGTGAATCATATTAAAATAACATTAAAAGCTAAATATAATCACCATTTCCGTATCATTTATGGGATACTGCCCGAGAGTGTATAGTTTATTTCTTTTAGTGTATATCTTTTTGATATCTAAATAGTAAATCTATAAAATATACAAGTATGATAGCTGGGGAGTAGATGACTAATCCCCCTCTCACCCCCCTCCCCCCTACAATACGAGGTGGGGTCTCAAACAAATCATACCTCGCTAAGATTACAGACTTCATTCGCGTTTCTCATTTAAGCAATGTAACAAGTCTGCAGTGCCTTTCCTGTGATCCTAGAAAATCTATGAATGCTCTCCGAGTCTCTAATCTAAAACCCAAGAGGAACTAATATGCACCAGATGACCTTAGACATCAGAGGTGTAGAGACAGGAGTATGGATTCTTGGCGTTAGACAGACAGCAGAGAGTGTCAGAGAAAACTGTTCTAAGAAATCCCGAAGAATTATTTATTTCTACTATTGCGCTACAGGCTGAGCCGGTGGTTTTTTGGCATGTTGTTAGACAAGTGATCAATAGGTGCAGGGTTCCAATACGATGCTCTCCCCTTTGCTGGTATGCTATGGAATAGGAATCTAACGTTAAGCTTGGATTCAGAATTTCTCATTAAAATACATGCAACTTTCGAAAGTGACTAGGTTGATTGAATTTAAAAGCGAACACCTACAACAACTGATCAATGAATGAGACTATTTGAATGGATCGGCAAAGGCGAACATTTACATATACATAGAAGACTTCCTGTGCGTGGTACACGCTCGGAATAAGCACGAAATAAAAATTGTCGTCTATGCATGTAAAAAATTCTACACTCAAAGCAAGATATCAGCAGAAGACAGAGAAGAGTGGAGGCATTATATACCACGGACCTGCCAGTAGGCAGTGCACAGTAGAGAGAGATTTGAATTCACAAATTGATTTTGGAAGAACTCCTCCCAAAAGCTTTACGACAATTCTCCGCTATACACCTTCAACCATATCGCGCTCATTCAACTTCATCATCGTCTTCCATATCATTAACATTGGAGAAATATTATCATCGCTCTCATTGTGACAGCGAGTGTAGAGGAGAAGAGCGCAATGAAAGAAGGCATACGAAACTTACGAGAGCGAAAATAAGCAGAGAATGTGAGCCGATTCAGTCTAAAATAAGAAATCTCATTGACTTGGGATCCGTTGATTTGCAACTGTGGCTAAATGAACAAGTCATTTTGCATATTTCATCTTCGTAGCAATTGCACTGGAAATATAATTTTTGTTTATAACGGCACACTGGGTCAGGAAGTATAGGTGCTTGTTTAAGACCCATTCCTTTATTTCTCTCCACGATTATTAGTCATCGTTGCATTTTAATGGAGTATCGAATGCAGCCGGAGCAGAATAAGAATAACCTTCCAACAACCTAACGATTTTTTCATTTGAAGCTGTCATCACTTGGTGTTCCAAGGTCACCCAATCATGTAGTAACCGAGGCCGACTTAGCTTAACTTCGATTATTAAATAAGTGTGCATATGATGTAGTGACAACGAGACAAAGAGAGGAAATAAGAGTTAATAAAGAGGAATTGAAAACGAAATTGAAATAGTACTGAAAGTATAACAATTATAATATTGTATAAAAAAATATAACAACTATAATATTGTAAGAATATGCTACATTAAGGTACACACCTAAGATAATAAAGGTTGCAAGGCATAGCGTTTTGAGGGATTAACCCGTTGATCGATGTAGTGCTCTTTATGGAACTTGAAAGCAGCATGCGAGCACGAATATGTACCTTGGACCTGCCACTTGACAGGAAACTAGAGAGATGGAAATTGTAAGAATATGAAAAGCTACATCTACTTCTATATTTCTTTCGAGTACTGCCTAAGTCTTCTCTTTATATACTTTATAGATTGAAAAAGTAACAATGTAAGAAAAGTTACACAGCAGAAGAGAGAAAACATGGAAATGAACGTAATGTATTGAGTGCACTGAAAATAACTGAGGAGAAGGGGAGAGTCAGTCAGAGAGAGAGAGAGAGAGAGAGAGAGAGAGAGAGAGAGAGAGAGAGAGAGAGAGAGATGGAGTGCATAGGAAGGAATAAGCGGCAGCGTGGTTGTGATGTTTATTTTGTAATTACGCATCGATTAGGTGACGATTATCATAAGCGATAATGCCTGGTTAACCGAGCCCTTCATTTTCTGCACTCTTTCTGTCGATGACTTAAAAAGTACAGCAATACTATGACACTAAAGCCTCTATCAAGTTTAACGTCTGTCTTAAATTTAACGGTTGTTTTCGAATCACATTACAACAAGAATTCTCATAGAGATTGGTAGGGACCATAATTCTAATGTACAATTCTTAGGCAAATATTTTATCACTCCGGTCTCTTAAGATGCGAAAATGATATCTTTGGCCACGAAGTGAGCGAGATTGTCTGAAATGGAAAAGGTCGTGAGTTCGGAAGCAAACCGGCCATTTCTGCCAGTAATAATGGAAAAGAAAAGTTTATGTTTTCTCTCGTAGTTTTATTCACAACTGCAGTGTATATGTATATCCAGTGTATTACCTGATAAGACGCAATTGAAAGCTTAACTTCAAATCTTGTAGTTGTAAATTAATAAGTTCTCTATGCGCTTTATTCTCAATAACCACTACGATGCTAAAGTGAATTTACGAAAATATCACACACTTGCAAATTTGATAATCTTAATGGAACAAAATCCTAATTGAGCTTTTTAAATAATAAAGTTATACTCAATGTCATCTCTATTATGAACACTATAAAACACTTTTACGAACACTACTATTCGTAATAGGCTAAAAAATAAATAATTAACAATTCTTTGAGTATATATATGCTATGCATTGAACGAATGATCAAATATAAGAATTATATAAATCTTCCACGATTGTTTAGACTGAGATTTTGAAGGACGGACGTCAAATCTGGACCCATTGATGGAAAGAATGCATTATTTTAATGACTATCCATTTTTTCAGCTTCAGAGAAAATTTCAACCTGCAATTATTTAATTATTAATAAAGCCGCGTATCATAAAGAAAGGAGCGAGAAAGGTGTTGACAAACGATAACTGTCAGTTGTCACACGTTTCAATGCAGTCATTGCCGTCTCGTCAAACAATCATATCGACCACTGCTTTGACGGATACTTCATTATACTCTTCCATAGATTTCTTGACAGCAAGATATAGGAGTAGAGGAGTTGAACATAATCCTCCGAATCCATGACTAAAATGTGTAAGATTTAATATTTAGCTTTGAAATAGTTTAAAATAGGATTAAAGATATTTGCAAAATGCTTGAACATAGAGCTTTATTTTTAATACATTACAATAATGCATTTCAATTGCACGAAAAGGCATTTTTCCTTAATTAACTATACGTAAAATAATATAAAACCATGAATTTAATTGTAAGCTAAAACTAGTTTTAATTGTAAAAATAGCATCAAAGATTTTTACAATAAAATTTATAAATATATTTATATTTAAATAAAATTCTTTATAATAATGTATTTAAATGTTATTTAAATAGAAAGGATTCTTTTATTCAAAGGTTTCCAAATGAATTTGTCACGACAAGATTTATGTAGTGAAGTAGATGGAAGTCAATGTATTCAGTTTCGGCATTATCAGTCAAAATTGCTAATAGTCCATAATTGTATGCGTCGCTAAATTTTATCTGATGAAAATAGGCTCACACAGAAGACCAAGAGCTGTTCAAGCCAGTTGAGAACAATGAATTCTTGGATTTATTTTTAATTAACGTCAAACCACGTTTGTTAATTCATCCCCGCACAAATAGGTGTAAATTTAAAAACTTACACGGCAAGCAAATAAACAAACAAGATGGAGAGGGTTGCTACAAAAGAGCCAAGTTCTGTGAAACAAACATGATAACACTTACATCCACACATACAAGTAAACATATCCCCACATACAAGCACACACATCCTCACATACAAGTAAACACATCCCAAAATGTAAACACAACTTGTTTCTAGCATTCAATTTAAAATTGAATACTAGAAACAAGCGGCAACGAATGGAGTGGCCTGTCATTGATTCCTCTTGAAATGGCATTCTACCAAGAGTCTATTTGTTGACTCACGCCTTTAGCAGAAATGAAATGACTTTTCAAATATATTTATAACGTAAGCTAATTGGATTAATGTTATTAGGGTATTGATAGGCTTTGACTGATAAATTTTATTCTAGATTGAATTTTATTAAACTAACCTCAAAACAAGTGATACACCATTTAATTTAAACTTTATTATACTGGTTCAGAATATGTTGAATACTTCTTTCTACCTATCTCTATGCAACCTTTTTATTTGTTTCATATCATAATAAACAACAAATACAGCATTCTTAACTATAAACTAAACAAATAATCAGGAGGAGCATAAGCTCTGTGAGGTAATACAGCCAGTAGCAATTACAAAGAATAACAATTAAGCTTACTAATTGTCTTCTGTGCTACAGAATACTGTAGTACCTATGGCAACCATATTCATTCACTTTTGCGCTCTAGTTTTAGACTTATTGCTAAAATTCATTAAAATTACGATACTAACTTTTTCTACGGTGTCTATTGCCATCGTGTTGCATATGTAAAAGTCATGTTCATTTAAAATTGTAATGACAGAACATTCTGCTGTCAGAAGGAGATAAATTGTAAAGTAAATTCAATTCGAAAATAAGAATAACATTGTCTAGAAACATAGTTTGACGAGAAATGAGATCTAAACTCTTGTGTCATGAGCCCCTGAATATTGAATTCATATCGCATTGTCTGTTCAGCTTAACAAAGTCTTTCTTGTTCTTGCTGTGGGCTGTGGGATTGGCCAGTGCCAGACGTGAAGCGAAAACAAGTGAAAATAATTGAATTGTGATATGAAACATTGGGGAAATCCTCTGACGTTAAAATAAATCAGCATATTTGGACTCTTTCGGCTGTGAATAAAGCTTTCCGGAAAGGAAATAACGATGTCCGACGATGGGATGTGAATGTATAGCAAGCAATTGTATGAATTAGAAGATATTATAGAAAAAGCAATGGAAGAGATGATAGGAAAATTACTTCACCATACATAATACTTGGTTTATATAATGAAACTGTAATTATCATTTTTATTGGATAATAAAAATGATAGATATCAACAAAAATGTTGATATCAATCAATTTTTATTACCGCATGTTTAAACCGTTAGACATTTTAATTCATTTTCCGTGTAGCCAGTCTTGTGGAATTCCGAGATTTTACTTTCAGATAAGAGCGGCTGGGATTCGAACCCACGAGAGTTCAATTCACCTCATTTAACACTTCACGACGTAATCTTCCGCGACTCTATAACCACTACGCTAATGGGACATGCCACGAAGCATCATACACAGTCTTTACACCGAAGAATTTGGCATAGATGAAATGTTCTGTATCGCTAAAATAAGAGGCAATCCAATATGCAAGAACAATAAGTGCTGAGCCGGTAGGCATTTGGTACTACAACGGATCCGTAAGTACAGGGTTCCAATTCAGTGTTCTCCAAGTTACTGATATTATACCGAGCAGGAAACTGACGTTAAACTTTGCATTTAGCTTTAGCTTATAAGTATACATCCCGTATGTCTGCAGTAAACATTTTCTCTTTAGTCTAATGTACATGTACTATAGAAACAATACCAGCATTATTAAACGCTGCAGTAAGTTTATGTTAACGGTATACCTTACATAAAATGAATTATTAGTAAAGGAATAAGAATAGTTACTGCGTGTCTTAGACCTGCGTTTCAAACAGTGCACTTGAGAGAAAACCTTCCAAGATAATTTAGAAACGCAAGCCTCATATATGAGTCAGTTATATATTCATGTTGAGCCGAGAAGGGACATGCCGGTGGGTCAGGGAGCAGAAGGGGGGGGGGGGTATGGAATATCCCAGAGTCCTGATTGAGCCTCCTATGATTTCTTTTGACTCGTAAGTATTCCAATTCCGACTTCCTCAATCCATCTTACATCTGACACTTGAGTTCTTTCTGTTGTCGCCAATTTGCGCCGCCAGCTTTCTGCTCTACGCAGCTTTCATTTCTCGCTGTACAATTACTCATTCTGTTGGGGAAAAATTGAGCAAGAAACCGAGAGGAAATGCAGTTGTGACATAGGATTCAGGATTGGCATATTTGGCATGAACATATTTCAGATTTCTCATCGGTATATTTCTTAGAAAACTTTAATTTTTCTCCAAATTGTACAATCATCCTGTTATTTATGCAGCTCCATCAAGATTTAATCCGAGATTATATACAATCGCTAGCAGAGCTTACTGGAAGGGTTTGCTGAATGCGTAGAATTTCAACTTTAAATGTAAAAACTTCATTAGAAAACAGTTACGGAGCATAAGAGAGCTACAAAATATGTGACAAGGCTCAAATACTATAGCTATATAAGGAGTTTTATGTCTATATCTGCAAAGGTCAACAAGTATGGACAGATTTGGTAAAATAAATAGGTATTTGTCACATATGTAGCAGTAGCATAACATATATATAATATATATATATATATATATTATATATAGAAAGAGAGAGAGAGAGAGAGAGAGAGAGAGAAAGAGAGAGGGAGAGAGAGAGGAAGAGAGAGAGAGAAATTAATTTTATTGCGCAATTCACAGTAATTTCAAGCTTATTTGCTTTGTTTATTTATTTAGCGGTGTCTCCTTCAAATCTCCCAGATACACCAGTAGACCTCCCTTCATGAGCATACACCTTAACATTAATTCATTAACATTTTCATTAACATTATCATAAACATTATCATTAACATTATCATTAACATTATCGTTACTACTATCGTTAATATTATGAATTCATTAACATTATCTTCGTTTAGTTTCAGGTTTTTTTATCAATTCAATAATTGGAAGTCACTGATATGTTTTCTAGATAAAATTAATTCGACTTCTTTTTTTACTCTATCTTATTTTTTTCTATCTGGATTTTTGTGAGACGCGAATTGTTGTGCTTATACGTTTGCATTTATAATTTCCTTACATGTATATTTACATTATACTTACATTACACATTAACGAATTGATTTGATAACTAATTCGTATGCTACATTAAAGAGAAATGCAAGAATATCCTCCTCATAGAAATATGGAGGAGTTACCATCCATAGACCTGCCAGTGGGCATTGCACTAAGAGAGAGAGAGAGAGAGAGAGAGAGAGAGAGAGAGAGAGCGAGAGAGAGAGAGCGAGAGCGTGGGAAAGTGGGTGATACATACACAATTATTGCTCATATTATTCAGAATGCAACTATTTTTAAAAGGTCTTTATATATATTATTGCAATTAGATTCGAAATAATTTCTCTTTGCATAATTGTTACAAGTTACAACTACTAGTTCTTTTATTTTAATTGCTTGATGCAAGTATTCATTCTAAGCGATAATATTATTTGCAAATGCATTGCATGGCTATTGGATTACATTTCCTCATTACGTTTTATGAGCTATTCCGCGTACGAATGCAGCTTGCCTAAAGGCTGGCCGAGAAGCCAATTGTCGAGAACATATGATGAATTGCAGACTGATGATTGCTGGTTACTCTGAATTACTTCCATTCACACGACCTATCACTTTCTCACACATCCATAACACGACCTCCGCAATTTTCCTTCAGCGAATCCATTAGTGGCACCAAATTATCATCCATTGTTGTAGTTGTCGCTTTTCCGAATCTCCCATCATCATAATAATTGATGTAGATTCTAGTTTGAGACACTGGATTGAGTAGCTGAATGGCTAGATAATGCAGCTTTTTCTGTATTATACATGTAGATTCTCAAACTGCTGGTCTGAAAGAATTGGATTGCCTTCGAAAGGTTGAATATTGTAATAATCAACTCTCCGCATTTACTTACACTACACTGCATTTACTAATACATGCAAATGTATTGCACTTCATAAATATTACTCTAAAATAGAGGCCTATTCAACGCCAAAGCCAAAGCCAAGTTGAACGTCCGTTTATTGCTGGATAGCATGTCAGTGACCGGAAGGCACTGAATTTGAACGCTGCTCCTACTGCTCCGATGTAGAACAACATAACAATAAGCTACTGGTTCAGTTCAACACCAGCGTCAGGCTCAGTGAATTAGACTATGATTCAGTGGAATTTCTGCTAATGTAGGGGGACTGGGCAAGGTCTCCCTAATAAAAAATAAAGATTACGTGCTTAATTGACATTACTTTATGAGTTTATTTTTCACACCAGATGACTTGCGCAAGATAAACAATTTCTACAATTTTCAGCTGTGTCCCTTTCATGAGAGAGAATCCTTCATGTATTAAAAACTGGAAAGGTGGAACGCATAAAAATGTCATAGCTTTAGCCATTATTGACCACACATTTAATGTGACATTTTTCATTGTTCAAGTTAAATTAGAACGTCTTAGGTTGTTCGCCTTCTTCTAAAAGTGTATTATAATTTTGTTCCTATTGCACTAGCCTGTATGACAGCTTCCAACTATGTCTTTAAATGTAGCGCATTCCGGGCGAAGATGTTGACCCTGCGGCCGATAAATCATTGACATGTAAATGAGGGAGATTATCGACCAATCCGTCCATTAGCCGTTGAACCATCCCGTTATGATTCACGTCCTATGTCTAGCTACCTACTGCGTGGAAGATGGAGCCCTGATTTTAAATGGCTGATCCATTAACGAAAGAACTAATCTCTCTCCACACTGTACACGAAATAGTAGGTCCGATGCATATATTTTTACTCAATATCTCTACTAGATCCTAAAAAAAGAATTTGATCGACGAATAAGGTAATTCCATTTCGGAGGTTAAGCCTTTAAAAGTATTATATGGCTAAACATATTAGTAAATTTTAATAATATTATAAAATAATTTACAAAGTACAAGTTAATAGAATATATTAGCAAACAAAAATTAAAATATTAAGTAATATATAATAGTTAATTATAATATAATTATATATTTTATTATACTATAATTAAATATATAACAGTTAATTAATTATGTTTTGTTAAAGAGATTTGTCAAATGACTAAATGCAAGTTTGATAATAAGTTGATTGATGAGTTAATTAGGCGAGATCATTACATATAAATGAGGTGATGAGGATGGATGTGATGTGATGATGAGGATTAATGTGATGAGATGATGAGGATTAATGTGATGAGATGATGAGGAGTGATGTGATGTGATGATGAGGATTGATGAGATGTGATGATGAGGATTGATGAGATGATGAGGATTGATGTGATGTGATGATGAGGATTGATGAGATGATGAGGATTGATGAGATGATGAGGATTGATGTGATGTGATGATGAGGATTGATGAGATGATGAGGATTGATGTGATGTGATGATGAGGATTGATGTGATGTGATAATGAAAACTGATGAGATGATGAGGATTGATGTGATGTGATTATGAGGTTTGATGTGATGTGATGATGAGGATTGATGTGATGTGATTATGAGGTTTGATGTGATGTGATGATGAGGATTGATGTGGTGATGAGGATTGATGTGATGTGATGATGAGGATTGATGTGATGTGACGATGAGGATTGATGTGATGAGATGATGAGGATTGATGTGATGTGACGATGAGGATGGATGTGATGAGATGATGAGGATTGATGTGATGAGATGATGAGGATTGATGTGATGTGACGATGAGGATTGATGTGATGTGACGATGAGGATTGATGAGATGAGATGATGAGGATTGATGTGATGAGATGATGAGGATTGATATGATGAGATGATGAGGATTGATGTGATGATGATATGACGATATGAGATATAGAGACATGGAGATATGAGGTTATTATTTGATTGATAACGTAAAATGATGATATGAGACGATTAGGCGATTGAATACAAAATGATGAAGTGGTGATAATCGATGAAATGATGAGATGATAAGCTGCGATAATGATATGATATGTCGAGACTATGAAATGATTAATGAGTTGAAGAAATAAGATGAGCAGATAGTGCTAATTCATTAAAAATTATTTAGAAGCTCACTGGGTTAAGCAGATACTATCTGGGATATGCAAGAAAACGCTGCACTTATACTGCACATGTGAGATATATTTTAATATATTAAGGCATATTTTGTAAATCAGGAAAAGAACAACACATTAGTCAAATTCTTAAGAAATGAGTATTCAAACGATCAAAAGTGAGCTTCTAAGATTCTATATCACTTAAATAAAGTGGAAATTGAATTATATAGTAAATAATTAAATATTGTTTTAGTTTTGAAGCAATTGTGAAATTATATGGTTGAAAATAATCGAAAAATGCTATTGTATTTAGAAATGCAAACGACAGACGAGAACTCAACATTTCCCATGATATAGACGAAATGCTTCGAATTGCTGGTACTATAATGGCTTTCTTTTAATAATCTCGTATTTAGTATTGGTAAATTGTAAAATTCAAAATGTAAATATTGATCTATCGCTTTCACTTTTCTTTCCTAGTAAATAACATAAATTATAAGCCGAAATCAGTCAATCATTGAATCAATCAACCACGTTCCGGCTAATGCGCTCATATGGATGAAAGAAGATTTCGCAATTTCAATTCAACCGCAAGAATTCACGATCAAGACTTAATTGCATCCTCTTCTTTATTCAGTCCTTCAGCCATACTTCACATTTATCATAATTTCAATGAGATCTGATGTATATGCTACCCTTTCATAATGCATCGAATGCTTTAACTTACTCTCTGCAGCACGTCTATAAACATTCATCAGAAGTCGCTATATAGGCATATCGGCAGAAAGAAATTTAAAGGAAATCTAATAGTAATCTAAAGAAATTACAAAATACAAAATGTTTGGCTAAATGATACATCTTTACGTTGTTTTCGCTTTCTTTGATTCCATCATAGACAACCGCGACGGGATTAATCTATTGGTCGATAGCGTGTCGTTTGGAGAACATTAAAATACACAATGATTTTGAGATATTAAAAATTGAACCTGTTTTTATACCACCACAAAGAGGTAGAGGGAAGGGGAAAGAGAGAAAGAGAGAGAGAGAGAGATATAATGAGAGAGAACATAATAGTTGAAAAATTGTAAATATAGTAGGAAGCATAACAGTTGGAAGTAGTTGAAATTGAGTATAATCAATAAAAATCGTATTTCTTACAGTGTTTATCAGATGGATAAGACATTATTAATTCTTACTTTGACTCTTTGTACGTAGTATTCGTTTGTGAGTTGTGTAATATATCTATGTAGTGATAAAAAAGTTGTGTCTTTTTGGTTTATTTATTGTTTTCATTGCTTTTTGTTTGCAGAAGTTACATCACAAAGCAAAGCTGGTAAAGATAAGTTTAACGTCTGTTTCCTCACTCGAAAGCGATATCAGTGACGGGCGAGCCCAGGATTTGAACCCCACATAATACTGATCCGCGGTCGAGTGTCTAAAACAACAAACTACAAACGAAGCTCAATAGTATTTTATTATTGTTTAGAAAAATGTTGTTTTTGTTTTTTTGTCTTTTTTGTGTTTTTATTCGTTATTTTAAAGAAAAAACAACGGTTTAAACCACATTTGCCTTAAAGCAAGCTCACATTTCTATGTGAACGTTTCGTATTGGCTCTGATTGTTTTTGTGAGGGGAACGTTGAAAGGAGTGCTTGTCTATTTATATAGTATTAGATTTACTGATTTATTCTAAGTGATGTTGGATAAAGCCTTTTTGTGAAGAGATTTGCTTGATTATCTAGGCAGTGCTCTTTATGGAGCGCGAAAGCAGGCTGTGAGTATGACTACGTACCTTGGACCCGCCATGTGATGAAACGCAATAGAGAAATATTGATTGATGGATACTTAAATTAATGAAGGAATATCACTAGCTAGTATTTCTCTTACGCTTCATAGCAACGAAAATGCCTTTAGAAACAGAATTTGAATCACATTAGGCCTACATGTCGTTTTAGAAATAGTTGCCACTAAAATCATATTTATTTATTCTTTTCTTATAATATGAGTTTAATATGTTGCTATTTTAATCTTTATGTAATTTATTTTTATACTCTATTGTAATTCAGCAGAAATCATACTGCCGGATGGCATCCAATTTCACGGACCCAAAGATTTCTGCATAACAGAAAAGTTTCAAGCTCGTTGTTCAATGGACGGTAACGATCACGTGATCCTGATGACGTCAGCACGCTATGGACGCATGCGCATTGGGAGGTAAACAATTTAATTGTTTATTGAACGCTGGAAATTAAATAGCATCATATTGTTATATAATGCTAAAATATAACCAGAATGAAATTGTTAGCTAATAAATAGACAAATAAATAACATTTTTATAAAACAATATGCAGTCGTATCGAGTACCCTCAAGTAATGTTCTTATTGCAAAATTTTGAAAGAAAATCTTGCATTAATTACATTTTACATGACTTGCTATCCTAATTCGTATACTGCGACTTACAACACTGCAGCAAATTTGCTATATAAAGACCGCTGTGTTTAAGCCTACTTGTTATGACGGATATAGTCTGTACTTTACTTGAAAAGTTACCTAATAAAAATCCCATAATTAATTACATGGAAATCAGAAGAGTTAGTCGCATTTTTTTATCTAAGGCCAATAATGCTAATTTTTGTGATAAAGATTAGTGAAAACTCTACCACATTTATATATGTTCATTTATATGTATATGAAAGAGTTATGCGGGATTTAGCGCACTTGGTTTAATTGCGCGCAAATTATCGAAGTTAAGTTGTATCGACCTCGGTTTGTACTTTGTGTGTGACCACCTTGAAAGACATAGTGTTGACAGTTTAGGAAGGAAAAAATTCCAGGCTGATGGAAGGTTATTCTTAAAGCTGCGCCGGCTGCAATTGACGCCATGAAAAGGCAACGATTGCTAATAACCATGTAGAGGAAGGAGGAAAAGGGCCTTAAATAAGCATCCGTGCTTCCTGAGCCAGTGTCGTTATGTTATGTTATGAAGCTAAGATTAAAGAATCTGCTTCCTACAGAAATCATACCAGAGGCGGTCACGATGCCCTAATTTGTTAAGATTCACTTGCCATAACTTGGACGAACATTCAACGGGAACTTGGTGTGGTATTCAGTTCTCTAGTCTGTATTTATACTTACATGTGGAAACTGCGTTCACTCTTGCAGATGTACATGCAGCTGTTACCCTAATAATATTAATAATATAATACTACATTCATTCACTGCAGGAATGTCTTTTATTAGTGTATTATCACAGAAGCTCCTACAGAGTTTTTGAATTGCGAGGAAGTCAAGCTCGCTATCAACACAGCCGCATAACAATTATGAACAAAATATAATTAAGATTAGAAATAAAAGTCGCGTAAACCAGAAAATTCCTCTTTCTCTCCTATTTCTAACTCTCTCCTATCTTTGTCCCTCCCTCCCTCTCTCTCTCTCTCTCTCAGTGTCTCTTTTTCCTTTCTCTATCTCTCTCTGTTTCTTCTCTTGATTAAATCTCTCTCTCTCTCTCTATTTATATATATATATATATATATATATATATATATATAATACATTAGACCTACATATGATACTAAACCATCTGATTATATAATTTATTTAAAAATTATTTAATTAATCTTACGGAAAACAGGTGTGTCAAGACGGATTTCGGATTCGTTGGATGTCAGGCGGACGTCCTGACCTCGGTAGATCTGAGATGTTCTGGACGCCGCCAATGTTCCATCACTGTCCCGGATCCTCTGTTTGAGCAATCCGGTGGATGCAATGAGGAATTTAAGTCCTACCTGGAAGCCACCTACGTCTGTCTGCCCGGTGAGAGTTCTATGCAATGTTACGAGATACTGTTACTATTTATTATTATTATTTTTAATGCCCTGGGCTGTATAGGGACCCGAGCTAAAAATTAGATAAAAGATACTTTATTTAATTAGAAGTTAAAAAAAATGAGGCGATTAAAAAATTCCTCTACACTCTGAGAAGCCGCATTAGCCAAAGTACCACGGAAACAGACAGCATTGAATCGCTGGAGAGCAATAGACAGTCATAATAATAATAATAATAATAATAATAATAATAATAATAATAATAATAATAATAACAATAATAATAATAATAATAATAATATTTCCTCTTTCACTCCTATTTCTAACTCTCTCCTATCTTTGTCCCTTCCTCCCTCCCTCTCTCGCTCTCTCTCTCTCTCAGTGTCTCTCTTTCCTTTCTCTCTCTCTGTCTCTTCTTTTTATTAAATCTCTCTCTCTCTCTCTCTCTCTCTCTCTCTCTATATATATATATATATATATATATATATGTGTGTATATATATATATATATATATATATATATATATATATATGTATATATATATACTCATTGTTGCTGTCTAAATACATAATTTACGAAATTTTGATCTCAAAATGACATTAGGCCTACATACAACCATGTATTAACACTTATTATAAATATTTAACTGTCGTTACTTTTAAAATTACAAGATGCTGACGTATTAGAATTTTATTTAAAATATCAAGCTTCAATATTTAAAAACAAAATAATAATAATTATAGATAATTATTAATATTTTTAAGATTGTTATTACTATTATTATTATGATTATTATTATTATTATTCTCCTTGTTATTATGCTGCAATTAAATTCATTAGGCTTCCAAGAAAAAAACTATACTTTAGCAAACTTTATGTATGTCTTTTTCAAGATTAACCTTTTCTAAAAAAAGACAACGAAATAGTAAGTGAATAGCTGTTTTTGATTAGTTTATATGCAATACTTTGAAAATAATTTGCGTCGTAGGCCTACTTTATAAAACTAAATTAGTGCTAATTTATTTAGTTAATTTAGTTTGCAGTTTTAAGTAGAATAAGTGAATGCATAGTACTTGCTCTACGTGGTACTTGCTCTACGTAGTACTTGCTCTACGTGGTACTTGCTCTACGTAGTACCTGCTCTACGCAGTACTTGCTCTACGCAGTACTTTCTCTACGTAGTACTTGCCCTACGTGGTACTTGCTCTACGTAGTACTTCTCTGCGCAGTATTCTATGTAGTACCGATACTCCATATTGTACTTACTCTACGTAGTGCTTACTCTACGAAGAGAGAGGGAGAGAGAAAGAGAGAGAAAGAGAGAGAGAGGGGGAGAGAAAATGCATGCAACGTTAAACTACCCACTGATTCTAATCCAAACTATAAACAAAATCAACAAATTAAATTGACACATATTTATTTTGACTCGTGTCCAAAATTGCGATTGTCTAAATTGTTAAACAGTTGCAGGACCAATGACGCACAGATGTATACCAGGAAGTCAATCAACCATTCAGGTCTCTCAATTCAGCCCAGGATACATTTCAAATGTAGCCACTGAGGAAACAGGAATCTGTGGCACGGACGTATCGCCGTGGATCATCGTAGGTCCGCCTGGTAGCAAGATCAAACTTACTCTCTACGATTTCTCCTCCCTATCATCAGATTCCTCTCTTCGAGGAGGTGTCTCCACCAAGGTTTGTCATCACTACGGGATCGTGACAGAGGCGGAGCGAACACAGCGTCACGTGATCTGTGGGCGGGGCCAGAGAGTGATTGACGTGTATGAATCTGTAACAAGCTCAGTAGAGGTGAAGTTATTTCATCAGAAGCAGAAGCATGAGGATAATAAATGGTACTTCCTCATCAGATATCAAGGTAAGTGCAACCTATTACGTGTCAATTATGGTAGAAGGTAGACTATTTAATAAATAATAATAATAATAATAATAATAAAGGTTTAACGTCCGTTTCTTCATACAAGGATGATGGTAGGGACGACGTATTCTCTGAATGAGTCTTTCTTTTATGCAGAGAACACATTTATTAAATAGCATGCTTAATTTACTCAATTGGGCAAATAATCTGCAATTTTGCAATCAATTTTACCTTCAATGGTTACCTTATGTTAGCGATATACATGTATGACAATTGTACACATTCACCAGTTTTGGTTAAGTATGGTTTTAGTATTAGAGCTACCGATTTACCTTAGCAACAAAATGGTTCTACTAAATTTAGAAATGAAATGCGGAGTTAAGGTGTAGAAAACGGTATAACTCTCGACTTTCACTGAATGTATTTCAAAGATCTCAGCAATTGCGTAGAATTAGACCAAAAATAGGCCTTGAAATTTATAAGATAATCAGATTTCAGGTACGAAAGTTATGAATAACTAACTTCAGATTTGTCATTTTTACACATTCGGAATATATATATATATATATATATATATATATATATATATATATATATATATATATATATACATACATATATATCTACATGCATAAATTGTATATATATATATACATATATATATATATATATATATATACATACATACATATATATCTACATGCATAAATTGTATATATATATACATATATATGTATATATATATATATATATATATATATATATATATATATATATATATATATATATATATATATATATATACGTGTATAAGCAAATACTTTCTGCACGTAGTTTCAGGATGTTCTGATCCTGAGCTGGGACCTAACGTCTGGTTGAAGAGATCCGGAGATACAGCCACCGTGGGTTGTACTGGAGACGACAAGTGGCAGTGGACTCTAAACTGTGTAGATGGAAAATGGATTGGACAAAATCCATCAAACTGTTCCTTAAGTAATAATGTAATTTTATTTCGAGATACAGCTATAGTTGAATGATCATATATACATGTGTATATATATATATATATATATATATATATATATATATATATATACATGTCTATATATACATGTATACATATATATACATGTATATATATAATATATATACACATATATATATTATATATATAGGTATATATATATAGATATATATATATATATTTATATATATATATTGGTTATGCTAATAGTTATCAGAGGCCCTATATGGAGATCATTGAATCTATTGCATATACTACTTCGTTATCTATTTGTTTTATTAAAGTAATAAATTATTTTTCACGAGATATAGCTTATCAGATCTATGATGTAGGATTGCTCCTTCCGATAAAACGTGTACTTTTCTTTAATTTATTGCGTAATTGAATTTTTTACACTTACAAAAATGAATAAAATATCATCCTTTCTTTGTAAATAAATACATGCATGCAAAACAATTATATGCAAGATGCAAGCTAATCCATTTAGCATATACATGTAAATTTGATTAAGGTACGTGAACTGAAATTGATGTTTCTGCTGCTACGTTTTATGTTAAGCTCGTTGCACGATTGAATAAATAAAATTAAATTTTCTGTGGAAATCTAAATTTTCGTCACTAAGGCACACTTAGGCCTATGGTTGTATTTTAGCACTTACATGTGCATAGCTCTTTTCGAAATCGTAGTAATTATTGTGTTCTTAGCATCTATATTGAAAATTTACACATCTAAATATATTTTATCACTATAAACCTTTAAGGTGGAATTAATTTTCTTAATATTATATATTGGTTTTACTAGACCAGATACTTTACAAAGGGTTAATGTGAAAATAGCTAAACGGCTAAAGAGCTAAATATCTCAAGTTGTTGATAAGAGTGATTTATTTAATGATGTATGGCAGGTGCGTTGAGGTCAGGTATCATAAGCCGAATTGGTTCAAGCACACATATCTTCTCTCTTCCATTCGGTAAGATTCACTTGGATATCATTTGCATATTTCAATGTAATGTATGCTTAGTTCAGAGCGATAGAAACTGATGATGATGATGATGTTAATGAAGATGATGCTGATGATTGTGATGATGATGATGGTGGTGGTGATGAATGGTGACGCAGATGATGATGACGATGATGATGATGACGAAGACGACGACGACGATGATGATGATGATGATGATGGTGATGTTGATGGAGATGGTGAAAATGTATATGTAAGTTATTATAGCTGTTGTCTTATGCATGTACGTATAGTGAAGATGATGATGATGATGATGTGTATATTTTAATTTATCTAACTAGATATCTCTATGGCTATCATTGCTGGACTGGCGTTTATTGTTGGCGTCACAGTTTTCACAGTTGGCATTGTTCTTATCAAACGGTGAGAAAATTTTGCAACTAACCTTACTAACAACATACATGTACATCTACGGTAATAATAATAATAAAGGTTTAATGTCCGTTTCCTCATACAAGGATGATATCAGGTACTTAATTATATATAGACGAATCGCTTGTATATATAGTTTGTATGTATAGATGCATACTCAATACATGGCTTCAAGGCCGTATTGCACTGTTTCACATCAAACGTTTACTTTATACTAATTTCTATATTCGTCTAGATGACCCTTTCATGTTCAATTATTTTGAAATCTTTCAAAGAGTGAGTATGACCACAATTTATTTTCTAAGGTGCTTAAAATAATATTAGTCTATGGATTTTTTGTCGTGTAACGAATCTACGTACATGTCTATCAGTAAACTTAACCTGTCTGATTAGGTTTAATTTCAGAATTAGGTATGTACATGCATTTTTATAGGCTAACTAATTTTTCAATTTGCAAAACATTACTCTTGGATATTTTATCTATGTACATATAAGTCCTATTGTATTTCAGAGTACCCTTTATATCAACTTAATTTGTGTTTTTGCAAGCATCTTGCACATAAATAACCATATAATCATCAGTAACCAATCTTTTGATAATTAAAGGCCTTTAAGATTTTCTGAAATATTATCTTCAATCCAGAACAAATCGGTGCTATAGGTTCATAATCGTCACTAGTCATTTTTCGCTTCTCAATCAGCCAATCAGATCATACCGGCATGGTGGTATTTGTTCACGTGGTGGTTCAGACCATTTGGCAAAAGTGCGACTCCCGCTAAAGTTTCAACCTCCCCAGTTTTAACCTCACCCATACGAAAAAGCCCAGATGACAGCCCTGACAAGCTTTCGACCCTTCAAGATCCACCCTTGGTAAATGTAACAAATGCAACCCTACATACCGGTATTGTAACTGTTTTTCAAGTAATGCTATATAATTTATCGAATGCTTTCGCCTAGTTTATTAATTCATTTAGATTATTAGTACTTTCATTCTATTTGTTGCAGTCGCTCACTAGTACTAGTAACACTAGTCAATATTTATAATTATTTTAGGTTTATAAAATGTTTCTCTCATTTAGTCCATGATTTGCTTGCTTGTTTCTTCGCAAGATGTCACAAGAGGACCAGTGAGATTGCAATATAATATCATCTTCACATTTTTAGTCTAATTACTCAAAACGACCTTTATGGATTCTGCACTTTCAATGAATAATCTATTTGAATAATCTATTTGAATAATAGAATAATTGCCTAATGACGGGATTGCTTAATCTCGATTGATTATTCTAGATTAATCAATCACTAGTTACTGTTATTCGTTACTCTTATTTGTTACCCTTATTAGTTACTCTTATTCGTTACTCTTATTCGTTACTCTTATTCGTTACTCGTATTCGTTACTCTTATTCGTTACTCTTATTCGTTACTCTTATTTGTTACTCTTCACTCAATGACTAACTGGAACATTTTCCCAGGAAGCGCTACAGTGCCGCTCAAGGAGCCAGATCTCCGTACGGTGGAAGAGAGAGCCAGTCGAGATCCACAGAGGCGGATCCCACGGGACGCTATCGTGCTCAGAGCGCGGAGCTGGAACATCTTAACCAACCGTTCGGCTACGGGTCCAAGATTCCCTTTCAAGAGGGTGACGCAGAGTTTGACTGCAGCCACCCCAAATCTCCTTATTCCCCCACCCAACGGTACACATCGGGGGAGAGCGACTACGCCTACGTGTGGGATGATCCACCCCCACCCTTTCCAGGGGGTGGACAGGGAAAGTCTCCGGGTGACCTAAGTGCAATGGAAGCCGAATTAGGCGGCGTCGATAGCGGACTGAATAAGAGGATGCAAGGATCTGTGGTCCGAGATGGAGTTTTTAGAGAAGGAATAGATTGCTGTGGAGACGTAGCACCTTCTCAACAAATAATTGGGGATGGGCCCCCCTCACAGCAGCGACAAAAGGGAACACAACTACAAAAGACAGTCAATCAAGGGGGATACGAAAAACCTGGAAATTTTAGTTCAAATCAGGGACAGTCAGGAAAACCGGCTTACATAATGTAATTAGTTTTGTTAACTAAACTTAGTTTCATGCTCAAATTAATAATAAAACATCCAAACAAAATTGTTAAACTTGATTAAACTTAATTAAGCTAAATAAAACTTAAAACTTTCAAACAATTAATACTAAATGGTAAAAATACAGCATTCTGCGAACAGAAAAATACACAAAAATATGAGAGTTTTAAACACTTGGATGCAAATCTTCATTTTAATAAATTGTATGCAAAATGCAGCTGTTGAGGTGGTTAAAATATTTCAGAGAAGGTCATGTCACACGCACACATTGAAAACGTCATTTATTAGATCAACATTATGTTGTACGTTCATCATATTTTCAATTAGGTTTAGGCCTACTTATTATTTATTGTGTTGCATTAATCTTGTTGCATTAATTTACATTTAAGTGTTACATTACTTATTACAATTATCTCTAAGATGACAGACTTACGAAATACAGGTTTATTTTGATCGAAATGTACATGTATTACTTTCCAAGGGAAATATATAATATAAAATTACAGTCAATCAATTTAAAATTTGAGTTAAATTAGTTTTATATCAAAAACATTTAAATCTATTTTCTGTATACTGTTGTTCTGCAAATAGTGAAGAAATGATTTAATGCCGATTTCAAGCCAACCTTTGTACTAAATTGCCTAACGGATATAACATGTGGTATTAAAAGTGATAGATATCAACATAGTTGATCATTTCACTATAATGTGTGTTATTATTATTATTATTGTTATTATTATTACTACTAAATTTTTAAAAAATTAAATCTATTATATTCGCCGGATCTTAGATTGCAATAAATTATGATTTAAATTGAACAAATTTTAATCATTTTAAGGAAACATGCATTTTATCAATTTGAACAGTTGCAATGTCAGTTTTTTAGATTTTTGTATTGACCTAGTGTTGTAATATTTCATTAATTAAGTAATTTTTTTTCTCTAATTTACTACAACTTGTATCAATAAGAATTGTATAAACAAAAATCACGTCATTAGCGGCAATTAATACTAAACTATATGACAATATGTTACTGGATTTTATGATGACAGGTTAGAAACTTTTCACTCTAAACTACATGTATATAACGTCATATTACTGGACTACAGTATGTGATGACAGTTTTGAAACATTTGACATTAAACTATATGACATTATATTACTGAAATATGTGATAACAGTTTTGAAATATTTGACACTAAACTATATAATGGTTTGCTACTGGACTATGTGATGACACTTTAGAAACATTTTACTCTAACATATATGACATTATGTTACTGAAAGATGTGATGACATCGTTCGATGTGATACATTCGACACTAAACTATACGAACTTACTGCACTTAAATTGTGCTTCTGTTATTATATAAAATGTAAGAAAATTGTTTTTTCTTTTAAATTTGCCTAAACTGGAGCTCCATTAAAATCTATTTTTCACAAATAAAGCTATTAAAAAGATAGCTTAATTATTCCTCTTTTAAAATATCGGTATTTTCATAATTTTGTTTTGTAAGTATCTGATAAAAAATCAAAACGAGCAGTGTCGACCAGTTGACACAGGTTATCATCATTAGCTGAAAACCACAACCGTTCTAAACTACAACTTCGATATTTCTGTTAGAACATTTCGGAGATAAAAATAACAAACAATGCGCAGAAGTGACGTAAGCTTGACAGATAAAATGTGAGGGTAAGATTATAGTTCAGGTATCCAATAGCTTTAACAACAAAGTTCCAGAATTCCTGAGTCTGGACATGCCTCTATTGCAGTAGTTGGATAATCCGAAGTGTCTTTGGGATAGTCTTTAGGTAACGGTCCTTTCTTTGAACATATCAACTGGGATGATTTTAACTATATGATGATATATTTAAGTTCAAGATATGATTATGCATTGTAATATTAGCTATTTTAAACTAATTTTTTCTTGCTGATTCTGTGCATTAAATGTTAAGCATGAGCAATTTGATTATGAAATATTGATGCTTCTGTGTGACAGTAAATTTCATTAAAATGCTCTCTGTCGCTTTAAGCTACAAACTATTAACTATTCGATTTATATTTAGAACTCAATCTGCTTGTGGAACAGTTAACTATATGATTTTAAATAAAGTAATATAAGATTTGTTTGATCAAGCTTTATCGAATATTGATTTATTTTATTGAACTGACTTCTTGCGTATCGCATTTGTTTTCTCAGATGATTAAAATTGCCTCGGAATAATTTGTTCATAAATAAACAAAAGGCTCGTTAACGTTTCTCTATCAAAAGATATGAAAACTGAAATAAAAGTTAAGTATACATGTAACTATTAAAAAAATATTAACTAAATGTTAAGAGATAAGGAACAGTGCAAATAAGTGAGTCAAAATCGTAGTGGAGACAAGGATACATTATAACTTGTCAATTTTACATAGATATTGCCCATTTCAATCATTACGAGATATATTAACCACTATATTTATTTACAATGTGATAAGCTATGGAATCGACTTCTAACAAGTTGAAAATTTGGACGACTCTGTAAAGCAAATGACTCTGTAGAGCAAATGACTCTGTAGAGCAAATGACTCTGTAGAGCAAATGACTCTGTAGAGCAAATGACTCTGTAGAGCAATGACTCTGTAGAGCAATTCAGGAATAAATGTCGAATAATGTATTTGTAACATATAAATTAATCGATAATAAGCAGCTACATGTACCTAATTGTAGAGGGTTGTATGCACTCTAAATCTTTAATCCCATTTGCTATAACAAACCAATTAGTTAATTGAGTCTCGGATATTAAAATTAATGATTGTTTACAAGACTTGCCGATTTTAAGGAAGATATTCGGCTGTTTTGAAATTGCGTGAAAGCAGATTTTCAAAACTAATTTATTCATTTAGCTCAGTTTATTAGCACCTTACTTTACACTAGGCACATTCTGGAGAGTTTCCATGTTAGTGTTTTAGGTATCACAGTAAATTCAAGAGAAAATCAATAAAAAGTTATTATTGGCTCACAAGATGTCAGCATACCGAAGTTATTACCGTTAAATGTACACTCCCTAGCGGTTAAGTAGTATTCGCAATCTCTGGCACTGGTGTAGTACAGTGTACAGTAATTAAGTTCAGAGTGTCATTGTTCAATGAATTTCTCTAATAATTATTGTTGTCATTAGTCTTTTTCTAAATGATATGTAATTTTATTCTAATTCAAATGCTTAACTTGATCAACAATATGTTGATCAGATCTAGTGTTATAAAAATGTGAATAACATTTTAATTTTATTATTGCCTTACTTATAGATACTGTAAAATTAATTAAATTCAAGATCTATTCCAGAAATTCAGTTTTTTTTACATATAAACTTCATAATAAGTTGTGGCCGCATTTGTTTGCAATTTGAATCCTTAAGTAATTATGTTATTTATTCATGATATAATTTTCGAAAGCTCGGATTTTAATTTCATGAAAAGCTACTTTAGAGCAAATTATTTCATTTTCCGTGCTATTACGATTTCATTAAATTTTGAACAATATTATGTAAAACACCTGCAGTCCTGCACTCGTAACCGACTCCATCTACTGTCTGCAATGTAATGTTTAATACATGCAACTACTGCAAAATTCTGAAGACGACTAAGTAAATTCAAGTGGTCACTCAAATTTCAGGCTTCCTGAGATCTCGTCAGATTAATTTAGGCCAATCACATGCCTGGCTACTTGACTCACATAAAGGTCATCGAGAAATACTTGTAATTTGGCTTTTAATTGATTAATGGAGTGATTGATCCATTGATTGATTGATCAATAGAGCTCCAGAAGAAAGAATAAATGTTAAACCGCCTTTGTACTAATATCAAAAGAGTTTATCACCGACAGACCGTATGGAAAAATTTGAATCGACAATCGTGTCTGTTTCAAATTAATTCAAAAAGGAAGTAAATTATAGGTCTAATCTTGGGGTGGCCCTTCTCAGGGTCTAGGACCCGTGCTCTTATCATCATCATCATCATCATCATCATCATCATCATCATCACCACCATCATCACCATGATTATCGTCACCATCACCAACATCATCGTCATCATCACCAACATCATCGTCATCATCATCATCGTCCATGAATCTCATTTTAGCTAAGGTCTTGATTATAAAAATTATAGCAATTTCTGAAGCCTAAGCGCTCCCCAACCGAATGCTCTTACTGACGTTGGTTTGGATCTTAGTGCTGCAGTCCATTTACGACACGTGCAGTCTCTGATAATAACGCAGAAGTCGTAAGAATCTAAACCAGAATTTTAGCGTAAGTTTTCTGTCTCAAAAGCATATTAGTTACTGGTTGAGTACTTGATGAGAACTTTTAACATATTTTTATAAGATTTATAACCACATAAAGACGTCATGAATATCCAATGTCTTACAGTTTTTGTGACAAAAACTATTTTTGTTAGATATCTATTGTCGAAGACTAAATAATTAATTATTATCTTTTAAATCAAGTCTAAGAAAAATGAGTAATTGCACCTAAGGTGTGCTCTGATGTTTAGGCGATACTGTGAAAATTCTAAAGCGATAAATCGTAACCGCAATATTAAAGTGCCAGAATGGTTTTATTATTCACCTTAGATCAAAAATAATGCAGGTGATATATTTGTCTAATTCAATTTCAAGAAAATGAAATCATTGCTTTAGGCAACTATAGGGCATACAACAATGGACTGCGTTTAAGAAATTTATTTAATTATTTTCAGACATATTATAATTTTACAAAAAGATTAATTGTAATCGACCTAATAATATGTAGAATAAATGAAAATAAAATCTATGATTGACTTCATGTGAACAAGGATGTAAAAAGTTTGGAAAACGAAGTCAGAGGTAGCAAATTTAATAATCTATTACTGTTCTCATTTAATACACTTCAATAGTACTACCTCGATTTTGAAATTTAGTATAAGCCTTTTCACACACATCTTACGTACATGTATTGTGAGTCTCCTTTTATTGGTCTTCCCTCTTGTGATAAATGTATCTAACGAAAATTAAAAAATAGCTTAACCTATTCTGTTCAAATCGTAGTTAATTAATCACTAAAGATTAATAGCAGTGAGTTTTTGTAGCTTTTATAATTGAATAATTATCAAAGTAATATTTTCTAATATCTCTGATTCGTCGTTGAGAAAAATAATAATTTAAAAATAAAAATTAGTGTTTATTATATTATGCATATGGTTATATTTCGGTCAATACAAAAGGAAAACTCTATTCTCTAATGCATTATTTTTAATTATAGGGCCTATGGGTATTATTAGAACAGGATCTAAGTCTGAGTCAGTACTAAAATTTTAGACACGAACGTTAAATCCTATTCCGGCCACCATAAACTCTGTATAAGATCATGGTCTACTGATTAACTAAAACATAACAAAATCAGTGTTTAAAAAGTGAATGGAAAATGATAGGTCACTTTCTGAGAGGGGATAATTTTGCTAAAAGAATCAATTGAAAGGAGAATTGATAGGAAGAAGTTTAGGCTAGAAATCGAGACTGCAGTATGATTTAATTAACTTATTTTTTTGTTGATATGAAGAGGGAAAAGGCTAGAAATATATGAAGGAACATGGACCTACCAATAGGTACATATAGACCTATAGACCTTCTATAATATGCCGTGGTAACTTTGCTCAAATAATAAACAAAGCCTAGTGGTGGAGTGGTGGGAGAGTGGGGAGGGTGTGTGCTTATATTGATGGCTGGCAATGTTCTATTTTTTCGCATATATTTATTACGTATTCCTTCATTTATTAACAGACTGGTATTAAACAAATTTCACAAAAATTAGTTATATTTCACTTACTTAACAAATCATGATAAACATGTCTTAATTTATATTTAATATACATGTATGTCTATGTAGAATATCTAGAGGGGATATATTACATTTTTATGACATATTACATTGCAGTTGTCTTCCTCAAAACAATCAAGCTTATGATTGCACTGTGGCGTTTCCAAAGAAATAAAAATATATAGGGTGATTTTTCAAAGTAAAAGCCTTTTACAAAAAGGCAAAAATATATACAATAGCATAGACAGTAGGGAGAGAACGTTATTTTAAACGCTTAAATTTCTGAATCTTCAACTCGTCATACAATTAATATCATATAATAATATAATAATAAATAATATTATAATATAATAAAATAATAGTGTAATTACATTGTTTTTGATTCATTCGGTTGTATCATGAAATTATGTATTACGCACATAAGAGTTTAATAAAACGATAATACTTTATACTCGGCATAAACAAGTAAAGAGCATTAGAATAAAATAAACAAAATCCCACACGACAAATGTTTAAAAACAATCTATGTCATGTAAAGAAACGCATGTCATCCAGAAACCATATTAGACAAAGCTATCGGCCAGTTGCTTACGGATTAAATAGGGCTTCCATGCCGTCGTCTGTCACATTCAATTATACTTCGAGATCTTCCAGCTACTTGTATGCAGTGTTAATTCAATGCCTAATTCAGTTAGAATCATGTTGCAGTAGGCCTTCAGGCAACTGATGGAGACAACGTAAAAAAAGTAAACACGCACTATAGTAAAATGATCAACTATGTCGATATCTATCACTTTTTAATACCACATGTTTAAACCGTTAGGCGATTTAGTCCATTTTCCGTGAAGTCAGTCCAGCGAATGTCCGAGATTTTACCCATTACGCTATTGAGACATTCTACACATTGTGTAAACAACGTAAACTTTGTGTTACGTAATGCGCGCTTCCATTATATCGGTAGTGTATAGTATTCGCCGGAAAACTATACATTTAGGAAACTACCTGCTCTTTGACTGGTCCAAACAACAAATTCCCAATATGCAAGAAAACTATATTCAGAAGAAGAATTATATTTAATTTACATCACAACACACAACACATCAATTTCAGCAGCTTAAGTGTAGTAAACAATATAAAAATTATGAAATACATGTCACGCAAATTAATGCACGCATAACACCCTATCTAATTGATCACCTTGTTACCAGTAACCTGGTAAAAATCATAATGGTTATTTACTTGTATTGTGCTGGAATGGGCCAGTAGTATATTCGGTTAGGTATCCAGACTGCGATATAAATAGATACAGGGTTCAGATTCAGTGCTGTCAACTTAATAGAAGTTTTTTGAAAACCGACACTAAACTATAATTAACCTGTAATCTTTGGAGAAAAATTTGCCATACTCTAACTTCAAGTTCGATTATGTCCGCATATGAAATATTAACGAAGGAATTCAAAAACTGTTCTACTATATACCTTCTGGATTGAAA
Source organism: Enchytraeus crypticus (assembly GCA_905160935.1). Taxonomy (NCBI): domain Eukaryota; kingdom Metazoa; phylum Annelida; class Clitellata; order Enchytraeida; family Enchytraeidae; genus Enchytraeus; species Enchytraeus crypticus. The sequence goes on along the minus strand of CAJHZI010000499.1, from coordinate 1,122,794 downwards.
CTGGAGCTCGTTATAATTTCATTAATTTATTTTCCGATACGTCGCCTTGAAGTATGTTATAGCTAAGAATTCTTGACATTCCATCCAAATGTGTTGAAATTGAAAATTGTAGCTAGTATAAATATGCTCTGAAACTTTGTCATGCACAAGTAATTGCCAGTGAACTTTGGTTAAGTCTCAGGAGAGTTGATACTCTTAAAATTCCAGGTCCCAAACACGCAACTTTATATCCAAAAATACTGATCTAATACTCCTAGAGTTAATTTCCCGTCCCTTCTTCTAGTGCACTGCAAGTCCATGGCATATACCTCGTCCAAACAGTTCCAATCTCAGACTTCCTATTCATTTCTATATATGAATTTGAGATGAAAATAAAGCAGAGGGTAGAATTGGTGAAATAGGTATATATTATGGGCCTGCCGTTGGGCAGTGCACTATAAGAGAAGCAACATGAAATTAATTTGAGAAGTATTATTTGAGTATTTTTCAGTTCAGTCACACAAAAAACTTGAAGGTTAATGGAAAATCATAGAGAATATTATTCAACCGACTCTTCCTTTTCTCAAACTTCATAGACAAAAGTACAAATTATACAAATAAAACCTTACACGCATGTACTTCGTACATGCGTGTAAGGTTTTATTTGTATAATTACTATTCATTTATAATTCAAATTTGTTTAGATGGCTCTGATGTTATCGGTGTCTTGAGTTTATATATAAGGTTTTTCGTAAGAACGATAAAGCTTTTCAAATAGACTATAAATAATATAAATAGATAATATAAATATAGATATTTAATATAAAATATAGATATAGATATTTAACAAAATTTCTTCTGATACCAAACTGCTCAAAATTCCTAATATTCTCACTTCGTTGGTAGACGTTCATTTTCTTTCTCCGCTCCTACTGTTTGGAACTCTCTGCCTCCTGATCTTCGCTCATGTTCTACTACTTCCACTTTCCGTTGTAAGTTGAAAACACATCTCTTCCCACCATAGATTTTATTTCATCTTGCCTGACTGTTTTTGTATCACCGGACCGGCACTGTTTAGGATCTTTTATTTCTCTTCAGCACGTGTTTTTCAGATCGTTTGGGGTGAATCGATTTGTAGTGACATGTGATGGGGGGACGTCCCTGACATCATTCTTGTATGAGGAAACGGACGTTAAACCTTTATTATAAAAAATAGAACAAATCTAAATATATAGCCTAAATAGATATCAATTTTGGTTGCGTTTTCTGGTATACATGTAAACTGTACGTTAGTCAGTAATTCTAAAAATAACTCGCAATGTCGATTAAAATACGTACATGTATAATTCTTGGACAAAAGCTGACTCATTTGTTTAGTTATAGCTAGTCTATGACATTTCATATTTATGCTAATAGTATGCAGTAGATCTGTAATAATGACTTTGTAATTCGGAATACCACTGACCCTCTCTTTTATCTTAAAATAAAGATCGAATTCCTCTCCAAGCCATGTTATGCTGTATTCCAAGTATTTCAAAACAAATTTCAATATTCTTCTGAACCCACTATTCTACATACAATGAGTCAGAGAAAGAATACGGTTAGATGGATGAAATATTTTGTGAGTGTATTTATCCAATGAAGACTTTAGACAACGAAAACTATTTTACTTGCAATAAAGACTGCTTACTTTACAAATGCAAGTAGAAGGAAGGGCGATGAGTTCATTTGTATTCCGTGTATTCAAAAGAAGGAAGAAAGTAAACTATATTCGTATTTGTCTACTGAAGATAGTCTTAAGAAGATAAACTACTGAAGATAGTCTACTGAAGATAGTATTTAGAGTGGGTTTAGATGTGAAATGACAGTCTTGATGTGGGTGTTTCTGAGATAAATACTGCTTGGTGTTACGGAGGAGTTCAACGGATCTTTATCATCTCTTACTCTACATTAACTGACCTTAAGCTTTCTCGATATTTTTATTTAGCAAATTTAACTCATATATTGGGATTTTATCGGCTTGTTTTTAACACCAGATGGATCTCTGTTGTCTTAAATATCTGTGGGAGTCTCATTATATGTTGTTTTTATCTCTCTTTTGCAGTATATTTTTTCATAAAAAATAAAACGAGTGTTATACATTAATACTGGTTGATTAACTTATAGGTGTAGTCATAGCTTTTCTTTAAGTCTTTAATTTTTTTCTTAAGTATTCGCTGTATCAATATACTTTTCCAATAGATTTTCTATAAGCTTTCTAAAAGTATTCTGTTTTCACCTAACTATATAAATATGCAGTAAATATATTAAGGTTTATGCATTCGACAGACGAGTTGTATCACAATGACACTAAAACTTAACATTTCTTCTTAACATTTATTATCGGATCCATCATTAAGAGAGAATGTAGAGTTGACAAAAAACTGACGGCGTTTGGTAACTCATAACAATACACCTGCATATTTACTGCTGTTACTGTATTTAAGAAGCTAAAGATATGTACAGCTAAACCAAATCAATGACGCTGTGTCTAACGACAATTCTAACAAAATTCACTTACGATATGTACTATGCCGAAAAGCAGAATGAAAAGCAATAGAGGCAGAGACTGGCCGAGAATAGGAATGTTTGATGACTTAAAGTTCCACTTATATGTGGACATGAAAAGGAAAGCGAAAGACAGAGAAGGCTGAAGGCGTTATATACCATGGTTCTGCCAGTATGCATTGCACTAAGAGAGAGAGAGAGAGAGAGAGAGAGAGAGAGAGACGTACTATAACGACTTTACGCCTCTCCTTAGCATCTAAGTTACCAAAGGACCGTATCTCTGTTTCATGGAGATGAAAGCAAAGGATCGTACGTCTACTCTACATAGATTTATCAGCTTTTGGGCTATCTAAAAATGTGGCTTGGAGAAAAGAAATCGCAGCAAGGTTAAAAAATATATTATTTTATAATCTGATCACTGTATTATTTTATAAAATGACAAGTACAAATCCTCTCCTAAATCCAAATTGCTGTTGATTAACGCCTAATGTAACTACAAAAATTTACCGTCTGGTGATGGATTTTTCTCAATGTCAACTCAAACTGCTTTTAAGAAGTAAATTAAATAAGAATAAATGGAAAGAATATAAATAACTTCTAAGAAGAAATATGCTCATTATTATCACATCATCAATGATTGTTCTCGTACTTTCAACGGAAATCACTATAAAAATAAATGTTAATTTAAAAATCCCTCCTTACAGATGTTTGGATGCACTACTTGTAAAGGACACCGGATACACTCTAATGATGGAACATTATATGGTTCACTAGGAAACATTTCACAGAAAATCACAGTTCTCTCTTCCTCTAGGTGAACATCGATCCCGCTGCAGAAAAAATAAGGGATTTCTGGTACATTTCCTGGTAACTTTATTTCTATACTTTTAGACTACATGAATTTTCAGTTTTAAAAAGCCACTTAGAGAACTAATCAATGAACTGCTAGATCAAATAAACTGTAAAGGTGTTAGAATGTTTAAATAGTTCAAACAAACTGCTGAGCTTCAGGTAAAGTCATGAAAATTTGAAGGTTTTTCTTGGGGATATGATATTACTTCCAGGTAGAATTTTTAGAGAAAAATGTCAAAACAGACAACAAAGTCAATCAACTATAAACTGCCTAACGGTTCAAACATGCGTTAATGAAATTGATGAATTGTGTGACAATTTGTCGGTATGTTATCCGATTACGGGTCAATGTATGCGGGTTCAAAACTTAAACTAGCCCGTCACTGATTTCGCTTTCGAGAGCTGAAACCGACGTTAACATCAGCTTTAAAGCTTTTCTATATCTTCAAGGACCATCATACGTGTATAACATTGTTACCCTCGGTATATTAACTTCTATTTCCACTTTTATATTGACCCTTATACAGCGCTGTAAAGATCTGTTACGGATTTATACATATATTTTAGAATATGCCTTTATACTCCTTTTAATTAATTTCCTTTATCTTTAGACTGATTTTTGATTTTTTTAATTTGCACCGTTTGGACTTTCTCTTTGCTCACTGGCTTTGGTCTCAATAGTGCTCGGTGTTGCCATGGACGACTATAGTACTGTAGTTGTTGTTATTATGCTATTGTAGTATGTCGATTGTTCATCTCTGTTTTTCCAGAATGTGAAGCATCTTTGGTATTAAAGCAATACTGAAGACTTCCGCAAATGCATGCATAATGAAGAGATGGGTACTTATTTGTAAGAGGCGATACTTCAATGAAAGTGAATTAATAACGACATAGTGCTTTACAACTGATTCATGTTTAATTGCAATGGGCCAGAAATAGGCCGTAGTTTATTTAACCTAATACAATAGCTTACGCCTTGCGATTGTAATTTTTTAGTCCTTTAAGCAATACACGTAAATGAGGCAGTAAGTTTAACTAAATGCATTAAGTGAAAATTGACAAAAACAACAATAGCAACAACTACAACAACAACGACTAGAGTGCTACTTCGGTCAGTGACAATATCGAGTACTATTTAATTAAATCAAATCCCAGGAAAATAAATGGGTTCAAGAAATGCGCAAAATCCGCAATTTAGAAAACTTGTCCAAATATGTGAAATTAATGGCAAGAGGATTACATGTACTTATTTTCATCGCAACACGCATAATTATCAATAATTAGGCAGCTTTTACTACAAACTATCGAACGCTAGTGTACTCCATAGATTTCAGTTTAATAGACATTTTGCACTTTGAGCAAGCAGTCAACTAAGTCATCCCTACATAAATTCTAACCACTGCATTCTCCATCATTAAATGATGGAGAATGCATCATTAGATTACAGCTTGTAATCTAGACGATTTGAATTATATGTATAATGAGCATATTGCTATGGAATGTTGCAACTGGTTATTATAGTATCCTAAATATCTTTCTTCCACTGCGGAAGGCCCTATCGCTTTCATTCCAGGTTTCCACCCTCTACTTCACATGCCACCCTCCTGTGGAAGCAAGATGGCGGAGCAGCAACTGATGAGATTAGGCAACGGGTGGATGATACTTCGCAGTTTGATGGGTCAGGCGACAGAGGAGAACTAATGATTGGAAGAAATAAGATGTAACAGTATTGCCATGCAGGCTGACAGAGTGACAGAGTGAGAGAGAATGGCGAGTGAAAGAGAAATGTAGAGAAACCTAGGCAAATTGAGTAAGTGAAGTGAGTGAGTGAGTGAGTTAGTGAGTGAGTGAGTGAGTGAAGTGAGTGAGTGAGTGAATGAATGAGTGTGTGAGTGAGTGAATGAGTGAGTGAGTGAGTGAGATAGGTTGATGTTCTTAATATCGCGGCAGAAACTCTCAGCTTCTCTTACAGACTTCTCTTAAAATTCGAGACTAAGGCCAAGTTTAACGTCGGTTTCCTCCTCGAATAATATGTCAGTGATGAGAGAGCACTGGATTTGAACCCTACACATACTAATCCGCTGTTTGCACAGCTTTTCTAACAAGCCACCGACTTACCCATATATTATGCCCATTTCCTCTATATATACTGTATATATATATATATATATATATATATATATATATATATATATACAGCATATATATATATATATATATATATATATATATATATATAAGCCTATATATACACGTATATATATACGTATATATTGTCAATATGATGTAAATAATAGCAGCCATATTTTAAGTGCGTTAGCTATGTTTTATGTTGAAAATAACAAGGAAATTCAAATACCTATTTTTAAGCAAATGAAAATAAAATTACATTATATGATTGTATAACTAAATGACTAGATTATGAAGAATCTCAATTAAAGCATGCACTATATGTAGGTTGCAGGCTCTATCGCCCATGAAAGCATCGTCTAGATGGGTAGGGAGAGAAAAAGAGAGGAGTCAAGTAAAAATCTTATCTCGCCGTCATGTCCACTATACAGTATATCAACACTTTAGATAACAAGACGATGTTCCCGACGCTCATATAAAAAAGTATCAATACATGTACACGTGCCTCGGGCACAATATTTGAATCTGACTGTTAACAGCAAATTAAAATTAAGTCAAGAACTTATACATGTACACATCGGATCACGCATGTTCCACTTGAAAAGCTAAAAAGCTAATGTTGGCGTCAGTTTCCTCACTCAAAGGCGATGTCAGTGACGGGAGAGCCCGGGATTTGAACCACGCACATGCTAATCCGCGGTCGAATATCTTAACGACATTGACACGGGCTCCAGCCAGGATGAATTCAATAAATGGTTTTTTAATTTAATTTAGTAAAAATATATTGTTTTATGTTATAGTTATTAATCACGATTATTGAATTTCACTGCTAGTTCGACTTGCTCACAATGATATCATTTCATGTATCAGATAGAAATGCCGAGTCTTTTGGGTTGATTAAAATAAATCTACAAAATAATACATGAACAAGTTAGGTTTCAATATTTCAGTAGTCAAATGTTAAAGCCCATATAGTCAGTAAGCTTATTGTAGTCTAAGTAAGTTTACTGTATTGATAGTTTGTAAGTGAAGGGCGAACATTAGATTTGAACCTCGTACCTATTAATCCACATTCTGCCACATTAAACGCTTAAGTCACAAGCTGAGCTCACAAAATATGGATTATTGTGAGACATGTTTCCTTATAATTTAATTAAATGGATAATAAGCATTTATTTTTAAATATATGAAAGTAAGCAAAAAAAAACAGTAGCCTAATTAATAGCACGGATTGACAATATTTTCACCTCGACCTTCTAGCACCCACAGATTCATATGGACGAAGCATTTTCAGATAGCTCAAGCTGGCACAAGATGTTCACATGGCACAAGCTGGTACAAAATGTTCAGATGGCACAATCTGGCACAAGATGTTCATATATCACAAAATGGCACAATATATTCAGACAGCATAAACATTGTTAGATACATAAAAGGACCTTAGTGTGCATCGCCGGGCTTCAAACTAGAATTAAGTTAAGAGGAGCGGAAATTGTAAAGATTTCAATATTAGAAGTACAATATTTAATTAAAAAGAAGTCATCGCGAAAATGATCAATATATTTCGCATAAATTATTATAAGCCTGATTATCCAAAACATTATATTTTCTTTCTGGAGGGAGATAGAGTCAAAACATTCAGAACAAGGTCCATCAGATCTAACACTGCACGAATTCTCCACTGACCACTTGACCTCTAACCCTAAACCAATGCGTCACAGGTATCAGGAGCAACTGTGTTATGCAGTTCATCCGAATACAACGCTTTTTGTCAATTATCCAATAGACCGATCCACAGGATGTCCCACAAAGGTTCCTAAAGGTCAGCCTGAAGTGACTGAATCGTGGGATATTGTATAAATATTGTCAAATATACCGACTTGTGTCATATAAATTTTGCTATTTGAATTCATTCTTCAATTCTCGCCTGAGATATAATTCTGAAATCGGATTCGTGAAGCTACTGGTGCTTTCGCTGTTTTTACAGTGATTCCTATCGGACCAAATATAAGGAAACATAATAGTACGAAAAATCACTTATTATTTTAATTCTATTATACTGTTATTGTTTTCTGCATTTGCTTATATGTAGAATGTAATCTTCCATAGAACCTTCAAAAGTTTAAAAACTTTTAAAATATGGTATAGAGTCGTACTGTAAGTTACACTGATATTTATCGCATCAATAATTTATTCCAACGTACTACAAGGCTAATAAAGGTGCATAATTTCTACAAAATTAGAGAGGTTGTCTCTCTCTATTGCATTTCTTCACGTGTGAGTTCCAATGCACTATTGTCATTCTTATTATTATCGAGGCTTGTTTTTTGCACTCCATAGAGCTCTCCATCAAAACCTACCAAGTTGATTTTCATCGTAATGTCACAATGAATTATATTAATCTTCTTCTCTTACTTTTCTTATCTACTTATCTTCTTATCTTAACTTTTTTTAACTTAGCTTATATTCTTACCTTGCCTACTCATTTAATAGGCTACTTACGGTTATAAAATATGGACTGTCCCTGTGTAATTGACAAAATTATTAAAACTCTGTATCGTCGGTTTTCTGTGATTGTTTTATTGGTTTATTACTGACCATCATTTTTTATTTTCTAGTCATATTTTCTGTGTTAATCTTTTTATGTTGCGATCGTGTAAATCTAATAATTGGTCTAACAGTAAAAAGTTGATGCCGTTGCACATACCTAGTCCATACATGTACGTGCAGATTAAGAAAAATGGCTTCTGAGGTGGTTTACAGAAGTTGACATCGTTTTTTCTGGTCATTAAAGAAATAACTCTGAAACGTTCTCTGGAAAACCATTTAATCAATTGTAATTAATATTTTAGTTGCTGATTTGAGTTTGTAGTGAAAGTTTGTTGTGAAAGTTTTTTTAGTAGAAACTTTTTTATTTTTTGGGTTTACTTGTATATGATTTTATATGCAGTTTCTTTGTATGTTGCTGCCTGGATGACGAAATAAAGCTTAATATACATGTATACTGGAAAAAATGCTTGCTTAACGAGGAACTAAGGTCTAGCATACGTTAACCCTTTCAGCACTACCGGACGTATATATACACGTCACAGTGCTATACTGCTGGACGTATATTTACGTCCAACATCTGATAAAATTAATATAGCAGACCATACATTGCAATATCTGAGCATTGACTTGTTTCAACACTAAATTTACAGTATAGTTCAAACTTTCTATTCATGTCAAACAATGGATTGCCGGTCTCTCACAGCAGAAGTTATAAAACTTTTCGTCATTTTATAAACACCTTTATTTTCCAATATTTGATTATAAATATAGAAACTCATTATTGAATGAAAAATAATACATATTATAAAAAAGTATAAGAAGAAATCTCTCCAATTTATATTGTCATGATAAAAAATTCACTCACATTGATCTTATTTCAGTTCTTTATCAGTAGTAATTTCTAATTTCTGAATCTGCATAGGATAAATTTATGCGGTGTGTAATATCATGAAGTAAAATAAGATGGCATACTATAATATCATGTATTTTACACTATAGTCTTACGAAATACACATTTTATGTGCGCTTGCATAGGCAATTTGTGCTTTTCTAATTCCTGTGCAGGATATATTTCGGAGCAAACATGCCACACTATAACGTTTTTGGGCCACAAATCCTCACTTCTCTACAAAGGTCGCCTGTAACCTACTTTAAGAAGTAGTCTACGTTTTTGCATTGTGCAGCTTAGATGGATGTATGCATATAGTTTCGAAGTTCATTCTGGTATCGAGCTCTGGCTAGGTTCAAGTCTCCGTATACGAGAAAATAATGTTTCGGCAGTGAGATTCTGTGCTTCAATTGTTATTTATTTTTTGACATCCCAGTATATAGCCAAACTTCAGCAGAGTGAACTAAATGTCAGACGAGATCTAAGGCAGCATTTCAGGAAGCCGATGCATATCCATGAATACACCAAGAGTAGCCTATGCGAAGTCTTCCTCTTCTAGTGCGCTGCCAAAGGGCAGGTCCATGACATATAATTCTTTCAACCATTTCTGCCCTCAGCCTTCCTTTTCATCTCTATACATGAATTTGTTATCAGATCATCCAGCAACCCATGTCTCGGTCTTCCTCTGACTCTTTCCCCTTGCATTCTTCCTTATATTACAAAACCATACCATCTATGCGGAGTAGACAAGACAAACTAGCTGATGCATTCTTATGTTTGCTGTCACAAATCGTAAAGCTGATTCAAGAAGCCAGGCCTTCACTTTTGAAGTGAGCTGTACCCAATGTTCTCTTTATGTATAATAGAAACAGACATATTTCGCTTCCAAGTTTTATGAACTGCGCATTTGAGTATTTGGCTGGTGGATTGATTGAGAAAATTATGGAGCTAAAATTATGGAAATTATGGTGAATTGATTGAGGAAATTATGGTGTTGTTGTCGTCATTTATTATGACATATATGACGACAACCAGCACAGAGATGCCGAGATGTTTCGGCAAAAGTGTGGACTCCAAAAACCTTTGTATCCACACCTCTTCATCCAAATCCTCAACGCTGATGATTGTCTGCGAAAAGGGCGGAATAAGTCGAAAAAGCGCTACTATTGTATTGCTTGCGTAAATAAGACAGCGCTACCTTTTACTAATTTGCTTATTCAAACAATCAGCTCAGACGTTTATTTTGATTAGAAATTGTGTAATTCGCTAGATGTAACCAAGGAAAATATATTTTTTGTCTAAATACAATTACTGATAATTATGAAATGCGATGTTTGAATTTTCGAAACTGTAATTGTGTGAAATGGTGTTTTGTTCTATTTTAGATAAATCATTTTATATTATATAAAGAATGCTATGCTAATAAATTAGCATAAATATACTTTAAAAATTGATGCCGTATTGATTTTATTAAATTTTACTGTAGTATTTTGTGAAAAATTTATGCGGCAAGAACTAAATCGTGCAAAATAAAAATAGCTGAATATTTTAAAAAGCTAATTAAAAAATAAATGGCAGTATTTAAGAGCTCATTTAGAATATAATGTAAGTGTGCTGAAAAGGTTAAGGATGACGTCCCTAACTTCATCCTTATGTGAGAAAACGGACGTTAAACCTTTATTATTATCGTTAGTATTATTAATTTAAATCCATAAATTTGAAAAAGATCACATTGAAAACAGCACAGGTTTTCTGCAAAATGGTCGGAAGTAATCGTTAAGAGAAAGCCTAGAGAAACACCAACTACTGAAATGTTATTTGTTAGTTAATTAATTTGTATTTTAATACTTGAAATTTTAAAAACAGAGATTCTACTTTAAAGATTAAAGAGTGTGAGGGAGATAAAGGGAAATTGAGAATGGAAATCCCATTAGTCAGTGTTCTTTCACAAAAAATCAGATGACTTACTTAACTATCTAACTTTATATCAAGACAATTATGATTTACATTGATTTTTTTTCTTCTCTAGTTGTGGCAATATACATGCACTGATCCAATTACACACTGTGGACATTCGAGTTTTAATCTATTTATAATTTTATAAAATGCAAAGTAAACATAGAAACTACGAAGTCCATTTCATTAATAATTATTCGAACATTTTTTTCAGACGTTTAAATCATCTATTGTGTTCAACTAGGTGTTTAACTAGGCATCAATAGGTGTTCAACTACATAGAGTTCAACTAGATAGAACGCTTCTCATTCCCACTGTCCAGCTATTGTTTTGGTCTCTGCTTACTTTGCTTGATTGATGCAATTTCCCCCTTTTTTATATTATCTTTTATATTATTTTGTTTTTTATATTCAATTTGACTATTTCCGTCAGCTTGGTTTAATTTTATACGGTGTATGCTGTGTTTTGATCCAATCAACATATATTCTCTCTCTTGTTTCCATATCTCAGATCTCATGTAATGTTTGTATTTTCTTAAAATCTGGTCAGTTTGGCGCCCTTCCTTTCGGCCCCACACTCTCTCCATGCCCCCCTCCCCTACCCCCCTGCCCCCGTGTGATCAGTGGTCGGCGTCTCGATCCTTCAACGTGACAGTGATCTAATTTACGAACAAAACGAATTTGATAGATATTTGACAGTTAAGCCCGCCTGCCGCAATGTTACCACTGCAAGGTGAAGAGTTATTCCCGCGGGAGGTATTTTTTATTCCTGGAGCGATGATAATTCCACGTATAGGTTCAAAGTAGTATCCCGGTTTGGACTGCAGAGCATTGTTCTGTAAATCATAATATTATAGTGTTTGCTTTGAAATTAGTTTCCACTCAGTGATATCAGAGGCAATTTTAGATACTTTCATGCCGTAATTCTGATAAATAAATAATAACAATAATAATAATAGTATAGCTAATTTCATCTAGGAGTAAAGTGCATTGTTTATATATGCATTACTATAACACTATCTTTTCGTATAGTAGACTATATGCTGTAATTATACTCGTATGTTCCATTACGTGTGTCTGTATGTTACCTATCTGCGGTTGTCAGACTGTTTTGAAATAAATGAATATATAAGCCTATATAATGAGCTTCAAAATGTAAAGACTAAATTCATTTTAGCGCCTGTTCACATTAGTGCGATGTAGCATTGCTGTAACAATAATGTATCCAGAGCTATCGTGACGGTTGTGTTCCTAACAACGATCTTCGAGATAGCTTTACAAGCTCCCTTGCTTAAATGTATATTTTCTGCAATATTGTCAAGTGCGTGCTCTTTGCAGGTAATATTGCTGAACTCTATGTCTTGAATTTAAATTGAAATAAACGAAGTTCTGATAAAAACGGAAATAAACGGAGTTCTGATGCAGTAGGGTTATGTTACTGACTAAGGGTTAGTGGCTTTCCTATCTCGTGACAGGGTAACAAGTTCTCTTGTATCTTATTAGTCAATGCATGACACTGCACGACTAGTTGTTAGCCATATGTAACCAAAACACTTTTCTCTTGCTCTTTTCCTAACAGTCGCTCTGTCTATCTCCCTCTTCATCTGTTTTTCTCATTCGTTTTTTTCATACACTATCTTTCTCTCTGTTTCTCTTTATCGTTCTTTTTATCTCCTTCTCTCCTTCGCTTTCTTTCTTTCTCTTTTACTCCCCCCCTCTTTCTCTATCTCACTCGTTCTCTCCCTCTCTCTTTCTGTCTGCCTGTGGGTCTTCAAGCGTATCATTCAGAGTTTGATTTCATCTCTCTTTTCTTTTACTTATGCTACATTATGTATAGCTTTTCTCTCTCGCTCACTCAGCTATGTCAACCAGTAGGTCCTATACACAAAAGCATAGTTTATTTATGCTGTTTCCCTCCTGTCACCTTCTCTAAGTAGATCATCATCGACCAACATGTTGTCTGAGGAAGAATCGTGGTGGGATAGGTTTCTAAGGTATATCAGAAATTGCAGGTAAAATTCTTTGTTTTTGTGTCCGTACTTACTTGTTTTGGAGGTGAAAAAAGCGATGCAACTGCTTTTGGCTTTAATAGATTTCTGTCTATGATATTGTACTTCTTTCTTGTTTACTTTTTCAATTTTTCCTTCTTTCATTCTCTCTTTTACTTCCTTCTTGCTTTCTTTCGCACTCACTTTCTCTGCTACTCCCTCATTTTTTGACAATTCATGTGCTGCTTCAGAATTTTTAAGTTGACTTTTTATACTATCATCCTAGATTCAGTTTTATATCTTCTGCTCTATGAAAATTTGTGTTTTCATTTTACTATCGCACGTTTATTTTTTAATTATCTATAATGATATAAAATATTCGGTTAGTATGTCCGATTTTAAAAAAGATCAAGCAATCCAATGCACCAATCACCGTGCTCGAGCAGTGACGGGTGCATATAGATCTATTATTTAAAAGTTTCTACTTTAAATTAGAATTTATAATGTATATTTTCTATTATGACGTCCAATTATAGCAATAAAGATGTACTCTAAATGCGCAAGCATTATCATTTTAAATCCTCTGTAATGAGGAAGGTTTATATATAGATTTCGATACGGCCGAACTCACCTGCTCTCTTGAATACTCAGACACATTCTAGCTACCGTCGTGAAAAACATATCAAAGCCTAGCAAACAATAGAACTGACTAGAGAGGCTAGTGAATAATACTAAACGTAGTACAATATATGAAATAGTGATACCCACTTTTGATCTTCGACACAAACATCAGCATCAGAACAGTTATGTATTAAATCCGACGTCTATCTATTCATAATTCCCACTATGGCATCCCTGCGGATTTCATCAGAAACTGCGCTACTTCCGTTGCTGCCAAAAAGGAAATATTTCCATTTACTTTTCGTTTCCGTCTATTCACGCGGTGATCTTTCCATGAAGAATCTTATCCACGGATCCAGTGCCCTCGACATCCGAGGTATCTCTCGACCCGGATACTATATGCTTAGACTGGTCGCTGTTCAGCTTAAGACATGGAAATGAAAGATTCAAATTGCATTTAACTTTTTGATGGTAAGAATCTTAATTAATCTGTACAATTTGACTTTCTCTAGCATAGAATTTGTTCTGTTAGATGCCGAAAAATTGTGGATTAGTTCGCATGAAAACTGTATCAATTTAGTAAGATTTTGTAGTAGATATTTTCGAAACAAATACAAAACTAGCTAAGATGTATATTTTACGAGAAAGTGACTGCTCTTTAGTGACAATTACAATACAGGATGAGTAAAAAAAAGTGATAACACCTGCAAAAAGTTTGAATATCTCAGGCTATTGTTAATATTTTCAAAGCAAACTTTTACCAGTTAATAAAGGACTAATTTGTGACGGGATGGCCAATTTTCATCCATTTTAATCTATGGATTGGCCAGATATACAAGTTTCAGCAGAGTAACCCCCCATTTCTTACTTTAAAATGGCTTTTGCTACAACGGTAAGGGCCAATTGCACTTCATTGGCTAGAAGGAAAAGGTGAACCCTCAGTATTACGTCAATAGTTTACTTTCCGAGCTGTTTGATGATTGCTATGCTCTTCTACCAAATGGTTTCAACTTTCAGTAGGATGATGCTCCGACTCATGCATCTCGCCATGCACATGAATGGATCAGCGAGAGAAACCCGGATTTCATTAAAAAGAATGAATGGCTTCCAACTCTCCCGATCTAAATCCTCTGGATTACTATGTCTGGGGAACCATGCTGCATTTCTATCAGAAACACCAGTCGAAGCCTAAAAACAAGACAGAACTGCAGGAAGTGCTACCTATCATCATTTTGGGAGAGATTGCCCCCAAACTGGAATCAACAATGCTGTCCTTCTGTTCCGAAAGCTGCTGCAGTCCTGAAAAGCAACTGGAGGAAAGTATATCGAATAGGCAGTAATGCTAGCAGATACAGCTGGTTCTTTCTGAACCACCACAACGACTCTTTTCAGAGCTAAAATGAAAATAAAATAAAATGATATTTTTATGTACAGTACGTTCAAAAATGGGGGGTTGCTCTACTGAAACTTTCATAATTGGCCAATCTATGTTCCAAAATTGATGAAAAATGGCCACCCCATGAGAAATTAGTCCTTTAGTATATGGTAAAAGTTTAATTCTAAAATATTAACAATAGCCTGAGATATTCAAACTTTTTGCAGGTGTTATCACTTGTTTTACTCCCCTGTATGTCCTATTTGTGTTGCTTACAAATAGCAGACTATGACAATATACGCCTTGACTAGCCATTAAGAGGAAAGTAAGAATTTTTTACACTTCATATACTGTATATACAGTATATATATATATATATATATATATATTATATATTATAATATATATATATATATATATATATATATAATTATATTATATATATATATATATATGGACTGTTTTCTGTGTTTTGGATTTTTGGCCCATTATTTACTAATCGGAATGGATTAGGTTAATAGTGCTCAATGTTGTCATTGGCAATGTCAGCACTCTAGTAGTTGTTAGGGTTATTATTTAATGTTGTTAATTATTATTTCCTCTTATATACCTATGTTATGTTACTATAAATACATAATTTGCACAAGATATAACAAATTAATCGGCTGAGTTTATTAGGTAAAACAGGTGACATTTTTCGGATAAATAGTTTGATAAATCAGATAGTTGCTATACAAAATCGAATAACAGTTTCTGTGCAAATGAGTACATATTAATACTACACTGTAACGCTCACTTACATGCAATCATAGAGGCGCAACTACACACACAGCAGAGACGTACCCAACATAGATGCATATGTTGTAGGTATGATTAATAGACACAAATACACAATTAAAATGCAGTCTCTGGATTTGTAAAATTAATGTAGTTTGCAACTGCTGCTGCATTTTAATTTATAACTAATCACTAAAGTCAAATTCTTTGAAATGTATACATCGCTTTCGTCGCAGTCTCCTACCCGTACCTAAATTTAAATTTAAAAAGAAAGTTTCAAAAATGATCATGAAATATTACAAGTAATAAATATTTAAAAAATTAAATTTAAATTTAAAGAATTTACTTCAACCCTAACTAAACTGGAATTCAAGGAAAGAAGATGATAATCAAACAAAAATGAAAGTGAGATATAAATGCTACGTCCGGTTTATTCAGTATTCCTCCTTACCCTCCTTCTCTTTTTTCTTTTGAGACTGAGTGACCCCCTCCTCACTCTTCTGTCGAGGTGGGAGGGATCAATTTGTCACGTGATTGATGACGTAGACTTTCGATCCGCTGAGAAGCTCTAAGAAAGACTATCAGAGAGAAAAATGCAGGAGGTAAAGTGAAAGAGAGGAACAGTGGAGGTGAAGAGAGAGAGAGGAATAGTGGAGGCGAAGAGAAAGAGAGGAATAGTGGAGGTGAAGAGAGAGAGGTGAACAGTGCAGGTGAAGAGAAAGAGAGGAATAGTGGAGGTGAAGAGAAAGAGACGATAGTGGAGGGGAAGAGAAAGAGAGGAATAGTGGAGGTGAGGAGAACGAGAGGAATAGTGGAGGTGAAGAGAAAGAGAGGAATAGTGTAGGTGAAGAGAGAGAGAGAGAGGAATAGTGTAGGTGAAGAGAGAGAGAGAGGAATAGTGTAGGTGAAGAGGAAGAGAGAAGAGTGTGAGGAGAAAGAGAGTATAGTGGACTACAATTACCAACAGTGTGCCACACTGGACCACAGCAGGCTTTATCGTACCCTTCCTAAATTACCAATCTAAATACTTAAAGGAAATTAGGTATAGGAGGAAGTCTAAATAAAAGCAGAGAAATTGCATATTGTTCTTCTCAGTTATATGAAGGTATAGCGTAATAGCAATAAACATTAGAATTATATTCATTATTTAGTAATGCTCCTTTGTAGGATAATATTAAGAAAACGTAGAGTTCTATTATTATTAATTTTCTGTATTGCACTGAGTAATTTAAAAATAGCATTTAGAATATTATTCAACAGAGCGTTGCTATCAATGACAAAACAATACAAAACATTGGAAAATTATGATTGCAGATAACATGCCATTCCTCTCGGTGAAAATTCGAGTGGGATTAGTTTGCGAAGAAGTGTTAAGGCTTAAACATACGCAGATTTGTAAACCATGAGATTCTACGCTACTCCAGTGGCAAAAAGGCGACATATTTAACTAAGTAGGCTTATGCGAGTAAGTCTAATTAAATAAGTGAGCAAGTAAGCCTATACTAATGTAAGTAGGTGAATTTAAGTAAGGTCTAAGTAAAGCAAATTAAAGTATTACTGATATCTAGATGTAGTTCTTATTATCCATAACAGTAATTACACTAGTAATTGATAATATTTATAGATATGAAGTATTTCAAATCAATTTAGTTTTCATTAATTAAATAATTATTAGTTTTAATTAACTTTATATACTATATATTAGTAATATTCACTTCGCCATTCATCATATACAGACAGGATCAATTAACAATTACAGATTATAATTTGCTATGCTTAGCCTTATTTAATTATACTTACTTATTTAGCTTTACATCTACTCGAATTTCAAAGAAACTTCGAATCTAATTATTACTAGTAATTAATCAAAATATGTAGTAATTAAAAGTGCTAAAAAACTAAGGTTAACGTCAGTTTCCTCACTCGAAAGCGATGTCAGTGAAGGACAAGCTCAGGATTTGAACCTCGCACAAACTGATCCGCGGTCTAGCATCTTACCGACGTAGCCACCGGCTCCAACCAATGCAACGTCGTCAACAGTCATTATTATTAACCACACTAGGTTATTAATTCGTGCTCTTCTGTTTCTGATCATATTTGCTAAAATAAGTGTCAAATTTAATAGAATAGATTACTTAATTTAATGATTTATTTAATTCAATTATTTATATTATTTCGACAAAGTGTATTATAGCTTCTCGTGTTTTGTAAGGAACATTGAAGAGCATATCAACCGTCAACTGTTTGGTTGTCACCGTTAGATTCGACCAAACATGAACTGAGGAAGGCAACAGGAAACTATCCTGGAATCCATATTTTTCCCAAGCTATAGGCTACATACGGCACGGATACGTCATTGACTTTAGTGAAGTGACTAAATTATTGATCTAGGGAGTGCTCTTGATGGAGCGTGCAAGCAGACTCTGACTATAAACATACACCACGGACCCGCCACTTGTAGAGGAGTGTATTTGTATTACCCTATTTCTAAACATCATATTTCACGACAGTGCTGAAAATTTTTGTTATTAAGCCTAGAAAAAACCAATCAATTAAAGCATTTAACCATTAGTGCTTCATTAAACATTTCATTATAAAAGACTCGAAAGCTGTATCTAAATTCTACTTCTTTATCACTACTTCGCCAATACTGTTAAAGGCGGTCTGAAGGAGATTTAAATCAGAGCTTTGGGACAGTAGACAATAAGCTGTTAAAGTGTAATGTACTGCCGACGTTTAGCAATTCTTTAATGAGAAGTCCCTGTGAGCTAATCACTATATATTAGATCTGCGCGATCCTTGAATGGATACGGCTTCCGTATCCGGAATTTTAATCGCGAATCCTTTTCTTCACCAGGTCGCCTGTTGTGATCTCATATGATAGTCATTTTTCATTTAGACGTCACTGACATTAAATTTAGGTGATAGTGTGGACCTGAAAGTTTTATTCATTGCTTAAACATTAAAGATATCGAAGTTTAGTTTCAAATAACCGAAATAAAATCCTGATTGCATTTCGTAAATTGCGTACCCTAAGCGAAGAGTTCAATTTTTAAAATAAAATAAATTATATTTACTTAGGTAGGAATTTAAAGCGCTAATATACCAACAAATTTGTAATAGCCATTATTTCAGCTTAAATTGTGTGGCTTTATACATGAGAAATATTTACACGACCCTCTCGGTTTTCAAACATACCAGTTAATTATTTATGAATTTGTTAAATTTTCGATTTTACAATCTAACAAATTTGTTGGAATTAAATTTGTATTTAATTTAAATCACTAAATCTTTAAATTTAATAGAGCTTCATTATTTAATTTTTAGAAACTTTTTCAGAAATATTTTTAGAAACTTCTTAAAACCAGGAGAATTTACCTGTTGTGAGTTTTTGTTTATAAGAGTTCATACAAAAAATTTAAAAAAGTTTAGTAATTATAAAAGTAACGCAAAGTTTTTCACCTGAGACATTTTTACTGGGATTGGAAAAGGTGACTTTCAGCTTACGAAACACGAGTGCCGCCGAATAGGCCGTTCAAGCGGCACAGTGAAAGTCGTACAATTAACGCGAATAATTTAATCACATAATTGCAATATAACATATTGCAACTATATCCTTATAAACGGGAAATAATTATACTTTCATATAATTACAATCGACAGTATGTCTCTTACTTTTGTTTTCATATATAGTGCAACATTTCATAGAAGATGAAGCCGTTACTTAATTTTTAATACAACATTCAAAATAAAAACATTTACAGCGTGGCATCTAAAATTGTAATCCTGTAGCGGAAAAACAGCAAAACATGAGCACAACCATGTACACAGCGAAATCATGTAGCAGAAAAACAGCACAACATGCGCACAAAAGCAGTGAAAGAAATACACAAACTCAGACGTCTTCGCCACCATTGCGAGCTCATATATTCACATACATCATTGGATCCATTTGAGCCATTAGACCTGTAAATGGAATATCGACACTTAGGGTCCCGAGACTCTGATATTGATATTCCTATACTTAGAGGTTTTTCCACATTTCATTTCTAGCACGGTATTTAGCCGTCTTAATCCAATAAGAATATTTATAATTCCTGAACATTTTCTAAGCTTTGTAGTTTTTAGGTAAGGTTAGCTTCACATGGTGAATACAGAATTTATTGTCATGACATCATATGCATATGCATAACGATTAACTAACTAATTAGGGGACAAGTTTAAATTTCGATACTCATGTCGATTTGAGTAAATTTTCCGAAATACATGCATATAGTTTGAAACTAATATTAAAATTGAACTTAAGTATCATTTCTTAGGATTTACTTAAAATCTTTCTAAACTATTACGGCCTGATAGAAATGCCGTAAAATGTTACTAAGGAATGGCTGAGAAAAGAAACGATATGGAAGGATGACAAGATGATCCCAGAATTGTCCAGCAACGTAACGTATTCAATTCTCCAAATATCTAGAACTCATAATTTATCATACTGCTCAATTTCAGAGTTTTCACCTAGACAGTTAAATAAAGTGTTCGTGAAATGAGTGCATGTATGATTTTGTCAGTCGCACTTAAAATCATACATTTTAATACATGGGTGGATCATTATACTACTCAGAGTTTAGCCAGTCTGTGTTTAGTATCCGACAGGATTTTATATCCATCGGCCTTCTTATCAGCCAAATGGCCTGGTCTTTGTAGGCCCCTACATTTTCTTACCTACATTCTGAATTGACGCGCAAAGAAGAAGCAAATTGTTAACCAACAAATTGATGCTATGAAGGGCTAAATATTTTCCAAACCCTTATGAACTTGGAAGATTTTTTTCCTTGGTGGTTTTCTCTGACCTTCTTCAGTTTCTGATTAGTCGCTTAGTATGACACTTACTGTAGTATATGGTTGGTCAATTGCATAAATTGCATAATGGCCCGGAAAAGTAATTAAATATAACTTTAAAAGCATATGTATTTTCTAAAGATAATTTATTTTTCAATTAAGAGCAACGTTTAAAAATAAGTTATTAATTTTAAAATAAGTTATTATAAGTTTTGTAAGTCTAACGAAATTACTATCAGTACACACCAGTCAGTCGTTCAATGACGTTCTAACGCCATATGCCACATAAGAAGGCTAATATCGAGGAAAAATGTTAAACATGGAAACACACAAACCATTCTAAACGAGACTGCAAGCAATTTAAGGTGACATTTGCAGTTTGAAGTGTCAATTTGGTAAGGTTTCGAACATATCATGGATCTAGTTAAAGAACAAGGCTACCTGCTTGAGATTTTGCTTGATTCTAAAGAATAGCATCACTGTCTCTGAGAACGTTGAAGGCTAGCTGAGCACTGCATTCGAACTATACACCTGTTGATTCACAGTTCTCACATCTAACCAATCACTCAACTGGCCTAGTCCTTTAAAACTGCTTTAAGAAATTGGCTAAGTAAGAACTATATGCAGGCTTACGGAAAAATTAAACTCAAAATAAAGTAAACACGCATTATAGTGAAATGATCACCTACGTTGATATCTATCACTTTTAATACCACATGTTTGAACCATAGGGCAATTTAGACCATTTTCCGATAACAAGTCCAGTGAATGTCCGAGATTTTACTCTCAGATCAGCACGACCGGAATTCGAACCCACGATAATTCAATTCACCTCAGGATCTGTCATTTAAAACTTCATAATATTACCCCTACGCTATTGAGACATTCTAATAAGTTCTACTCTATTCTTCCTATTTTTCTACAAAGTATACAGAGGCAGATAAGAAACGTATGCTGCTTTCAACGGAAACATTTGCCTTAATACTCGGCTGAAAAGCCTCCTGTATATTAATCATAGTCCGACATTTGACATGGACCTCCTCTGGTTTTCCAGCCATTAACCTGTTCTTTCTGTGTCATTACTTAAACACTTCCGTCGTAGCGGGGGAAATTCGGCACTCGGTTTTGATGTACGATATCCTGCAAGACGCTGATGTATTTATACACATGAGCGTGTTTAGTGTCTTGAGATCATGATGCAGTTGCGCAATACATACTGGTCCAGAGAATAGTTAACACTTTATGATTAATTTTAATCTTCTTATAGCGCTCTGCCTATCTGCAGGTCCAGGGCATGTAACTCTTCTAGCCAATCCTATCCTCACCCTTCATTTTCATCTCTATATATGAATTTGTTATGAGACATCCAACATACCATGTCTTGGTCTTCCTCTAACTCATTTCCCTTTCATTCTTCCTTCTATTTTTCTTATATTCTTCCTTCCTTCTAATTTTAATATTCTATAGTATTTCTCTTATGTTATCAGTGACTTCTAAAAAAATATACGATCAGGAATAGATTAATTTATATACGGTAGGAATTTATGATTAATATTAGCCTATATTAGTTAGCCCATATATATATATATATATATATATATATATATATATATATATATATATATATATATATAGGAAAACAACAGACAAAAATAACTAAATAATATAATTAGGAAAACAATTCAATAAATACAGTGAGCAAAAAGCTGCTATTGCCTCTGTCGGTGACAGTGGTAGGGCGATATTGAAAGAAATTAGAACGAAGGTCAGGTTTATTGACTGGAGTGAATAGAAATCAAATATGCGTGCAGTTCTGCTGCAAGAGTGGCGTGACATCACGCTGATCTAGCTCACACTTCTCTTCCAGCTTCATCCATACGACTTCTTCGTCTTCTTTGTTCATCGATTTGCTTCAGGACGCGTGCGTCACATTGTCTGCAACTTTATCACTATGCTTAATTTAAAGAAAACTTAATTTCGTCATTAGTTTTGTTGAATTAACAATTTCTAGAATAACTTGCAATCCAGATCATCTGAACGCTCCAGACTGTAGGCTATAGGCCTACTAGGAACTTGTTTAAAATATTAAAAGCTAAAACAACTAAGCCTGCGTTTATTACTTTTAATTAATTACAATATTAATTAGAGTTAATTAATTAATTGCCGTAATGAATAATTAATTAATTAATTACTTCGAAAGGATATCCGTGAAGGGCGCGACATGAAAAGAAACCATACGTCTATAGATTATAAGTTGTAAATCTAGCCTATTATGCCACAAGCTTTCCACTTCTTTCAGTCTTACACTAAATCAGTCCATAAGCTGTGCTTCTTTACAATTTTATTTTTGGAAAAGTTTACTGTACGATAACATATTGCGGTTCCCTTAATTTTAATAATATATATTATTATTAATTAGCATAAAAATGGTGTTTAACTAATAGCTCTATCGAGTATTGAAGATTGACGTTCTGCGCCTTAGCGAAGATTATTCCAAGAACGTCTCTGGCAAGATGAGAAAAACTTGATATTTTTGCTAAACCTAAAACATCTGCATGAAAGTAACTAAGAGAAGGAGAAATTAAACTCAGTGCACGCCATCTTTTGGAACTGTGTCGCCATTTATTACATGTTTATGGCAACGCCAACACTGATTGAACTCGTTAGGTTAGGCAGCTTTTAATTGCCATAAGGTAGACTGGAGGGCCCTTATAATAATATATAATGGAATATAATGGAATATATGCTTTAACATTTAACCCATTTTTAACAAAGACAACTGGATCAATGGTTTAATAATGACCATCTCCAGCAATTCTAACTGATATTTTAGACGTAGGGTTCAGAATTTAAGTACTGTAGTCAACTTGCTATGAACTAGTGATTATCTAATACAACACAATAGGTCTTTTTGAAATATGGCACAAATTAGACGCATGGTCGCGTGAAGGATAAAACAAAGAAAAATTTAATAAATTAAATTTTAAAAAATTAAATAGCATAGGCCTACATGTAGGGCCTATGCCAACCAACCAAACAACCGACACATTTTTAACGTGGGCAGAAACTGGAGGTTTAGGGATCGACACCCAAACAACGTCTTCCAGGTATTTTGACGCTCCAGTGCATTGCACATGGAATGAGACTTTGATACTGGAGACAGTTACCAGCAGGCACTCGCAGGATTCACTGTTCTGCAGATCTGCAAGTGAGAGAGTTGACCTGTCATAGAGTGCTAGGCGTAGAGTGAATGTCCGAACGTTCAACGTAACTAATTTAATAAGCTAAATCTTACTGAGCGCTAGTGATTAATTGCAAGTGTAAGTAAGTATTACTTGAAGTTTAATATCATTAGATGATTTGTGCAAAAAATACTATGGTTTCTTTAAGTTGTTCAAGCCAATAGAGGACAGAATATAAAGATAAATTTGAAATTATTCGAAATATTGATTTTTAAAGTGATAAATTAGACACCATTACCCATATATCAAAATAATTATATATAAAAGAAGATATATATAAAATTGTAGTTTTTGAAACAATGCAAAAATTGCAAATCTAATAGTGGTGTGTTCACTTATGCATAGACTTTGGAAATCCTAGTTAAACTGTATGATACGAACATTACGAAGAAATGAAAGGACATCATGAAATTAGTGAAACTTCTTTTAAAACTATACGAATGCTTTTTGTGGCAGTGTTTTGAAAGAATGAATTTACTAGAACATTTACTGTACATTTGCTGATAAAATTAATAGGATTCAATGAAGAACATTGGACGTGCATAATAGTGGAAATATTCGGACCTAAGTGAAATGGGATTAGAAACATTTTAATTACTAAATGCGCTCAGAAAAACACAGTGGGCAAGAGTGGAGAGCTAGAAATGGGGAAAATAGTATGAAAAGTGCACCATTTAAAAGGAAAATTAAAATTGAATATTTTGCCATTTTGTTAAATTTCAGAAGCTTTATTTATTGTAATTAATAGTTTGTTTTGCACAGCAGATCAGTGTCGCAACTTATACTGCAAAGGACAAATCAGTGCAAGATCAGGTTATACGTAAGGGTCAATGCACTTATAAGAACCCTCAATAGAAATACTTAAATTAAAATACATGAAATATCGGCAATATGACAAGTTAATTGCAACAGTATGGAGATCTAAGTTAAATCTCCAAATTAGCTAATAATGATAAAAGGCACAATTAAATAACAAAATACTTCTAGTAATAATAATAATAATAATAATAATAAAGGTTTAACGTCCGTTTCCTCATTCAAGGATGATGTCAGGGACGTCCTCTAAAATTATAAATAAAAACAGATAAAAAATATATAATATGCACGTTAAAACTAACGAATCAAAAATTAAAACTGAATAAGAATATACGTACCCCATGAAGTAATTTATGGAGTTTATTGAACTTATGTCATGACTCTAGTTTACGAGGACAAACGGTAAATCATAGACCTACTACCGTTACTGTACCATACATGTATATCAAAAAGTCTAGAGCTAAAATTTAATTTGAGACTTAATGGAAATATTAGTATCATTTTTAATAATTTTTGTTTACATTTCAATAAAATTTAAAAATGTAAATAGCCAACCAATTTATTTATAAATTTATGAAATGTAGACATATGCATGCAATGCGTAATTGGCTTAGGCCTAAGGAAGTTATAATTATAACTTACTTAGGCCTAAGATAATTTTATTTAATCAGTATGGTATAATAATTATTATGCCCTACTGATTCCTCGTACTTAATTTACAGTACAGTTGTAAGTCAGATATGAATTGCCGAATCACAAAACTCTTGATCTTAATGCTCTTAGAGTATATTCGATTTTAGAAAGACTGACAATTTTAAAGTTTCTTTTATAGCTCAACGGTGCACATATGACACAGCTGTTGCAAGTGACAGAAAAGTAAATATTAACATTAAATGCTATAAATAGTGTAAAGTAGGCCCATTAGACATTAAATCAACGTCAGAAAGGGCATTCGGTTGGTAAATGCATAGGCTCCTTCTAGGGAAGATGATTGATGATGATGATGATTATGATAATAATAATGATGATGATGATGATGATAATGATGATGATCATCATCATCATTGTCATCATCATCATGATCATCATCATGATCATCATCATTATCATCATCATCATCATCATCATAATCATCATCATCATCATAATCATCATTTCTAGCATGTTTATTTGATGATCAAGTGGTCACTACTTATACCAGCTTTTCGCATCTTATAGTAAAATAGAGATACTTAAAATGTTAATTTAGGTAGTATTTATAGAAAACCGATGGCCGCAGACCATCGAGTCGCACCTACACTTCATGCTTACCGTTTGTTTGCTTTTTCCGATAAAAGATTCAGATTTCTAGGTTTCTTACCTAACGTAGACCTACTTGTAATTTTAGTCACGCAGTCTAGCAATGCCACTCCTTTCTAAGGATTACTCAATCGATTTATCTCCATGCTTCGTGGTTGCTCTCCACCTATGAATTACTTATCGACATTCCATCTCTCAGTTAACCTGTGGCCTCGAATTTACTGCACTCATCGTATTTAGCTTAATCATAGATTCTGTCGTGTACTTACTTAGCAATGAATGCCATGCACAATTTTACAATGCCATGCCATTATTTATTATTTAATGTCATGCACAATTATACAATGCCGTGCAATAGTTTATTACATAATGCCATGCCCAATTATACAATGCCATGGGATTGTTTATTAATAAATGCCATGCACAATTATACAATGCCATACCACTGTTTATTACATAATGCCATGCCCAATTATACAATGCCATGCCACTTTTTATTATTTAAAGCCATTCACAATTATACAATGCCGTGCGATTGTTTATTACTTGATGCCATGCACAATTCTCATGTAGTCAATTTAAACGTATTATATATACCAGTCGCCCACGAATCCTTCCAAATCTATGTTAACGGAAATGTTTTGATATTAAAATAAAACACCACAATTTAGCAGACAGACTGATGTTGATTAACCGATAGTCAAATCGATCAGGCAATACATTGTTGGCGATAGAATACCAATAGACTAATCACAGTGATGCGACATTTTTAATCTTGGACTACATCATAAAAATCTTTGCTTATGTTTGTCAGTAATAACCAGTTAAATAACTTGCACGCAATAAGGAAGGATATATTTGTGTGCATTTTATCTTTAAAAAATTCCAGAGAAAAAATTAGCAGTTGTCTATAGGTTTTATAAGAATTATAATTATAACATGCGAAACTTATTGTTATAATTATACCCGTTTAATGAAAAATAATTTGACTGACTATAATTAATATGGATAATAGCGTAATTTAATGTAATCTAGCTATAATGTTGGTGTTATAGTTGTAAATTGTATCGCATGTGAATAAATTTAGTGTCATATTAACAAACAATTTTATCTGAAATAGTTTTGTGACTCTATGGCATGCATATTGTCAGTAAACGGCCAGCGGCCAAATATTATATTATTACAATAGATAAATAATTAATTATGTTATAGTAGGCCTATTCTTATCAAACTACCCTAATCGAGTTTTTGCCTAGGAGCACTTCATCGATCAATGCTATAGTCTTTTAAACGTTTATCTTGCCTTCATCTCATCTAATAGGAATCTTTTACTTGAGAATCTGATAGTGCAATGCGTGTTTTGAAAGAGTGAGTAGTTTCTTCTGTGCTCATTTACGACACGACACACATGCAGTTTTGTTTAGACTATTCTTTTATTTATCAATTATGCTCTAATATGAAAATCTCTTGCAATGAAAATAATGCAATTTTAATTATCGGTTTTATAAATTGTTAAAAAAATGACTGGAATGATTTATCTATATAGGCTGGAGATTCTCACTTTCAGTTCTTCTATACAATTACTTTGTTTTAATTTATTCCGTATATTGATCACTGGGCTTTCTTAATTTATTGATGTACTGACTATTGGAGATGATATTTCCAAAAACTCATACAAGAAAACTAAAGATTTCTGCACTGTTAATTAATTAAAAGATTATTTATACTCTATATTGTTGTGCTTATGTTGATGTTATACTATGGACCCATATGGTTATTATATACTTTAGCTCACCATGCTTTTTGAAGAGAACATAGGGCGGCAACATTCCTCTATTCTTTTCTGTCTTCGGCAACCCTCACAGCATCTTCCCATGAAATGTTCAAAGTTTACAAATCTTTGTTGATCGTGCTGAATCAAGTATTTATAGGTCTTCCTCTTTTCGTTTTACCTTGACATGGCTTTAAATTTATTACAGTCTTTGAATATCTATCATTAGGCATACTTAATAATGGCCCAAGAACCTACCCCTTCATTATCGTAACTATTTCATCTAATTTTCTGTCTCCAAACCTTTCGAGTACTGTTTCATTTTTGATGTACTCCCAATAATGAATATTTAGGATTCTTCTGAGACATCTTTTTGAAAGCAGTTAATTGGTGTTTTATTTTATTTGTACTTTCCCAGGTTTCAACTGAATAGTTTTATAAAAATTTAGCATAGGTTGTGAAATAATTTAGCATGGCTTATAATAATTTAGCATGCCTTATAATAATTTAGCATGGCTTATAATAATTTAGCATGGCTTATAATAATTTAGCATGGCTTATAATAATTTAGCATGGCTTGTAATAATTTAGCATGGCTTGTAATAATTTAGCATGGCTTGTAATAATTTAGCATAGGTTGTTAAATTTAATCAACAAAATTGTAATAACGATAACACTTTCGAAATGCAGGTAAATATTCGAACAATAGCGACATTGTAGGTTTTACCTAAATCCAAGAAAAAAGAAATTGATCATCGCGAAAGTGTAAGACTTTACAAACATAGCATGCTGATAAAATATGGAAATAAACATTTTCCGAATAGCATATTGTATGGAGGTAGACTGAAATAGATAGACAATCTCTGTATTAAAATCAATTGTCATACAAACTTAACAATTAATGTTCGAAATGAAAATAACAAGATATCTTCTGTTCTTGTCGCTAACGGCTTCTCTAATGTCTTCACATGCCGGATATATCAAAGAACCTGCTAGTAAGTACAACGTCTTTAACTTATAAATTATTATCATTGCCTTGTTATAACTTCAGTGGATATTTTGTTTCCGCGTTAAAATAATTACGAAAACGTATAAGTGTAATATATATATATATATATATATATATATATATATATACATATATATATATATATATACACACTGTGAGTCATAAAAAAACATGTGCGCAGTATTTCGTCCACAACTTTGACATTTGTCAACCGATTTTGAAAATATTTGCAGAATTATTAAGAAGAAGAAAAGTACTAATCTTAAATCTAGTTTTTGTGACACTTCCGGATTATTTTAAACAATAACCGACGATTTTACAGACATAGTCTGTTTTTGTTGAAATTTTAAAATGGTGTTTTCTAATGAAGATAAGCGCTCATAAAAAACTTGTACCACTTAAAGGGTTATGGCGCACCTCGGATGATTGCCGAATTTCCAACAAAAAACTGGATGCTGGAAGGACTAGAATGCTTATTAAAGAAATTACGGCGAAAAGAAGAAACTAAATAACGTGGACGAGGTGAAGCAACGCCTGGTGGACGTTTGGCAAGACATGTAGCTGTCTTTGACAACGCAATAGACGAGTGGCGCAAGCGTCTCCGAGCTTGTATTCGCGCCAAAGGAGGACATTTTGAGCATATGCTTTGACAGTTGACAGTAGCTGTATAACACTGTTTGTTTCGTGTGTTTCGTTATTAGTTAAGCCACGGATTTGTAAACATTCTGCAGCGATTGAATTACTTAAACTGAAAATTTTCAGTCGCGCATATATTCTAGCACTGCTTCAACGCAAAAATAATAATTAACAGAGTCACTTAAAGTTATTGTATAGAAAATGTTATCCTGATTATACCCATGTAAGAAGTAAAAATATCGGTTCACTAATACCAAAGTTATTGGCGAGACACTGCGCACATATTTTTTTTACTCACAGTGTATATATATTATGCGTGTATAATCTTATGTGCATGTATCTGTATTAGATTTTACGTGAAATCATAAAAATGTTAGAATAACTAATTTATTACATTAATACACGTTCCGTATGAAGTGAATATGCTAAATTTATCAGCGAGAAAAGATATTTCAAAAGACTTCAACTGGTCAAGTCTGAATAATGAAATATCCAAGTAGCATGTTAAGTAAGGACTATGTACATGTATATGGAAAACTCCGCCCGTGATTTCCTACCTCTCTCCAGTGACAGAGATTGATCTGCTGGAAGATTTAAGGATAGCATAATATTGTAAACAAAAAAGAAATATGTATAATATTGTAAACAAAAAGAAGAAATGTACGAACATATAGTGTAGCGAGTATAGAGATGGCACAGTAAAAATGAATAATATAATCTGTATTACAGCTAATGAGTTCCTCTCATTACGTTTTGAGTAACTTGTGACTATATTTTATTGCGATGATAATTGTTTATTTTGATCTATTTGTTTATTAATTCATCACACGCATCCCACAAGAACTACATGACAAATGTTCTGCAATAGATGAAAAAGCGTATGAACGGAAATAAAGGCCTTGGTGAGGCACTTACATATTCCGAGAAGATAAATCGCAGGAACCAAATTATATACGTATTAAAAACATACATTAGATAAATTAAGCAAATTTACGCTTATACCATTGAGTCCCATAAAACAGTTGAGAGACAAATAAAGTTTAAAAATTACTGTGAATTATGTGTGAAGTTATACAATCGAACGACCTTGAATATCACTATCAAATATCACTTGAATATACTTAGATGATTTAGAGTAATATAAAAACAACAGAATAATGCATTTGGCTAAAAATTTAACGAGAACAATAATTGGTTAAAATATAATGTCAAAGCGCGTAGCAGTTTCGCATAAATTTTCTAATATCAGTTTCGTTAAGCCTTTTCTTAAACGAATCTACTAAGGGAGCATTTACTGTGCTAGACGGTAGTTGGTTCCATATGATTATACATCTATTTTTAAAGTGGTAACGCTCAGCGTTACATCTAAAGGGTTTAGCATAAAGAGTGGCGCCATTGTTTCTTGTGATTCCACTTTTAAAAGAAAATAAATCCTGAATAGGTAAATCAATCAAATGGTTCATTATTTTATAGTAGGAGATTAGGTCTAATTTAATTCGACGAAGTTCAAGTGGTTCGGCATCAAGTAATTTTAATCTATGGGGGTACGGATGTTCTTTTAGTCCAAAAAGTCGTTTGGTAAATCTTTTTGCACTGATTCGATTAGGTCAATATATTCTAATATTGGGCGGACAAATACATTGAAAGCTTTAAAAAGCAAGGTTTTATCTTTTGACTTGAAGGAATTTAGCATAATTGCCGCCTTTCTACGTCCCTTATTACACAGGGACTGGATATATGATGAAAAGGAAAGATCATGTGAAAATAGGATTCCTAAGCCAGTAACCTCGTTTACTCTTAACAAGGAGACTGACCCAAGTATGTAGTTATACTCTATTAAAGGACCTCTACTATTACTGAGAGATATAACTTGGTATTTGTTGCAAGCAAGCTCCAAATGCCATTCTTTAGCTCATTGAAGGATATTATTTAAATTTTGTTGAAGGGATTCACAGTCAGCAGGGGATTTTATACATGAAAAGAGTTTTGTATCATCTGCAAACAGATGAAGGGTGTTGATATCGGGACAACTATCACACATGTCATTTGTATAAATTAGGAATAGTATAGGTCCAAGAACGCTACCTTGAGGTACACCACTGCTTACAGGTGCCCAGTTGGAGTAGTGCTTGTTTAATTTTACTTTTTGAAATCTGTTAACTAAGAAAGATTTAAGCCAACTAAGAAGATTTCCTCCGATACCATATTTTTGCAGTTTAAAAAGCAATTTTGTGTGAACTATAAAGTCGAATGCTTTAGAAAAGTCAAGATAAATTGAGTCCACCTGAGACGTTATTCCTATGAATTATGACATATTGTGAAAATATTTAAGTAATTGGCTCTTTGTGGATTTTCAAGGTAAGAAACCGAATTGCCTTAGATAAATTAAGTGATTTGATAATAAGTATGAGAGAATCTGATTTTTGATATTTCTTTCTATAATTTTACAAACAATGGAGGTTAATGGTATGGGGCGATAGTTTTTTGGATCAGATTTATGGCCCTTTTTAAAAATGGGGACAATAATAGAATTTTTCCATGCTGAGGGGTTTTCACCAAAATCCATTGACTGCTTAAATAAATAAGAAAGAGGTCTAGATAAAATTGTTATGAGTTTTTGGATCGGCGTTGATGGGAGACAGTCGAAACCTGGAGAGCTACTAGGTTTTGATTTTTTTATGCTTTCAAATACAGTCATCTCTGAGAAATGTATGTCATTTAAGAAAACATAATTTCCAGTATTTCTGGAAACTTCAAAATTGGGCATAGTTTTATTATCTTGTGTAAAAACAGAACAGAAGTGGTCATCTAATATGGAGGCTTTTTCGCTATCTGAATATGCTAATAGGCCATTAGAATTTGGTACTGATAGAGGTGGAATGTTTTCCTTTACACAGGTTTTGTTTTTGACGTACAGATAGAAA
Source organism: Enchytraeus crypticus (assembly GCA_905160935.1). NCBI lineage: Eukaryota > Metazoa > Annelida > Clitellata > Enchytraeida > Enchytraeidae > Enchytraeus > Enchytraeus crypticus. The sequence continues at coordinate 1,090,595 of CAJHZI010000499.1, read as the reverse complement.
TTCTTGAGGCATTTACTTTCAATTAATTTGTTTTCAATATTAACGTCATTCATAAATATTGCCTTTTTTAGTTCGCTTGAGCAACTTTTGAAGTAATTTTTATTTTTATTTGTGCGCAGAGATTTGAAAGATCGCCATGCCTTTAATTTTTTACTCATAAGTCTTTTTATATGTTTTGATGGAATAAACCGTCCAAATGCATTTTTTTACGGCGAGCTTTTGAAAGTGGTCGTCCAAAGTATCTTTGTTTGTTAAATTTCTTTAGTTATTTTAAAGGAATAAACAATTAGAAAAACCTACCTAAAGTGTTGCAAAAAGAAAACCAACATTCATCAATGGAGGAGAATTCGTAGAAAATGGATCTTCAGTCAAATGTAGATATAGAAGTCTTCAAATTGGCCCAGTTTGCTCTTTGGTAGCCATAATTTGAAAAGTAAAAATTTTCGCCACTTTTATGAGGTGGGGATTTTGGAAGTATTGTCTCAGGAGATAATTCGAGGACTATATCAAAGAGTAGAGTCAAATGGTCGCTGCAGCCTATAGGTGCAGTAGATGAGATATTTTTGTAATCTGAGATGGATTATTCGCTAAGATTAGATCCAGAATATTATGGTCTCGTGTAGGAATAGTAAGTAGCTGTTCAAAACTGTAATTTGTAAAGTAACTAAGGAATTCAATGTAAATTTTTTGATTAGGGGAGGCCTTATATTTCCAGTCCATTAAGGGAAGATTGAAGTCACCCACTATATATATGGGGAGGTTTGTGTTAGTAATGTATTTTAGAGCTTCTATGGTTAGGTGACACGTATCAATATCTTGAACCTTGTCTGGGGATAATAGGCTACGACCAGTCTAAAGCCCTCTTTTTGATTTGCGAAAACATTGATAACTAAGATTTCAAGTGTATTAAAACGCGAGGGTTGGTCCATGCGTTCGTAAGAAAGGTCATTTTTTTAATCTACAAAAAATGGCTACACCACCTCCACGTCTACCAACTCTATCATTTCTAAAAATGCTAAAATCACTACCACAGAGGATACCACAGAGGATGTTAATATTATTCATAGATATGATGAAAAGTTGTTTTTAGGTTATTGAGTCCTAAATATTCTGATTATATCCTATAATCATTGACATGTAATAAACATCCAACACTTCTGCTTGGTCTATAATGCCACCACTGGGAATAAAAACCGACGCCAAAATGACTCATTTCGCATCCTGTTCATCAGAATAACATCTTTTAGGAAATACATGGACTCCATATTCAAGTTACTCGAGCGCAAAATTGCAGAAAGACATTCGTAAATAGAAACTGATCTATAGAGATCTGATAGCCGCATGACAGTTAGGTATATTGTTTTCATATATCATGACAGTAACTGTTCCATACTAGACGAGTCTTATTATATTCGTTTCAATCAATAACTTCTCCACATCTTCGTGGGAATCGAGGATTTTAAATTGACCGCGTTTGTCGCCTCTTTATAGAATGAAACCAAAAGACGCCTACTTGAATAGTTTTCTAGAAAATTTAAGAAATTACAATCCTTATTTCCTTGTAGTAATAAGTGTCATAAGTGTAATAATAAATAGAATTTTAACAAATCAAAGCAAATAAATTTCAAAATATGTGTAATCAATCAAATAATAATTAAAGTTTCAAAATTTTCCAAATAGGTATATCCATATTTATGAGCTACCATAAAGAAGACAAATAAATAAATTAGTACTTAATGAAGTCTATATGAAGCTTTAAACCACATATTACAGTGGTGATAACACATTTTTATTCGATTTGAACGGAGTTATAGAAGCGTTATTACAATAAGCCAATCTTAATGTGCTGTAATTCGATACTAACTTCAACCTGATAATATGGCAGCTATCAATCGCTCAAGTCATATAAGTGGGAGCACATGGATGCGAATTCTGAGTATATACAAATCCTTCGCTTCCAGTCACATCTCGATATTGAACGTAGGATGTTCCATATAGACCCTTCATACCTGGCTGGCCACCTAAATGTCTTCTTCTTCAGAGGTTTACTCTCTTCTCTTGGGCTTTTCTTTCTCTGCTAATTTCACCGATTTACTATTGTGAGGCTGTCCGATTTGGCAAAGATGCAATTACAATTAATATGTATAGCTGTTAATAGAACGCGCATAAAAGACTTAGAGAGATGAGATAAGATAAGATGAGCTTTACCAGCTTTTAGAGAGATGAGAGTCAATAGAGGCTAAAAATAAAAATTAATGAGAAAGCGTGTGTGTGTGTGTATGTCATATATATATATATATATATATATATATATATATATATATATATATATAGAGAGAGAGAGAGAGAGAGAGAGAGAGAGAGAGAGAGAGAGATGGAAATAAAAAGAGGATTTTAGCCAGATGGAAAAATATTTTGTATCGGACCTACTGTTATCTTCTAGACTACTGTATATGTTTATTCAGTATACAGTATATTGCCTAATATATAACCGTTATGTTTGCAGTCAATTTCGCACACTTTTCAGTCACTCCATAATTTAGCCCAGAAATTGTCTCTAGTTTACTAGCCTGGTGAACACTTTAACATATATCAGTGACGAGCACTTGTTCTGCATATATTCAAGCAATTCTTTCTAAATACATAAAATCGCTAGTATACGATATATGCTAGTATGCTGACTATGATAGATATTTCAGTACTCCTGTTATAAGTGGTGCTTTAGACTTCTTTGATAATTATACTGTATATAATATATACTGTATATATTTTACTGTGTATATATATATATATATATACATATACATATATATATATATATATTCTTTTATTCACCATTATATGGCAGACACAAATATACAAACAAACAAAACGAAACTAAAAATAAACGAAAAAAGACAGAAATTAGCCGATATGCATAAATTTAGTCTAACAAATTTGATAACAAACATGTACTGTAAACCATACAATAAACAGTTCCATGTACTAATCAAAATATATATATATATTATATATATATATATATAAATATATATTATATATATATATATATATATATAATATATCCTTGCCTCTTTTGACAATCTGTTCTTTTTGTGAAATTTTATTCTATTGTATACTTCCATTAGGATCGGTTAGCTAAATCGGATATTGCTTCAGCGATTACATTTAAAGTATATTTTCCATATCGTCGTTGGCAATCTTCTTCCTGACGCTGAAGAAGAACAACAGAAGAACGATTAAATTTAGCTATGTAAAACTTCACTCAGTAACTTACATAAATTTAGCAGTTGTTATTACGTTATATTCAATTCGGTGTAAAATAGCTACCGACAGCTTTGTGCCTAAGTGGAAGCAACATATGCTTAAGTGATCTGATCCTTCAGTATGAATTTTATTATTTCAATTATTTATTAAATTAGAAATATTTAATGTATGCACAGTAAATACCTAGAATGTATTTAATAGTGTTGATCTCACCTTTTTATCTACTTGTATACCTATAGGTGTAAGACACACTGGCACTCTTTAAACATTTTTGATATATTGCAGCCATGCTAATGAATGTTTATTGTTGCATTAGTTATAGTTAACTCCAAATACTTATAATATTAATCAGTTGTTTTCATTCCTACCGAAAATGTTGAAATTATTCTTAATAATGTTAAGGATATAACGCCTGGTTGCCCGTGTAGTTCTCGATTAGACCAAAACTAGATCAACCGTAAATTGCACATGTTGTAAGAGACTATTAAGATGTAGACAGAAGAAAATCACTTCGGAAGCGAAACATTATTTTCCAAACCATAGACTAGATTATGTGTGGGTTAGATCTATCCTTTAGTGAAGGAATCGGCGTGTTGATCGATGGAGTGTTCTTTACGGAGTGTGACAATAGAGTGTAAGTAGGAATGCGTATCTATACGTTGAAATAGATAGGCCTACAGGAATGCATCTATCAAAGCGTAGAATTTTTAAGAGCTGTAATATCTTCATGTTATTTCAAATCAATTGAATCGGAGTTGGGCAGTTTTTAATGACCGATTCTGCATTGTTGTGAATTGTTACAACCCATTGGGTTCGATTCACTACTGAGCCAAATGTATGAATATTTATTGAAAAATGACTATTTTATTAAAGCTGCTTATTCGGCTTAATCTTGTAATATAAAGTAACATAACATCATAATTAGTGACCATATCATTATACACTGTAATATTTGTTTAGCCCAGCAAGTTTAAGCTAAAGAATCTTCGTGTTGGAGTAAAGCAGATCGGCTTGTGAAAACCGTTCGAGATGAAAACAATCCCAGATTATCATCATTAAATTTCAAACTAAACTGGCTTTATATGCTTTAAAGCACTATAAAAGTTCAGCGGTGTTTAGAATAGTTTTGGTCTCTCAAAGAGACAATGGGCAACACAAGACATATTGTCGTGGAGGGGAGCCTTTGTATAGACTTTGGAGTGATAGGAGTCTGGAACTCCTTCAAGCCTGGTTTTTAAATTAGACTTCTCTTTAGTATAGTTAACTTGAGTAAGATTTGAACCTGTTTTTGTCATTAAAAATTAAAAGCTGATAATTGGAAGTTAGAAATTGTGCGCATAAAACAATTAGAGCGTTGACGTCGTCAATAACAACATCGAGCAAGACTCCAGTAACAACGAATCCTTCATATTGATCGTCTCCAATAGCTTCTGTGCAATAGATGATCTTTCTGATCAGAAAAATCATAATTAAATTATAATTCTTGTCGATTAAAGCATCGGGTGTTCATCAAAACTTTGTCTGCATGAACTAACTTACCATATCTCGTTAGACGACCATAGTAGCCCTTGAAGAGGCGTGTACTAAGCTGGAGGGGATACAGAGGCAATACATTCCCGTTCTTGAAGATGCTCCATCTAGTTCATTTTGCGTCCACGAAGCGGTCAGGGAATGGTAGGTGCAACATGGAGGTCAGTATTGCTTGGAGACTGCGCTGAACTTCCCATTGTACTAATTGTTGTCTTGAATCGTTAATCATGGTTGTCCTCATAGGGTGTTGATCTCAGGGTACGGCAAGTCAGTAGCAGGGGCGGTAATATCTGCAGAAGAAAGAGAGTGTCTTTGACTATCATAAACATCTCAATAGCTTCAACATTTAATTGCAATAAATATTTAATGCGTTTCGACATTTAGGTATTAAATTGGTGTTATAAAACTTGAACGCGTGCCTAAATAGAGGATAGAATATTTTGAGTATAATTCCGTGAACTTGTCATCGCATAACTTTAAAGGTACTTTGTCAGAAAGTTTTAAAATTATTGTTAAATGTCTCTAAATAAATAAGTTTCACTATCATGAATAAAGTAAATCTGTAGAGTTATTTTTTACTATGTATGCATACTATATACACTCACTATACTGTACATATACATGTATATACATATAACTCAGTGTCATCCAACTGAAAGCAAACACATAAGCCTCCAGAATAGTCTACATTACACATGCATGAAAATATAGAGAAGGATAGAGAGATGGAGATAGAGATAAAGAAACAGAGATAGAGAAATAAATAGAGAGAGAATATTAGTATTTTATTACTGCTTTGTATTTATTTAGTATTTGTATTTGTCATTAAAGTATTTTATGATAGACTATGTAGAAATGAGCTTACGGTAACTATGCACAAGAGCTTTCATGTAGAAAACAAACACAGCTAAAATTAGTTCATTCCAATCAGAAGACTAAAACAATAACAGCAACAAAAATAACATTATGTTTTGCTTGACTGTCGTCAATGACAACACGTTGCAGTGAATCAAATTCAAGCTGACAAGCAACACGAAAAGTTTTGCAACTGTACAAATTTAAAACTCCAGAAAATCAGACCAACGACAAATATTTGGCAGATAACTCTTGCTGGTTGGTAATGCCCAAGCTATAATATACTAAAAGTGTATTCCTTATTGCATTTATTATCAAATTATCATATAGACTAAATTTCAATTGGTTAGAGTTAAAGAGTTCCCCGTTCTGTGTAGGGCACACTGAAGAGTAAGTACTGAGCATACAAGCACTGCATACAAAGGAATTGAGTATACAAGCACTGCGTACAAAATACCAAGTATACAAGCACTGAGTATAGAAGTACTGAATATACAAGCACTGAGTATGCAAGCATTGAGTATACAAGCACTGAGTATACAAACACTGAGTATATAAGCACTGAGTATACAAGCATTGAGTGCAAGAACACTGTGTGCACAAGCACAGCGTACAAACGTACTATGTGCACAAGCACCGGACGAGCCCAATATACAGTTAATACTGACCTTAGAAAGCCAGGCGTTCAAAGGCAATTCTGAAGGTTTCGAAGCAAGCTGCTACTAATCCAACTCGTCCTTTAGAAAAGGAGTCATTATCCGGGAGAAGAGGAGATGAAATAGGACAGGTGATATCACGGTGAAAGGAGTGGGGAGATTAATTCCATGATAAGCGGAATGAGGTGGATAGAGTGGACTTACGGATAGTTTGAAGAGAATCATCTCGAAGATATTTTTAAATACAGGCAGATGATGAAATAAAGTATACATAATACTGGAAAGAAGTTGATAGAATATCTGCAAAAAATTCACTACTTTTAGCGTTATTGAATAGCAAAAGAATAAAAACTGAAATTGAAATGCAATTTTGAGTTAAGATAACTTTATACGTGTAAAAATATTTTTTTATATAACTGTTATATAGTTAGTTAATAATGTTTATGTGCAGAATATTTTCCAAGTAACATTGGCTATTTTTATACAACTCTCATATAATAGAGTCGTTGAAATCTTCCTACATGATCATCATGGCTGGAGCCAGTGGCGATGTCGGTAAGATTTTCGATAGCGGATCATTATGTGTGGGGTTCAAATCCTGGGCTCGCCAGTCACTGACATCGCTTTCGAGTGAGGAAACTGACGTTAATACTAGCTTTTATCTATATACACTAAGACTGAACTGAACTTTTATTTACTCTCTAGTATAATATTCAGAGACAGAAATCACCGAAATTTGAATCTCGAATCAGGTTTTCTCTGGAGGATTTTGATCAACTGTGCTACATCCTTGAATTCATAGCCCGGTTTGACAAACAAGACAGAATTTGAAGAAACACTCAAAATATAAATAATTTTAATATTTTCGACTGATTGAGCTTATTTCTGCAAATTAAAAAAAATCAAAATATATTTAATTTCAATATGTTCGACTGATTGAACTTATTCCAGCAAATAACAGTATGTCATGGTAACTGCATTTTTTCTGTAACAAAAATATCCACTATTCTTATTACTTTATTGATCATTCGTAGAAATATGACGTTAATTTCAATATTAGACCAGTCTAATTTTGTTTTCTAATACTGCGAACAAAAGTAATACGACAATACTCTATACATGTGTATTGTGACTAAAATCAGCATTAAGTTTTATTGTTACTATTATTGTTAATATTTTTGTACCCGTGTTGTGTGCTGGTTGCTGAAGAATAGTCCAACCGTGGAATGCACGTGTCGCAATTGTCACAAATGAAGACGAAGTACTAAGATCCAAACTAACGCCAGAAAGGTGCATTCGGTTGGTGAGCGCCTATACTTCAGAAATTGCTACAAAATTTTCAAAAACTGAAGGAAAAGTTCTAAGGATATGGACAGGTGGTATGGTGTGAAACGGTAAGGAATGGAGATCTGTTCATGCTCCGACGCTTGGACTGGGTTTCAGGGGAAGAAGAAGAAGAAGAAGTAAAAGAAGAAAATAAAAAGAAAAAAGAGAAGTAGGATAAAAAGAAGAATAAGAAGACGAAGGTGATGATGAAGATGATGATGCTGATAATGAAGATGATGATGTTGATGATGGTGATGACGATTATGATGATATGACGATGATGATGATGGTGGTGATGATGATGGTGGTTATGATGATGATAATGATGGTGGTGATGATGACTAGGGCGAGGATAATGATGATGATGACGATGATGATGATGATGAAGATGATGATGATGACGATGATGAGGATAAAGATGATGATAATGATTATGAATTGAACCCTATCAATTTCTATTTATATCAAATTATACGATAGTTGTAATTGTTTCATATTAGATATCGCGTGCTTTCTCTACCTCTGAGTCCCTCTATCAATCTCTCTATCTATCTCTCTTTTATTCGTTTCCCTCTATATTTAAACATGACGCCGTTCTCTCTCTCTCTCTCTCTCTCTCTCTCTCTCTCTCTCTCTCTCTCTCTCTCTCTCTCTAGTATGTATCCCTATCACTTTATTTCACTCTCAGACAGCCTCTGTTTTTCGATCTCTCAGTGCCATTGTGTCACGGCCTCTGTCACTGTCAAGCGCTACCGCTATCTCTTCTTTTCCTTTAGTTTCCGCTATTGATTGAGCGCCAAAGAAAGGACATTCAAGCTTTGCGCAGACCTGGCCACCCGATCTCTCTCTCCACCCGCTTCACCCACTCCTCTCCCCGCCATTCACCTCCCAGACTGAGACATTTCTGATTCCGCGAATGGTCAATATGTCTTTCTACCTGCGGAGTTAAACCCTGGTTTAACCCTTCAGTTAAACCCTGTGGATCTCGGATTTAGTCCAATTTATAAAGCTATAGAGTTTCAGTAAGAAAATTCATATCCTGGCTTTCCCGTCACTGACATCGCTTTCTAGTGAGGAAATTTACGTTAACATTAATTAGCTTTACCAACAAGCTTCCATGTCGATGACTTTCAATTGTTACAATTGTAGACTTTCCATTTTTGTGGCCCATATAAACCGATTCTAGAAGTTCGATTAGTTTGCTTCTATTAGTTACTGTATCGTTATATGTATTTCTCATTCAAACTTCAAACTTATATGTTCGATAGTCTTCATTCAATGAAGAGATTCGACAGATTGGAGAACGTATACAACAACGTATGGAGAAATAGTATATGATCAAAAACGATATTATAGTTAAATTATAACTACTAGTATATCTTTAAATAAATCTGGCCTCGGACTTAGCGGTCATCTGGAAAAGAAAATAGATAAAAGCCTTAGATAAAAGCAAAATTTTGCAAATAATTGTAGTATTTAATTACTGATCGATTGTTGAAACTAAAGTTAATAATGCTATAAACAGTAAATAATTATAATATGCATGAATATTAATTACCAGGCCGAAAGTTACCGTTAATAATGTTAAGCAATTAAATGTCTTAATTATCATTTTGTTATATTGCATCCGATATTGATAAATACATGTAGACCATTATTGTTCAAAGGATGTGAAAAGTTTAACGACTAGCTAGTTCTATTCTGGATCAATTTTTCTAAATATTCCTAATGTTCAGTTTTCTATGGATAGGATATATTACATGAATGATCTAAGGTAAAAATTAATCTCTCAATCTGCGTTTGCAACGAACAATCGATCTCTTCACAAATAGGACTAATATGACTTATCATATCAAAATATTACGTTTAGCTAAGGACAAACTGAACAAGTTTCTAAGGCTCTTTCTCAATATCTTCCTTAGATTCTGCTTTATCTAATCTTACTATATAGAAAGCAACACTGGCTCTGTATTCTATTTACATGTGTATTCAGTTATTTTATGCATCATTCCTAACATAACAACTAGAAATTATTTAGTTAAGATTAAAAAATATATCAAACTATTTAATTATGAATTATCTATTTAATTATGTTGGTGATTTATCCTGTATAGCATAGAATCTTTGCTAATTAAATAGTCTTATTGACAGGCTTGGGAGAATAAATTTGTAAAGAATTTTATTACATTTTATAACTTTTATGTTTTATTATAGATTACTGTGACTTACTGTACATTGAACATTACTCCTAGGTAATACTGGCTGGAGCCAGTGGCGAAGTCGGTTAGATCCTCGACCGCTGATCAGTATGTGCGGGGTTCAAATCCTGTGCTCGCCCGTAACTGATATCGCTTTCGAGTGAGGAAGCTGACGTTAACTTAGCTTTTACTTTTAGCTTTTTAAGGTGCTGCTGAATATTTTTCCATTTACTGCTGTAACACTATAGGCTTGGAAATGCTGTTATGTTGTTAAAATAATTAAACAACAAATAATAATAATACAATAATAACAATTATTATACTACATATTCATCCTTCAGTTATTGCACTCGAAATCTCATGAAAAACACAATAAGTGATCTAATTCCTTAATAATAGTACATGTAATGGCAGCAGGCAGTGTTTATTATGGTCATATTAAGCCTTAAGGTACCAGTAGATCAGCTCAATGCATAAGTACACAATGACAGTATTATTACTGATATTCAATGAGATAATTAGCAATAATTAGTTTTTAACGATTTTCTGTACAAACATAAATAATGTCAAAACTGTGACAGAATAGTGATATCGATTACCTTACAGTGACAGATTATAATAACATTTTATTCCACCAATACAAGACAGCTAAACTATCACTTATGGATGAATATCTGTCAGTTAGAAGCTTTACTATAGAAAGAAAATTCTGGTATGCTAACTATGAATTTGTTATTGTTAAATTAACAATTAAAATTGAATAACCAAACAATAAGAGCTTTCAAAACAATAGTCAGAATCTAAAACATGTTTAATCAGGAATAGTTGGTATGCATCAGAATCATTTAGTATAATTATATGAACTATCAATTTTAAAATTGTCCTCACTTATAAAAAGGCTGTTTATATTTGGCAAAGCATATTTTCTTTTCATATTCTTCACACCAGCTTGAAAATGACTTAGATCTATCCTTACCTACATATTCTAAAAAAATTTCTCAAATGTTATTTCTTAGAGATGGCTTTTTCGTGTCGAAATTACCTAATTATTAAGCTCTTAGGGTATCACATAATCGTTCAAATACTTTTCAAATGCCTTCAATCGTTTATATTCCTATTCAGCTTATGGTTTATGATCTTACAATTAGACTTCTTTGCTGACTCATCGATACGTTTTCCAATTTCGACCAAGAAAGCCTAAATACCCCATCAATCTCTGAGCCCAAGGGAAATCTCCCAAACAGACCTCTTCGTTGATGGTTTGGTATTTTAGGCGCCGTGTGTTTCCGATATTTCGACCTGGAGAAAGAAGATGTCACTTGCTTCTGATTTCGGAAAGCTTGCGCCACCGTCTAATAAGTCTAATTTACACTGTTAAACGATCTTTACATGTCGAAATTGTTTTAATCCTCTAAAGAAACAATTTGTCAGAATATTGCTTTATATTGCACAAAAATACTTAACTGAATGGTAACTAAACTTACTAACTAAAACTAAACCCTTAAGGAACAATTGAATGTTAACAATCTCCTAACGAAGGTACATTTTACGTCAAAATTTTAAATTAAAACAGAAAATGTTTAAACCAATGTAAAAAGTATCTTAACGTACGATTGAATGTTAACAATATCTTAACGAACGTATATTTTACGTCAAAATTCTAAATTAGGACAAAACATTTGTAAATCAATGTAAGAAGTCAACTGTAGCTATGCAATTCGAAGAACCGCTTCATTCGGATGGTGACATTTTATATTAAAAGCTAGATTAGGAGTCAAGACACCCTGCAATCAAATGCCACACTTGAGTAACAATGTAGACTTCTCTGCAAGTTTAAACATTTTAAACTTAAATCCATCGCGAAAATCAATTTAATTTGACCCCAAATCTCAATTTTGTCGTTTCTGTCGTGGGTGCTTCTTTAGAGCTTTTTAAAATATTCAAATCTCACACTTTTTCCCTCCTTAAGAAACTACATTGATTTTCAGTCTCAGAACGAATAAAATTCAAGATAGCTTCATTGACTTTTAAAGGTTAAATTATGGTAAAGTACATGTATCTCTCTAACCTTATATCAATCTATCAACCCACTCGTTGTCTTCGTTCCTTTAGTAAAAACCTTATTACTGCACGCAACATTAAAACTGCCATGGGCAGACATTCATGTTTTCTGCTCAGACAATATGGAACTCTCTGCCCCATTGTCAAGATCTGCGATTTTGTAATCGTATTAGTACTTTCCATGGCAAGCCAAAAACCCATCTCTTTCCGCCATAGGACTAAATTTTGACCCGCTTGCTCTGGATCAATGAATTTTACTGTTTTGATCTCTCTTTCTCTTGTGGTCTCTGTGTACTCAGTCGTCATCGTGTGGTGCCTTTCTCGCCTGTTTGTGTAGAGTCTGCAAGAGTCGTCTCTAGACATTGCCCTATGGCGAGGAACCGGACTTTAAATTCTTAATGATTATTGATTGATTAAATTTATAGGAGAGTTGTAATAGAGTTGTAAGTTATTCGTATGATGAAACGAGGAGAAAGACAGAAGATAGAAATGTGAGGATAAATTACATATCACTGAACTACCAATTGGGCGTATGCAGAGAGAGAGAGAGAGAGAGAGAGAGAGAGAGAGAGAGAGAGAGAAAGAGAGATAATGGATGCATTTATGCATTGCATTTGTAAATATCATAAGCAAATTATTGTCATTCAAAAGTTAACACCAGCTTTGTCAGATGATATGATATGACCAAGAGCAAAAACAATAAAGAGCCAAGCAAACCACTGGTATAATCTTTTAACATAGATAAGCTCTGTTACGATAAGGCATCCCAAAGCAAAGTGGAATCTAATTTATCAAACTGCTGGTTGCAGGTTTCCGTTGTGGCAGCAGCTAAACGCAAAAAGTTCACATTCTCAAAAACATCTTAAAATTCCTATACTACGCTACTATTAAATTTCTTTGCCATATAAATTATATATATACATGTATATATATATATATATATATATATATATATATATATACTGTACAGTAAATATGTATGTATGTGTATGTACGTATACCGGAAACCATCTCAGATGCGTGTGTGCATACAGGAGGGAAATTTTAAGGAAATATAAATATATATTTCCTGTGTCTAAATTAATGTTAAATTTCTTCAATGCCGAAATTCTAAAAGAAAATAACATTGAAATTGTGTTATTTCCTAATATTGATATAGTTATGTAGGTTTATACTTTGCTTAGCACTATCATCTGCTGCAGCTGTATCTTTTCGAAATCTTCAGTTTTACTTCGCAAGCTCAAGTGGTATTTTCTATCTTTCTACCCAGAATGTGTCTAGTCTATTAAATTTAAGTAAGCTTCCGTCTTGTCGTTCTTCCTTTTCCCTAATCATCGCTAGTCATCTAGATTTCTAACCATTCAGCATTTTGTTACATTTACTGGGGGCCTACCACGAATCCTAGATGATCTTACACGAAAAAAATTTTCCTACGAATATGAAATAAGTCGAGTAGATAATTCTGAGCGGACGCTGGTCTCTCAAACAAACAGACCTAAGTTATTCATTCAAATTTGGAAATGTTTTATTCGTTTATCACAGGATTCGGTCCATCCAACCAACACTCAACCCGTCTCGCAGCTGTGTCAATATAATTTCACATCGAACTGTTCAGTCCACAGCACTTGATCGAGGCTTCCTTCAATCGAAAAGTTTTAATGAACGCCGTTCTCTTTCCAAACAAAGCAATTCAATTTAATAATGATTTAAAGTTTGTTGCTGTAAGTTTATCGTCCTAGTGACGAAAACTAGATATGCAAATCAAACACCAAGTTAATTGATGCTAGAATACTTTAACTTTCGATAACTGAAGTTCTAAAATAATAGAAATTAAATTATTAAATTAATGCAATTATTGCTGTCTAAAATTGCCGAAGATGATAAAAACGAGCAAGCTTATTCGTGAACAGGCACCAACAACTAAAGCCAATTTTAACGGTATTTTCCTGAAACGAAAGCATGTCAACGATAGGACGAGTACTGGATTGGAACGCTGCACATACTGATCCGCAGGCGGACAACTTCTCACCATGCTATCAGTGCCTACCACAGCTCACGATCATGACCTATAGCTTTCATCCCATCAGAATTGCATAGTTTTATTGTGTGATTCTCATAATGAATAAACACGTACTAAGTCAAATGGCATCATATCTCGTTCTGTTGTTAAATTATTATTACTATTAAACAATGACAATTTCGTATTTGAAGATGGTGCCTTCGATTGAGTAATAAAGCTTTAAGAAAAATTGTGCCCAAATATTGAATATACAAGATTTTTATCTCATTATCAGTAAGACGGCAGAACTTTCCAAATGTATTAGAGCCTTTTACTTGTGTACTTAAGTTTGGATGAATATTACAGATTGCGCTAAACCTAGTCAAACAAAACTTTAATACAAATGAGCTTCTTTCAGATCTACCCAAACGAAGACATCGTCAGAAATGGACAAGCCGTATATTTAAAAACGACAACTATAGGTCTACATTGACATCAGCACATCTAACTTCCGATTATGCATGCAACTTATAAAATTTTATGCGACAGAGACTGAAAGGTAATGTTTGACGAAAGCCCTGTATTTGACGCTTTTAGCTGTCATACTAAAGTCTCGCCTGGAGCGCCATCTGTCCCCGATAATTCGCCGGTTAATAATATTTACATTATTCGTCGGTATCCAGCAATTTCTTCAACGGTCTCGTCAACCCTAAACGTTCCAAGAAAACGGATTGAGCCTTTCGATACGTTCTGATACTAACAATTTAAATATCTCATTATGCTCTTTATTTTTCAGCTTTTTCTTCAGTTCTCTCACCTGGCTTATTTCTCAACGCATAGCCCTGCATGGCCCAAAGTCCGTCCCAAAATTATTTTGTAAAGGAACCAAATTATTTCTTACTAGTTAGTTTAAAAACTCTTATCACTGCGAGGATATTTTGATAGGTCATTTTTTGGCACAGATATGCAGATTGGGTGAACACTCGCATTGAGACAAGGGATTTCCGAATTAATTAATTATTCTTTCGTATATCTGTTGATTTTAAGTTTAAAAAATCAATTATGTGTTCTTTCAGAAATAATTACTCAGAACGTAATACAGCTAAACAAGCTAAGCCAATGTTAGCGTCAGTTTCCTCACTCGAAAGCGATGTCAGTTAAGGACGAGCCCAGGATTTGAACCCCGCACATACTGATCAGTGGTCGAATATCTTACGGACATCATGTCTGGCATCAGCTTGTGGTGATGTCGGCGAATATGATTTATTTATTAGTGTTGATCAAATTCTGCATCGAAGTAATAGTGTACTATTACTTATTACTATTGCGCTATTGAATGTCTCAATAGCGAAAAATGGTTAAGGGTGCAGATAACATCATGAAGTTTTAAATGACAGGCCATGAGGTGAATCGAACTCTCGTGGGTTTGAATCCCAGCCGCGCTGATCTGAGAGTAAAATCTCGGGCATTCACTAGACTGGCTACACGGAAAATGTACTAAATTGCCTAACGGTTTAAACATGTGGTATTAAAAGTGATAGATATCAACATAGTTGATCATTTCACTATAATGTGTGTTAATATTATATTATTATATTATGTACATCTTGGGCGAGGACTTTTAAATTTTAGTAACGTATTAAAAATATTTCCAAAAGTAGAAATAATGTGTGCGCGACATTACGGGCACTTTTTGAAACATAATAAACTATACTATTGCCTCAGCTGAAGTCAAAGTATCGGGGTAAAAATCCCGTTGCTCCAGTGGAGTCGGCGCCTATAGTTAACTTAATAGTGTTGATCAAATTTTTCATGACAGCAACTTTATACATATTTACACATAAATGCATATTAAATGAAACTTTTAAATTTTGCTTTTCAGTATGAATTTAATTTCACTTGAGTCATTAATCATTTGGAGCATTGTTTGACTGATTCTTTATTGATAATATAATTACTGTAATTGAGTCATACATTCGTTGATGGAAATATCGATCGATCGATGTAATGATTGGTTGATTGATTGACTAATTGATCAGGTAACTTTTCTACGGCCTTCGCATGGCTTTTGTCTGAGGGTGAGGTGTGTGCTTTGGCAGAGAAGTGGAAACTAATATTAGCTCAGCAGAACACTGGTTTAGAATATGGATTTAGTAAATCTGCCCCACAAGGAAACATCTTTAAACCGACGATGTTCATCCTTCAAGAAATAATCTCTACTCTAGTCTTGCTGCACCTGGTCGAAGCGGCTTTGAAACTTTACATTTTTATATTCTCAGTCCGCTTTTCAGCTTAGAAGTGCATATAATATTATGTCCCTTAAAAATAAATCAAATTAGTGACCTACGTAGGCCTATGTCATTTAGCCGTGGTCATCCTAACTGGGAATGCTATATCATAAAGTGCAGATATATGAGGTTTTACTATAATTATACAAGTAAGTCTAGGCTAATGCCCATTTAAATGGGCAAATCCTGCGATATTTAAAAAAGCTGTTTAGAAGATTAATGCTTGGAATCCAAAATTTTGCATTGTTACTTGTTCAGCGTAAGCAAATTTTTGTCATATGTAGGGTCACCTAATAGACATAGGTCTATACATGTGCACAGCCAATAATGGAATGCTATGTCAAAACATGCTGATATATGTAGTTTCATATACATGTAGGTTAATCAAATTAAAATTTAAGAGCTTTTTGTGAAAATTATCTCAAAATCCAATTTAATGATCTTAAATTGAAATCAGGCTGTTTTGAAAAACGTAAATTCTCCTCATTGAATTTTAAATGAGGTAATTTCGCCAATAGATACACTTTCAAGCATCTAAACGTATATCTTTATGGTATTTAATATTGATTCAAGGCTGAGTGAGTAGAATGCTGGCTTAAATATCCTACGGCGGATCAGTAGGTGATGGATTCAAATCTAGTGCTCGCGCTAAACTGACCTCTATCGAGACATGAGTCTGACGTTAAACTAACTCTCTCAATTTACCCAATGTATTTAGTCAATTTAGAGATAGATAGATAGATAGATAGATAGATAGATAGATAGATAAATAGATAGATAGATAGATAGATAGATAGATAGATAGATAGATAGAAGTATACTATATTTTCACAAATTTCACTAGAAGGAACAACATTAATGAATATACATCAAACATGTGATATAACCATTATCAGAAACTAAATAATAAAATTAATGCAATTTAGTGCAAATAAATGCATGCGAAATGTAATAAAATTCAATGCCATCAAAGGGGTTGCAAAGCGTTCAATCCAGCTGAGTCAAATCTAGCTTTAGATGATCCTACATTCATGCATAAGACACTGTGAATCTTTCCTTCCTTTAATACAGTAGCTTCTGTCTGATGGAAATTCCGCACAGCTTGATGATTTGATTTAATTTTAGAATCATCCCCTTCTTTAAAGTGTACGTCTCTTTTCCCTGTCTTTATTTGTAAATAAGACATTCACATTGAAAATTAAATGCAGGGACGTCCTTTAAATAACTTCCACTAATCAATCAATCAATAAGAATTTAACGAAATGAGTACCTTTAATTTCTGTCATGCTTATTGCTATAAGAAATTGACCTAAAGGAATGCATAATCATCACGATCATTGTTTTAAAGGTTGATAAACAACGACATCCTGTCACGTAAATGTAAAATTTTATCATGAAATATAATAATGCATATAGGCCATATATAGGGCTTATATATACATGTATATATATATATATATATATATATATATATATATATATATATTTGATAAGGTTAGCTCCATGGAAGAAAGAGGATTAAGGCTATATCTCGCTTCATGAGATTGTATGGGATATATAAATGTTTTAACCATATCTATATTTATAGGATAGTGTTATTATGGGTATTTTGTTATTATTGCTATTACGGGTTATATAAAGGTTTGAACCAAGTCCATATTTATAGGATGATGTTATTAGTACGAGACTCTACAAGGGTGCACCGCAGTCTAGCCATTCATCCACACAGACTCTCAGTCACCGACCACTTGGCAGAGCTGCTGACTGAATTGTTACTGTTTGATCTTGCTTCATTCAGCATAAGACGTATTCACCCACCTTCTCCCCGACCCCTAACCGTCTTCTTTTCTTCCTCTAACTATCCTCCTTGTCTTGTTCCTGAAAAAATACTTCCAAGCTTCTCTGCTTCCTTCTCTACCACTGAAGCCCTCCTTTTTATGTATAGCCATTAGAATATCTGCAAAAGGGAAGTGCTACTGCGTAACGGTTAGAATGTTCTTCTGGGAGATGCAAGAGGCCTGGGTCAAACCTCGGTCAGTCAACAAATGATGGATTTCTCCTTGGGCCAATGGGAAGATTCATCGAGTTTAAGAGCATACTGCAAATTGGCGTAATTGGTAGCTAAGGCATGATTAATCATGGAATGGATCGATAATAACCTGCCAGGTACTGTAAAGCAGTCTCGAAGACCAATGCTGCAGAAATTGTCGGTAGTTAGGCCTACTGTTGTTATTACAATGATCTAGTTTACTATCTAGCTGAACTCAAAAGGTTACAAATGAGGAAGTTCTGGAGGGAGTTGGTACAAATAGACAGTTGATAAATGTACAAATAAATAGTTTTAAAAATTAAAATTAAAAAAATTAATATTTTCAGGGTAAAGGAGAAGAGCGTAACCTAAACACCTGAGTCGGTTTTACTGAAATTTATTTTTTATTTGGATGACTTTCAGATGACAGACCTAAATGATCAATTAGTATCATTTTGCGGTTTTTTGTTCTCTGTATTTGGGCTTTGTTTTCTGTTATCTCCAGAGTAGAATTAGAAAAAACAACTAACAAAAAAGACCCTAGCTATGAAAAATAAATTAAAATTACTAATAATAAAATCTATCTTCCATTTACTATGCTTGATTTTCGCTTTCGCAATTATTATTGAAGATAAAAATTACGTCTTTAACTTACATAAAATTTATATCGTATTTAAAATTAACATCAATTTAAACGTATATCTTATAAAACGAATAACCCTTTAAAATAAACACAGAAACGCTAAGTGAATGTTGAAATCATTAATTTATTTGAAAATTTTATGTAGTACTACAAGTTTGCATGTACATGTATATCATATGTTAGATTACCAAAATCAAAATTATCTTCCGAACTGATGAGTGCAGCCAACTGCGCCGCAATCTTTAAAGCTATTGGCATAACCTGTACTATTTATATTACGCCCCTGTAAAGTATTAGTAAAAGATTGACGAAAGCCTAGAAGCATACGTGCAAATAAGATCCAAACTCTGAATCACATTATAGGCTTACAAGCTATTTATAAACGTACTACGCCAATTGTGGATATTTTAACCTATATTTGGAGCAAATCTACGAGGCTAGTAAAATGTATACTAATCTAATTGCTACTTACACATAGTTGGTTATGAAATACTATGAGGCTAATAAAATGTATTCAAATATAATTGCTACTTATACAACATTGGTTATAAAAGGCTGTATCAGCTGTGTATAGATTAACTTTGAGATCTAAGATTACTAAAAAGTTGTACTATTATCAGACTGTAATTAGAAATCTGCTTCTTGGACCTCTCTATGACAATTTACCTGGGTGAGATGTTAATTATATCTATGTTAATTTTTTGTGCCATTTTTACACCCATTTATATTTTTATATTAATATTTAGTTGTGTTTTCTAATTCTATTCTGGAGATAGCAGAAAACAAAGCCCAAATACAGAGAACAAATGACGCAAATGATACTAATTGATCATTTAGGTCTGTCATATGAAAGTCATCCAAATAAAAAATTAATTTCAGTAAAACCGACTCAGGTGTTTAGGTTACGCTCTTCTCCTTTACCCTAGTACAATTTTCCTGACAGACCCTTGACGCGTAATATATGCTTCTAATTATTACTTCATTCGGATAGAAAATCAGGGACTGAAATAAACTCATAAATTGATTTCTGCAATAAAACAATGATATATATCGACGGCCGATGAGCGCACAGAGCGGCGGCAAGTGATTGGTAAACAAATGTTCATTGATAACGGTTGCGCACTGCAGTTCTCCTTTCATTCGATACTTTATGGTTTTCTCGGCCGTGTCAGAGGCTGAATTGTAATCGATTCTTGCACCATTTTTAGATTCAAGAAATGTTACAATTAGATATATATGACATACTGTATATATGGCATTTTTGTTTCGATATTGTGTAGGTTAATAAACAGCAGCGCAGGGAATAATTTTGATTTGCAAAACTCTTAAGTAATAGAAAGTTGAAAATAATACTGCAGATATACAAATATGCACTTCTTTATTTTGTTTATGAGTGCACGCTCTAAGAATGAGCAACCGCACCCCACCCCCCCGCATCTCAAGACTGTCGTTTTTAAACTTTTCAGGGATTTGCCGTGACCTTATATACTTTTATTTTATTCCATTTTGTTAGTAGCACGTATAAATCAATTATGGGCAATTCTACCTTTTGGACGTATTTTAAATATTGAAATTTTAACCTCCGTTTCATCATATAGTGATGATATCAGTGACACCTGGCTGCTCATGATATTGAAAACGAGTACATTCGAAGCTTTTAGTAACATTCGAAACTTCTAAACAGCGCTGCTAGATGTAAAAAAGACGTAGATTGAGTATTTATATTGGAAAATATGCGGTTTAAACCACTGTAGGTAGTGTAATTGACATATACATGCAAATATTTGGAAAATATATTCAAGCAACTAGCGTAAACCACGACATTAATTAAGTTATTAAATTGATTTATTGGCTTTTTACTTAATTGACCAGATTAATTAAAACGCCTTAATTTCATTTAAGATTTTACTTAATTTTGGTATCAGAAATTATCATTAGTCACAAATTAATTACTCTGAAAATTGTGCTATTATCCTAGACCAAATTATTTTAATGTCTGACATGGTTAGTTATAAATCAGTTTCTTCATTAACCAATAATTTTTCATTATTTTATGACATCAGAAACCATTTGTAAATATCTAGATGTTAAATAAACGAGGATTTTATAATTGCAATGACGTTCGGTCAAAAAATTTCAGATGCTATTTTCTCTTCCTATCTCTTCATCTCTTTAACTTCTCTCTCTCTCTCTCTCTCTCTCTCTCTCTCTACAGCCATTCTCTGCAAGTCTTTGACTTGAATACCATCAAGCTTTTTATCTGATCGACCCCACTGCACTCTATTAAAAACTCCGCTCATTGCTCAATTGATGCAATTCTTTAATTCCTTCTGCATCAATCTGAAGTTATCATCATCCAGCAACAGTCGTTTAGATTTATTTGTTATGTTTCAGCTGAACATTACAATATTATGAAGGATTGAGTATAAGGAAAGAATTTGGATTATAATTTAATAAATTATTTCATAGAACTGGTTTATAAAACAAATCTCTGAAACTACATAGTAAACATGCGTTACATGTATGAAGTACATGTATGTTTAACACGTAGTCTGCTGCAGTAGGTCTAGGTTGTTGCTCGGTAGAGGCAATTGGCTGAGCTGGTATCAATCTTATCTGATGATCCAGAGTCTCCAAGTTCATTCACCAGATCGTCCTGGCGATAAAATTTAGAGTAAAAGTAAACACACGTTATATTGAAATGATTCACTATGTTGATATCAATCACTTTTAATGCCACTTACTTTTAAACCGATAGGTAATATAGACCATTTTCCGTATAACCAGTCCAGTGAATGTCTGAGAATTTACTCTCATATCAACGTGGCTGGGATTCGAACCCACGAGGGTTCAATTCAATTCACCATCTGTCACGTAAATCTTTTTGACGTTACACCTACGCTATTAAGACATTCAGAGAGACAGACGTTAAACTTGACAGTTTAATTACATATGAACGAGTCATCATCTAACAGAAGTGTCTTTAAGTGTGGGAGTAAGACTTGATCACTTTAAAAATGATTTGATTATATTAAAAATGGTACAATATCGCGTGATGCTGCGATTTGACGGTAGTAAATTTTGTAACGTAATAAATATTCGGACGTCAGAGAGAGAGTTTTGACAAGTAAGGTCTTAGTTTTTAATGTGACTATTTTCACTTAAAGCATATTTAAAAAATAGACCAGTTATTTGCCATAGTAAATCCTAAGTTGAGAATAATATGACAAGAATTTTAATAATTAACGCAATTACAATTTACATCTTACTAAACCTTCTGCCTGAAAACAAGTTTACTAGTAAAATTAAAACTAAATACTATTTCAATAAATACATAAATACTGTATGGCTGGAGCCACTGGCGAAGTCGGTAGATACTCGACCGCGGATTAATATGTGCGGGGTTCAAATCCTAGGATCGCCCGTCACTAATAGCGCTTTCAAGTGAGGAAACTGATGTTAACTTTAGCTTTTTTAGATTTAAAAAAATTAAAACTTCAGCTCATTATACCTAAGCATATCTTGTCTTTCTTCTCTCTCAGGATAATGGACTGCACTGAATCAATCTCTCTTTCTTTCCTTCTCACGTATTTGCTGGTGTGCTCTGTATGACTGCTTGTAGATGTTAATTCTGTTTATGACGACTCCTCTCTTATCCTTGGTCTGGGAACCGAACGTTAAATCTTTATTCTATTGTATTGCTTTTGAATCATACTACGGATTTTAATTTTAATAACACATTCATCTGTTAGGGTTGCTGAAGAATAGACCACCCGTGGACTGCATGTGACGTAAGAGGCGACAATATACAAAGATTCAATCAAACGCCAGAAAGAGCATTGGCTTTGTGAGCGCCTAGGCTCAAGGAATTGTTTCAAAATTTTCTAATCCCGACCCCAGTTAAACTTGGATTCAAGGGACGACAACAACGACGACGATAATGAAGACGACGACGATGATGATGAGGATGATGATGATGCTGATGATGATGTTGATGGTGATTATGATGATGATAATGATGGTGAAGATGATAATAATGGTGACGATGACATTCATTAACTGACGTGGGCTGCGGTGATTAAGAGGGATACGAAAAATAGGGAATTAACATGTGATACGGTGTGGTACAGATAGGAATGAAGATGTTCGATTCGTATCCCGACCCTAGTTAAACTGGGATTCATGGGAATGCGACGATGATAAACATATTCATCAGCTATTTTTGTATGTCTCGTTGTTTTATGTTTTTGAATTTCATATAAACTACGATTAGAGAGGGTGAGTTTATGTTAACACTGGTCGCGCTTCTGGCATTTCGTTTGATGAAAAAGGAAAGCTTCAGAGAATCGATTAATTTAGAAAGAGTCCGGATTGCTGCTCTTAAAGCTAACACCAAACCGCTTTAGTTAGACGATAATAGTTCCGTGGAGTATTTCTTTCCATCACTGCCGCCATCTGTTAGACTTTAATTTCAGTTGGTGACGGAACAAAGCTGTAGGATTTGGGCTTGCCACAAGCTTCCTATGATATCAGCAATAATATCAATACAATATATACAGATATATGTACACTTTTATTGTGTATTAATGTCCATGAAATATGCTAACAAACATCTTAAACATTGAAGTATTGGAAAATGAAAGAATTGAAATTAATATAATATTCTATACATGTAAAATCACAAGCAGAATCACCAAAGAATATTGGTATATCATATTAAATGATTTATAGATCCACTCGCATGCGGATAAAAAGAGAAAACGGAAGAAAGAGTGAAGGACAGAGTAAACCATGGACCTTCCAGTAGATAGTGTACTAAGAGAGAGAGAGAGAGAGAGAGAGAGAGAGAGAGAGAGATGAAAAATAATAACACAAGTAATAATAAGTAAATATAATAAATAATTGAATGTAAAATATTAAGAAATTTATTACCTTTTATGTACTATTGAAGATATTATATTATCGTTCATATGATTAAAAGGAAAACATACGTATTTCAACTTGTATCATTAAATACGTCTGCAGAAGGTCGGTAGTCCTAACAAATCCCTACCTCTTACTTTTACGAATACATTTTGCTTAAGTTTGAAACGATTTATGTTAATATGATGTTTGAACCTACTGATTGCAACAGTATTCATCTTTCAATAAATATATTTTTCTCCTACTAATGCACTGTTTAGAAAAAAGTCAATGACACACACACACACACTTCCAGTTATCTCTATTATACAGGTTTATCTTATTTCTTAACAATAATTAACTGATTACAGAATCACCTAGAAGGCCTATGCCTGCTTTACGTCATTGTCTAACTTATTTTCCTTCTATTCTTTTTTATTATATTTTTTCAACAATCCTGTTTCTCACGAAACATATTTTGCCATGTATTGAAAGATATTTCTAAATATTTGGGTATCCTTCAAGGTGGACAATTTGTCCACCTTGGAAAAAATATTATAAATTAATTCATATAAAATAAAAAAGTCCTGCGAAATAAATCATAAAATTATTTCAAATGATACAGCAGTAAGAGCACGGCTTGAGTCAAATATCTTTAAAAGGCCTGCTTATACATGTAAATACTAAGTGAAACAAAAACTATTTCGGAAACCGAATTTTTGTTGCGCCAATTTTAACTTATTGTAAATTATTTTGCTTAATATGATTACGTAGATCAATTAACGTGTTAACAATGTTGTATAACTTTTCGTTTATGTCAGACAGCGCGAATTGCTGATGGCCAAATAGTATAGTGACTTATGCATAGAGAGACAGACTTGATAGGCATCTTACGTAGGCCCTGTAGACAGAATTGCCAGCTACGTAGTGTGTCTATATGCGTCAGCAATGCAACAACAACATAATTAGAATGCTACTGTCGTCCATGACAATATTGAGCACTATGGTACCAAATCCAATCCGATGAGCAGAGTGTGGGGTCCAAAAACGATGCAAGCCAAAATACGGAAGTCAGTCCGATGAAGGGTACTAGTGGAATGAAGGTTTACGAGTTGGTCTCAGTTCCTTTGCAATGGTTGAATAGTAGAGGTCAAAAAGAAAAGCTAAGTTAAAAAAACAACCTTTACACGTAAAGCATGTTCCTCCAATCCATGCAAAAATTATCACATATTTTTACGTGTAATGCCTGCATTAGACGCAATGCGATGACACAGGGAATGTTAGAACGGGCGGAACAGGTAAAGAGTTGGCGTGGACTAATGCCACTTCTAATTACGTTGGACACATGGTATCTCGTTCTACGACATATTCCTTAATTAGATCTTCTTGCTACGCCCCAATAAGTTCCTATATTGCTGGAGTGAGCGTTCGACGCCATGATTGAATAGTAATTGTTCACTTCGTTAAGTTGATGCTATGACTCACGGTCTGGATCAACTACTAAGCTATTGGTATAATGGGACCCGATGAAAGTGCTTAAATTCCATTCTAGTATTACAGTGAGTCATCATCATCATCATCTTCCCTTAAATCCCAGTTTAACCAGGGTCGGGATACGAATAGACTTTCTCCAGTGAGTAATTTTTATAAAAACATAAATCTAATAAAGCTAATGTAAACATCAGTTTCCTCACTCGAAAGCGATGTCAGTGACGAGCGAGCCCAGAATTTGAACACCGCACATACTGATCCACGGTTGAATATCCAACCGACATCGCCACTGTCTCCAGCCAATTATTATTTAATTAATTTGTAACGCTTTAAGACTTTTTTGAAAATGGAATGGTACCTGTTATTCTAAAAAAATATTCAATATATAAATTCAGCCACGATTATTAGCAACTCGAAACATTTAAACATGCAATACCATAAAATAGAACGATAAATTTAGTTAATAATATTACACTTGCATTTTTACTAACCGGTGCTCAACTAAACACCTTGAAATAAGACTTTATTATATTTTACTAAACAGTTTTTCACAATTTTTCTATTCTCAATTATTCTCCGAACAGAACTATTCAATAGTCAAGAACAGAAGTTTGCCTTATCTGCTAGCATTAATAATTTAACCCTTTAACCTTCTAACAGACTTTGTACATCATGGTAATTTTATTATATTTAAACTTTTTTATTTGTTTATCTCTACACAATAATAGTAAATACAAACATACTTAACTAGCACATAATTTAGTAATCAAGAAGAAGTTACCACAAAAGAGCCTAAGCTCCGCGAGATGCAATCAGTAACAGCTACTAAGAATAACAAATTCGTTTACTAATTATTTATTATTCTACTTTGCACTCTAGAACCTAAGGTAACTCTACATTTAAATTACTGCCCGTATAAAGAATGTTGCCACAAAAATATAAAAAACGCATACATCTAACAATTTACTCGAATATAAACAGTTACGGGAAGCTCCAAATAAAATACAACTTTGTTTCGAAGCAGATCTACCGGTGCAATATCACCTCCTGGATATGTTCATTCTCATCGTACTCGAGTCGTATCCTTTTGCCTTCCTCTCTCACATACATAACATTTAACGACAACATGATTTCACTGTGGACGTCATGTCCTTCTTGCCTCTTCCAGGTTCTTTTCCTTCGCCGGAAACAGTAGGGCTTGATCCGTCATCAATTCCTCAATACATGTGACGCCGTTGTCCTTGTACTTTCCGTTCGTTTCTTAGGCTCATTATGGTTCTCTAGCGATCCTCATGTGATGTCTCGCTTACAAATAGTCCTGTTGAGTTTTAAGAATGGTTAGCATGATGCTTTTGTATTATACTATTTCAACTGCTGACTAAATATTACTTATTTCTCTCTTTCTCTCTCTCCTTCTCTCTTTAACTTTTAATTCTTCTTTTTCTCACTCTCTATTTATTACTTAATATCAATATACCAATTGTCAGAACAGGTATAACTAATTTAATTTGGCATAAAAGGCCGCAAAATAATTTACTATATAATGCAGTGTAACTGGATAAATTGATTACTGTACTAGATTGCAATACTTGACATAGGACTACTAGGCCTCTATGGTGATACATCTTGAAACTGAAATGTACTTTAAACTAAATTGTTTAACAACCTACTGTGCATGTATATCTCAAAACTAAGGCACTCCTCTCAAGGACTTTAAATCATAAAATACATTTCGTGCCGAACCGGCTGACCATTCTTTTGAACTGCTTTAATTCACCCGTAACACACATGTAAGCATCTATTGAATGTCGACTGGACCATCGACTGAAAAATCGACTTATTTTTATTTAGAATTCTTGAATTCGCGTGAAGATCTCCTTGGCCTTACTTAAAATAAAATACTGCTTTAGAACTGTAAAATAATCAAAGCTTAATTCCTCTTCAAAGCGGCCTTGTCCGTCGTCAGCAATTTTTAAGACCGTTATATACTGCGATTTACAGACAGCCGAGTTTGTAGCACGAATGCGTGATGAGAATTTGATGATTCTGAAACATCAATCAATTAGGCTTTTAAATTTTTAACTGTTAAGTTGTGGTGAAGGAATGATTTCGGCCAGTGAAACATATATTCCGGTCCAATGGCATGAATCGCCTCGAAAACATCTGGAAGTCGGACATATAAGAGATTTCCTATAGTTAGAAATATTTCAATACTTGGCAATATGATTTCTTTATTTTCCATCTAAATTTTTAATTTACCGCAAATAATTATCTTATACTACAATCATCATCATCATCATCTTCCCTTAAAACCCAGTTGAACTAGGGTCGGGATACGAATAAACCTTCTTTTGAAGTTTTTTTCATTAGTTTAAATTTTGTAGCAATTTCTGGAGCCTAGGCGTTCACCAACCGAATGCCCTTTCTGACGTTGGTTTGGATCTTGTTTTTATCTTATATTGCAATAATTAAAATAAATACAATATTATATTCATGCATAATTTTTATGTTAAGTGTCATACATGAACTTGTAAAGGCAGCAATTATCCATGCAGTTACATGTACAATACAAGATTAGGCTGAAAGGATTGTTACAGAACGAGACAGTGCCTGATGGGTGAGTGTTGGTAGCAAACGTCTATATAAAGATAAATGTAAAAGCTGAAAACAAACCTCCTGTTGAATGAGATACTTTCCTGAAGGCAGGTCCCTGTCACACAACTCATGTTGTGTGACATGGACCTTAGCATTTTTTACTTTTCCGCAAGCTTATTAAAAATAAAAATTCCCTTAATAAAATCAGATTAAAATAAAAACGTAAAAATAGAGAAAGCGTCTGAGCAAGTAGAGCGCATAGAATTGAATGCAAAAAAGCTTATGTTAACGTTGATTGCCTCACTCGAAAGCGATATCAGTGACAGGCGAGCCTAGGATTTGAACCTCATACAGACTTATCCACGCTAGAATATCTTGCCGACATCGCCACTGGCTGGAGCCGGTGGATGAACCCAGCATGCAGCTAAGACCTTCACACCCATAGGGTGCTCACAAGGACGACACCAGACACCCAACCTGTAGCCGGGTCTTCATCACCAATGTGGACTCACGAAGTCAACTCCAGGCACGCAAATTCAATGACTATGACTATTAAGAGAATTACATGTATGTTAACTAACGGCCAAAAATGTATTAGTCTTGATTTTATTCTTGATATACTGCACTACATTACAATAATTCATAATGAGACATTACTTTTTTAAAAGCTTATTTTCATGATTATACTTGTAAGTAGAGATATAAGTACTGATTGACTTAAGTCTAGATTATAATTTTTATGTTATTACTTAAACACCTGCGCTAATATAGTCCTACAAGCAACAATGCTGAAAAGAAGCAGAAATGCGCCCTTTTCCTTACTCAATGGAGATATTTTGGACATTAGTATTTTTAGACTAATATTTGACTATGTTGAATAAACATTAATATACTTGGGCCAAGTGCAGAAATACATTAAATTTTCTCTAATGATCTCAATGAGTTATAATTTAGCTCTCATATATAATTTAGACCTTTAAAATCTGATATAACTAAACAATTAATAAATATAGTGACTCATTTACTTGCACACTTCAACAAACTAACAAACTCTATAAAACGAATTGAAAAAGTGTAAACCATTGCTTAGAATGAAAACCATATATGACCTAGAATTTTCCTTCAGAATGCACACAAACAGGCTCATCTAAACTTTACCTAAGTATTTCTCTATGTAAAATAAATTGTTATAGGCACACTGCTTCTTCTCAAATAGAGTCTTTAAGTTTTTCACATATTTGGTAATACAGCTGCTGTTACTATTGCTAGACGGAAGTAACTGGTGTGGATGCCAGACCTCAATTCAGCTCCAAAGCTTTCGATTCCATTTCGTTCTTAACGACAGAAAATCTTTGAGCCGGTTTATGCCTAAGTAGGACATCAATGAGAAAGATACGATCAAATCTTGTACGTAATTGCTGCAATTATGAGATACTGATGTGATGCGCTTAAATAGTGGAACAGTTAAACTCGTAGGAAATTGTAATTTATTTTGGGATAAACGGAGATTTTGAACTGAGTCCTTATTTAATGTTGTAACGCAAATTAAATGTATCGAAACGGAATTGCAGTCTACATTTAAAATGTACACTGATCCGCTTGAAATTCATTGAAACACAAAAATATAATAATACGGTAAAGTAGTTAGACGAAATATCAAATCTATCAATAATCATCCTCGTCACCATCATTAGCTTCCTTTGAATCGCAGTTAAGCTAAGGTTGGGATACGAATAAACTTTCACTTTTCAATTCCCTATAAAAAGTTGTAAAAATTTCTGGAGTCTATGGGATCACCAACCCTTGCTGACGCACTCCTACGTTTGGATCTCAGTGCTTCATCGCCTTTTACGACACGTGCAGTCTACGGTTGGTCCATTCTTCAGCAATCCGAACACAATATGGGCAAACAAATTATATATCAATAAGAATAATTGTTTACAAAAGGCCATACTGATCAAAATTCCTTAATATCACTAAATGGACAAATGGATGCTTAAATATATATTGCTGTAAGACAATGATAAAAGTCACATCACCGCTTCTATGGAACTCTAGAAGTCAGACATACATAATCCAGTGATCTAAATCTCTCCAATTGTTCATTTCCTTGGACTGAACAATATGACCATATGACAGATGTGACGGTAGCGAAAACTTTAAACTCAGACAGCCTATTTAACCCTGCCATTTTAAACACATTTAAGTTATTAGGGCCTATAGCTTTTTGGATTTAGAAAACCTGCAGTTTGGGCTTGTCATATTTATTAGCTCATGATACAGCATGTCGCTTTTTGGTCAAGGTAATGAAGTAAAGCTATTACGAGAAAATTGCTTGTCCTAACTGGATCTTAACTCGACTATTACGCTCAGTAAACGAGCGTATCTTTAGAGAAATATCTTTCTAATAGCGTCTCAAAGGGGTCAATTTATCTGCATGAAGTCGATTAAAACCTCACTAAATGAAAAATACCTGCTTAATACCGGCTCAGTGTCTTAATATGAAAATATCGGCTTATTATTGACTGCATTTTGTGAATATACGAAGAAAATCATTTCGTCGTATGGTTAATTATTCATTAGCTCATATGACGAGGAGGCTAATGAACTAATAACTGAGACCCGGATCCGATATCTATGCTAATTATGTTTAGATGTGCGCTAACGTGAATTTAAATTCTTAATCAGAAATGCTTGTTAATTGATTTTCATCGATATTGAGCTTATTGAATCAATCAAATTAAAAACTACATGTATTGGAGAGATCAATCAAGATCAGTTATGCGTTAGCATAACTTCAGCTGCATCGGCTGCAGGTTCAATTATGCCAGAGTGATTCTATTCAAATTTTTTCGGTGGCGTGTTCAGTCCTGCATAATTATATGAACTAAAAATTAAAATTTTAAAAACCTGTAAAAATTAAAAGCTATGTCAACGGATTATTAAAAAACACATTTCTTTGGATATATTGATTAACCTTATGTTGACAAACAAAACTATACAAGGAAGGAAGGTATACTATACAAACTAAGGAAGGCAACGGGAAACCACCTCAGAAGCTATATTATTCCCATGCTATAGGCTACATCTTAATTAATGTGTGGATAAGGCATATCCTTTGGGGAAGGGATTAACTCATTAATCGATGGTGTGCTCTTTATGGAGCTTACATAGCAGCATGTGGGTAGAAATATGTACCTTGGAATTTCCGTTTGACAGAACACTGGAGAGAGACAGGGAGAGAATAAACTCTAATTCAATCTGTGATCTCAATGTAGACAATACTAAACTAGCAAATCAATAGCAAATTGTCTTTGTATTACGGCTCCAGAGCCCATATTCACCGATGGCCTTTCTTCTTGTCATGCAGTCCATCATGTCATATCATTGAAATGAAGGCATCAATTCTACATGCACAAGGCGAAGGACAATAACCCAATATGATACGGTTCAGGCACAGAGATAGTCTGCTGGTTTCTTCAGTTATTTCATAAATCACGCCACGCTCGATATAACACTTGTCTAAATATCATGCCAAAATCTCAAAAATAAACAATTAATGGGGAACTGGTTTAATCTACAATATAAGATGTTTTATGTTATATACTTCAAATTGCATCTGCAGAGTCTTGATTTCAATTTTCTCTTCACTTAAAGTAATCGACATTAGCTTCTTCTATAATTTACTTATAATTAAATAAAAATACATTTAAATAGATTATTTTTAAAGAGTTCTAAAGTTTAAAGTAGTAATTGATGTGCTATGATAAAATATATAATGACATGATTATTTATAGTTGAATATCAGTTGTAATGTTTAACATTACAAAAAATTAACAGAACATCAGCTGTAATGTTTAACAATCTGGCTTGAGATTGCAACTTTTAAATCTATTAGACTTTTAATTATTTTGTTCAAAATCCATACGCCCACATTAGTATAGTATTTATTAACACTGAATTACGAGAAATATTTACATTTCCGTTGCTTTTGTTTCATTAAAACAGTTACAGAAATGACCAAATCCGGATCAGCAAGAGAGCGCCATCAGTCGTCAGCAAAGTCCTCCAAGGCCTCGGCCGATGTCCCTTCGAACAGGTCCGGTCACCAGACGTCAGGCGGTGGGTCGGGAGACGACGGTAGACCAGGGACCCCGGGCCCCTCTAATCGCCGAGAGTACTGCTACTACGAGAACTTCGAGGCTAGGTGTGCCCAGGACGAGATCGTTGTGATACGTAGCGCTCTGTACGGGCGCATGAAGTTCGGCAGATGCGTCAAGATGAACTTCGGATACATAGGTTAATAATAAAAAATCAAGTTATATACTATGTTCCCCGTGCTGTGCTCGGATGTGGTTGGATCACCGCTGCAGAATAGGGCAACATCAAACAAACTGCTGCGTGTACGTAAGAGGCGACTAAGGCAGGAGCTGAGGATGGCAAGAGGGGACCCACCTCACCATGAAATAGTTACCACCAGGATTAAATGGTAATTAATCCATCTTACTGAGGAAGGCAACGGGATACCACCTCAGAAGCCATACCTTTCCCAAGCCATAGGCTACGTAAGGTATGGATAAGGCATTGACTTTGTGAAGTGATTAACTTGTTGATCTAAGGAGTGCTCTTATGGAGCGAGAAAGCAGACTTTGAGTATGAATATGTACCTTGAACCTGCCACTTGGCAAAGCACTGAAGAAGAAGGAATTTTATGTGATGAGTCGAAAAGAAGGTATGTAGTCTGAGGAAGGCAACGGGAAACCACCTCAGAAGCCATATTTTTCCCAAGCTATAGGCTACATAAGGTATGGATAAGGCATAGACTTTATGAAGGAATTAACTTGTTGATCTAAGGAGCGCTCATATGGAGCGAGAAAGCAGACTTTGAGTATGAATATATACCACGAAATTCCATTTGGCAATGCACTGAAGAAGAAGGAATTTTATGTGTCAATAATATAATACAATTTTCAAAATTAGGTACAATCGGTATAGTGAATTAGGTAGATTAATATAGAAAGCGAAGGAAGAACTACAGTATTAGTTAACAACTATGTTATCTAAATAAGTATTACCTAAGCGTTAAATAAATTAAGATAAATGTTACCTAACATTAATATTACCTAATATGTATGTATAAGTAGATTAGGTTGTATAGTTAATGCTGAGTCAAAGACTTGTAGGAGATCCATTCTCGTACCTGTCTGATCTCGTGAAATGATGTTAATCCGAATACTGAATAACGAAAGCGTAATAAATTCTGAGCCAGACTAAACTTGACAGGACTTTAATAAAAAAATTTATTGCAAGATTTAAACTTGTTTTAATGTTATTGAATTTAATTTA
Organism: Enchytraeus crypticus; assembly: GCA_905160935.1. Classification (NCBI taxonomy): domain Eukaryota; kingdom Metazoa; phylum Annelida; class Clitellata; order Enchytraeida; family Enchytraeidae; genus Enchytraeus; species Enchytraeus crypticus. The sequence goes on along the minus strand of CAJHZI010000499.1, from coordinate 1,057,409 downwards.
AATTAAACATTACTTCAATTAGTATTCTCGCTCTCTCTCACTTAATACACTGCCTATTGGCAGGTCCATGGTATATAACACTTCCACTCTCCTCTGTCATCCGCTTTCCTCACCATATCCATATATGAGTGGGTCTTTAAATCATCTAACATACCCAATGTCGGCCTGTCTCTGCCTTAATTCCATTCATTAACAATTTCCTTCAATTTATATTATTGTACTGATAGTATTAAATTTACAGTAGGCCTATACATGCATATATATATATATATATATATATATATATATATATATATATATACTGTATATATATTATACTTATATGCTTTTTTAATAAATATTGCATTGTTCTTTTGTAGTTTTTTATATTCTACAGTTTCATAACTCAATGTTTTTCAATGTATTTCAATTTATTGCAATATATTGCAATGTATTGTAATTTATTGCAATGTATTGCGATGTGTTGCAATGTATTGCAAGTTATTGTTTATTATTATTTATTATCTTACCGACTATTATTGAAGTCGGTAAGATACTCGACCGCGGATCAGTTGATGCGGATTCAAATCCTGGGCTCGCCCGTCACTGACATCGCTTTCGAGTGAGGAAACTGACGTTAACCTTAGCTTTACCAGCTTTAACTTTAGCTTTTATTGCAATGTACATGTATTTCAAAGTATTGCCATTTATTGTAATGTATTGCAAAAATGCATTCAATGTGTTTGGTAGGATGCTACACGGATGTGACGGATCTTCTGGACAGGAACTGCTCCGGTAGAAGGTCCTGCATTGTTGTTGTGGTGGAGCCAACATTCAACGGACTGAAACCCTGCAACATGGAACTGAAGAGCTATCTGGAAGTGGAATATGAGTGCCTTAAAGGTTGGTACTCATCCTTAAAGCTTGGTACTCATCTCTAAATGTAGGTACTCATCCTTAAAATTAGGTACTCATCCTTAAAGGTAAGTACTCATCCTTAAAGTTGGGTACTCATCTCTAAAGGTAAGTACTCATCCTTAAAGTTGGGTACTCATCCCTAAAGGTAAGTACTTATCCTTAAAGTTGGGTACTCATCCCTAAAGGTAAGTACTTTTCCTTAAAGCTAGGTACTCATCTCTAAAGGTAGTTACTCATCCTTAAAGTTGGGTACTCATCCCTAAAGGTAATTACTTATCCTCAAAGCTAGGTACTCATTTCTAAAGGTAGTTACTCATATTTAAAATTAGGTACTCATCCCTAAAGGTAAGTACTCATCCTTAAAGTTGGGTACTCATCCCTAAAGGTAGGTACTCATCCTTAAAGTTGGGTACTCATCCCTAAAGGTAGGTACTCATCCTTAAAGTTAGGTACTCATCCTTAAAGTTAGGTACTCATCCCTAAAGGTAGGTACTCATCCTTAAAGTTGGGTACTCATCCCTAAAGGTAGGTACTCATCCTTAAAGTTAGGTACTCATCCCTAAAGGTAGGTACTCATCCTTAAAGTTGGGTACTCATCCCTAAAGGTAGGTACTCATCCTTAAAGTTAGGTACTCATTGCAGAGCTGGATCAAAGTACCTTGAGAATCCTCATAGTGTAAAATATTTAGGCCTACTGATCATATCCATGCAGTGTACAATACTATCTGCTCTTATGCTGTTGGGTACTCATAGTGTGCAATATTATCTGATGTTATCCTTGTAGTGTTCAATATAATTTGCTTATACTTTTGAGCTTATATAGTGTCTTTGATGAAAAGGGTCAGTTAAACAAGTCCGTAAGTAGGACGTAAAGAAGCTTGGATTAAACGATTCCTTCGATGATTTTTAATTTAGTACACCGCGTTCCAAGTCTGCATTTGTTTATATTACTCATGTTCCTAACTTGCTTTGTTGTGCTCTTCTTCTTCTGGTGCACTGCCTACCGCAGGTCCATGACATATAACTATTCCAACCAATTGTATCCTCAACTTTTCCTTTCGTCTCCATGTATGAATTTGTAATCAGATCATTCAAAATCCCATGTCTCGGTCTGCCTTCAACTTTTTCCCTAGCAATCTTCCTTCTATTACATCCTTTATCAAACTTGCCCCAATAATAATATTTCCTATCCAGCTTGTCTTTCTATTTCATACCACATTTATTAGCTCTATATATCTATAAGGACTGTTTCAATAACTTCTTCATTTTCAATTTTGTCAGTCCAACTAATAATTTCTTATATTTTAACTTATTTGTGCTATACAAGCTAAAAATCTGGTGTGCCTGTAAATTAGTCAATCCTCCGTAATTATTTACGCAGAAGCATACAAAATCCGGCGATATGTGAATTAATAAACTTTAATGAATAGTAGTTCATTTAAACGGAGTACTTGTGGGCCAAACATAACACGTCTTTATATTAACCTTTAACTTAATAGTTCATTGAACTGTGTGAATTAATGAATTTGAATTTATTAATTAATTTCAACTGTGTGAATTAACGATTTTTAATTTATTAATTTATTTCAACTGTGCGAATTAATGAATTTAAATTTGTTAATTCATTTGAACAATGCGAATTAATGAATTATTTTGATTTATTAATTCATTTGAACTGTGCGAATTAACGATTTTTAATTTATTAATTCATTTGAACTGTGTGAATTAATGAATTATTTTAATTTATTAATTCATTTGAACTGTGTGAATTAATGAATTTAAATTCATTAATTCATATGACTTAATTAATGAATATATTAATTCGCACAGTTCCAGAGTACTCAGCCGAGGATTGCGTGGTAAGGATAGATGGACAGAAGTCGCTGGCTCTCACCCAGTACACAGTGGACCGATGTGGTTCACACCTCGATCCCTGGCGCATCAAAGTCTCACCAGGACAAAGAATCAACGTCACCCTGCTGCGTCTACCCTCCCTCACCTCCAGGTCAGGCCTGCAGTCCCTCGATGAGCAGGAAGGTCCCCACTCTGACCCCCTGACCCTCGCCAGACTACCCCAGGAGCCTGTAAAGGAAGGGAAAGCCTCAGCTGTGGGGTTCAGATCCCAGAATCCACTGAGTGGGGGAGGAGTTATACATCTAGGTAGGCTGGCTGAGCCGTTGATTGACAGGTAAGATATTTCATAGGCTATTGATTTGATGTAAACTTTGCATAGCCAATTGTATGAATACTTAAAGTTTATATCGAAATTTATTATAATAATTACTCTTTAAGGTCTATTAGCCAGAAAGGGCATTCGGTTGGTGAGCGCCTAAGCTTAAGAATTTACTGCAATAATTTCTAAAATGTATGGAAGAGATTTTTATATGGTTTGGAACATATAGGAGTCGAGAACGTTCATTCGTATCCCGATCCTATATTAATGGTTCATCACAAGACAGACTATACAAATAATAGGGAACGTGCATGTAGTTAAACTGAGATTAAAGGGAAGGTAATGATGATGATTAAAGTCTATTAAGTTTTATAAACAGAGCAACTGAGTTGAACGAGCAGTGGGCGTGGTCAGAGACAGGAGCTGCGCGCATGCGCGAGACACACGTGCTAACGACAGAATCTCACCTGGTAGAAGTTTCTCTCAACAGCGGTACAGCTAACACAGCTGCTGTCAGCAAGAGCACCGCTGTGGGCGGCAAGATTACGTCTGCTGCTGACCTCTCCTACCTTCTTATATTCTCAGGTAAGTGTGAATATTTAAAATTCACATCACCAGAAAATGAGGAATCAGAGGCCGGACGATTTCAATTTTTAAATTTTAATCGTCACACTGGGTCAGGAAGCACAGATGATTGTTTATGGCCCATTTCCTCTTTCCTCTCTGTGGTTATTTATAATCGCTGCCTTGTGATGGCGCACCAGCTGCAGCCGGCGTGGATTTAAGAATAACCTTTCATCACCCTGGGATATTTTCCTTAAAAGCTGTTAACACTCGGTCTCTCAAAGTGGCCACCCACAAAGTACTAACAGTACTAACCGAGGCAGATTTAACTTAACTTCTAGTGTTGACGCGTAACTAGACCAAGTGCTAAATCCCCCAGACGATAACACTCATACATTCCATGTGTTGCTCACTGAGAACCGGATCTAACTCAGTCAAGCCTGTAGGCTGATTTGATTGGTCGATCATTTGAATTAACCACGGCGTTGGTCGGGTTTGATGACGTCTTGAAAAGAAGCCCTTTGGGCTTCTAAACTTGAAGTTAAACTCACCAAAATCTCCTTTAAAGTTTTCTGCTTCAGACAACCTCCAATTTATTCAACTGTTCTGATTGGTCTCCTGAAGTGGAATCGCAAATGAAGTATATTGCATTGCAATTTAATTCCCATTTTTCGAAAAGAAATCACAAAGTTCCGGCTTGGAATCAAGAAGAGATACTCCGCCATTTTTGGGATCAATATTATCCACTTTGGAAAACACCCATCTATACTGTAATATTTGTTGCTTCTCTCTTATTATTTTTTTCAGTTCGTTTCGTTCCTTAGATAGCGATTATATCAATTCTAAATCCGCTGCAATCTTAGAAAAAAATGCTTCCATAAGATAACCGTAGAATGACATCTTTCCCCAATTTTGATTTGCATTGCCTCAAATGACTAAATCAAATTTAAAGCAGTCAAATTTAGTGTATAATGTTATGTTCAAATTGCAGTTGTAGGTTGCGCAGATCTGGAGTTGGGGCCTTTAGTGTGGGTGAAATATTCCAGTGATAAATCCACTGCGGAATTGGGCTGCAAGGCAAATGACGTCGGAATTATTAGCAGTGACGCCGTATCGCATAACTCTTTCAATAAAACTCAACCCTGGAAACTTGTCTGCAGGGAAAGAGAATGGACCGGTCCAACCCATAGGAACTGCTCGTCTACAGGTAGTTCATCTGCCATTATATGAATCTTTATTACATCATTAAATCGTGGTGGCAAGTTACATACAATACACAAAAATACCAACAGTGCACAAATACCAACAGTGCATTACAACAAATGCAACTGCATTGAAAATAAACATAAATAAAATACAATAAAAATATATAGTATAGATGTCCTAATTATCTACTTAATGCATGGCTAGTTAGACATTTCGCATTATGCATACATATATTCCTTAAAATTAAATTTTGACTTTTATAAATCTTCATGACCAAATTATATTTATGTTTTATGTATCGCTCTTTGATGCTCTGCACTCCAAACATATTCATACATAATGTAATGTTATATTTTCCCTAATCTTAAGTATCTTTCTAATAGATGCATTATTTAACATCAGCTACATAAAACAAGCTTTACCAAACCACAGCTGGCTAGTTCCTGGCTCTAGTTAAACCGGGGTTCAAGGGAAGATGTTGATGAATCCATAGCTGGCTAATGTGACTTTATGTTTGCCTCTGAGTTTTCTGGAAAAGTTCTTACTCTTAAACTTCTAAGAACTTCCACTTGTGCTTTACCTTCTTGATTTTTCATTGTACATACGCCATGTTGATAGACACATTAAGTATAATAAATTGGCGTTAAATTTAAATGGAATTAGGCCCTTATTTTGTTGACCTTCAAAATTCTGATACCTACCAGAAAAAGTGCACTGAGTGCTAATTTTTAAATGAAATGAAAATATTAATATTTTATAAATTTTTGACGGTTGCGAATTCTCTTTAATCTCCGGTGTTCTGCTAAGACGCATAGGTTCAAGGCAGGTATTCCTACTTATATTGTACTTTTACATGTACGTTTTGATAAAGTTTTGCCAAACAAGTTGAACAGCAGCTGCTTCACAAATCCTTAATACAGCTTTTAGCTTAAGAAAGTTTGACTACTGAGTGGATCTCTCATTGTCTTTCGCGATGCTATATTAGTCGACTCTTACGACACGTGAAAATTGCGGTTGATCTCCTATATAGTAGCCCGAAGCTTTCTTGAGGTGCGATTGTTTATTTACTGTATATTCGACACATCATTTTGTACAGACTAAGCACATATCTCTTCTGGCCCTCCCATCGTTAGTCTGACTTGGCTTATCAGCGATTTATTCCTTCATCTGGTGTAGAACTACATACAATTTGGTTATATAATATCCAATATTCGTTAACATAAAACGCTGTCAAGTTATTTGTACTGATTATCGAATATTGATGCCGAAATGATTTGTTACGCAGCGGGTTTGATTGTGTCCGACTTGAATGCTGAAGATTCAAACTATCTTCGATTAAGTTCAGGTATGCCTTCTGCAAGTATTCCATTTTCAAAGTAACTTTTTCAAATTAAGGTTTCACCAGTGTGAACTTAATTCTGATGTATTAATTTTGCAAGTAATATAAAAGTGAACTAAAACTGAAGATATAAAATTTCAAAAATACTTAAATAAAATGATGTTTATTACACAAAGGTATCGTACTAAATCCAATAGGCCTATGATATATAGTGTTAAGTGCATTCTCGAGAGATTTAATAATAAGTGCGTTAGCACTTTCAATGGATAAGTTTTTCTCCCGTTTCATATCATTTTTTCATTGTAATTCTAAAAAGAGTAGCATTGCCTTAGTTGCTAATGATAGCCACTTATATTTTCTTAATTTTATTCATGACTTCATTTCGTTTCTCTCTCTGTCTCATACTCTGTCTCTCTCTCTCTCTCTCTCTCTCTCTCTCTCTTCTCTTTGTCTGTCTCCTTCTCACTGTCGGTTTGTTTCTCCGGATATATTAGCTAGCTGTTGATTCAAATAATACTACAAATATTTCAGAGCCTTCAAATTTCGCTGTTCGTGATTCTTTTCTAATTAGAGATTTTAAATACAACGCTGTGATTAGATTTATACTCGCCATAAATTTACACTCGACAAATGACAGAGCTGTATTTATAACTATATGGGAATTATACATGTAAATATGACGCTGCGATTAAATTTGTACTCCCAGATGTCAGTGCTGTAGTAAGCGTTATTCAGACAGACTGACAGACAGTCAGAACTGGCTCACTATATTTATAATAACCAAAATGTAGTAAAATTTGTGATATTTCGAAGAAATTTGACAGTGATAATTAAAATTAATATTCTTGCATGATAATTTGTAAGTCATTGCAACTATTCTCACGCAAAAGATTATAATACTGAAGAGGTAATATCTTAACTTAAAAGTTTAAATTTTACATATCTACATATAAGCTGATTTTGGTGACAGTGCTTGTGGCGCTGATAGTGACGGGCGTGTCTGGAACCATCAGCCTGTGTGTTCTTGTTACTGGACTTCTAATCTTTAAAAGGTACAACAAACTAAACCATGCATCTTATCAAATTTCATATACTCCGTTGCACTCAGTCACATTGTATCATATCGAGATATGTTTGAGCTGCAGAAATCGCCTCTGCTTTATTTATTAATTGAAACAAGAAACATGTAGGCCTATACAAGACCGGAATAATCGCCCATATCTCGATTTAATTAAATGTTGAAACTAATTCAACATCTCACTCATTCATCTATTTGAACTCTGTATCCAGAGGTATACGAGTACTGTAGATGATGGGTGAGGCTTTAGCATGACTACCCCGTCACAAGGTATAAATAAGACGAGCTTTCCTTAAACGGTTCTAATAAGAAAAATCTGTATTTTTAATTTAAAAACACAAGATTAACATCTTTTTCGCCACCCAGGCATATGCACATTATCACAGTCGGTTCGCAGAGTATCGAACACGTACTTTCTTGCTTATCAGGCAAATATAGTGCATGTTTGGCCATCGGCTTGTCTTTCTCTTTTAGTGATTGCCAAGAGACTATCTCGTGGACCCAAAGCTTACCTAAATTTTGCTTTCACTCTGCGTAAGAACACTGCATTGACCAATACCCATCAAGTTTATCAAACGCAAAGTTTTAGCCTCTTCTAAATCTTACTGTAACCTTTAGTTTGTGAAATGATTTTAAGGTACTCGATGTATTTTCATTGCCTTCACCAGTTCTTACTTAATCGTCTTTCACGACAAGTGCAGTGTAAGGTTGATCTAAGCTTTGGCGACTCCGACATAACGTCGGTCAGGTATAGAAGCCAGTACTGTTTGATAAATTGCCCGTTGCCAATTAACACAAATACAGGTCAGTAGGCCTCCTAGCGTAAAATTGTGTCAGCTTCTTTCTGGCACAATGACAACAGGTTGACTTACTGGTAACCCATTTTAATTATTTTAATAACTTTATAATAAGTATTTTAATTGCTGGATAATTAAGCATTTCGATGTAAGTTGGTGCTCTACATTTTGCTCTTGTTAACCTTTGCATGTTCCTATTTTAAGTTAACCCTAAGTATTTTTTATTTTTTTTTTATTGCGCTCAGATTTAAGATAACAAATAAGTCGTCTCGAAGCAAACAAACCATAGCACAGCGCAACAGACTTCTACATCAGTCAGGGAAAACCACCTCAGATCTTAACCCCGACTCACATCTGCATCATCTACACTATCATCATCATCCTCATCATCATCATCTTCAAGACTTCATGTTAGACGACACGATGAAAGCACATCAACCTGACTGCATTCACTCTTCACTTCACCAATGTAGGAGTCAGGGTGGACTGAGATTCGATATTGATGACGTCAATAAAACAGTCTATCCTTCATCCACCGGAAGTACGTCTGTGGCGGACGCTTATATCTCTGCTGCATGCACTCTCAGACCTCTAAAGAATGGTCAGCACGTGCCCTATGTTATGGGAAGTGGACTGGACCTATGGGCTGGAACACACTGCCTCAGCCTGGAATCAGCTAAAGGTCACGAACACGACACAGTATTAGATGGATCAGGACTGTTTATTTTAGATGATAACTTTCATAATGAGGCTCTCTGTGGGAATTCCGACTCTCATTCAAATGGATTCACCCAGGAAACGACAGCTGGTGAAATGAAATGCGTAGCTGATAAAGATGGAAGAACTCTTAGCTATTCAAGGTCATTGACTGAGGAACTGATGCCTGATGGTTCCGGTGAGGGTAGCCATAGGTTTAGCACTCTTGATCTAACACTGAATCATAACCATAGCAGCGGTAGACTATGAAATGTATTTCACTAAGTAAGGCCTCTTACGCTAATTTTCTATATAATTCCGTAGTTTGTAAAGCAAATAAATTTAGGTTTACAGAAACTTATTTATATTGTGCCATTAGTAAATGAAAGCCATTTATGTTCAATGAATTATTGGATGAAATTGAACATAGACGACGGGTAACTTGAGCCTTTTCATTCAAAGTTAATTTGTCAGAGGTGAGCATTGAATTGGAACGCTGAGCCTACCAAGTAATATTCTCGGACCTATTCGAAAAAGTTACTGGATAAGCCGTTTCAAATAATTTCAAAGACTTAAAACCTCACTGAGCTCCTGAATAAGTGTCCTATAAACTTGATACTTTTAATGGTCCCGTCTCTAAAACTACATGTAGAATGTCTAAATCATACATATACTATCCGGTATCGCAGTTGTTGCAAAGTATTGGTAATGGTCGCAAATGAAATATATAATGTAGACTTCTTTGAACATGTGTGATTTTATAAAGAAAGTAATAAAATTTAGTCTTCGATAATTCGACTCCTGTAGAGCATAAACAATGAAACCAGAGCAAATACCAATGAGGAATGCAGAGAAAATTTTGGAATAGTCCGTCACGTGAACTTGTGGGGGCAGAATCGGTGAATTTTTGTAACGACATATACGATAAATTTAAGTACAAACAAATTTTATGCCACTTTTTCAGTTTTTTATAGCCTTAGTGTACGAAGTCTTTAATATGCATTATTACATTTATGCAGATACAAAAAAATCAAAATGTGTCCTAAAATGCGTCAAAAGGACTATAATGGCATATTGATAAGTATACATGTGTAATGATTGGATTGCATCTGTAGTTTTTCGGTTTAATATATTAAGATGCGTTATGGTTGTTAAGTCCTTGCTTAATTGGTATTAAATAATAGGATACTAAGATGTGTATATACATGTATAGTTGAGTACTTGTAAAATGGATCTCTAACAAGCAATCCGCGTTAGTGACCCAGATATGTTTTAGTAGATTAGTTTTAGGCTGACATGTTACATGAAGTATGAATGAGGTATAGCCTTTAGTGAAGATATTAATATTAGCTGGCTTATTAACGTGTCGAGTGCTTTTTACTGAGATTGCAAGTAGACTGTGAGTAGGAATTTATACCTTGGATCTACTACTTGAGAACAGAACAGTAGAGAGGTATATCCTAAAGCTAATTAGGATAATTTAACCAATTTTTGATTTTGTACCAAAATTATTATAAAACTTAAAGTCCATTAATGTAGACATTTATATTGGGCTCAATGTATTATTATTATATTATTATTATTATTTTCTTGTAGGCCTATATGACATTTATCTTAACTTGACCTAATGCATTATCGCATGCGGCATAGAATATCGAGAAACTGAATTTTATTTATTTATTTATTTATTCAGATTTATCATAGCATACAAAATAAATGCAGACAAAAGTACAGCTTACTGAGGAACGCTGTAATATTTAAAAAATACGCCAGCATGCGTGAAGAGGTATTAAAGACTAAACATGCACTATAATATGTCACAAGTAGTTGTGATAAAAATGCAATCAATATATACATGTTTCATAAAATGCTAAAATATAATGAAACTTAAATTACATAAATGGAAATTACTAAGGCAATTAATAGTAAAGAGGTAATTATAAAACATCATATAAAGCAGATAGATTAAGGTATTGATACATAGCCTATGTCTGAGGAAATTCCTAAGTTGAATTCAACTCAATTTATACCAGATTTAAATCTATCAAGCGTCAACGATCAAATAATATGGGCGTTGAGGCTTGCTCAATGATATTGATCATGATCTTGATCAATCAAGCTATTTCATAATATAGGGTTGATCAAAATCAGATCAGATCTACCATATATTCCAGGAATTGACGGATCTGCTTTTAAAGTTGTACCTATTCATAGTATTACTAATTGGATATACATACAGTGAAACCCATTTTTTTGAGTTACATCATCTTAGCGTAAAGAAATCCTCAGTCAGTTAGTGATCAAGAATATTCATTATTTTAAAATAGGAGACTCTTTGAGTCTACGAAGTGCTATTGGCCCAGAGCCAAAAACTATCCTATCCATAGTGACCACTATGCGGCGCTATCTATAGGTTAATTCACTAAAATCAAGTAATAGTTCAGTGAAACTATAAATTAAAGTAGGCCAAAGCTTCCGGGTCAATCATGCTCCTTCTATTACTGTCATTTTCTATCAACGACCATCATGCATTATAGCTAGCGGTAGAAATAATAACCGTAAAACAAATACTAGTGATTATTTTTCTACCCGTAGCGCTAATTCTTGATGTCTGTTGATAGAAAATGATAGTAATAGTAAGAGCACGATTGACCCGTATGACACCACAGTTTCATCGTTGTTGCTGGACCAACGACATCTCCATCATTCTACTAGCAGCGATACCATTGATCGCAGCAGTACGAAGCACGACGCTGCCTAGACTTGGGTGAATGTGATTGACCTCCTTCACTACTCTCGGTGGTGTTAGCCGTACTTTCTAGATCATGCGAAGGTTCATACTCGTGAACCTGTTGAATTTCTGATGGAAGCTCATCCATGATTGCGACATGTTTACACTGAACTGTTATCACGCTGATCAAGACAATCGCGAGAATCAGCCTTTGTTGGAATGAAGAAACTGCCATTGTAGTACTTGTGCGTTATCGTCTTTCTGTGATTATAAAATGTGAACAGAATTGCATAAAAGTGGAGCAGTATTTCATTAGATGCCGAAGAAGATAAACCCATGATGCATAGTCAAAGAAGAATAATGAATGCAGTAATTAATAAATAACTACAAAACAATAAGAATCTTCAGAAATAATTCAGAAATAATACTTTATAAAATTCATAAATATTAGATCACAATCTGTGAGATGAATTAATTACTTTACTGAAATATATACACTGAGCAAATTAGATAGTTACAGAAATCTTGCAATGAAATTGATTGATTTGCATAATTCTGTAATGCTGTTTATAATTACATGTACAATAATGCACTATGTATAACAATAAATTGTTTTAAGTATTCTATCATATCAATGCCCACATGTCGGCTTATATTAAAGATAAAATATTACCGTCTCTAATACATGCACTGTGTTCGTAGGCCTATTAAATATAAAATATATATTCATATACACAAAATTAAACTAAATTCAGTTTAATTAAAGAAATTCAAATGCATCTTTAAATTGCTCACTCAGTTGTCCACTACACACTCGGATGTAGTAATTAAGTAACTGTAAATATTTTGCTAACTATATTACTTTAAACAAAATCAATTAGTTATTGGCTTTCTCGCTATGTCTCTATCTCCTTTGTTATGTCAAACTGCAGGTTCGAGAAAAATATTTTCTAATAAACAATTCCCTTCTTAAAAGTGTTTGGCAAAAACTCATTGGTATATTTTCCACTATATAGCTTTGACGACTCCTATGATATTTGCTCTTATGGCTGGTCTATTTCATGGAAATACGGACCCAGAGTGGTATGTACTGTATGTGGTCTATTAATAATATTTCATTTATTATATCAGCACCATTGAGAGATCCATCCAGCCTGGATCCTACTAGTAGCCTCCTTTCCCAACTCCCCTACTCTCCCATTATAGATCTTAAGTAGGCCTACGTAAAGTCTGCTATATTTCTTAACTCCACCCCATGACTTATTACTCTACAGTATCTACGTTTATCCCCTCACCATTCTGTCTTCTTACGAAATGCTCCGTTTGTTTCCATAATTACCCTCAATCCATTATCTTCCATAGCCACTCTAATATCTCCTAGTATCTCACGTAATTTCTCCATTGTATCTATTACCAATTCAAAATCATTTGCAAATAGCATACATCACGGAGACTCCTTAACAACTCGCTTAAGTAGCTGATCCATACTTGAAATAAACAATAGTAATATAGTATTAATAATAGCAATGCTTAGGCGTGCGTTTTCTCTTACATGAACGATGTCAGGGATGTTGTTAATTAGTTAACGTAATTTAAACTTAACAATTTCTAAATACCCATATCTGATATTTAAATATTTAACCAATAAGCCTTGACACGATCTTGACACGTGCTTCCCTTGGGTAGTAGCATAGTAGTAATTTTAATATTCTGATTTATTGCTAGTAATAATTAAAATATAATATTAACAATTATAGCCATGAGCAAATTATTCTTTTTAATGTAAATTTTTATCTAAGAGAAATGGTAAATAACCAGAAAGTTAGGTATAACTTCTTCAGCTAACAGTGCAATTTAATTGCTTTTAGTTAAAATTGTTTAGTTTATCAACATTTTAGTTAAAGGATATTTACTTCAACTACCTTTTAGTTACCTGCTCATCACTGGGTAGCATACTCTACTGCTTACTGAAAAACTTGCAATCTATTGAGGCAGGAAAACGTAATTTTCAAAACGTTTTCTTATGGTGATAAGTCATTTGCCGTAGCAGTTCCCTAAATTGTGGAATGAACTCTTAAATTATGAGACATTCGGATTCAATTGTTGGCTTTCAAAGGAATTTCAAAAGCATCTATTAGCACGATCCTCACTTGTAAATTTTGTTATCTATTCTGTTTCAAATATCGCACAGATTCTGTATATTAGCTGTATAAGTGTATGCCAGAGTTTTAAGTTAACTTAACGTAAATTTATTATACTGGTTTAGGAAGTCTTGAAGACTTATAACAAAAGTCTATTGAGTATAACAGTGTATTGAGTTTGAGCTTTATGATGAATTTCATTGTGTAACATATTGTGTATTGTTTGTTTTACTGCATGTCATTTTCTCAAGTATACAGATATTCTTTACGTGCTACATGTATATATGATATTAGCTATGGTATACTCTATTGTATATTAAAAATTAAATCTTAAACTTTCTAGTTGTAGGAAGCAAAAGCCAACAATATGACGCTTGTAAATTTATCTAAATTTCCATCAAGACCTACTCATATGACCCTGAATTAAGTACTACATAGTTATTATTAATGGAGATAAATTAAATGCTCATTAAACTTAGCGCAACTATATTGCTGAGCCGTTGAAACAAATCTGAAATAGAACTAGGCCGAATTTTACAAGCATAATATTATTCAATTTTTTATCATGAATATTACAATTTTATACAATAAATACCTTAACATATTCATTGAAAAAGCTTTTAGTTAACAGCCTTATAGTTTATTGTCGTAATATTTTCATTTTTTAAATTGTTGTCTTTATGAAGCTGAATTCAATCAATTGGCATAAGAAATCGAGTCATAATGAATTTTTTAAAGTTCATTTGTTGAAAATGAAATTATTAAAGGCATAACTAAAATGAATCAGTGACAATATTTAAATTAATAGCCCTCATACATTGCTAAGTAGAAATAATAATAAAAATTAAAATAACGTACCCGAAACTTCGAAATAGTCTATTGTTAAAATTCTTCTTTCTGTCGATAGAGCTATTTACTGTGTGGTGTTTGTTGAGATTGCAGTTATATATTGACTTCAACTTTGCGCTAGCTGCTTTTATAGTGAATTTGAAGATGGACTTTAGACGAGTTGCTCACAGTCAGCTATACTCGCTTCCTAGTTAGTAATATTTTACTTGAATGCAAACTGCTTGTGGCTTTTCCAATTTCTGAAGCGTAACTTTGACTGGAAGGTCCAATTATATTTTGAGAAAGGCAGATGAGGATGTAGTAGACAGAGTTTGGACGGAAGAGCAGGATGTTAAGCCGGAGTGAGGTAGACCACAGTCAACTGACGTGGGATGCGTTGATTTAGAAGGACATGAAAAATAGGGGATTGTCTGATGATATGATGTGGAACAGAGAGAATTGGAGATTGAATAATAGCTAAAAGCTAGTGTTAACATCAGTTTCCTCACTCGAAAGAGATGTCAATGACGGGCGAGCCGAGGACTTGAACCTCGCACATACTGATCCGAAGTCGAATGTCTTACTGACATCACCGTTGGCTGCAGCCGAATAGGAAATAGGTCCAAATTGGATACGAATTGCTCTATTCCTATCCCAACCCTAGTTAAACTGGGATTAAAGGGAAGATGATGATGATCATGAAATTATTAGGAATTTGATTAAAACTACTAATACCCTTGTTTTGTTCTTAAACTCAAAATAGCACTCAATTGGGTACTCGGAATTTACCACTATTTTAGTCGATTAAACATGAAGAGTCGAAAATCAATCGGAGTAACTCCGAAAACATACTTTTACCACCATGTGAACTGCATTAGTATTTTTGGTGGAAAAAGACATTTTTATTTTTATGTGGCAGGGAAAGAAGCATCGTTAAAAGATTTCAACAATTCAAGCAACAAGTGTACTTTAACACATATGTTAAGTCGTCAAATAGGATACACGATAACCGATCTAACGGACTGCCCCTGTGTTTCTGAGGTATAGGAAATTTGATTATAGAAGAAAAGCACACAAAAAGCAAAGAAGTATGTTTAAAATTCTAAACCTGAATAGAATTAGAAATTTTGTCAATACTAAATTGGTGCAAATAACGTAACGTAACGGCACACTTGGTCAGGAAGCACAGATGCTTGTTTAAGGCCCATTTCCTCCTTCCTCTCCATGGTTATTAGTAATCGTTGCCTTTTGATGGCGCATCAATTGCAGCCGGCGCGGATTTAAGAATAACCTTCCATCACGCTGGGATTTTTTCCTTCGAAGCCTTCAACACTCTGTCCTCCAATGTGGTCAACCACAAAGTCCTACCCGAGGCAAGTGATCGCTGACTGTGAATATGAATATTTACGATGGACCGCTCGTTTATAGAAAGGCAGAGGAGAGCTAGAAAGAATCTATGGTAACGTATTAGAATTAATTTCGCACTTCTTTAAACTAATTTGAAAACACCTTTCGTTGCAGCTGTTCAACTGTCAGTTGGAAAGCTGATATTTTAATATCTCAATACTGATGATGTAACTTCACCGGTAAAAAATGTAATTTATTTGAACCAAGTTTACTTAATTTAAATGAAAAAATAATGGCATTTGATCTCTTAAACCCAAATTCAGAAGCGAATTTCGACCCTTAAGCTCCCTTATCTTTACTACACCATCTTTAGACAATTTAACACTACTGTCTGTCCTTCTGACTAATATCTTATTTTTTTCATCATTGCAGTATTTTACGCTTTGATTTCATGTTGACTGATTTTGTCATTAACGGTGACATTACGATTAACTATATAAAAATACATTGTTGATTGTTTGATTGTTACATTGATTATATAGAGAACGTAGTTAATCGTCCTGAAATACAGTTAGTTTTGAGTTTCAAATGTTAAGTTTTTATTAAATTAAGTTAACGAGAATACGCAGACAGTATTTAAAATAATGGACCCCAAAATACATACAGATATGCATACTTAGAATGCCTAAATTGCGTGGGGGTAACGTCATGAAGTTTTAAATGAAAAATCATGAGGTGAATTGAACCCTCGTGGGTTCGAATCCCGGCCGCGCTGAGAGTAAAATCTCGGACATTCACTGCCCTGGTTATAAGGAAAATGGTCCAAATTGCCTAACGGATTAAACATGTGGTTTTAAAAGTGATAGATAGCAACATAGTTGATCATTTTACTATAATGCGTATTTCTTTTTTCATACATATACAGTGATAAATACAGTACATATAATCGTACGTAAAGCTGCGCAGAAAGTTATATAAACAGCGGTACGTATCCGCGTATATCAAGAATATAGTGGGGTATACCGAGGACACACAATGGCACAGCATTGTGGAATATTCAGTGGCACATACAGTGGCACATACAGTGGTACATCCTGTGGTACATAGAGTTCTGTCTACACGTGATGCATGCAGTGGTACAAACAGTGGAACATTCAGTGATATATTCAGAGTAATATACAGTAGTGCTTTCTGAAGCATATATAGAGGTAAATTCAGTGTTACATATAGAGGGATAAATACAGTGATGCATATAAAAGTGAATACAATTATACATGCAATGATACGCACAGTGATGAACACTGTGACGCGCACAGTGTTACACACAACGGTACATACAACGCTGCATAGTTATTACAATGATATATACAGATACCACGATACATGCAGTAAAAGCTGTCAAACAAATGTTAACGTCAGTTTCATCTATCGAAAACGGTATCAGTGACTGGAGAACCCAGGATTTGAACACACACATACAGATCCGCGATCGGATATCTTACCGACATTGCCACTGACTCCAGCCAGTGATGCATACAGGGATGCATAGAATGATACATAGAGTGGTTCAAACATGAAAACACGCAGTGATGCATTTACCTGAGACTTCGATGTAATATATAGGTATACATAGCATTTATAAGACCTGACGGTAATCTTAAACTGCAACAGTTTGCGTTAATTTTCGCTAGACATGTCAAAATGTCAAGCCTGAGCCGGTAGCATGTGAATAGTTTTTCGACAGCGAAGAAGTAGGTGCATGACTCAAATCCAGTGCTCTCCAGGCACTGATGTGCTATTTGAGCAGACAGCTGATATCAAACTTGGCTTTAGCCTTTAGCATTAAAATTATTTTGCTGAGAACTAAAGACAGAAATAAATAAGGTAATAGAAAGACGGAGAGAATATGTGGAGGATTATTATGATAATGTTGGAAAGGAAACAGCAGAGGATTTTAAATTAGAAGAAGAATTGATGATTGTAAACGTCATAAAAATGCCTGATATAATGAAATAAGATATTTATCAATTACGAAACTATTACAGAAATGAAGAAAGGAAAATCAGCAGGAATTGAAGACGGTCTAACAGATTTCCTACGAATGCTAGAAGAAATACTGCAAGGACTGGTGAACCTACGCATGAATGTATACATGTATAATACGATACGATTACTAATAACCATGGAGAGGAAGGAGGAAATGGGTCTTAAACAAGCATCCGTGCTTCCTGACCCAGTGTGCCTTTATGTTATGTTATGTTTATGCCGGTATGTGGACAGAGGACTTTAGCAGATAATTAATTATCCATATTCAATTTGAAAAATAAACGCCGGGGAATGTTCGGACTACACTAAACTTAGTATAACATACACTAAAAATCTTATTAAAAGTAATTAACGAGCGAATTCAATCAAAGAGAGAAATAATACTAAGTAAATAACATCTTGGCTTAGTAAAAGATGTGGTACAAGGGATAATGCGAGTCAAACGTGAGCACAGCTTAGAGCAGGGAAACGAGATCTTTATAGGCTTTGTACATACAGTTTGAGAAATACAGGGTGAACTGGTTAAAGATGTTAAGAATTTAGAGAGAAATTGAAGTGAAGAGAGAAGATTAATTATGAACTTTTTCAATATCCGAAAAGGAATTGTAAAAGTTCTGCAGGAATTATCGGAAAGAGAAACAGGAGAGGGAGTAAGACAAGGTTTTTCATGTCGCCAGTTCTATTTAACATTTATGCTGAGACAATGATGATGGAAGCAATAAAATTGAAGAAACAAAAAGATGGAGATCTCTCTTAGTGCACTGACTACTGGCAGGTCCATGGTACATAACGTCTCTACTCTGTGTCTTCCGCCTACCTCTTCATTTCCACATATGAGTGAGTCTTTACATCATCTAACTTGCCTAATCTCGGCCTGCCTCTGTCTCTTTTTCCTGGGTAAAATGGAGGTAAGCTTGTGAAATAAGTAAGATTTACCGATGATCAAGACATGATTGCTATTAGCAAAGTGGATTGGCAGAAAATTGTGGTTGGTCAAAACAATACTGCGCTAAATTACGGAATGAAAATTAATGTAAAAAACCAAAGTGATTCTAGTCTCTAGGAAAGGAGAAGGAATTATGTAGAAATAGAAGTTGTATAAGTTCGAACAAGTCAAGAGTTTCAGATATTTAAGACACGCTAGATATTTAACCGAAGATGGGAAATATGGAACTGAAATAACATGTAGAATTGCTACAGCAAAAGAGGCCTTCAGTAAGAGAAATGGACTGCTACCAAAAAGTTTTTTAAAATTGTGAAGACTTTTCTGCGGACCATGCTCCTGTGTGGTTGTGGTACATTAGCGTTAAAAAGGGAGGATTTTAGGAAAACATAAGCATACGAAATGTGGCTTTGGAGCAAGATAAAGAAGATCAAATGGACTGACAAAATTATGAACGAAGAAGTGTTAAATTGGGTTGCCATACAATGCCGTGTGTGAGAATTCTAATCGTGTAAGTAGTCTTGGTTCAATATGAATGATTTTAAGCATGAATCACATCGTTTATAATAGTGTCAATGATTCTGTGGCTTTTGACCGTTTGATCTAATATATCATTATCATAAGCATAACTTTTTCGCAGTATGATCCGGTCTAATTGCATTGATGCTATGTTGGACATACATCATCAGCATTATAAAGATTATTTCAATACACAAACTAAATATGGCATTCAGATTAATGACATTCACGCTAAAATACGCTAAAAATTTTGGGAATAATATTTTGAAAGTATTTTGCCGCTATGATGTTTCTAGTTTATGTAGCAAAATGATCGCATAGTTGATTCATTGGTAAATCTTATTCTTTTATAGTACATGTACTTGTTATTGCCTAATTCAATTTGCAGCTTTATGTTGTCTAATTTAAATTCCTTGCTTGTACTATTTTCGCTTGTTTGGTGAATAAAGATTATACACCGAGTTTTTTTTATACTGATACCCATAATTATTTTTAAGATAAAGTTGTAAGGAGTTCAACGAAGTTGTTGAAATTTACAATACTTGACCAGCTGCCAATTCTACCAAACATAGAGAAGTTTTGTTTGAATATCTTTAAAAACGTGAAAGTTATAGTTGTGCGAATAGGAGTGAAATCAGATAAGAAATTTCCAGTACAGGATTAGGGGCATGCTTATGCGGAGTAAAATTATCTCTATAAAAGTAATAGCGCACACGTAACATAACATTTCTGCTAATGTTATTTTGAAGAGCAGTCATTTCTTTTCAAAACGACTCAAAATACAAGCTGATATGTTCTTAATAAATAATTACTATGTTAGTTTTATGCAGCTATGTTACATTAAGTATGGCTACAGCTTTTGGTTTAGTAGGCCTGTAGTCTCTGGTGTAGGGATTAGCAGATACATTTAGGAGTTGAGTGTTCTCTATTGAGATGTAGAGCAAACTATGAGTGGTAATGTGTGCCTTGGATCTTTCAATTGACAGAACGCTAGAGTGATATTCCTTGAAGCTAATAATGATACTTTTATCAATTTGTGGTTTTCGAAACAACCTTAACCTTTGTCATAGAAGTCCATTAATCTTGACATATTTTATTACACGTTATTCAATACTATGATATTTATTCATTTAGTATTTATCATATTTACTATTATATATTCTCAACATGACATAATTCATCATACCATGCGGCTTAGAATTTCCAGAAACTGAATTTTGTTTGTTTATTTATTTATTCACATTCATGACAGCACAAGTACTGGAATATCATTTACAAATTATCCCCAGTCTGTATGAAGCGGCAATAAAGGCTACAAACAGCACTTAAATATTCCGTAAATAGTTGTAAAGGGAAATTACGAAGTCAATTAATGCTTAAGAGGTAGTTAATATTAAAAACATCACAAGTAAATCGATTTATTTTGATGCATATATTACAACATTTCTACAATTAATTCTACTCCGTTTATACCAAATTTAAATTGATTAACCGACAACACCTAAATAATATGATGCTACAATATATTCCAGGCATTGACGAACCTACTTTTTAAATGTACCTATCCTAAATGGATTTACATAATACTAAAGTGAAGCTCCATTATTGCAAGTCACTCAATTGTTTTATCATAAAGAATTCCTCGGCAGGTTTGTCAGTATGTTCAGTATTTTGCAATAGAAGATTACATGTAAGTCTGTTTTGAGTCTACGAAGATCTGTTGTCTGAGAGCCAAGTGCTAACCTATCCACAACGACTATATAGGCCGCTGTGGATAGGTTAAATCACTTAAGCCAAATAATAGATTAGTGAAACTAGAAATTGAAGCAGGCCTATGCTTCTGGGTCAATCATGCTCTTTCTGTTAATATCAATCTCTATCAACGAACTTCATGGATTATCGCTAGCAGTAGAATAATAAAGAAATTCTTAATGATTTTCTACCGAAAGCGTTAATTCATGATGTCCGTTGATAGAGAATGACAGTACTATTAGTTGTAGAAAGAGCACGATTGACCCGTATGACACCACAGTTTCATCGTTGTTGCTGGACCAACGACATCTCCATCATTCTACTAGCAGCGATACCATTGATCGCAGCAGTACGAAGCACGACGCTGCCTAGACTTGGGTGAATGTGATTGACCTCCTTCACTACTCTCGGTGGTGTTAGCCGTACTTTCTAGATCATGCGAAGGTTCATACTCGTGAACCTGTTGAATTTCTGATGGAAGCTCATCCATGATTGCGACATGTTTACACTGAACTGTTATCACGCTGATCAAGACAATCGCGAGAATCAGCCTTTGTTGGAATGAAGAAACTGCCATTGTAGTACTTGTGCGTTATCGTCTTTCTGTAATTGCAAAAGTAAAGCAGTCATTAGTAACGTGCTGAAGTGGAAAAACTCACGAGGCATGGTCGAAGAAGAACAGCGAAAACAGCAATTTATAAATAATTACTGAACAGTAAGAAAGTTTCAGAAATAAATTCAAAAATAATACTATATAAAATTAATAAATAGTAATTAACAATCACTGGGCTAGATTAAATACTTTATTATCTGTAATTTATACATTTAGCCAGTTAAAAGCAAAGGAAATCTTGAAATGAAATTAATTAGCTGTCACAATCCTATAAAACATTTTGCAATTAAAATCATGCACTGTGTATAACAATAAATTGGCTCCAAGTACTACATGTTTACAACCTCTTAATGCTCAAATATTGCCTTATTAACGTTAAATTTTCCAATCTGCACCATAAGTAGAGTTGATTGTGTTGCCGGTTTAATTAAAAATTAATTTTTTATAATTAATTGTGGCGTTCGTCAAGGAGGCGTTCTATCGCCTGTGTTATTCTCAGTATATGTAGACAATATTTTGACGAAATTATGTAAATATGGTTGTAGAATGAACAATTTATGCTATGGCTCTTTTATGTATGCCGACGATCTTATATTAATTTCGCCTTCGAAAAGTGAATTACAAACTATGATTAATATATGTTGTAAAAGTTTTATTGATGTAGGTCTTGAATTAAATACAAATAAGTCATACTGTATGAGATTCGGAAAGAGATACTGGAATACGGGACCTAGCGTAACAGCCAATAAGAAGAGCATACTTTGGGTTAAAGAAACCAAATATCTGGGTGTGACCTTTGTAGCTGGGAAAAAATTTAAAGTTTCATTTTCAGATGTGAAATGTAAATTTTACTCTGTATTTAATATTTTATATTCTAAATTAGGTCACTTGTCTAATGTTAATGTTGCAGTGCATCTATTAGAAACAATGGCTATCCCAATCTTAACTTATGCCATTGGGGCGCTTGATCTAACAGCGTCAGATTTAAATAGCCTTGACTTTACTCTAAGTAGAGCAATATGCAAGATATTTAAGATTAGGGAAAAAGATAATATTACATTATGTATGAATATATTTGGAGTGCACAGCATCAAAGAGAGATATATTAAACATCAATGTAATTTGGTCATGAAGGCTTGTAAAAGTCAAAATTTCATTGTAAGAAATATATGCATAAATAAAGCGAAACGTCTAACTAGCAGATAATCTGTGCTATATATTTGTAATTTTATTTCATTTTGGTTTATTTTCAATGCAGCAGTATTTGTTGTAATGCACTGTGGTATTTTTTTGTTTGTTTGTTTATTGTAACTTGCTACCACGTTTTGATGGTGTAATAAAGATTCATATTTAATGTACAGTGTATAGAGTAACGGCTAAATTAAATTGTCAGCTGAATTACAGTTTAATCAAATGCATCTCGAAATTGCCGAAACACTTGACCATTACACAATCGGTTGAAGCAACTACCAAACCGCAAATTTTGCAAATTATATTATTTTTAACAAAATCAATTAGTCGCCGACTTTCTCGCTTTGTCTCTCTTTTATTTTGTCAAACTGTAGGTTCGACAAAAACATTTTCTAATAAATAGCTTCCATTTTAGAACAGTTTTTGGCAAAAACTCACTGATATATTTTCACTATAAAGCTTTTTCGCAGTTTACGATATTAATCTTATGGCTGATCCATTGCGTAGAAATACGTGAAAGCACCACTGAAATATCCACCCAGCCTGGATCTACTAATAACCTCCTTTTAAAACTACCCATCCTCTTCTATTATACTGTAGATCCTACGTAAGCCTGCTTTGGCGTTTGTTACCTTCCTTAGCTTCATCCTCTTACTTATTACTCTATATCCGTTTATCCACTCATCCTTCGAACTACTCTCCAGATGCTTCCTTTTTCCTTGTTCACCCTCAATCTTTTCCTTTCCAAACTCCTACATTTCCTAACATATAACGTAATTTCTCCACTGTATCTTCTACTAATACAAAAACATCCGAAAATAGCATGCACCATGGTGCCCCTTTAATTACCCTGAGTTGAACAACTCATCCATACTCAAAGTAAATAATAATAATATAATATCAATAATAACAACGGCTTAGCGTCCGTTTTCTCATCAAAAATGATGTCAGAGATGTTACTAATTAGTCAATGCAATTTAGGCATTGCAATTTGGAAATAAAAGTCCATGTCTGATATTTAAAATACTTAACCAAAAAGCCTTAGACACGATCTTGACAGATGTTGCATTTGATAGTGGTGATTTTAATAGTCTGGTATTTTGATAGTACTAATTTCTAAAGTATTAGCAATTATTGTCATGAACAAATTTTTCTTCTTAATGTAATACTTTTACTTTAATAAAATGGTACATAAAAGATTTAACAATAACTTTTCCGTTTTAAGTAACAATAGTTTAATTTATCTATTTTATAGTTAAAATAGTTCATTTAAGTAATTTTCAGTTAGCAAAATGGCTTAGTTTAACTGCTTTATAAACAAAAAGATGGGTAATTAAACTACTTTTTAGTTCATCTAAACTCATCACTGCTCATCACTTTGTGCCATTCTATATTGCTTAATGAAAAACTTACGATCTCGTGAGGCAGTAAACATTTGCTGCAGCCAGCCCTTTAATGTGGAATGAACGTTTCAATTTTTGAGGCATCTAATTCACTTGTTGGCTTTTAAAAGAATGTTAAAACACAGCTTTTTACACGATCCTCTCTTGTAAATTTTGAGATCTGCTCAGTTCTAGATAGCTCACAGATTTTGTATATTAGATATATAGGTGTATACCAGTGTTTTTTCAATGTGATACTTATCACTGTATAACTTATTGTATATTGTTTGTTGTACTCTACGTTATTTTTAAAAAATATAGAGATGTCCTTTTGCATGATATAGGCCTATGTATAATTTACTCTCTTGCATATTAAGAATTCAATCAAAACTTCCCAGTTGTAGTTGTAGGAAGCAAAGATAACATTATGATGTTTGTATATTTATTTAAATTTCCAGCGACATATATGTATATTGCAATGATCCTGATCAGTACTTAATTGTTATTAATGGATCTAAATTTAATATTAAACTATGCAACAGTATATTGTTGAGCCATTAAAAAATAAAGCAGAAGTAAAGCTAGGCGGCATTTTACAGGCATAATTTAATTCAAGAATTTTTATTATAAATTTAAACAATTTATCCATTAAAGTCCCTGACATAATCCTTGAAAAAGCATATTATTGCAATATTTTTATATTATGTAATTGTTATTTTTATGATGCATAATTTCCATCAATTGGCATAAGAAATCAAGTCATAATTAATGTTATTCATTTGTTTGATATGAAATGATTAAAACTAAAGCAAATCAATGACAATATTTAGATTAATAATCCTCAAACCTTACAAAGTGGAAATTAATAGAAAAATTTAAATAACTTACCCGAAATTTCGAAATAGTCTTATTGCTATGTTTCTTCTTGCTGCCGATAGAGCTGCTTTACTGAGTATTGTTGGTTGAGATTGATGTTGACTTCTACTTTGCGCAAACTCTTTTATAGTGAATTTGACGGTAGACTTTAGAATAGTTGCTCATCAATCAGTTACACTCACTTCCTAATTAGTCATATTTTACTTGAACGCAAACTGATTCTGGATTTTCCAAATTCGGAAGCGTAGCCTTGACCAGAAGATCTAATTATCACGTGTAAGATCACTGATGATCTGCAGCAGTAGACTGTATAATATTTTCTCTCTTAATATACAGTAATATCTGTACTAATTTTGTAACGGTAGCAACTTAACAGCAAATTATCTCATTGCTATAATTGATTGAACTTGCGTACTTAAATTGATAAATTAATTCAATTTCTTATGTTATGTAATGTATTATGTTAAGAGCTTCCGTAATCTTAGAATTAAGGAAGCTTTAAGTTATACTAGGTGCTTGATTGAGATGAAGCGACATTTAACAAAAGAAGTTTCCATTCATCATTTCTGCAGACTCTGAGCTTCTAATTGCCTAAATAACTTCCTGAAAAACAGTTCGTCTTCGTCTAATTCCATTTAGGCCTTTGTATGTTTGTCGTTAGATTTCTAATTTATGCTGTCAACAATGCTTGAATTCAATTACTACAAGAAGCATTTTATCATTTGCTTTTAGTTAATATACAATGTACATACATATACCACTCTGAAATAAACGTTTATGTACGTAGAGTGGCTAAGAAATATATATAGTTACGCTACAAAGTAGCCTACCTACTTTATATACTTAAAATAATATTCTATTTTCTCAGTATATATACAAAGCACACACTAAAGGGAATATTGATACATAGAAACGTTTCCGATAATTTAAAATTCTCACTGTAGAGTTTTCTTTAAATATCATGCAGGGTTAGCATAACCGATTGTCTTTCTTCTAGGCTACTATATAATAATAATAATAATAATAATAATAATAATAATAATAATAAGGCTCAGTTTCCTCATCCAGCGATGATGTCAGGGTCGTCCCCACAGCACGCATCAATACAGATTAATTCACCCTGATAATCTGCAAAATGCAAAAAATGTGCTGAGTAGAAGCAAGATCCTAAACGAAAGCCAGTCCGGTGATCAAAAATGGTCAGAGTAGATTGATTATATCAACGGTGGGAAAGGTAAGTTTTACGCTTGCTAGAGAACGTTGAATAAGAAAAGCAAGAGCGCAGATTAGCAAATTCTAGATTGTGGGTGCTGCGAAGGAAAATGAAAAAAGAATCTCTACTACCTGGTTATTTATGTACCTTGGGAGACATTCCCCATGTCTGGACTTGAGTCCGGATTACGATCAGTTATGCATCTCAATGAATCATTAATATCAGCGGCAGAAAATGAAAAAGTTTCGGCTTCGTGACGACTCGTGATAGCATCATGGATGGGATGGCAGTTAAAAGCAAACGAAAATTGTATGATTTACATGTTTACATGTAAAGTGTCAACAAGCATAAGTGTATGTGTCAACTTCCAATCGTCTCAATACCGTATCAGTAACCAAATGGGATCCGTTAGAATTTCTCTCCCACAAAGCACAGATGACTTTAAACGCACTGTATTACTTATCTACAAGATTCTACTTATGTCAATGTTTTATATGAATGATAACCGATGATATGCCTTAGAGCGTAGTCTATTTAATTGTGTTCTAACCGAACTTATAAGTTAGTTCGAACAAAAATAGATGTACTGAAAATAATTCATTTGTAGAAAATGATTATTTCTGATTCGAATTTCCATAACCCAATGAAATTAATCAATAGCTTAGTTAGTTGGTCTATAGGACTAACAGAAAACGGTTGTTCAATTTTGCAATATTGTGTGCGCAGGAAGGATGTACGTGCTAATCTCCTAGTGTGTCAAAACAGAAAACGGTTGATCTATTCTATATGGCCTTGTGCATAGGAAGGATCTACATGTACTAACAAGTAGACTAGCATGTCATTGCGGAAAATGGTTGATTTTTCTGCACATGTTTTGTGAACAGGAATGATTTATGCCTACGTATAAATCTTTAGCAGCAAAATCAGCTGTTAAAGTAAAAAATTCGCAGAATTTAATCCACCAGAGAAATTTTATGAAATTAAACTTAATTTTACTTATGTAAAAATTAAATCTATAAATTATTTGATTTCTGGCACATGAAAAACCCCTGCATTGCAGAAGTCGCAGTAGTATTTCATTTAAGTCTCGTAAGAAATGAGGAAGCGTAGTTGTAAGAGAGGTCAAAGTCCAGGTGAGTCATAGTTGAGAAAAAAGTGCTTTCACTTGTTTCATTTCACCAATAATACTTGTACACATGTCATCCAATCTAGAATTCCAGTTGAAAATACCAATTAAAGTGATTCAGCAAAGCGTTTAGCTTTTTTCTTGATTTCACATGTGTTTTACTTTATTTATAGAGGAAATGCTGTCACAGGCGATGTCTTAGCGAAATTGTCACAAGGCTGGAGCCAGTGGCGATGTCGGTAAGATATTCGACCGCGGATCATTATGTGCGGGGTTCAAATCTTGAGCTCCATCACTGACATCGCTTTTCGAGTGAGAACACTGACGATAACATTAGCTGTAGCTTTTTAAAATTTTATATCATATTATATCTTACGTTCTAATATTTATGCAAGCTGTCTTAGCCATCTTCAATAAGAACAATACAAAGTTTAAAAATCTTATAGACTTTTGATAAGATATTAGACCGCGAATCAGTATGTGCGGGGTTCAAATCCTGGGCTCGCCCGTCTCTGACAATACTTTCTAGTGAGAAAACTAACGTTAATATTAGCTTTTGATTTTAAAATTTTTCAACATATTATATCTTACGTTCTATTATTTGTAAAAGCTGGTTTAGTCAACTTTATTATGAACAATGAAAAGTTAAAAACTATCCATTAAGAGCAGCAGAGAAGTATGGGCATAGGTTTGATGAAGCCTGAGTTTCATATTTCTAGTAAAGACAAATCCGAATGTTTTAGTACTTGATCTAAGAAAATGCTCACTGGTCACACTAATAACATATATGTGGTTATACATGCAGTTCTAGTTTGAATGAGGTGGTTGCAGTCTTTGCAGATGCCTCCATGAATCACTTTTACTCTGTTTACTGTTATTCTGGATTGTATGTTCTTATGAGGTTCAGTACAGGTTGTATTACCCCGTTTACTAGCGACAAGATTGGTAAATGAAACGACGCTAAAACTCTAGAGGTATTTTATTAATTGCGCTCAGTTCAAAATAGTTGAAGTAGTCATTCTTGACATTTGTGAAGTTTAATTATTTTGTTGCTAGTAATCTTAAATTTGGTTTCATGGTAAACTCCGGTTGAAATCATTGAATTTTTTATGTCTAAAGTCTTTAAATATTTTCTAAGCAATGGTAATAGTATGTTTATGGCTATACTGGACCTAAAGAAGGCATTCGAAAAAATTAACCATTTTAAATTACTTATTAGTACTATGTTGAATAGCATTCACTTACGAGTTACAATTGTGCTACAAGACTAGTATTCTAAGTTAAGTATCTGAGTTCGCTGGAATTGGTCCTGTTTTAATAATGCTTCTGTTAAAAGAGGTGTGAGACAGCTATCGCAGACTTGTTTAATATCTTTGTTGACCATTGCAATAATGATTTAAAATCGACCAAAGCAGATTTTACCATTCGTGCACAATATTTTGGTATAGTTTTATACGCTGATGATTGATTTTTATTTCACCAACGGTACACGGTTTGTAAAAGATGCTAGATCAATGCTCAATAAATTATTTTGTGAAATTTAATGTCAACAAATCTATGCGTTGGCTGATTGGGTAAGAAATTAGAATCCGGTTATGAAATTACTCCAATGTCTCCGGTGAACAAACCTTTGAAATGGGTTAAACGATTTGAATTCCGAGGCATTACTTTAAATTGGTCAAAATCTAAAGGTTGATACCAATATTATTATTGAAAATTTACTCTTGTTGCAATAGTATATTGAGTAAAGCCCTGTTCTATGCAACATTTACAGCTAAATTTATCAATATCTATTTACAGTTTGTAATTTGTCTAAATTTTAATTTCTATCTTACCAGAAAATTATGTGCAATCAATGAGCTACTGGGCTATAAGGCTATAATGAGGGTAAAACAAAGTTAAACAAGAACAACAGCATAAATTAATTACAATTTATTACATTAATGCATTTGTTATTTTAATACCAAACAATGGTATTACGGCTACCAAGCATTATTAGAGGGAAGCGCGAATCTTGAGTGTAAATATGTACCATGGACCTGCCACTTAGCAGAAGACTAGAGAGACTCACTTCTTAATAAGATGATAACACCTATAAAATAAACTATTATGTATGTATGCTTTGAATAATTATAATATAGTTAAGTATTGCATCTGAGAAATTTTGTTGCTTGTTTATTGAGATTTAAAAAATATAAATATTAGTAACATCTTGAAATATTCAACATTCCTGCCAGGGTTGTTTCAGCACTACTTGAAGATCCAATAGAAACAATAACTAATGCATGTATTTTAATCGACTGAAAACAATAGCTTTCATATTTCTATACATAATTATAAAATGGTTCTGATATCTCAAACAGTCTCAGGTGAAAATAAATACTGCTTATTATGCCATATTACGTCATCTGCTGACAGAGTTGAATATTTTACATATTAGGATATTTAAAAAAATGACGATAATAAGAATAATAGCCAAAATTGGAGTGCTACTGTCGTACATGACAACATCGAGCACTATTGTGATAAATATAAGCCGGTGAGCAAAATGAAGATACAAAACGGTGAAAATTCCAAAATCCAAAAGATCAGTCCAAAGATAATTTTGTCAATTACAGTTACAACCTTTTAAATTCTTTTTCCTTCTAATAGCATATTAGTGTGTATAGCAGATAGCGATATCTCACTATCGTAGTACGCCAAGAAATACTTTTACAAGCAATCAATGATTATTTAATTTATGGCAATAACGAATGTCTGCTGTAATCGATAATTGAAGCTGCTCGTTGATAGAGAGTGATATTAGTAGCAAGAGCAGAGCAATTTCCGAGGACAAATTGAGTCACTACTATTTGAACCGACATAGCGACAGCTTCCACCACTGTACCCCTCTATCCTGCAGGCAGTGTAGCAGCTCCAGCTACTACGACGTTGTCTAGACTTGGGTGAGCCTGATTTACCTTCTTCATCAGAGGCTTTAGAGGTGCTTGGATCTTCAGCCGCTCGGTCAGACTCAGGGTCAGAGGCTTCGCTAATCTTGTCCTCACTGTGACGTTTGATCTGATGGTCGATGATGACGCTGTCCACGTCCTCACTGCTCTCGCTGGAGTCAGCTACTAGAGCACGTCGAGGTCCGTCATCGTTGACAGGCGGAATCTCTGATGGACGCTGGTCAATGATGGAGGTTCGCTTGCACTGAACTGTAATGGCATAGGTGAAGACGACCGCGAGGATCAGCCGTTGGGAGAGTCCCATTGATGTGAGGGCCATTGTGACACTAACTCGTCTTCGTCTCGTCTGAAACTATAGAACAACAGCAGTACGTAATAATTGTGATAGCAATGATAACTGTGATAGCAATGATAACTGTGATAACAAGGATAACTGTGATAGCAATGAAAACTGTGATACCAATGGTAATTGTAATAACAATGATAATTGTGATAACAATGATAATTTTAATAACAATGATAACGTGAAGAAATTTCTAGACGCATTATATAAGGTTATTATCCCCGTGTAGAACACGGGTGTGGTTCAACCACTGCAGAATAGGGCAACCGCAAGCAAGCTGCCTCGTGTACTTAAAAGGCGATTAAGGCAGGAGCTCCCCGTGAAATTTTTTCCAAGATTAGGCCGCAGGTAGTCCTTTATGGAACTGAGGAAGACAGACCTCCTCAGAAGCCATATTATACCCAAGCTTTGGCTACATTAAGGTGTTGATAAGGCATAGCCATTTGTGAAGAGATTAACTCCTCGTTAATCGATGATATGCCCTTTATGGAGCATGAAAAGCAACATGTAAGTAGGAATTTGTACTTTGGACCTGCCGCATGACAGAGCACTAGGCCTATATACATATATATATATATATATATATATATATATATGTATGTATATATATATATATATATATATATGTATATATATATATATATATATATATATATATATATATATATATATATACTGTAGACATATATACCTTTACGATTCCGTTCTAAAAACAATTTGGGGGATCAGGTATTAGACCACCGTTAACAGTAGCCAAATCAAATTATTGGCTTATTTTTGTTAAGACCTTCCTCCCGTAGAATGTGTCCTATCCAACTCTTCTTCCTATTTCTTAATACATTTATCAACTGGCTGGAGCCAGTGGCGATGTCAGTAAGATATACGACCGCGGATCAGTAGATGCGGTGTTCAAATCTTGGGCTCCCCGTCATTGATATCGCTTTCGAGTGAGGAAACTGACGTTAACCTTAGCTTTTATCTTTAATTGTCTATGTAATCAACTCTCTCCAGAACTTCCTCATTTGTAAACTGTTGAATCCAGCTAATCCTCTACATTCTTCTCCAAATCCACATTTCCAATGCCTCTAGCTTCCTAATATCTTCCTTCCTTAAGTAATTAAGGTTCATATTTCACATCCATACAATAGTGTGTCCAAGCCAGGGTTTTCACTATTTTCATCTTTGTGTCTTTCTTTAGACTTTTTCTTAAAAGTTCTTTCCTATTACCTATTTAAATTTATATCCATTTTTTAATTAAATCATATTTTAAAATGGATTAATAATTATTAATCCATTTTTATTATTTTAAAATGTAATAGATTTAATAATTATTAATATTAATAATCATTAATAGAGCTAGGCTTTAATATACATGTATGTTAAACTCAGCAAATTGTATGTCTGAGCCATATAAATAAGGCTAAGAAGGCCAGAGAGAAGTTTCTAATTCTAACAAGAATTTTTGTATAAAGCTTAAAGAGTTATTTAAGTCCTTGATGTGATTCATGGAAGAGCACATAGGCATATTTATCATATTTTTATTTTATGTAATTGTTGTTGCTTTTATGAAACCTTATATCCATCAACTTACTTTACATGGAGTCGATTAAAATCTAATGGAATTTTCATACAATTTGTTGAAATGGAAGTGCTGAAAAGATTAACTACAGCTAATAGGTGACCGTCATGAAATTAGCAGTCATTAGAAGTATTTTAATTATACAAATAAAACGTCAATAGCTTACCCTAAACTTCGAAATAGTTTTCTGCACTATTTCTTCTGCCTTGGTAGGCTACTTCAATACGTAGTTTTTCATGAGATAGAAGTTAGACGATGGCTTTTGCGCGTTTGTCCCGTCTTCTTTTTATTGTAAATTTTAAGTTAGACTTTAGCGTTTGTACGTCCGACCATCAATCAGTTACATCCACTTTCGCATTAGTGATATTTTTACTTGAATATATACTGATTAAGTGTTTTCCAATTACGTAAGTAAACCTGGACTAGAAGATCTAAATGGCTGGGGTCAGTGGTTATGCCGGTAAGATATCTGACCGCAGATCAGTACGTGTATATGTGAGTTCAAATTCTAAACTATTCCGTCGCTGATATCGCTTTCGAGAGATGAAACTGACGTTAAAATCGTCTTTACTTCTTATTAACTATCATGTATAATTGTGTCTTGCTGGTGATTATTATGATTATGAGTAGCATGGCTAGTAATTATCCAAATCAATTGGTGTTAGCACCTCAGTGATACTCAATATTACAATAGTTTACAGTTGCATTATTACTGTCTTGATTTCTTTGAATTGCATCAATATTTTTTATGAATTTCATTGTACATAGCTTGGCTTGATTGTGATAGAAATTTTCAATTTTTATGTAAATTTAATTTGTGTTTATGTATAATCAGGCTTAATAATACATTGCGAAATAACTTGGAATTGTTCTATAGGTTGACATAAAGAAACCGCTTTCTTTCATAAATACTAACTCTAACCTTGGTTATTATTGATTCCAATACTATTAATACTGCTATTAAAAGTATTATTTTTCCAATTTAAAATAGAATATTTTAAAATAAAGCTAGTGGCAACGTCAGTTTTCTCGTACGAAAGCGTTGTAAGTGACGGGAGAACACAGGATTTGAACCCGGCACATGCAGTAACTGATCCGCGGTCTAATATTTTACTTGTATATTTAGTTCTATATTTAGATTAGTCTAACGTATTTTTTTATCTGTTATATTTTAATTTTTATTAAATTAACTCATGACAAAATAATATTAGTAATAATAATAAAAATAAAAATTTAAATACTACTACTAACAATAATAATAATAATACAGATAATAAGTATCTTGTGCGCATAGAGAGCATACGTATTAGTGGCCTGCTATAGCGCAAGCAAAGAACAGTTGGTGCATTCCTCAATGTACTGTGCACAGTAAGGATTTACGTATAAGTAGATAATAATTATGTGCAAAATCATTGGTACCAAATACAGATTGATCCACACAATTTGAATCAGCTAAGCAATTTTATTAAGGATCAAATTACTTGTTAACTATTTTATTAACCACTAGATCTAGATGTTGCTTGATTAATGGTTTTACATAAAAAATCTGTATTGAGGATGTAGCTGCAGTGTTCTACTGAAGCTGCATAAATAATGACGAAGCGCTATTGCAGGAAAAATCAAAGTCCTAGTCGGTCATTGCTTAAAAGTAGGCCTACTTACGTTCATTGGCATCATTCCAATAATATTACAAATGCAGTTCAACTTCGAATTCCAGACGGAAATATAAGTAAAAGTGATTCAATATATCATTTAGATTTTTTACTGTACCAAAATAGATGAAACTTGGCCTCCCCGTCTGAAATTAGCCATTTAGTAATTGGTAAAAGTTTTATTGTAAAATATTAATAATAGCCTGATATATTCAAACGTTTTGCAGGTGTAATCATTTTTTACTCACCCTGTTTTTACTATTATACGACGCAGGCCTTCATCATATTATATATTGCGTTCTATTATTTTTGCTTATTAAAAGTAGTAGCCTATAACATTAATATGTAGGCCTTCGAGTACAATAAATAATTTTTATTATTCTTATTTTACTAAAGCTCATTGATATTTGTACATTTCTTGACCATTTATTGTTATTTTATTTGAATAATTGAGAAATAAAAGGTCCAACGCTATCGGTAAATTTATGTCGACGGATGAGTATATGCAGGTTTCAATTTCAAGGTCTGTCATTGATGACATTCTCTCCAGAGATTAAGCTAATGTTATCGCTGACTTTGGCCTTATTAGCCGTGTTTTATTGATCATTTATAACTAAATTTATCAATATCATATTACAGTTTGTAATGCTTCTACATTTAAGTTTCTTTATATCAATAGGCCTAACATGAAATTACGTGCAATCAATGAGCTGATAGCGTAGGATGTTTTAATGCAGTAAAACGAAGATAAAAATTACAACTGCAGAAATTCACTAATATTTATGACGTTACATGTAGTTTTCCGCAATGCAATTATGTTTAAAAAAATTAATATTTTCTGGGAAACGCAGTTTTTAAAATATGCTACAGCATGGTATATACAGTGGTAAATACCGTGGTACATAGAGTAATACAAACCGTGGTACAGAGACCTACAGCGATAAAACGAGCAAGTTCTTATGACCACAAATTTCTTATCACTTTGGAGAATCTAAAGATTATCCAAAAAGCGAAAGTGAACCCTAGCGAATGAAGGCAAACATTAGTCACACAGATGAGAGAATATAGAGTAATGGTTACAGTGTTCACCTGGGGTAAGAAGGTCAAGTAGACTGGGTCTGTGTCAAGCCCAGATGGGTAACCACTAACGGATATCCGCTAGGTTCCCAGGTACCTTGTAAGAGCTTGCCGCCAGTTGGAGCTATCAACAGCAAACATACAGTGCGATTGATAATCGAAAGTATTCAGTGTAGCACGTGCATCTGCCAGGTGTCTAACTATATAAGCATTAAGTCTCTATCACTTTCATTATTTAATCTCTGAACTTTATATATTGTTTCCCAGCAAGGTTAGTATTACTTAAACGATCAAAATAGCTACGCATTAAATTTAAAACATCCAATATTGCATCAAAGGAGTAGACATGCATGCAAATCAAGAGCACACAGATATATGTGTAGATAATACTGGGTATATTTTTTGTTATATATATATATACATATATATACATATATACATATATATGCATATATATGCATATATATATATATATATATATACATATATATATATATATATATATATATATATATATATATATCGACTGATCAACCAAGTTTAATACTTTTCTTTCTTTTTTTCTAAATCTTTGTTCGAAACTACCATGTATTGGTGTATTAGTGAAATAATGTCTATATAGTATAATAATAATAATAATAATTATTATTAATTATTCTTCCCCGTGTTGTGTCCGGGTTGCTTGAAGAATTGACAACTCGGTGACTGCACGTGTCGTGGAAGGCGACTAAAGCACTAAGATCCATACCAACGTCAGAAAGGGCATTCGGTTGGTGAGCGCCTAGGCTCCAGAAATTGCTACAAAAATTTAAGCGAATGGAAAAGTCTCAAATAGGGGATTGGCTGGTGGTTTGGTGTAGGACAGAGAGGATTTGAGACACTCTATTCGTATCCCGACCCTAGTTTAACTCGGATTCAAGGGATGGTGATGATGATGCTTATAATTATTATTAATTACTCTAGCATGGCTATGATTGTGATTGCTGCTTATAACTCAATTTTACGAAGAAAAGTTCCAATAGCTATTGAACACGTTTTTCTAATTAATTATCATAAATTTTCTCAACCTGCAATGTCATTTAAATGCAATGGATGAGCAGTGAGAATTACATTGGGCTATAGTTTAACCAGGTTATGGTTTACCTCGATGATTTAACAAATAAGCTTGTACTGCTCTCGTTGACATCCAAGCGGGAAGCAGAAGCTGCACATCAAATAAAGCGACATATTTTTACTTTCGGGTCGCCTAATATAGCCTACTCCAAGCGACCGTAATGGGGCATATATTGCATCCGTTATAATTAAACCTAAAAGTAAAGTAAACAGGCACTATAGTGATATGAGCAAGTATGTTGATACCTATCACTTTTCATACAACATGTTTAAACCGTCAGGCAATTTAGACCATTTTTCGTATAACCAGTCCTGTGAATGTCCGAGATTTTACTCTCAGAACATCGCGGCTGGGATACGAACCCAGGAGGGTTCAATTCACCTCAAGATCTGTCATTTAAAACTTAATTACTTTACCCCTACGCCATTGAGTCATTCACCCTAAAATCCTTTGCTAGAATTAATTATGATCCACGGAAAGCCACGTCACCCGCAAAGCCATGGCTCAGCAGAGCACTTTAATTAAGATATGAAGGCTATGTTAATCGCTTGACTTGAAGATAATAACATCAATGGCTTTACAGGTTTTAGTTAAATAAAATTGTTTCATATAAATTTCCTATATGAAAAAAAATCTTTTTCAAACTGCTAGCCCATATACATGTATATATGATGTGAACATATAGTAAAGAATAACTATAAGATTATATTGTTCTGATGACTAACCAATTAGAATCAAGTCTCTATTTCGTATTTTACGTAAATGCATTCTGAATGCCGTCGGATGACGTTTCTGACATCATCCGAAGTCCCTGACATCATCCTTGTATGAGGAAACGGACGTTAAACCTTTATTATTATTATTATTTAGTGAGTCTTAAAGAAGTAAGCATTTCATATGTCTAGTGTAACTTCGTTTCATTCTATCAATTCAGATGTCAGATAGCCGATCAGATCTTGAAGCTAAGATACGAGAGAAGTTGCCAGGCCTCAGTGACTACGATGAACTGCTCTACAAGTTGAAGGAACTGGGTGTCACCAAGCTGGAAGATTTGAAAAACGTGGACGCGAGAGATTTTGTTGTACTACTGAAATTAGAGCAAGCCAAATGCCTTCTGAAAGAGTTCTCCGGTAAATATAAGCTTATATGACAGTTTATTTTACGAATTTGCTAAATATTTTTCATTTTATAATTCTAAGACATACGAATATGTACAGCTGTTCTCAGAGTTTATTTAAAAAAATTATGGTTTTACTATATACATGTCTGTCTTGTTAAACAACGTTGGAATGCTGGAACTCTGGCTCGGTAGAAAAGAGACTAATCGGATATCGCTTCGAAATACCAATTGAACCGACAAATAGAGTACATTTCTTGCAAGCAAGCATACATTTCATTTTATTTCATAACTTCAGGTCTACAATTAATACGTTTAATTCGAATGTTGTGCAAGGCATCTGTCAAATAGGACCTACACACGAGCAAGTGGCATTGCCAATTGCCATCATAGCCATTTGACGACACCGCCATTGGCTGGAGCCAATAACGTAATTGGCTGGAACCGTAAAGTAGAATGACGCATTGCTATTAGTGCAATTGGCTAGAAAGACAAATATACAATAGTATCGTTCATGACTATAGCTTGACAACCAACAAGTAAAATAATTGCCTATGGAAGAAGCATAGTTACGATATAAAGTCCATTATTTCAGTAGTTTATTTGTTGGCAATTCATGTATTTCCAATATCAAGAAAGAACTGCTATAAGCAGCATCGTAGGTTACATATTTTCCACTGGAGGCGATTAGTAGGGATCTCTGTAGCGTGATACTGTCACTATTATCTCATCCTGGCATGAATTGAATTTAGCTGATCCCTCCGATGGTTATCTGGACTTCAGGGGCTATTGCCTTGACGCAAGTGGTG
This sequence comes from Enchytraeus crypticus, assembly GCA_905160935.1. Lineage (NCBI taxonomy): Eukaryota > Metazoa > Annelida > Clitellata > Enchytraeida > Enchytraeidae > Enchytraeus > Enchytraeus crypticus. The sequence continues at coordinate 1,019,309 of CAJHZI010000499.1, read as the reverse complement.
CAGATCTTTTATCTTGTAATTTTATTGGTACTTTTCTTGGCAAGCTAAAAACCCATCTCTTTTTGCTATAGGTCTAAATTTTGACCCGCTTGCCTTGGATCTTGGACTTGCACTGTTTTGATCTCGCTTTCTCTTGTGATCTCTGTGTACGTAGTCGTCATCGTGTGGTGATTTGAAGCCTGTTTGTGTAGAGTTCACAAGAGACGTCCCTGACATTGCCCTATGGCGAGGAAACGTACGCTAATCTCTTATTGATTGATTGATTAATTGACGTGACCTCAGGGATGCTGGTAGGTTTGTGAAGGGAGCCAGGGCCGTGTTACGACTCTCTAATAGAAAACTGCGATATGTGTAATTCTCATTTCTGCAGCACTTGTAATTCTCATCTCTCTATCTTCCGCTTTCCTCTTCATGTCCACATACGATTGAATCTTTAAGTAACCTATAACATGCATATATATAATATGAATACCGTATATATTTACTCTCCGTGTTGTGCTCGGGTGTGGTTGGACCACTGCAGAATAGGGCAACCGCAAACAATCCGCCGCGTGTACAGAAGAGGCGACTAAAGGCAGGAGCTGAGGATGGCAAGAGGGGACCCACCTCACCATGAATTATTTTCCCCAGGATTAAATGGTAATTAATCCACATAACTGAGGAAGGCTAAGGGAAACCACCTCAGAAGCCGTATTTTTCCCAAGCTATAGGCTGCATAAGGTATGGATAAGACATAGACTTTGTAAAGGGATTAGCTTGTTGATCTAAGGAGTGCTCTCATGGAGCGAGAAAGCAGACTTTGAGTGTGAATATGTACCTTGAACCTGCCACTTGGCAGTGCACTGAAGAGAGATATATTTACTACGGTAAATATGCTGTTTATTTATGCTTTTCGTTTACTATATGTTTGTCTGTTTGTGTCTTTATTGTATATTTATGGTTTATATTTACTTTAATGAACTTATATTGCGATTATTAGCTACAAAAAATGAAACTATTAATCAAATTAAGATTAATTAAAAATACAGTTAAAGCCAATCTTTGCTCACTCACTGCAAATTGTAAGGTCAACAAATAGTTAAAAATGGTCGGAACTAAATTTTATTATTCTAATGTTATTTTATTATGATTTTACTTCTATCCCAATCACGATGCATGACGTTAGACACTTTCCATCTGAAATTCGAACCAATAGGATCGATGCCATTTGGCTCGAAAAACTACCAAATAGTCCCTCCAAATCTCCTCTGGAATTAAAAATAATAAAATCACCTTCTCCGCCATAGATCCGCAGTCTGTTCTACTGTTTTGCTTCATACCTATGTGCTTTTCCAGAGAAACAAAGCAAGGGCGTTAAATCTTGGTTAAGGATGAGAAGCACGTCTAAGGAGGATTTTGACACAAAGCTCTTACATTTTTCTGAGAGAGGAAGGGAATTGAAACTACCAAACGGAAGTGAAAATTCTTCTCCGAAACTACTGGGAGCTATTGATCTGAGATGTAGCTCTTTTTCTATTTATATGCGCTCTACCAAAGAGACTATTAGTAAATACATGTAGATATCATGTAAACTAACATAATAATATAGCTATCTTACTGTTTGTACGTGTGAACTTCACTCAGCCGCCACACCGTTCACACAAAAATCCTTCAATATTAGAGCTTTATCTTCTTTAAATGCAAAATGTACGAAGCCATTGGGTGGTTGATTAAATGCAAGGCTCCATGCTTCATCAGGTAACTAATGGCATAGCATTCTAAGCTGTTTAACTAATATAGTTTTCATTTTAAATGTTAAGTATTAATGTGAAGTAATCAAACCATGATGTATCATTTATTAGATGATATTTAGCTGCTGATCCATTAAGTTATTTAAGTAATTAGTTTTGAATTAATAAACTAATTATTTTATTAATTATTTAGGCAGTGTGCAGGAATGCTATGCCAAACTACCAACTGCACTGAATCCAGAAGAATGGAAAGGAAAGATTAGCAGTGAATTCATTCCAGGGCTCATGTCCTCTCTGATGACTAGCTGTGTGAAAAACAAGAAGGTCATTGTTAATTCTGCTATAACAGGACTCACAGCCGGGACTATGATATTAGCTTTTGCTATACATGTCGATAACTTGGCTGTAGCTGCCGGAGTAGCTGTTGCTGCTTTCGGAGCTTTAGTTGCAGCTACCATGCACGCTGCTTGTAAAAATTGGAAAATGATCAGCCTAGTGATTTCGATGAAAAGTATCATACCCAAATTTGAAACGGAAAAGATTTATAACCATGCAACATCTTCCGTTAAGGGCGTGGTTAATTTACGTCAACGTTAATTCTCTATTATCCAATAAATCTATCGAAGTATATTCATAAATATTTTCAAAAATAATATAAGTAGAATTTAGAGAATCTTTAACTAATACTACATGCAATATTCCTAGAAATTTGGATTTGCTAGAGTCCTATTGCTGATACTGTTTTACAAGTTGGTGGACAAAAGTGCTTCGAATGAGAAACGTAGTGACATAAGTACTTCGAATGAGAAACGTAGTGACATAAGTACTTCGAATGAGAAACGTAGTGACATAAGTACTTCGAATGAGAAACGTAGTGACATAAGTACTTCGAATGAGAAACGTAGTGACATAAGTACTTCGAATGAGAAACGTAGTGACATAAGTACTTCGAATGAGAAACGTAGCGACATTTTCGATTAAAGAAGGAAGAAAGGTCTTCGGTAAGTATTGCTCTCTTTATATTTAATAATACTATTGAATATTTTAAATTGCTTAAAACTAGCGTTCAGATAGCGTCTTTGGATACCATAAAGGCCATTTATAGGGTAAATTATTACATACACCTTTCCATATTGCATATGAGACAGGTCTACATAATACATGTATACTTGTTGATATAAATATAAACCGGTAAATTTAGCACGTCTGTAAAATGGTGTAATATTTTCTCAGAGAGCTTTGATTTTTAAATTGGCGTAAGACAGTGGAACGCTGTTTTCCGTCCATTTTACTACATGAATGTGGATGGATATACTAGGCCTACATAATGAACTGCACAAGTCTCAATTAGGTTTTTATGATTCTAACAATGCAGTTTGTTTCTGTGGCACATTTGGTTACACGGCATTTCGGAGTGGAAACTGGAGAGGAGTGGAGAGCAAGTTTCAAGAAGTATAAAAATAATAATTGTAATAATACTATTACTAATAATATTCTCCGTGTTGAGTCCGGGTTGTTTGAAGAATTGACCAACCGGTAACTGCACGTGTCGTAGAAGGCGACTAAAGCACTAAGATTCATAGATTCATACCAACGTTAGAAAGGGCATTCGGTTAGTGAGCGCATAGGCTCCAGAAACTGCTAAAAGAATTTAAACGTATGGAAAAGTCTCAAATAGGGGATTGACTGAAGATATGACGTAGGACAGAGAAGATTTGAGACAGTCTATTCATATCCCGACCCTAGTTGAACTGAGATTCAAGAGAAGATGATGATGATGACTACTACTAGTAATAATAATAATATTATAACGCATATATTGAATGTAGCTTGAGTTTCTTCATTCACAGATTTAAACCTAACCTGTCATTAGGGAGCATTGGTGTAGAACGAAGTATTACGAATATTAATTCCTTACGCAAATCGAAGAAGTACTAGATGGTTACTTCAATTTAATTTCATTAAATCATTCGTCAAAGATTTACAACCTTCCAGAGATTCGAATTAATTGCCCTGTAAAAATAATTATTTCTAACGGTCCAGGTGTTATTAGCATGCAATTTCAAAACTCACACAGCCGGTATATCTGTTCTTGCTAATTATACCCAACAATCACTATCGCAACCGGATACTCGACTGTGCTGTCAGTGCTCTGCTTGTAATAAAGAGATTTATAAAGTTTGCTCTTAGCTACATCGGCACTTATCAGATATACTGCATAACAGTTAATCCAGAACAAAAGCCTACGAGAATGCAAGTAACAGTCGGATTATATGATAAGTAGGCCCAAATAGCATTGGGGATTAACACTGAACACAATAATGCTAATAAAGTGAAACCTTCAGCAAACTTCATTAATGATTTCAGCATAATATTTATATATAGATGTGTATCTGGCAAAATTGAATATATGCCTATTTAATTTTCAATTGGCCACATATAGGCTTTGGGCCTACTGAAACTTGATCTTAGTGACCTTCTCTTTCTCTCTCCTTCGCGCACACACACACACTCTCTCTTTCTCTCCCCTCTCTTCAGTGTACTGGCTATCGGCGGGTCAATGGTGGATATAACTCGTTCAACCAAATCATCTTGAGCTTTTGTTTCTTCTCAAAATATGGCTTTCATATAATCTAGCATCCTTTGTCTCGGTCTTCCTCTAACTCTAACATTGCATTCTTCCTTCTATGGTGTTCAGCACTCCAATCCTTATACTATTTATATTTAATTGTTATTTTAGCAATGACAAGCAACACACACACTATAACACTCACAATAGGCCTAGATCTTCGAATATGATGCACAATATCTTACCTAGTTGACTATCTCTCTGTTGCACAGATGCAAATTGATTTTAGAAGAAGAATAACCAGCTAGAATGAAAACACAAATATTTAGTAATTTTCTTTTTAAATTTGGTTTTTCATTTATTTTTTCTTTATATTTATCATTACCATGCATACTGCGATGAAGGCCTACAGAACAGCTGGTTGATGCTCTTCAAATTTGCGAGTCGCGATCAGAAACCAATTTCCTTAAACATCGAAAATTTTCGTTTGGATATCATTACTAGCGGGAGAAATATGTAGTTGTGAATAATAGCAGGATCAAATAAAGATTTCCAGTAGGCCCTATATGAATGCACGCATGTTACAAACGGGGTCCATATAACAACTAGAACTGGATACAAGATTTGGTAAGTAAAGTACCAGCGATAATATGTACAAGACCAAAATTCGTAATATGTCTCACTTACATGTACAAAAGCTCTTTAAGTATGGTCAGCTTATGATTGATGGCCTGCGACAAACTAGTGTTGCAAGCGCCTACGCGAGTGCTTAGGCTGTTGGTGGTCATTTTAAACAAAATTTCTAATGCACGTTCTAATACACTCTACATAAGCTTCAAGTCCTCATCACGGGCTATTACAAAAGTCTTTTCAAAAGTCATTGTCCGGTCTTCTAAATGATATCTTACTTCTCTTTTTCATCATAGTATTATAGGTTTTGACTTCATGTGTACAGATTTTGCCACGAACGAAGGTATCACTCTATAAATGTTTATGTTGTTGTTGTTGATCGATTTATATTAAGTAAAAGTATTTAAACATCACGCAAAGTTATTAAGTTTTAAGTTAAATTAAATGAAACATTTATTTCTTTAATAATTATAAAATAAGAACACCAAAAAAGGTCATGTAACACTTTGCAGATTACAAACAAATACAGCCAATCTCGCACTTTAATTTTATTGTTCGTGTCGCTACGAAACACTGCTTGCTGAATAATTCAAATTGCACGTTATTTAAGTAATATCAATTCCATGAACATCAAGAATTCATCTAAAACATTGCTTCAGGTTTTAGATACAATCCCCTAAAACATATTGCAATAATATAGATGTGGATATAATAGGCTGTAAAAAAAGTTTGAAATTAAATGTTTTGGTAGCTTTGCTGTAACGGAAGTGAGTAATCCGATTGATTTGGATAATTTTGGTGCAATATATTAAATATGATATTAACATGACAATTTCTCTTAAAGATTCACTCGCAAAATTTAGTCTTATCTACTCTTGAAATATTGATATTATCTATACTTTAAGAAAATTTTATGGGTTTTGCTCTATTTTTTTAACCAAAGAGCATGCAGCTAGTTTCTTTTGTATAATCATGGAGACTCGTTTAAAGTTTCTGTTCGTTTTAAGCCAGTCAAAAAGTAGTAAGAGTTGTGTATCAAGTTCATTAATTTCATGATATTCGAGTTTGTGCAGATAATATTTATATAAACTGCAAATTATATGCAAGTGTACATTTTATTAGTCTCAGATGCATGTACATCATTTCATAAATAAAAAAAACAACATAGGTCCCAATTTTAATCCTTGTAGGACACCAATATATATCGTCTCAAGTTAACGGGAATGCGCATACAGTATTTGCAATTGGGGATCCAATAGTACATATCAAGATGCCTACAGTGATGCATAAAGTGAAATATACAGTGGTAGAGACAGTGAGACATACAGTGGTACTGACAGTGATACATACAGCGGTACAGATAGTGAGACATACAGTGGCATAGACAGTGATACATACAGTGGTACAGACAGTGATACATACAGTGATAAGTACAGTGGTACAAACAGTGAGACATACAGTGGTACAGACAATGATACATACATATAGTGGTACAGACAATGATACATACATATAGTGGTACATACAGTGGTTCAGACAGTGAGACATACAGTGGTACAGACAGTGATACATACAGCGGTACAGACAGTGAGACATACAGTGGCATAGACAGTGATACATACAGTGGTACAGACAGTGAGACATACAGTGGTACAGACAATGATACATACATATAGTGTACAGACAGTGGTACTTACAGTGGTTCAGACAGTGAGACATACAGTGGTACAGACAGTGAGACATACACTGGTACAGACAGTGATACATACAGTGGTACAGACAAGGATACATACAGGGTACAGACAGTGATATAAACTGTGGTACAAACAATGATACATACAGTGGTAAATACAGTAATACAAACTGTGGTACAGCATAGATGAAAAAAAACGTTTTTTTACGTTTTTTATCTGTAAAAAACGGGTTTTTTAAGTTTTTTCTTTTTTATGAAATAAAAAACGTAAAAAAAAAGCAAACCGTTAACGTTAAATTTTCTTGTAGTGATAATTATGAACAACTGACAGTGTGGCTGTATGTGACCTGAAAGTATTTGTTTATATTTGTATGGAGTCTATGGGCATACTTCAGAACTTCAGAACTTTAGATCAAGTCTAGTTGTAATAAAATTGTTTAGTGTTATGGAACGAAGGCATGATAATATATATGCAAGCCTGCGTGTACGCTACTAACTTTTTTACAACGTTTTTTTAGGTTTTTTATTTTTTGGGGAAAAAGCGCGCTTTTTAACTTTTTTTATTTTTGGTAAGAACGTTTTTTTCATCTATGCAGACAGTGATACATACAGTGGTGCATACAGTGGCAAATACAATGACGTAAATTGATATACATATACACAGCAATGCTTAGTGATACATACAGTGATACTTACAAATGATACAATGGTACATAAAGTGGTACATACATTGATGGATATAGTTGTGTCTACAGTGGTGCTTGCAATGACACTTTCCACTTACAGCGGTTCACACATTACGAAAATGTTTCAGCAACTTTTCTTATCACATGATCCTCATCCTATTGGAGAAACTGGCGATTTTCCGAAAAACGAAAGTAACATACGGTGAAAGGAGGCACACAGTTTCCAAAATCTGTTTCTTTGCATTTCAACGCTGCCAACAAGTAAATCATTTATATTTACCTGCGTCACTTTTATAACTTGTGAAACTTTGTCTCCTGATATCGAATAAAATGAATCTAAAACGACCGGAAAAGCTACGCATTCAACTGACATTGCAGAAAATGAGTATATTTATCACTCGCAAACATGTATGCATGTATACACATTCCAAAAAAAGTAAACACGCATTATAGGGAAATGATCAACTATGTTGATATCTATCACTTTTTGACACCACATGTTTAAACCGTTAGGCAATTTATTCCATTTTCCGTGTAACCAGTCCAGTGAATGACCGAGATTTTACTCTCAGATAAGCGCGGCTGGGATTCGAACCCACGTGGGTTCAATTCACCTCAGGATCTGTCATTTAAAACTTCATGACGTTTACCACTACTCGTACTACATACATATATGTATATGTATAATAATCATATATGCAGTATGAGTGGGTTTGTGAATTAATGTGTGTGAATTAATAAGTAATGAAAATAATAGATATCGATATTGTTGATTATTTCACTGTAATGCGTTTTGCTTGTATATTATTGCTATTTTAAGCTAACTTTTATCGATATGCATTCAGTTGGAACCAACGTTTACTGTGAACTTAGTTTAAACAATCTTGCAATAAAAGTTACCTACTCTTTAGTAATGAATAAGTAGACGTTTATTCTTTAACGGCGAGTCATTACTGTTAATGAATTTATGAATTTTAAAGATTCTTGTTTCACTGGGTATCAAAAATCTATAATAATTCTATGTAATTCTATAGAATATAAAATCTATAATGATTTTGTTCTTGCAGAATTGAAAATATAGATTTTATTTCAGTTCCTTCGTAAATTGCTAATTGTAATATTTTCTATAATACTCAAAGTGGTCGTATTTAAGACTGATTTAAAGATTTTTACATTTAGAACTTCTCTCTCTCTCTCGTCAGTGCACTGATAGTTGGAAGGTTCAAGGTACATTCATACTCAAAGTCTCCTTTCTCCGTCCATAAGAGCATTATTTAGATCAATAGGTTAATCTCTTCATAAAGTCTGTACCTTATCCATACCTGATGTAGCCTATAGCTTGGGATATGTGTGGCTTCTGAGGTGGTTTCTCATTGCCTTCTTCGGTTAGATGGATTAATTACCATTTAATCCTGGAGGAATATATTTCATGGTGAGGTGGATCCCCTCTTGCCATCCTCAACTCCTGCCTTAGTCGCCTCTCACGTACATGCGGCAGATTGTTTGCGGGTGCCCTATTCTGCAGTGGTCTAATCACACTCGAGCACAACACGGGGAACACCCGAGCACAACACGGGGAACTTTCAGAACATATAGAACTTCTTACATATATTGCTGAGTGTGTATTCTTTTATGTATACACGTACACATGCGTGAAGTGTAAAGGGAAAACTAAGCAGTATACAAGACCGGTTGTCAAGCTTGAAATCATACAATCCAAAGTCCTTCTTACAATTTCTAAACTAGCACTGATTTTCTGGTAATATTAAGCCGACATGCTCGAAAACTGAGAAGAATCAAATTTCCTCATTCAACAATTTAACACAAATCACAATTTCAGAACTCCCTATTCTTTTAGGAATACACTTAAATGATGTTGTACACTAGCAGGAAATACTTTCGTTATTTATTGAAGTAAACTTTAACATTCAGTAAAATAATTGGCACTAGTTGGTGAAAGTCAAGTTGAGAAGTAACTTTGTGGAAAGTGAAAAGTCATTTCCTCAATGCTGTACGCAAGAATTCCTTCAAGCTCAGATTCCCTGTACAAGTAAAATAAATTCAATGCAAAAATTATTCTACACATGAGTTAAATGAGCAATAATATTTACAATACTACTTGTATATCTACTTCAACTTCTGTTATAATTATTACTACTATTATACCTACTACAACCTCTGCTATAATTATTACTACATTTATAACTACTACAACTACTGATACAATTATTACTACTATGTAACTACTACAACTACTGCTACTACAACTTACTACTACTATTTGAAGTAATATTTATAGCCTTTTTGTACTAACAAAAACATAAAACATTCACAAAATTAACTGTCAGAATAATAGTAGTAATTACAATAGTAATAGTAATAAAATAATAAAAATTAAAATAATAATAATATTAACAAAAAGTGGTATTAAAATGATAATGATAATAATAATAAATAATAAATACTAACCTCTTTTCTTTGGCAAAAAGCTTTCCATGAGTTTGCAGAGATTTAATGCAGTCTGCTACAGCAATAACTTTAAGAAGGTAGATGACCTCAAGTAGCCGGTTGGCGATTCAGCACTTGTTGCTCGTTTTATTTTTTAAACCTCCGGTTTTTTAAACCCGAGGTAAAAAATAAAATATCATCATCAACGTCATCATCATCATCTTCCATTGAATCCCAGTTTAACTAGGTTCGGGGTACGAATACACTGCCTCAAATCCTCTCTGTCCTACATCATATCACCAGTAAATCTCCTATTTGAGACTTTTCCATTAGTGCATATTTTTGTAGCAATTTCTGGAGTCTAGGCACTCACCAACCGAATGCCATTTCTGATGTTGGTATGGATCTTAGTGCTTTTGTCGCCTTCTACGACACGTGCAGTCACCGGTAGGTCAATTCTTCACACAACCTGAACACAACATGGGTATAGGTAAAGAAAATTAATAGTTATTATTGATATAAAATAGTTTTTAAATGGCTAATTTCTGTCACCAGTTATGTTATTTGAGATATTAACAGAAGCCTTTTGCTTTTTGTCTGGATTACTCCCAAGCCGACATTGCGATTGCTTTTAGTAGACCTTCGAACACGGCAAACTAGTATAAATGAATAATGCATCACAGCTTTGACCAGTAGTAGATCAGTTATACAAATACCTATCATTTACAAAGATCCGATCAAATTAGGTTGTACCTTAATCATCTTGCCTGTCAAACCTAGCAGAGCTGTATTTGCAGTAATTAATTAGTTAATATTTCTGGGGTTAATAATTTTCAAGAGAACATCAAGGCAAACATTCTCACTGTAAGGTAAATTTAATTTTTTTATGAAGCTTTACTTTTCCTGAGCTATGTGATAGGTGGTTTGATGAACTGAAGAATAAAATAAAGACGGAGTTTTGTACTAGTGATTAAGTGAAACGTGATTTATCTTTCTTAGTGCACTGCTTACTGGCAGGTCCATGGTATATAACGCCTCCACTCTATTCTCTGTCTTCCGCTTTCCTCTTCATGCCCATATATGAGTGAGTCTTTAAATCAACTAAAACACCTAAGATCGTCCTGCCTCTGTCTATTTTTCCTTCCATTCTACATTCTGTGACCTCTTTTAATAGACTTTCCCCCCTTAGAGAGGGTTCTTTCCAACTCTATTTTTATTACATTTATCAACTGTCTATCTGCACCAACTCTCTCCAGAACTTCTTCATATGTAACTTTTTGAGTCCAGCTAATTCTCTCCATTCTTCTCCGAATCCACATTTCCAATGATTGGTACGAAATAGAAAATAAATAAATCTATGCATTTACGACCGGGTTTGAGAAGTATTATAATTAATAGTAGCAAATTTGTCCAGTACATAATTTTGTTGGTAACATAGAACATATATGAATAATATATTTATCTTACTAAACTAAAAACTTTACTTTTGAATTAAATGAATTTGCATTATTTCAGTAAGAATTTTACGTCCGATTCCTCGCCATAAGGCAAAGTCAGGGACGTCGTGTAAGTTTATTTTGTGGAATTACCCTTTGAAAAATATTAACTGGGCCTACTAGTGTTACTTGCATATTATGCGAGCAATTAGTAAAGCATAACTATGACACGGTATCGTTGTGCTGATGCGCAAATGTTGATTAAGCATTTTATTTAATAAATGCACTTAATGCTTAATTAAGTAATTAATTAATTAATTAATGCACATGCACTTAATGCTTCTTAAATTGTGTAAAACTTTAGCTTCTTTTATAATGCAATACTTTAGTTATACTTCCGTCGCCTTCATCATTACCACCTCAATGTCTTTACCGAAGCGATAATGATAGAGGAGATGAAGAGCATTGAGGAATAGTTAATGGAGGTGTATTGCTGAAGAATGTGAGGTTTCCAAAAGATCATGATATGCTTGCTAGTAGTGAAATAAGATTGCAAAGAAAAATGGATGGTTTGAAAGGCACTTCATTGAGATGTGGCATAAAGATTAATAAAAAGGGAAAAGTGATAGGAGTAGCTAGGTATTACAAGACTGTAAATATCACATTAAATAATACACAACAAGAATAGGTAAGAAGTTTCAAATATTTGAGCCATATCACTACGTTTAGGATTGAAAATGTGAAACGGATAGGCCCAATCAAATGTAGAATTTCATAGGTCAGATAGACTTTCAGAAAGATAAAAAAAACTATTAACAAAGGGTATTGAGAAAACACAAAGAAAAAAACTGTGACAATATATAATTGTTGTGGTCTACGCTACTGTACGGATGTGAAACATGGACATTTAGGACGAGGATATAATGGTAACTAGAATTATTGAATGGGGGGTTGGAGAGAAAGTTCGAAAAATTAATTTAGCGCAAAAATTTACTAACGAAGAAGAGAATTAATCCATATAACCGCTGTTTTGTGCTCCAAACGTAATTGACTTGATTTCTACCGGACAGTGATATGAAACGTTGCACTATGTTTAAGGTGGCTTTTAATTATAGCAAAAGGTGTCGCAGCAGCATTGGTAGATTATATAGTTTAAGCTTAGATTGAAGCTTTCCACTGACCGTTCAATGCCTACAACTTTCAACTGCCTCAATCAACGTCCTACTTTAACAGGTCGACCGGGACTTCGTTTTATTTATTTAGCTGTTCATTTTATGCCTCTGGTGTATGGTGGACATTAGATCAATGACAAAAATCTAATTGTTTCCTTTCTACATGTAATTTTCATCTAATCTAACCCTATTCCATTACTATAACCCAAATTCAATTCAAATTAAACCCTAGCCCTATCCCTAACCCTAAACATAAATCTAATCCTTAACTAAAATTAATTAATAAGTTCTCTACACCAATTTTAATAAGCAATATGATTTCTATCATTGCTCTAATGTCAATTCTGGTGTATATCATATAATGTAGCAGTATACTATTTACCATAATTTATGCCTATTTTAGTTTCATTCTATCATTTCAGATGTCTGATAGTAGATCAGATCTTGAGGCTAAGATACGACAGAAGTTGGCAGACCTCAGTGACTACGATGAATTGTTCTACAAGTTGAAGGAACTGGGTGTCACCAAGCTGGAAGATTTGAAACACGTGGACGCGAGAGATCTTGTTCCGCCGCTTAGAATAGTGCAAGCCAAATGTCTTGTTGAAGAGTTTTCAGGTAAATGTCTTCGTAAATGTCTAGCACAGAGCATAGCACAAAATATAGCACACAATAAAATACAGTGCATAGCACAGAATATAGCACAGAACATAGCACAGAGCATAGTTCAGAGCCTATCGCTGTACCTGTATAAAAAAGATGCATGGCTTTACAGCGACTGATTGATTATTGATATACTGTATGTAGGCCTACTCGGGCATGAAAAAGCGAGCCTTGAAACTATTTTTTATATATAATTTCAGTAATGAAGCTATCTACAATACATGTAAATATTATACAACATGGCCTATATATATACATACATATATATATATATATATATATATATATATATATATATATATATAGAGAGAGAGAGAGAGAGAGAGAGAGAGAGAGAGATATGCTGAAGTGGGATGAGGTGATTTACAAGGATATGAAAGAAAGGGGGTTGCCTGATGATATGGTGGTGGAAAGAGAAAGAGGGGATTGGAGAAGATCTATTCACATCCCGATACCAGATAAATCGGGATTTAATGCATGATTATATATATATACATGTATATATATTATATACATGTATATATATATATGTTAGCTATGTGATGAGATATGTATGTATGTATATATATATATATATATATATATATATATATATATATATATATATATAGACTGAAGAAAGCATACGGGGCCCTTCGTCAAAAGCAGAATCCACTAAGAATAATGGTATATCGAAAGGAATGTTAGGCCTATAGATGATTTAAATATCTACTCTAATGTGGAACTTAAGAGAAAAACTGAAGACAGAGAAGAGTGGAGGAGCTATATACCATGGACATGCCAGTAGGCAATGCACTATGCGATATCTCTCTCTTTAGTGGACTGCCAAGTGATAGGTTCAAGGTACATATTCCTTCTCAGAGTATGCTTTCTCGCTCCATAAGAGCACTCTATATAAATCAACAAGTTAATCCCTTCTATGCCTTATCCACACGTTATGTAGCTTATAGCTTGGGAAAATTATGGCTTCTGAGGTGATTTCCGTTGCCTTACTCAGTTAGATAGATCAATTACAATTTAGTCCATCCTAAGCGATATATATATACAATGTACATTTATATATATGTACACTTATGCATATATTGTATATATGTATATACAGTATATACATGTATATATATACAGTAGGACCTATATATATATATATATATATATATATATATATATATATATAATATATATTATATATATATATATATGTATTCGCAGATTCTAAGCTACGCTTAGAACACAGGAGATTGGTTTTTATGAGATCGTGCAAATCTTTCTACTTAGCGACGTTTATATCTAACATCAGAAGCGCGTCTTTCATATGAACAAGAAGCTTTATATTTAACATTTTTGATCCAGTATTATTATGTTTCTGATTTACTGCACATTACATTATTCTTATAGTGATAGTGAACCATTTTCTGGTGGCTCTATCACTAGCCTGTTTGATAGTTATCCGACGTGATATGAAAGCGATAAATGCTTTCGAATCTCCATTGAGCCGACTCTGAGAGAATTTCTTTGACACGGACATGGATGTTCTGCTAAGCTTGTTATAGAGGCCAATATATTTTTATCTAGCTTGATCTATACATATTTTATTATAGCTTAATCCATAGATATTTTAGTGTAATTTGATTTATAGATTTTGCATTGTAGCTTGATTAAGCTATTTTTGTTGTAGATGATGTATAGATATTTTATTGTAGCCTATCAGTTTAAATACATGTAAAGTGCACTGTCACCATAAACGTTTGCTTCTCTGTCTTAGTCATATAGAGACTTTAAACTGTCTTAGTCATATAGAGACTTTAAATTGTCTTAGTCATATAGAGACTTTGAAGTCTCTTAGCATTTAGAGACTTTAAACTGTCATAGTCATAAAGAGACTTTAAAATGTCTTAGTCATATAGAGATTTTAAATTGTCATAGTCATAAGAGACCTTACACTGTCTTAGACATATAGAGACTTTAAATAGATTGGTTTCTGCTTGTAAAGTTTTTCTGTGTCTATGCCTATCATCTCTTTGTGCTTTAGTAAATAATTAATTTCGGTTTAAGGTTCATATCTTGATCGGATGAAGATGGTTGAGATGTTTAAGATATCATTAATAAGATGCGTTGGACTTGAATTAACTGGCCAGTCCGAATTCTTTTCATGAATCATTTGGTTAGGCCTACATGTACAGCTTGCTAAACAAGATGGCAAAAAATAGGAGTTTCGAGCGGCTTTTTGTTGTTTTAAATATTTCTTTTGTTTTCATTTCTACATTTTTGTTTACGTATATCTTAAAGAAATACTCTGTGACTCGTTGAATGCGGTCCTACTTAGTTTAGCTTAAGTCGTTGGTTCTATTGATCTTTAATGAAAAGCTCTTGAATGCAAAGTAAATTTAAGCAACACAAATACAATACTATAGAACATATTGATTCATTAGTCAGCAGGCGATTTGACATTTAATCGTGAAGAAGTTTCTGCTAATAAGAAACACATAAACACTTGGGTTGATTCACTGCAGCATTGCATCAGAGGCTCATGTAGAGTTATCTATCTTAATAAGAATAGAGCATTAGTGTTTGTAGGCCAGCTATCAAGTTTTTGAAAATCAGGACTACAATTGTAAGTGAAATTAAGAGAGATAAACCAAACTTCTAACCAATTTGCGAGCTCACTGAAAGGAATAAATCTAAAAATGATAACTCGCGGGAATGGATCATTAATTCTTTCTGTTGCCCATGTGTTGCACAGGAGACGTGACAGCAAGGGAAGAGTACAAACTTAAAGAGAGGGATCAAGAACTACGCTATCTGGAACTGAAGAAGCAAGCCGAAGCAGACAAAATGAATTATAAAACTAACATGGAGCAGAAGCGCGTTGAAATTCTCAAGCACATAGGTGAGAGGGACAAAGAGATTAGAGAAATAGCAGCAAAGGAGGTTTCCTCTGAAGACATTCAGCGTACTGTTGGGATTGGAGTTTACGGTGCGGGGATTGGGGCAGCCATTGGAGCGATCGCTGGACCAGCGGGAGTTGTTTTGGGAGCCAGCATTGGAGCGTCGATTGCCGGAGGGCTAGGAGCAGCGGCTAGCTCGAATACTGGTGCGAAGCGTTTGGATCAGAAAGTTCAAAAAGCGTCCGAGGTCACGGCGGAAGAAAGGAAAAGGCTGCTAGAATTGGAAAAAGATGTTGAACGTCAAGTAGACGATTGTAAGCTAGATGATAGCAGCAAGATGTTTCTGGAATTTAAGAAAAAATAAAATCGAGAATATTTTTCGGCATACATATTTATAGTTAGTTTTAGCAGTTGGTACTATAAGCTACTCAGAGCCAAAGACTAATAAATCTTTTTGTTTGCAATCAGAGACATGAGGAGAGTTTTCTGAATTCCTCTTCAAATTAATATCTTCTCAGCCGTTGACAATTTTTTAACAAAATAAACATTTTGCCGTTTCATTAAAAATGTTTTAATCACAAATTTTAAAATAGTGGCAAGGTTTAACTTTTCGATGCCCATACAGCGCAGACTGAAGCTTTGGTAGAGTAGAAATTCTATATTTCGGACTAGATGTTAAAACTCCGGCTCATCAGTGTATCATTGATTTGTGTAGGGAGTGTCTCGGATAGAGAAGTGTTTAATCTGAGAAAGCGAGAGCTAGACCTGCGAGCATTTGAACTAAAGAAAGACATCGATGAGAAGAAAATGGAGAACGTAAAGCAGATGACTCAAATTAGATACGACATTAACAAAGCCATAGGAGATCAGAACAAGGAGATTCAAAGAATCGCAGAGAGGAACGTCGAAGCCGAAGATTCTCAGTTTATTGGAGGAGTTGAATCCATCGGAGCTGGAGTTGGAAGCGTAGTTGGAGCAATCTTAGGAGGTGCACCCGGAGCCGCGGTGGGTGCAGCGACTGGAAACGCAATAGGAAAGGGGATAGGGAATATCACCGCCTCTAGTACTAGGGAAGGCAGGATTCAGAAAAGTCGAGAGGTCGCTTCGATTCAGTCAGCTGACCATTTGAGGAAATTAGAGAAATTGGAGGAGCATGTAGCTGAGGCGATGAAGACCTGGCAGCTTGGAGACTCTTCGAGACCTATGATTGATCAGTGATTTGATGTAAAACTAAGTGTAGGGTGAATGTGGAAGATAGATGTAGCACAAAAGTTATTTTAACATTCAAAATTTTGGAAGAACTTTTCTGACAAAGAATACTTAACTGTAAAACTTTTGATATTGACGTTAATATAAATCCGAAAGACTAATATATGATTCTCAAATTTTTTTAAAATAACTAACTATATGTTAGCGAATGCCCTTTGAGTCATTGTGCAACTACGCTGCTGATATCTTGAAAATTGTACTAATAACTGCATTGTAACATGTAATTCATGTCATATTATGTGATCATCCTGGGGCTGGTTCCAGCCAAAGATTTCTCTACAAAAACATGTAATTACATTAGCTAAATATTTTGCAGAATCTTTTCTCTTGTGGTGGAGTTGTATAAACATTTGCTGTGGCTGATTTCTCGGAAAATTATTTTAATCTAACACAAAGTGTACTATAAAATTTCTTTAAACCTTTATATCTTTATAGTCTAATTATAATAGCGCTTTACTATATTATAACTATTAAACTATATTAAACTATATAACTGTAAACCTTCTGCCTTCTAGACATCATTAGAAGTTACAAAGTTGATAGCTGCAGGTTTAGGCATCATTTTTGTTCTACCTGAACACAATGCTAAACTGATGACAAATATTTTTGACTCCCTTCGCGAAAATTAAATTTTTGCTGCCAAATGGATTTTGAGTCAATTCCAGTGGCAACTCTCTCTCTGCCTCTCTCTCTCTCTCTCTCTGCCTCCCTCTCTCTCTCTCTCTCGAATATTCTGCCAATTGGCAGGTCCCAGGCCCGCGCATGCAGCTTCTACTCACTGGTCACTATACAGAACACTTAACCGATTGATGAGTTAACCTCTACACAAAAGGCTATGTATGCCTTATCCACACCTTAGTGTAACCTGTAGCTTTGGAATTGTGTGGTTTCTGAGGTGGTTTCGCTTTGCTTTCCAAAGTTCTTGCTCAGTCGCCTCTTACGGCAATGAATTTTACGGCTTGTCTATTCTTCAATGTCCCGATCACAAAATGGAAATGTGGCAACCATACATGTAGAGATGAGATGGAAGTCTTTAATACTAGGGGAAAGCAAACATAGTTATGTATTTGGACTGATAAAATGATATCCTCTTTCAAAATGTTGTTCATGCAATTTAAATATGTTTATTACAGTTGGTAAAAGTGAAAGTAATTACAGAGACTGAGTGCTTGTTTGTTGCTGTGCTGGCTTGGTGCCAAGCTTATCTTAAAATTGAATGATTTATCTACGAACGCGTCTGAACTTGCGTACCAGTCTATATCTATAAATATTGGTTTAACGATCGAATTTTACTACAAGCAGATTTAACTACTTATTGACTTAGCATCTAAAATGACTGCGTGCAGTTATGTTGGTATTGAATGATCTAGTTTTTTGTTGTCAACAATTTTGAACTCAATGCATGCGGAGACTATACTATATCGCACGGTCTCATCTATAAGTGCTATATTCGCAATAAACTATTAGTTTATTATGCTTTAATTTTTTGTTTGAAATTTTTTGTTTTACTGGTGTTTTCGGAATTTCGGATTCTAAATCACTTTCGCTGCATAAAACACCATGATGCCATAAATTAGAAAGTATTCTTTTTACGTTTGACGTCGATGTTTCGATTGTAAGCGACGAAGCTTACCAGTTTATTTTGAATATTTTACTGCCCAAAATTTTCTCTGTTGTTTTCATCTCAGCACACATGTAGGGTCATGTATATACTAATAGATAAATATAAATATATATACTATATATATATATATATATATATATATATATATATATATAATACATGTATATATATATTTATATATACAGTATTTAGCATATCTCATAGTATGTATAGTATATATATTTATCCGTTGGTTTATTCATCAACTCGCACGTTATTTATTCAATTAATCATTCCATAAAGGCAAACATTATAATTTGAATACTTTTACTTTCATACTAATTACTGGATGATGTCAAGCAATATCTTACAGCTTAATGGCTTCGTTAAATAAACACCCTTTTATAATTAAATAGATAACTGACAAACTTACACTTACTTCAGTTATTTAGCTTTTTCAAAAGCCACCTAACAGAAACATGTGTATGGGAAGAATATGAGTAGTAGCCGTAGTTTTCTCGTGCATAATAACGTCATGTTTTGAATAAAAATGTATAGGCCTAATTTTTTTAGAAAAATCGACTCATAAGCAGTTGAAGGCTAAAATGTGGAGTCCCGTGGGGAATTTAAACTTTTTATCTCTATTTTTATATTATCTGCAAGTTGGTAAAAAGGTAAAGCTGATGATAACGTTAGTTTCCTCACTCGAAAGCGACATCAGTGACGGGAGAGCCCAGGATTTGAATCCCACACCATCTACTCAGCGATCAAGTATCTTACCGACTTCTGCACTGGCTTCAACCAGTTTAACTAAAGTTGGCAGATAATGAGCAGTAGATACAATTATACTCTACAGTTATTTTATTGCTATCATAACACCATAGTCAATGCCTAAGAGTCGTTGCAGAGATGTCGGTAAGATATTCGACTGCGAATGAGCATGTGAGTTTCAAATCCTGGGCTAGCTAGTCACTGATATCAGTTTGGAGAGATTAGATTGACAGTTTTAGGCTTCTTTTAACCTAAAGCTGCTTTGGTCAATTATACTATATATTATATTAATTATATTAAATTATGTATTAAGGATGAAATTGTACTTGATTGCAATAGTTTATATTGAGTCCACTCTTTGATAATAGAATTAGTAATGCTGGACCAAAATAATAGAGATATTATATTTCACTTTTTCGTCCTATTGGCGATGCTCTCAGCAAAACGTTTTACTAACTAATCAAGCAACTGTATCATTAGTTTTTATTCGGAAGCTAAAATTAATGCATTAACCTCTTCCACCATCAAACCCTATTCTGCTGTGTCATTTTTGCAAGATAGTGTGTACTTTTGCAGAGAAATCAAGTAAAAGCGCTAAATCATGGTTTAAGATGGGCAGCATGTCTCAGGAAGAGTACGACACAACTCGCCAAGATTTGTATAAGAGAGCGATGGAATTGAAACAACCAAGTCGAGGCACAAAATCTTCTCCGAAACTAAAAAGAGGTATTAAACTAATATATTGCTCCGTCAGAAACTAAACAGAGGTATTAAGCTGAGATATTGCTCCAAAGCTGAAAGAGAGGTATTAATCTGAGATATTTCTCTTTATCTAGGCCTATTTATTTGCTATCTACCAAAATGACTGTTCAGGATATACAAATCGAATTAACTATTGTAAATATTATTCTGCTGCTATTTTATGTATCCACCAATTTCGAAATGCAGCCAGTCGTATTTTTCACTCAAAAATTATTTAAAAAATTAGCTCTTCTACTCAATGCAAAATAAATATGGCTAAAGGACAAGGCTTCATGCAGCAAGAGGCTATGCATGATGGTCTGACTCAATGATTGATGATCAGCTTAATTAATTTACATATAAAGCAGGACCTGTTACCTTTAAATATGAAATAGGAAGAGAAAAGGAATTGAGTTGTGATATGGTTTGATTGAGGAGCTATTTAGTTAATGATTGAATAAGTATATAGTTATAAATTATTTCACTATTAATTTATTTAGGCTATGCGCAGGAATGCGCTGTCAAACTATCAACAACTACAACGGATCCGGAAGAAAGTGAAGAAAAGGATTGCAGTGATTACGTAATGGTTCCTTTCTCTCTGCCCTCACCGATGAATTTATGTATGAAAAACAAGAAGCTCATTGCTAATTCTGCCGTAGCAGGCGTCACAGCCGGGACATTTATAGTAGCAGCTGCTACTGGTAACATACCTTTAGCTGCCGGAGCAGCAGTTGCGGCCACCGCATATGCTGCCTATGAACATTCGAAAAAAGACCAGTCTAATGATGACGATGAAAAAGATCGTAACCAAGGTGCCATCGGAAAGGAGGTTTAACCAGCCAACCCCTTATATGGACTTCGTTAAAATTTACTGCAACCTAATTTGTGTTTCTCTCTAAAGTCATTTAATTTTAATTATTTCTATTATACTTTCAGCCAGTTCTGTCTGTCTTTCCGTCTGAAATAACGGTGATTACATTACATTCTCTATTTGCTGCCGAGTATAAATATAATCTCAGCGTTATATATATATATATATACATATATATATATATATATATATATAAAATTCAAAAATAGTAACGCTAATTAGGGCACTGTCATTAATCGAGTATAAAATGGATAGGAGCGTCATATTTCTAGTTCCCAAACAAAACACCTTGTTCATCTTCTTCTTCTAGTGCACTGCGTAGCGGTAGTTTTATGGCATAGAACGCACGCTTCTATCCAATTCTATCGTCAGCTTTTCTTTCATCTCTATATAAGAATTTGTTACCAAATCTTACAACTTTCCATTTCTTGGTATATCTTTAACTTTTTTCCTTGCAATCTCTTTTCTATTATATCCATCTGCATACCAGTTAGCCTTTAACTATATGTACTCTTTATTTCACCAAAATCATGGCAATCAACAAAAAAGAAAACAGACACACAAACAAGTAACACTTATAGATACTACATAAAGATAATTCATGTGATAACAAATAAAACTAAGAGAACTAAAATTCTTGTTAATTGTTACTAATTGTAACTAATTGTTTAAACCATAATTTATCTATTTTGTAGTTAAAATCAGACTTTCAAAATATAGCCAAAACCTAACCGGAGTCATAGCTAGTGAATCTCGCATTTGGAGTGTATATCAATTTTTAACAACTTTGTAATCCAAATAGTCAGAGATATGTGTACTCCTATTTCGTTATTTAATTGATTAGCGGTAATTAATTTACTCAAGAGGTTATACGTATGAAAATTATATCATAATTCAAAAGCAAGAAACCACAATACCGTTGACAATTCAGTATAATATTTTATCGTAAGAGGTAAAGTTATTTTCAAAATACTTTTATACAGATAAGTAAAGTCTTTTAATTCAGAAAAAGACTAAGCAGTGGCTGGGATACCATAGAGTAAGATCGGAACCGCCTGAGCGGATATTAATTTTAATAAAACATCAATATGCGCCATTGTTCCAATTTCCCCCAGGATAGTGTCTACTGAAGTATAATATTTACATTTACTGTCTTTCCAATCACATTAGAAAGAATTCGCTCTTACAATCTCTTCTCTCTTCAGTGTACTGCCCAGTGGCAGGTTCAAGGTATATATTTATACTCAAAGTCTGTTTTCTGTCTCCATAAGAGCACTCCTTAGATCACCAATTAAGCTATATATCACTCACAGCAATGGATTAGATATAAACAATTGAACTTTCACGAAGTTATTGTAGTTAACAGATGTGAATGCTTTTATGTCTCGGCTGGAGTCTATTTGCATGAACATTTGAAATAAGTCAATGTTCTCCGCTGGACCCAGAGATTAGTCAGGCACTCATGGACTCGGCAAATTGGTCAGTGGTCCCAGCGGGTGAATGCAGTTATTCAGGCACATGGTGGACACAATGAACATTAGTTCAATTAATTCTCAATTCATTTAGGACATGGATAGAAACTGCAATGCGCTTTCTGAAATAGCTGAGGCATAATGCACATAATGTTAAATTCTTTATTTTCAAATCTTCAGTTTTCAGGCAATTTCATTGATAATTATATATCGACGACTAATGTTACTTTCTCAAACATGTGTAGGCCTAGTAGTATCTCTTAGATATTTAACAAGCTAAGCTTAATAGAAAAGAGAACTGTGTTTAATTTAATGTATCAAGTAAGATGTTTGCATACAAAATTTCAAAGTTATTGGCCTTCAAAATAGTTACATTTAATCTGGACCACCCTGTATATATATATATATATATATATATATAAAGTTAAAGTAGTTTATATTAGTGAGAGCTTGTGCTTTATAGAAGTGCATGGTTCTACTAGAATAAAATAGAATAAAGAAATAGTATCTTGTAACTGACATTTGCTGGTAGTTGTTTAAGAATTTTGGAACTGCTTAATTAATATTAATTTAGTCCAGGTATCGTGTGAATAACTATACACTCAGAATTCATACTATTAACCTATTTTAAAATATATATATATATATATGAGACCAAAACTAATGAGTTAGTGCGTGTTTGACTCATTTATCTGTAGCTAGAGGTCCTCACAGCAGAAGTTTAAATCACTTGAGATAACATAGAGAGCACAATAGCAAAACCTCTGATATACTTACATGGCACTTGCCACTAACAACGGTACACACATTGCGAAAATTATTCAGCAACTTTCCTTATCACATACCTTTTTGAAGAACCTAGAGATTGTCCGAAAACGAAACTAAAATATGGTGAATGAAGGCCCACAGTTTCCAAAATCTATTTTTGTTTACATGTAAACGATGCCATCAAGTAAATCATATACTATTATTGCCTGCATTATTGCCAGCATCGCTTTAAAACTTATAAAGTTTTTCTCCTGATATTGACTAAAACGAATCTAAAATATCCGGAAAAACTACGTATTCAACCGACATTGCATCAAATTAATATATTTATCACTCACAAACATGCTTGCAAGTCGTACTACATACATGTATATGTATAAAAAGCATATACAGTATTGAGTATGATTGAGTTTGTGAACTACTGTGTGAGTCGAATTGGCACGAATGCGTCAAATTAACTTTGATAGTGGGGAGTCGAAAGGTAAATGAATGAGTGCTTCACTGGTAAAATTATTCAATATTATTTTATTGGACATGATTTTTTACTAAAGATTATAATTATATATATATACATACATACATACATACATACATATATATATATATATAATGTATATATGTATATATATATATGTGTGTGTGTGTTTGTTTACAGATATTTATATATATATATACATGTATATTATAATTGTATACATGTATATATATATATATATATATATATATATATATATATTTTTATATGCATTTGTACACATCAACACATCTGTGAGTTAAGTAAGTAGGTCTAGAACAGATTTCTAGTAAAGCACACTGCATGTATAGGCCTACTTTTTTAAATATCTTAATGGCTCAGTGGTAGAGGCGTCAGGTATCGTCATGAAGTTTTAAATTACAGATCCTGAGGTAAGTGAACTGTCGTGGGTTCGATTCTCGGCCGCACTGATATAAGAGTTCAATCTCGGATATTCAAAAGACTGGTTGCATGGAAAATGAAATAAATTGACGAACAGTTTAAACATGCGTTATTAAAAATGACAGCTATCAACGTGGTTGATACTTATTTTTTATTTTAAAATTATTTTATAATTATTTTATAAATAATTTATTATTTATTTGATTATAAATTATGTCACTATAATGCGTTTTGCTAGTATATTATTGCTATTTTATTATTATTTTCAATAAAGGTTACCTACTCGTTAGTGATGATTAGGTATACCTAACCTTTATTCGTTAACCGTAATGAGTCATTGCCGTTAACAAATTTAAAGTTTCTTGTTACACTATGTATAAAGAATCTATCATCATTATTATTATTGTAAAATTGAAATTATAGATTGATTTTACTTCAGTTCCTTCGTAATTTGCGAATTGTAATATTTTGTATAATACTCAAAGTAGACGTATTTAAGACTGATTTAAATATTTTTACTTGTAGATATTGCTAACATAAATTACTCAGCGTGTATTTTTGTAATTCATGTATGTGTAAAATGTAAAGGGAAAACTTAGAAGCATACTAGACCGATTATCAAGCTTAAAATCATACAATCAGAAAGCCTTTCTTATTTCTAGGATGGGTGGTTGGGTGAATGGATGGGTGGGAGGGTGATTGGGTGGATGGATGGATGGAAGGATGGATAGGTGCTTAAGTACTTAAGTAGACTAATATTGAAATAATGAGGGTAACTTGTATAGCTACTAGTAAATTGATTTAGTTTGGTTGCCAATATATAACATTGAGTATTTTTCTCCGGGAAATTGCTGATATCAAGAGCTAATCTTTTCGAGAAACGGCGTAGTTGCGCATTAAATAAGTTGATGTTTGAATACGTTGATTATTGACTGAACGGATCGATCGACCTATACCGTGACGTCAATCCATATTTGAAATTACGATGTGCAATTGTTCCCTGGGGGCGATTGGGAAAATACCCCACGGTTTGTAAAGTTTTATTTAAAATAAATTATATACCGATATAAATGCTTCATAATATAATTTTTAAAAATATATATTACATAGCATACATTCCTAAATAAGAACAATACGCTTTGCTTTAACTATAACACTATAGTCTAATTAAAAATCTCTCATTAAAGATAGTATGTAAATAATCAATATTTTATTACATAATTATTAAGCAAGTTTATGAAACTTAAACACTTATATGTCCATAATTATTTAAATACACTTCGTATATAGCTCATATTAAATTGATTAGAACTAAAGCTCGTATTGTCAATTGGTAGGCCGATGTAAATAAAATGTAACTTGTTATAGGGGCCTATAGTATATCTTACATTCTGATATTTTGTTCACGACAACTGTCGTACGTGAAATTTTCTGTGAAGTCTGACAATGAGATTGGATAATAAATTACTAACTTTTAAGACATAAGCGCGAATACAAGCAAACTGAAACTCAGACTTACACAACGAAACTAAAAACGGTTGAACTAGTGCAAAGCTACAGAGAAATGATAGCAAACAGCAAATTCAAAGAAAGCTAACTATATTTTGGATTCACTCAACAAGCGATAGCTGTAGACAGATAACGAAAGTTCTAATCTACAAGTGGATAGTACCTAGGCTATATGAGGACAACGCATCACCGAGTTTACTCGAATACTCAAAATACCTGAAAATGACAGATCTATTAAAAATAGAACAAAATAATCCAATTCTAATCCACAAAACTAGCTTTAGTTACAATTAAAATTTAATATAGAAAAAACCAGTGCACCAAGGACCACGGGGTCCATCATGGACCCCACGCCTTCGGAGATCTTCTCTACTTTATTTGAAAAATGTTAAACAAATTTCAAAACATGGTTTTGTAAGTAGATCTAATTTCTCTAGGAACAACTACATTAAAAAATTTGTTTTCGGTTTTTTTTAACTTTTTAGAAGAAAAACGGACGTGGATCCGCTATGGTTCCCCCGTTTGGCTTTGGAGGGTAAAATGATTTTGGACACCGGCGGGCACTCGTTTTTTATTGAAATAAAATATAACATTCAGTAAAATAATGCAGACTAGTTGGTGAAAGCAAAGTTGAGATGTATCTTTGCGGAAAGTGAAAATTCGTTTCATCAATGCTTTACATAAGAATTCCTTCCAGTTCAGATTCTCTGTACATGTAAAATTAATATTACAGGCATATTAGCTAGAATATTTACAATACTAGAAATAATACACCTTCTGCAGTAATTTTTACTACTATTGCAACTACAACTACTGCTACTACAAATGACTTCTACCACTAGAAGTATTATTTGTAGCTTTTTGTACTTACAACAACATTTAAAAATTAATTATCAGAATAATAGTAATAATAATATTTAATAATAATAATAAAATAAACCATAATTCTATGTGCCTTACGGGACGTCACGGTCATTGACACTATGGGAAACTCCTACCTGAATACGAATTCAGTCACAGCTGGTGGAGCTGCTATTCGTGCCGCCTCTAGGAAATTGGATAAATACCGTGATCTGTCCTTTGGATATGAAGTGTGGTATATGGCTCTCAATCAGCCAAGTAACCAGTAACTTACTGTTACATTAATCTTTGTGACGGTAGCTCGAGTGTGCCGAGTCGTCTTGAAGAGAAGCCTTGTGCTTCTGAATCTTGACGTTAAACACACTACAACCTAGGATATGAAGTTGTTCCGGTGGCTATTGAAACCATGGGTCCGATGAATCCCGACGGAGTTGACTTCATTAATGGCATAGGCAGACTTATTGCAGAGCAAACCGGCGATAAACGAGAGACATCTTTTCTTTGGCAAAGGCTTTCCATGACTTTGCAAGGATTTCATGCAGTCTGCTTCATCAATTCTTTTAAGCTGATTGATGATCTCGAGTAGCCGGGCTGCGATTCAGCACGTATTGCTTGAATCATTTTTATCAAACCCCAGGTTCATTACACAGGGGTATTAAAAAACAAAAAGCAAAAAAATAATTTTAAAAATAATAAAAAATAAATAAATAAATAATAATAATAATAAGATTAAAAACGATTTTTTAACGACCTCGTAACTGGCTGAAGCAGTGGCGAAATCGGTTAGATACTCGACCGCAGATCAGTAGGTGCGAGGTTCAAATCCTGGGCTCGCCCGTCACTGCCAACGCTTTCGAGTGAGGAAACCGTCGTTGACATTGCTTTACCTTTTTACCAACTTGCAGAAAAAAGGTAAAAATAAAGATAAAAAGTTTAAGTAATAAATAATAATAATAATTACATTGAGTTATTACATTAGGTGCATTGAGTCACAGGAAGGAGTCCTCTCCTTACTTCTCTCTCCAGCGCTCTAACCCTAGGATGCCTAGATGGCATTACACTAGGTGGTTTCGAGTCTTCGATTGCTAATGATGTACAGACTATCATCGACAGAGGCCAGGAATTTGGGCTTCAGTTGAATCGTACTAAGTGCGAAGTCATCTCATCAGATTGCAAATCTCCGGGCCCGGGCAACTTGGTTTTGTCATCCTTTGTGCCAATAGGCCTATCCCGTAGTACTCTACTGGGCGCGCCATTCTCTGGAGAAGAAGCTTCGACCACCGCTTTATCTAGTCGCTTGGAGGATCTCAAACGTACAGCATCACGCTTGAAGTCGCTAGCAGCTCATAATGCTTTGACAATCCTTCGCTTTTCATTAAGTGCACCTAAACTTGTGCACATTCTGCGATCTAGTCCGAGCTTCTCTCCTCCGCGGCTGTTAGACTACGATGAGGCTCTAAGGCAATGCTTGTGTGACCTTTCAACGCAGATTTGTCTGATTTGCAGTGGCAGCATGCCAGTCTACCGGTGAGCAAGGTTGGTCTAGGAATTCGCCTTGCTTCTCATATCGCCCTTCAGCCTTCTTGGCCTCAGCGATGGTAACGAGGCAGTTGTAAGACGCCATCCTTCACAAGTTCTCCCCTTCTGCCGATATATCCATTGAAGTAAAAAAAATTCCATCAATTGAATTGATATATCCAATAAACTCAGGTCCTCTATCAATCATGCCGCCAACTCAACACTTCACTACATTAAACCAACCAAATCAATCCAGGAGCAGCTCCACAGCTTTACCCATGTCACCATCGATGAGATTAAGCGACAAGTCTTAGATTCACTCCCTAAGCTTTGCGATCTCGATCCCATCCCTACTTCTCTCTTGAAGAAGTGCATCCATGTTCTCGCACCAACAATTTCCCAGATTGTTAACCTCTCCTTGTCCACTGGCACATTTCCTCATTCATTCAAAAATGCCATTGTCCCTCCACTCTCGAAAAAGCCCTCACTGGATAAAGAGTCATTTTCCAACTACAGACCAATATCCAATCTAACATACCTTTCCAAACTCACCGAGAGACTTGTCTTGCTTAGACTCTCCACTCATCTCGAATCCAATGACCTCTTTAATGAACACCAATCGGCCTACACCAAAAGCCGCTCTACTGAAACTTTTCTCCTCTCAATCTGCAAAACCATCACCAGCACCATGTGTACTCAGAGTGTCACTGGACTCTGCATTCTCTCTGTGGCCTTTGACACCATAAATCAACAAATCCTAATACAGCGTCTTTCCTCTTGGTTTGGAATCCATGGCAATGCTCTTGCATGGTTTACCTCATATCTTACCGATCGTACTCTCATCATAAGTGCAAGAGAAGGCCTCTCCACCATCCAACCTCAAGTACGGTGTACCTCAGAGCTCCGTTCTTGGTCCAATCCTGTTCAAACTCTACACTACACCGCTAAGATCCTTGAATTCCTCTCATTCACTCGACCACCAACTTTTCACTGGCGATACTCAGCCATACACATGCTTCACCCCCACTCCTATCCTGATGCACGCCTCCTATGCCAAAGCACGACTACAGCAATCCTTCCAGTCGATATCTTCATGGATGTCTGCCAATTTCTTAACGCTCAATCTTTCCAAGACTGAGCTTGTGCTATTTGGTACACCTCAACAACTATCGAAACTGTATGAGGCTTTCCTCTTTCCCACTCCAGACTTGGCCATCACGCCAGTTTCTTCTGTCAAGAGCCTCGGTGTCATCCTCGACCAGCGTCTTACATTCCACGATCACATCACCAAAACTTCACAGGCTTTCTTCTTCCACATCAGAGATCTGCATCGAATACGACCATATCATATCGTAGAGACCTCTTCTACTATCGGTGCGGCTCTCGTGCAATCCAAACTGGACTACTATAACTCATTGTTTCTAAATCACCCAAGCTGTGAGATCGACAGATTGCAGTTCATCCAGAATTCCCATGCACGTGCAGTCTTCCGCCTCTCTAAGCACTCCCATGTGACTCCTCTCCTGAAGTCTCTGCACTGGCTTAAAGTCAGAGAACGCATTGTTTACTTGGCATTTCTCTTACATATAAGTCTATCACTTCCCCGGGTTAAGGTTACATGTCCCAATTACTACAAGTGAGACAGCCTTCCTCTATGCAGTCATCTACTAGGTCCTGCAAGTTAATTACTTTAGAGCGGCCTAGCATCCCTTCTCGCAGCAAGCTCTCCTAGCGCTCCTTCCAGCACACTGCTCCTCAGATCTGGAATTCACTTCCTTCCACTCAGCGCAACCGCTCGTCTTCTCCTGATCATCCTTTCCTTCCATATGAACAGTTTCATAGACGGTTGAAGGCTTTTTTTTCTTTGACCTCTCCTATGCAACCATGACACAAGAACTGAGACCAAGACGCAAACCTCCATTCCACTAGTACCCTTCCTCGGACCGACCACCCGGATTTTGGCTTGCACCGCTTTTGGACTCCACACTCTGCTCATCGGATTTGATTTGGTACCACAGTGCGCAAATGTCGTCATAGACGACAGTAGCACTCTAATTGTGGTGTTGTTGTTGTTGAAGTTGCGTTGTCTGTTTGGTCCAAAAGCCTCACCTCCAGTGCTCCGTCTTCTACCTCAGTCAGTAACCAGAAATCGTGGGACCGTCCTATAGTGGATCGGATTTATAACAGTCTGTTAGAATCCCAGTCCAGTGCAGTAGAGAGAGCACGACTAATAGCTGTATAAACCAAACGAAGCAGCGACTAGCTTCACGCTCTCCCTATTGCTTGAGGTGGGCTCTTTTTAGACAACAAAGTAATTCGAGTAGCCTTTAGTTTCCTTTTAAGGACGAAAACTTGCGAGCCTCTCATGTGCCCCTGCGGTCATGAAGTCGACGTTTTAGGTCTCCACGACCTCTCCTGCAAACGCAGCTCAGGTGGAATGTTTCGCCATCACAATTTAAACGACTTAATATTGCGAACACTTTCTAGAGCAGACATCCCTTCCTCTAATGAACAAAGTGGGTTGTCCAGTTCGTAAGGTAGGCGCCCGGATGGCATGACTTTAGTGCCTTGGTTTAATGGTAAATGTGCCGTATGGGACGTCACGGTCATTGGCACTATGGCAAACTCATAACTGACAGGGGCGGATCCAGGAATTTTTTAAGGGGGGGCCCGAAATTATTTTTGGAGAGTACACATTTTTTGCCTACGCACCACCTTCTTGGGGACATGTGATGCAAACAAAAAATGCTGTGAGGGGGGCTCGATATTTTTTCACTACTGAATTCGGCTCATAGAGTGAGTGTATCCCCGTATCTAACCCCCCCCCCCTTCCCCACACAATCATACCCGTACTAAAGTCAGGGGAAAACCTAGAATCCTACATTTGTTTTGAAAAATGTAGGTTAATTTTTTCACTTCTGAATAAACTCAGCGGATCTGGACGAATTGCAAAAGTGACCTAATTTCGGCGGTAGGATGGGGGGTTAAAAACCCTCCCAGCCAAGGCTGGGTGCACCACTGCTCCGGGACAGAGTTCATATTTTTTTACTTCACCCTTTTTACCCTAATACAGTGGTTAAAGTGAAAATTGTTGAGAGCTAATGAAATGGTCAACATTTTTCGGGCCCCCTTCCATTATATTGGACTCTTAGTATATAACATATGGGCCCCCAGTGGGGCCCATATTTGAAAAAAAATCAAGCTAACGGATATTGATTTCCCTCTCGTACCCCTCCCCCAACTACTGCCAATACAAACATATTTATACATCGAAATTGCCATAGAAACAATGAAAATTTTCTTTTTTTAATTTATCGGCGAGCCTAAGGGGGGGGGGGACAGGGCCCCCCCTGGATCCGCCACTGATAACTGAATGCGACTTCAGTCAAAGCCGGTGGAGCTGCTGTTCAGGCGCCTCTAGGAAATTGGATAAATACTGTGATCTGTCTTAAGGATATGAAGTTGTTCCGGTGGCCATTGAAACCATGGGCCCGATGAATCCCGAAGGAGTTAACTTTATTAATAGCATAGGCAGAATTATTGCAGAGCAAACCGGCGATAAGCGAGAAACCTCTTTTCTTTAGCAAAGGCTTTCCATGACTTTGCAAAAGATTTAATGTAGTCTGCTTCTGCAATAATTTTAAGCAGCTAGTTGACCTCGTATAGTCGATCGGCGATTCAGCATGTATTGCTCGTTTTATTTTCATCAAACCTCCGGCTTTTAGACCCGAAGTAAACAACTAATATCATCAGCATAGCATCATCATCTTCCCATGAAGCCCAGTTAATCTAGTGTCAGGATACGAATTGACTGTCCAATCCTCTCTGTCCTACATCATATCATCAGTCAATCACCTATTGAAGACTTTTCCATTATTTAAAATTATTGTAGCAATTTCTGGAGCCTAGGCGCTCGCCAATCGATTTCCCTTTCTTATGTTGGTATGGATCTCAGCGCTTTAGTAGCCTTCTACGACAAGTGCAGTCACCGGTTGGTGACAACCCGAACATAACACCGGGACAGGTAAAAAAAGCTAATAGTTAGCATTAATATACAATATTTATGTATACCAAATTTTTGTCACCTGCTATGTCATTTGAGATCTTAACAGAAGCCTTTTGCTTTTTATCTGGATTACTCTTAAGCCGACTTTGCGATTGCTGTGAGTAGATATACGAAACACATCAAATTGGTGTATAAAAATATTGCATCACAGCGTTGACCAGTAGTATTTAATTTATATAAATGTCTATCATTTATTAAGATCCTATCAGCTAGATTGTACCTTAATCATCTTCTCTGTCACGCCTAGCACAGTTATATTTACAATAATTAATTGGTAGTTGTTGTTGGAGTTAAATAATTTTCAAGAAAACATCAAGATAAACATTCTTCCTGTGAGGTAAATTTATTTTTTTTATAAAGCTTTACATTTTCTGAGCTCTGTGATAGATGGTTTAATGATCTGAAGTATGAAATAAAGACGAGTTTATTTACTAGTGATTAAATGAAAGCGTGATTTATACCAAAAAAATTAATCCATGAATTAAAGACCAGATTTGAGAAGTATTATAATTAATAGTAATTTTGAACAATATTTATTATTTTCAAACAAAAAATCCCCTTTTCTAAAACCCACCACTCCTAGTGAAGTTTTAAATGCACTAATGGCACTTAAAAAACCCAATTCTACCGGACCAGATGAAATACCATATCAAATTATTCAACTTTCTGCTCACTTTATTGCTGAACCTCTATCCTATCTAATTAACAGTAGTTTTAGTTCAGGAGTTTTCCCTTCTGATATTAAGACGGCTAAAGTTATCCCAATTTATAAATCCGGCAAGAGCGATGATGTGCAAAATTATAGGCCAATCTCACTTTTAAATAACGTAAGCAAAATTTTTGAAAAATTAATGTATAACCGCATTACAGTATACTTAAATTAATTTAATTTGATTTTTGATAACCAATTTGGATTTAGGAAAGGACATTCAACGATAGATGCTATATTTAGCAGTCTAAATATTATTTCAAAGGGAAAAGCATGCATTCAATCGGGCTATTCCTTGTCATTAGCAAAGTCTTCGACACGGTGGATCATGGTATACTCTTACATAAACTACAACACTATGGCATAAGAGGTTTATCGCTTCAATTGCTCAAATCTTACTTGTCAAATAGACTTCAATATACTATAATAGGACAAACTATTTCAACCATCAAACCGGGTATTGTTGGTGTCCCACAAGGATCTATTTTAGGGCCCTTGCTATTCTTAATATATGTCAATGATATCCAAAATGCTTGTCCTGAAATCTCACTTAAACTTTTTGCTGATGATTCAAATGCTTCTATTAACAGTAGCAACCTGACTGATCTATTCTCACTAGCTAACCACACCAGTTCAAGATTAAATCATTGGTTTAAAAAGAATCGCTTAACGACAAACTCTAACAAATCTGCTTACGTTGTTTTCTTCCCTAACAAAGAGGATGAGCAGTATATAAAAGATGAAAAACTTGAGTTAATGCTTGAAAATAATTCAATTTCTACGGCTAAAAACATTAAATTTCTTGGAATAGAAATTGACGAGCAATTGTCATTTAAAAAACCATATTGATACCGTTGTGAAGAAGATAAAAAGTGCTAACTGTTTATTATTCAATCGTAGAGACAAATATTCCTATGCCTTGCAGTAGGAATTTATATTTTGCGATGATCCACTCTCGCATTAGCTACTGCATTGAAGTGTATGGACATGCCTCTTGGAACATCTTGCAGCCACTGCACATTGTTTGCAATACAGTACTAGGAACGTTGCAAGGAATGCACCGCTTTAGTAATGTCAAAAATTTATACTTTTTTAATATTCTGCCTATCCATTTATTACATAAATTTTGTTCAGCGAAACTTATTCATAAGTGTCTATACAACAGATCAACCTCATCCTCAGTAATGGCAAACATTTTTGATCTCAATCATGCTAACTACCCCACAAGACTATACGGATCCAACTATCTTCGTAAGACGTCTTCTACCATTTTTTATAAATCATATGTCAATGACGCCTGCACAAACTGGAATGAAATTCCAACCTCTATTAGAAACATCAATTTTCTCTCCACATTCTGTTATAAATACAAACATTACTTATTTAATAACTGGTAATCTTCCATTTCCAACCAAACTCTTGTACGTTTTATGATGATTTAGAGAGCTTAATGTAAATATTTTACATTTTATCAATCTATAAAAATGGTTGTGTATAATTACTTGTAAATGATTTGGGCTCTCTCTGAGTTTTACCGAAAACTATACTGGAGTGAAAACTGGGTATTCAACCGGATAGGGTGCCTTGCGTCCTCTTTGATGGCCTATTTTTTTTACTTATTTCTTATGCACATTTTTTGTTGTTGTTTTACTTCGCACTTATGACTAAGATTCCGATAAGGCTTATTTAATTTTATTTGTCACACGTACATTGATGTGATTACTCTGTGAATTTTGTGAAACTTTGTGTAATAAAACATATTTTCTTGTTCCTCTTCTTCTTCTTCTTCTTCAATAGTAGCAATTTGTCCAGTACATAACTTTGTTGGCACTTACGAACTGTCATATATGGACCTGATTCTATAATTTTTTTCTGAGGTAAAATGAGATCCTGAGATTAAATGTTCCAGGGCTTAAATTCCTAATATTTGTTATAATAGGTGGAAAAAAGAGGTATTCCCATACGAGCCACCATGTATAATAGGTGGAAATCTTACCCTCGTATATTTCTTGCTATCGTGCCGATTTTGGAAGGATAGTAAGCTCTTGAGGGCTTACTATATGGGTCCAACCCTATGTATAGGAATGGGAACTACTCCTTATGTGGAAGCTACCATGATGTATACGCAAAGACCTTTTCTAATCTAAATTATAATTCATAACAAAAATACAAACACACAGACATACAAAATAAATAATAAATATCAAACATGTTACTGTTCGTATTTATTACTTGAACTTACTATTAAATTCTCAGTTTCTCTTTACTACAAATTTACCCATTTACTTAAGTTACCTTACCTCAGTATACTTACTTTCTAAAGGGGAGACTAAGGCAGAAGAAGATAGAAGAGGATGGGATAAAGAAGAAAGAACAAGAACAAGTTCAAGCACACAAAGTCACTCAGAAGCACAGACCAACTAAGAACCCTAAACTAACGTGAAGGCTGTTTATATAATGTTCTACAGACGCACATTATAATTACAAGAAACCAAGCATACATGTAGACTAATAAATAGAGTTACTGTGCAAATAACGCTATTAATTCAAATTACTTAAAGGAAGTCACAGGCAATGGTAATCATATGAAATGTTCATTAGCTCGAGTGTATAATGGAATGTGATCTACTTCCATGAAAGCTAATTATACGGATAAAGTTCAAATTGCACAACAGCATGGCTTGTGCTGAAACTGGCGTTAATATACCAATCTACTACATAATATACCTCTTATAATTATATGGGAATTTTTACATGTCCTCGATTTTTGATCGAATCTAGATATTCTACTAATCGATTAATACATGTAACTTCAACGACTGTATTAAATTAAATATTAATTTATTACTAAAAGAAATAAAATAATACACACATATGCAGAATAACTAAATTTAAAACGACTTCAAATAGACCGTTTAAGTGAAATTCGTATAACTTAAAATTGTACTATTCTACCGAATTACAGATCACTTTAAATCCAAAAGCAAGTACTTTAAATAAAATTCAACTGCTTTCGACACACAAATTACTAAACGCTCTCTGGCATAAAATCTTACACTTTACTTTCCTCTCGACTACTCACCTATTAGGATTCCGTCTAATATAATCCCTAGGTTAGAATATATCGATGAAACTCACTTCTCCGTTGGATCATCTACAGATCACTCTCTTCACAGCGACTGTTCGATGGACTACAGTCAGTTTTACTAAACCACACTCTTCGAATTACCCTTAAATTCGGCTAAAACTGAGATCCTTCAAATCTCCTAAATCTCTTTTCAACGTGGCACGTTTTACGTCCCTGTTGTCACTTCTCCATCTAGAATGTTCCTTATCTACTTCCTGTCTGGCATGCCCTCATTGGTCACTTGCCCTAGCTTAGCTACCGCCTGGGATCACACTTCCATAAAACACAATACTTTCAAATCTTTATTTTACTTATACCGCAGTATTATTAAATACTTTACTTGAAATACAAATGCCATACATCAGTAACATCATATAAAAAATATATCGAATCAAGCGTTCACAACGACATATAAGAATAGTATCTTTACCTAACTAAATTACACACTGTACTTTTGAATGAAATGAATTTGCTTTAGTTCAATCAGAATTTAATGTCCGATTCCTCGCCATATGACAAAGTCAGGGAAGTCATTTAAGTTTATTTAGTGAAATTGCCCTTTGCAAGGTATTAACAACTATTATTACTTGCATATTATGTGAACTATTAGTAAAGAATAACTACGACAGAGTTTTGTTGTGCTGATGCGCAAATGTTGATTAAGCATTTATTTAGTTAATCGTAAAACAGGTTGATACTCAACGCTTCTTATATTGCGTAATACTATAGCATCTTTTATAATGCAATACTCTAGTTATACTTCCGTGTCCTGCACCATTACCACCTCACGGTCTACATCGAAGTGATAATGATGGAGACGATGAAGAGCATTGAGGAATAGTTAATGGAGATGTATTGCTTATATGAGATGTACAGATGATCATTATATGCTTGCTAGTAGTGAGTAGGGTTTCAAAGGATAATGGATGGTTTGAATTATACTACATGTACATTGAGATAAGACATGAAGATTAATAAAAATAGGAAAAGTGATAAAAGTAGCTAGGTATGACAAGAATGTAAATATCACATTAAATAATATACAATAATGATAGGTATAAAGCTTCAAATATTGGAGCCACATCATTACTCTTATCATTAAGAATGTGAAACAGATATCAAATGTAGAATGGCACAGGCCAGGTAGACTTTCTGAATGAGAAAGGAACTACTAACAGCATTTATTGGGAAAACACAAAGAAAAAGATTGTGACAATATATAATTATTACTATACACGAATGTATGTTTATTATAAGTACTTTGTATTATGAAGTCTGGAATGAGTGTTGCTGGATAGCGTAAAGTTCCGCTCATATGTAGAAATTTTTACTAGTTTAGATATTAATTTAAATGTAATTGTTATTTAGCTCGTGATTACAATTGAACTCTTCCTGTAAAGTAGTCTCGAAGACCGAGTTCCGCCATGACATTGCTATATAAGTTTTCATTATTAATAATAAAAATGATAATATGGTCGACTACACTTCTGTACGGATGTGAAACTTGGACATTATGGAAGATGACATAAGGAAACTAGAAGCATTGAATATGGGGTTGTGAAGAAAGTCTGAAGAAATTATTTGGACTCAAAAATTTACAAACGAAGACGGGAATTAATCCATATAACCGCTGTTTAGAGCTCCAAACTTAATCGACTTGATTTCTACCAGACACTGACATAAGCGTTGCTCCATTTTAAATGTAGTTCTTTTAATAGTAGCAAATATGTCACAGCAGCATTGGTATATTGTATAGTTTAAGCTTAGATTGAAGCTTTCCGCTGACCGTTCAATGCCTACAACAAGCAGTCACACCCAATCGAAATCCTAGTTAAATAGGTCGACCATATCTTTTTAAATTTATTTAACTATTCATTTTAATGCCTCTGATGTATGTCATATAATATATCATTGTAGTATTGCTATTTATTATAGAGTTAGCTCAGTTTCACGCTGTCATTTCAGATGTCTGATAGTAGATCAGATCTTGAGGCTAAGATACGAGAGAAGTTGCCAGGCTTAAGTGACTACGATGAACTGTTCTACAAGTTCAAGGAGCTGGGTGTCACCAAGCTGGAAGATTTGAAACACGTGGGCGCGAGAGATCTTGTTCCGCCGCTTAAACTAGTGCAAGCCAAATGTCTTCTGGAAGAATTTTCTGGTAAATGTCTTCGTAAATGTCTGCCGATTTAAAATTAACTGAAACTTCGTCTTTTAAGTAGTCTTTGAAGATACAGGCCCCTAAGCTTGTACACAGCTGTTATCGGAGTTATTTTTATTTCTCCATTGTTTTACTCTCTGTTCGTTTGTGTGACAGTCACAATGCTAGCGCACTTGATCTGTAGGAAAGTGACTCGTCGATCTCTTATTTTGAATTTCAACCGAACCGTCCCTTAAAGTGTGCCTGTAGCAAGGAAACAGAATTAAAATTTCACTTTATTTCTTCTTGATTAAAATTGATACAATTGAATCGAATATCGTGCAGGGTACATATAATCGATTCATATACCATAGACATTTTCCCCACATTCATCAAGTAGTGACGTTGTTTTTTCTAAATATATATATAGCTCATATGATAACATCAAAAACTTCATATGTCGTATCGATATTTGAGTTCTTGATAAGAAACTCTAATTCATATCAGTTTGATTTCCCGTGCAGGTGGCAATGTTATCATAAAAAACCTATTCCTTAGATATTCACTCAGTTCCATCTGTTGAATTTCCATGCAATTCTAACATCCATAAAGAAAGCTGTAGTAATGGAGCTACTAATTTTATTGTAATATAATATTATTTTATAAAGACGATGCGGAACGTTTAATAGTAAACCATGCATTATAATAGCCAACCCGGGATAAATGAATGAATGGAAACGGACAAACTATTTCGTAGCTTCGCAAATGGCGAGTTTTATAAGACTTCGAAATAAGTTTCCGATTACTAGTTCTGGATAGGGTCCATATTGCCTACATTAGTTAATATTCGCTCTTTGGATTTTATGAACCTTTTACGACTCTCAACTAAATGTCGAATCGCTAACTGATAGAGGTTTTTACTTCGTGTGTGGTCTGTCTAATCTAAACATGCTGAATCAGTCATATATTTAGGGTCACTTATTAATCAAAATGGGAAATGTGACAAGGAAATAACAGAAGAATAGCCATGGCTAAGGAGGCATATAACAGAATGTCAAAGATTTTTAGAAGCCATAAGTTATCAATTGATATCACAAAAAGACTTCTTCAATGCTATATTCAACCAATATTGTTATATGGAGGTGAAGTTTGGACAATCTCTTCAGTAATGGAATCGAAACTTGTGGCAACAGAGATGTGGTTCTACATGTATAGAAGAATGCTACGTATATCCTATAAAGACCACGTTAACAATGAATGATGTTTTACAAAGAATGTCAACTTGTCGTGACCTTTTTGAACCGAATATGACGACAACATATGAAATTTTTCGGACACATTATGCGGAACAAAATAGTTGAAAATACCGTAGTGACAGGAATAATAGAAGGAAAAAGATGTAAGGGTCGACAAAGAATGACGAATATTAAGAGTCTTAGCAAATGGATGCAGTTAACTGAAACAGAGATGATCAGAACAACAAAGAACAGAGACAAATAGAGGAATATGACCATGACCGCCCAGGCTTGGAACAGGCACGGCACTTAGAGAAGAAGAAGTGGTCTGTCTGCCATTGGCTGGTAATATCAGCTGACATAAAATTCCCGAGAGGATTTTCAGTGTTTACAACTGTCGTTCATTTTTTGGGTGGCCATGGTTTCCCGTACATAGCAAAAATTACTGAAATTAATTATTTAATTACCCCTATATGAGTTATGATATTCAATATTTAAGAAACGAAAATTACATTGATATTCTTTTTCAAGTTTGATGAATAGATTTTCACCTAGTGCTCGTGTTTCAATCTTCTTATATATTTCGATACTGCTAATATTAAATAAATCCACGTGAGACCTCAACTTAACTTAATAATACTGGTTCAGGAAGTCTTGAAGAATCGTAACTGCAATCTCAACAATTATCTGACATTTATAATTAGCCCATTCTAATCTTATGATGATTTGATAGAGGTACTTCTACATACAATAGTTTTAGAATTATTTTCACAGTACCTAATATATTTAGTATTACTTCCACATTTATGTTGATTTATTAGAATAAAATTGCCATTACGCAATCGCTTATTCTAATATTTTCTGATTATTTTATTTGATTAATAAATTTAGGAGTCTATCCTAATAGTTCAGAACACATCTCTTTCAGCCTTAGATTTAAATCATCTGCCTGGCTGTTTATTGATCACTGGACTGGCACCGTATAGGATCTCTTTATTTCTCTTAAGCTCATGTTTTCAGGTCGTTTACTGGACTCAAATTGTAGCAAAATGTGATGGGGGACGTCCCTGACATCATCCTTGTATGAGGAAATGTTAATTAATGTTAAAGCTTAAATGATTAATGTTAAAGCTTTATTATTACATAACGGCACACTGGGCCAGTAAGCACAGATGCATGTTTAAGGTCCATTTCCTCCTTCCTCACCATGGTTATTAGTAATCGTTGTCTTTTTATGGCGCATCGATTGCATACGACGGAGATTTAAGACTATTATTCCTCATTTTTATTAATGACGTATAATATTCGTATTATAACACTAAGTTAAAATTATTTTCTGATGATACAAATGTTTTTGTTTGTGAAGATAACATTGTAGAGCTATATAAGACAAGTACTATTGTATGTAATAATTTATTGAATTGGTTCAATTGTAATCGATTAACTGCTAATATTGCCAAATCAACTTTCGTTTTATTTTATCCCTCTAATCTAGATAATGAAATTATTAAGACCAATAATCTTAAAATAAAGATAAGTGACTATGAACTTAATAGATCTAACAGTGTTAAGTTAATAGGTATTTGGATTGATGTTAAATTATCATTTCATGAACATATAAATTAATTGCCTAAAAAATTAACTCATTGAATTCAATTCTATTCAATCGTAACAAGTTCTTACCCATAAATCGTCGCTTAATGCTATTTCACGCACTTATTTATTCACGTATTAGTTATGGTATTGAAATATACGGCAATACTAGTCGATCGATGTTATATCTATTGCAAGTTGCAATGAAAAAGGTACTAAGAAGTCGTCAAGAAGAAAATAACTTTTGCAATGTTAAAGAATTACACCAAAATTTCAATGTACTTCCTGTTAATTTATTATTTAGTTTAGCAATTGGTAAACTAATATACAAATATTTTCAATCTGATAGCAATAGGCCTGCTTCCAATATTAATAAAGAATATTTTGTCAACAGAACTGCTAACCATGAACATGAGACTAGACTATATAACAAACTAAGTATTCGTATTTTCATTTCCAATATTAAAGTTTTTAATTCGAATATTTTTCAAGTGTTCAAATATGGAATAGTTTACCCGATTCTATAAAAACAGCAATAAATTCATATAATTTTAGTACTCAATGTAAATCTTTCTTATTCAAGAACTATTCAATAACTGGTAAAATATACTGATAGAAGCAATTTCTCGTACAATCTAGGCGACTATCTAGATTGAGCAATGCTCTCACTAGGGAGCGATTGAATGGTATTGGGCTTGTTTTAATTAATTACATTATTGATTATGTTTGTTGTAAGCTTGTACTTTTATTTCTCTTTTTATACACCTTGTAAGTATGTGACTTTACACTGAGGTTGTTGAATAAACATATAAAAATTATATCCCTCTATACCTTATTAACGATATCGTATAAGTGTTTAGAGGCAAGCTGTCAAGTTTTTTGAAAATCAGGACTGCGATTATTAGCGGTACTGGGAGAGTTAAAGTTAACTTGCATCTAAGTTTCGGGCTAACTGAATGAAATAAATCTAAAAGGGTAGCTCGTGCGAGCGAATCGATCATTAATTCTTTCTGTTGCCCATGTGTTGCACAGGGGACGTGACTGCAAAAGAGGAGTACAAACTTAAAGAGAGGGATCAATAACTACGCTATATGGAACTGAAGAAGCAAGCCGAGGCAGACAAAATGAATTATAAAACCAACATGGAGCAGAAGCGAGTTGAATTTCTCAAGCAAATAAAAGAGGGACAAAGGGATTATAGCAATAGCAACAAAAGAAGATTTCTCAGAAAACTTAAACCTTGCAGCCTAATATTTGGATTGGTGCTGCCGGTGCGGGGATTGAGTAGTCATTGGAGCGATCGGTGGACCATCTGGAGTTTTTTTGGGAGCCAGC
The DNA here is from genome assembly GCA_905160935.1 of Enchytraeus crypticus. Lineage (NCBI taxonomy): Eukaryota > Metazoa > Annelida > Clitellata > Enchytraeida > Enchytraeidae > Enchytraeus > Enchytraeus crypticus. Next base: position 976,890 of record CAJHZI010000499.1, on the reverse strand, counting down.
ATTGGAACATCGATTGCTGGAGGGCTTGGAGCAGCGGCTAGCTCGAAAACACGTGCGTGGCGTTTGGATCAGAAAGTTCCAAAAGCGTCCGAGGTCACGGCGGATGAAAGGAAAAGGCTGCTCGAATTGGAAAAAGATATTAAACGTCAAGTAGACGATTGTAAGTTGGATTATAGCAGCAAGATGTTTCTGTAATTTAAGAAAAATTAAAATCGAGAATACCTTTCGGCATATATCATTGTAGTTAGTTTTAGCAATTGGTCCTATAAGCTACTCAGAGCGAAAGACTGATAAATCTTGTTGTATGCAATAAAAGACATGAGGAGAGTTTTCTGAATTCCTCTTCAAATTATTACCTTTCCAGCCGTTGATAGTTATTTGACTAAATAAATATTTTCCCGTTTTATTAAAAATGTTTTAATCACAAATCTTAAAATAGTGGCGACGTTTAACTTTTATATGCCCATAAAGCGCAGACTGAAGTTTTGGCCCAGTAGAAATTCTATTTTGCGGATTTTAAAACTCCGACTCATCAGTGTATCATTGATTTGTGTAGGGAGTGTCTCGGAGAGAGAAGTGTTTAATCTGAAAAAGCGAGAGCTAGACCTGCGAGCATTTGAACTACAGAAAGACATCGATGAGAAGAAAATGGAGAAAGTAAAGCAGATGACTCAAATTAAATGCGTCATTAACAGAGCCATAGGAGATCAGAACAAGGAGATTCAAAGAATCGTAGAGAGAAACGTCGAAGCCGAAGATTCTCAGTTAATTGAAGGAATTGAATCCATCGGAGCTGGAGTTGGAAGCCTAATTGAAGCATTTTTAGGAAAAGCAACTGCGACCGGAGTTGGTGCAACGACTGGAAACGCAATAGGAAAGGGGATAGGGAATATCGCCGCCTACTACACAAGAGAAAGTAGAATTCATAGAAATCGAGAGATCGCTTCGAATCAGTCAGCAGACCATTTGAGGAAATTAGAGAAACTTGAGGAAAAAGTCGCTGAAGCAATGAAGTCTTGGCAACTTGGAGAGTCGTCGATGCCTGCGATTGATCAGTGATTTGATGAAAAACTAAGCGTAGGTTGGATGTAGATGCTAGATGTAAATCAAACGTTTGTTTAACTTGTAAAATTTTGAATTTTGAAAGAACATTTTTACTGAGAATATTTAACTGTAAAAATTAAAATATTGACTTTAATGTAAATCCGAAAGACTAATATGAATTCTCACAAAATTTTAAACTAACTTACCATATGTTAGCGGCTGGCTTTTGAGTCGTTGTATCACTATGGCTGGAGCCATGGCGAAGTCGGTAAGATACTCGACAGCGGATCAGTATGTGCGGGGTTCAAATCCTGGGGTCGCCCGTTATTGACATCGCTTTCGAGTGAGGAAACTGACGTTTACCTTAGCTTTACCAGCTTTTACTATGCTGCTGATATCTTGAAAATTGTACTATGAATTGTAATGTAACAGATAATTCATGTCATATCATGTGATCCTTCTGGGGCTGGTTCCAGCCAAAGATTTCTCTACAAAAACATGTCTTTACATTAGCTTAATATTCTTGCAGCCTCTCTTCTCTTGTGGTGGAGTTGCATAAAGCTTTGCTGCAGAAAATTTCTCCGGAAAATTATTTAAATCTAATATAAAGTGTAGCATAAAATTTCTTTAAACCTTTATATCATTATAACTATATTATCTGAATCGTAAACCTTCTGTAAATCAGACATAATTAGAGGTTACAAAATTCATAGTTGCAGGTTTAAGCCCATCATTCTTATGTTGTTCCTGAACACAATGCTAATCTGATGACAAATATTTGTGACTTCTCTTGCGAAAATTAATTTTTTGTGCAGCCGAATGGATTTTGAGTCAGTTCAATTGGCAACTCTCTCTCTCTCATTCTCTCTCTATCTCTTTCTCTCTCTCGAGTGTTCTACCAATCGGCAGGTTCCAGGTCCTCGCATGCTGCTTTTACTCTCAATAAAGAACACTTCATCGATTGATGAATGAACCTACACAAAAGGTTATGTATGCCTTATCCACACCTTAATGTAGGCTGAGGCTTGGGAATTTTGTGCTTTCTGAGGTGGTTTCGGGTTGCCTTTCAAAGTTCTAGCTCCGTTGCCTCTTACGGCAATTAATTTTATGTTAGTCTATTTTTAAGTGTCCCGATCATAAAACGGAAATATGGCAACTATTGGCTAAATATCAGATGAGATGGAAGCCTTCACTACAAGGGGAAAGAAAAAGTAGTGCTGTAGTCAGACTGATGAAAATGGTATCCACTTTCAAATGTATCCCATGCAATTTAAATATATTTATTACAGCTGCTAAAAGTGAAAGTAATTAAAGAGACTGAGAACTTGTTGTTGCTGTGCTGGCTTGCTGCCTGGCCTTTCTTAAAAGGATTGATTTATTTACGAAATCAAGTGAACACGGCTTACCAGTCTAACTCTATCCATTCTGGTTTAACGATCCAATTTTACTACATGCAGATTTGACTACTTATTTATTTCGCAGATAAAATGACTGCGTGCAGTGTGTTGGTATTGAATGATCTAGTTCTTTGTTTTCATCAATTTTGAACTCAATGCATGCGGAGACCATGCTATATCGCACGGTCGCATCTGTACGTGCTATATTCGCAATAAACTATTAGTTTATTATGCTTTAATTATTTGTTTGAAATTTTTTGTTTTACTGGTGTTTTCGGAATTTCGGCTTCTAAATCACTTTCGCTGCATAAAACACCATGATGCCATAAATTAGAAAGTATTCTTTTTACGTTTGACGTCGATGTTTCGATTGTAAGCGACGAAGCCTACCAGTTTATTTTGAATATTTTACTGCCCAAAATGTTCTCTATTCTGTTGATCTCAATACACATGTAGGGTGCTATATCTACTGTATATATATATATATATAATATTATATATATACAGTATATATACAGTATATATATACAGTATATATATATGTATATATATATATATATATATATATATATATATATATATATATATAGTATATATGTATTTATCACAGTATGAAAAGCAGGGGCTTATATATCATTATTCTTTGTTCTATCCATCAACTCCTACGTCATTTATTCAATTAATCAAACAATAAAGGTAAAAATTAAAATTTGAGTAATTTTACTATAATACTAATTACTAGAAGATATCAAGCAATACTCACAGCTTAATGGCTTCGTTAAGTAACCATTATTATATATTGAGATAAATAGATAACTGACAAACTTACAAAATGTTTTTTTTCGAAACAATCTAACTGAAACATATATATGGGAAGAAAATGAGAAGTAGTTTTAGTTTTCTCGTGCGTAATAACGTAATACTAGTAATAAAAATGTATGAATTTTGTTAGAAAAACCGATTCATAAGCAGGTGAAGGCTGAAAGCGATTGGCAGTAGCTAGATGTTGAGTCCCGTTGAGAATTTAACTTTTTACAATTTTTGCTGCAAATTAGCAGATTAGTATGAGCAGTAGATTCAATTAAACTCTACACTTATTTATTTCTATCATAACATCACAGTCAAGACCCAAGAGATGTTGCAAAGATGTCGGTAATATATCCGAGTATGAGTACGCATGAGTACGTGAGGTTGAAATCCTGGGCTGGCTCGTCACTGATTTTAGTTGGGAGAGATTAGATTGCGGCTTTAGCGTTATTTTAACCGAAAGCTGCTTTGGTCTATTCTAAAAATTTGAAATTATATATTAAGGGTGGAACTATACTTGATTGTAATAATTTATATTGACTCCTCTCTTTGACATTAGAATTTGTAGTGCTAGACGAAACTAACAGAGATGCTATATTTCACTTTTACGTCCTAACCACGATGTGTAACGTCAGTCACTTTCCATTTTGAATTCGAATAAATGTAATCGATGCTTTCATGCAATATTTTTTTATATACTAATCAAGCCAACTGGAATATAAAGTTATTCGGAAGTTATAATTAATTTCCTATCCTTGTCCGCTATCAATCCATATCAGCTGTATCATTTTTGCAAGATAGTGTGTACTTTTGTAGAGAAATCGAATAAAGGCGCTAGGTCTTCGTTTAAGATGGGCAGCATGTCTCAGGAAGAGTACGACACAACGCGCCAAGATTTGTATAAGAGAGCGATGGAATTGAAACAACCAACCCGAGGTACAAAATCTTCTCCGAAACTAAAAAGAGGTTTCAAACTGAGATATTGCTCCGTCCGAAACTAAAAAGAGATATTAAGCTGAGATATTGCTCTGAAACTAAAAAGAGGCATTAATCTTAGACATTGCTCTTCATCTAGGCATCTTAATTTGTTATCAACCAAAATGACTATTTAGGAAATACAGATGCATTAATTGTTGCAAATTTTATTTCGCTGCTATTTTATGTATCCACCAATTTTCGAATCGCAGCCAGTCACGTATTTCACTCAAAACTGATTTGAAAAATTAGCGCTACTGCTAAGTGAAAAATATGCATGGCCAAAGAACAAGGCTTCTTGCTGCAAGAGGTTATGCATGATGATTTGACTCAATGCATGATGATCAGCTTAATTAATATACATATATATCAGGGCCGGTAAGCTGTAAATTAATTTCCCCGCTTTGTGCTCGGGTGTGGTTGGACCACTGCAGAATAGGGCAACCACAAACAATCTGCCGCGTGTACGTAAGAGGCGACTAAAGGCAGGCGCTGAGGATGGCAAGAGGGGATCCACCTCACCATGACATATTTTTCCCCAGGATTAAATGGTAATTAATCCACCTAACTGAGGAAGGCAACGGGAAACCACCTCAGAAGCCATAATTTTCCAAAGACATAGGCTGCATAAGGTATGAATGAGGCATAGCCTTTGTGAAGGGATTAACTTGTTGATCTAAAGAGTGCTCTTATGGAGAGAGAAAGCAGACTTTGAGTATGAATATGTACCTTGAACCTGCCACTTGACAGTGCACTGAAGAAGAAGAAGCTGTAAATACGAAATAGGAAGAAAAAAGTAATCCAACTGTGATATGCCTTGATCGTGGAGCTATTTAGTTAATGATTAAATAAGTACAAACATGCAGATATAAATTATTGACTGATTATTTATTTAGGTCATGCGCAGGAATGCGCTGCCAAGCAACAAACAACAACAACGGATCCGGAAGAAAGTGAAGAAAAGTTTAGCAGTGATTGCGTAATGAATACTGTCTACCCGCCCTCAGCGATGAATATACAGTATGTCTGCGGGGCTGTAATGCATGTATTAGCAGCTGCTACGGGTTATATATCTTTAGTTGCCGGATCAGTAGTTGTGGCTACCGTATTTACTGCCTGTAAAGATTCGGTAAAAGACCAGTCTAATGATGACGATGAAAAAGATCCTAACCAAGGTGCGAGCGGAAAGGAGGTTGAACCTTCCAACCCCTTATTTGGACTTCGTTAAAATTTATTTCAACCTAATTTGTGTTACTCTCTAAAGTCATTTAATTCTAATCATTTCTATGATACTTTCAGCCAGTTTTGTCTGTCTGTCCGTCTGAAATAACGGTGATTACATCTCTGCTTGCTGCCGAGTATAAATATAATCTCAGCGTTATATATATACATAGAAAATAGTAACACTAATTAGGTCTCTGTCATTTAAAGAGTATATAATGAATAGGAGCGCCATATTTCTAGTTCCCAAATAAAACACCTTGTTCAACTTCTTCTTCTAGTGCACTGCCTAACGGTAGTTCCATGGCATAGAACGCAAGCTTCCATCCAATTCTATCATCAGCTTTTCTTTCATCTCTATATAACAATTTGTTACCTTAAATTATTATTAGTAATTTAAACTGTACGTTGAAACCCTTCAGCTTAATCACGCATGTCGATTATTACTATCTATTTGGACTTTAAAGTAGTTAAGCTAGAACGTAACTAAGCGGGAGCTTGCCAATTAACTTACATGTACAGTGCATTACCACTTATCCATATCAGATTTTCATAGCGGAATCAAGAAAATACGAAGCTTTTTTACAGCTGTGATTCTCTAAGCAGTATTGAATTAATACTTTCTTCTTAATTATGTATCCCTTTCTATCTATCTCTCTCTCTCATTTATTTTACCAAAGTGGCAAGTCCCTGGCACATATGCCTACTCGGAAATACGTTCGCAACATTCATAGATCAAAAAATATATTCCCTCGTAAAAGAGTATGCCATATCCATGCTTTATATAGACAATTGTTAGGAAGAAATATGTCCCTGGTGTAGTTTCCTGTTATCAGTCTCCGTTCTTGCTTAGCCATCTATTAAAATGTCTTCATGTGTCATACGATGACACATGAAGTTAACGATTGGTCTATTTTACGGAGCCTCGGACACAATAGGAAATATTCTTTAAACAATATGGAAATAATAGGCTCTTTAAAAAGTACTGCTTCTGTCTGTCTGTCTGTCAGTCAGTCTGTCTGTCTTTCTCTCTGTCTGTGTGTATGCCTGTCTGTCTGTCTGTCTCTCTCTTCTCGCTCTCTCACTAAGTAGAGTTTCTCCAAGTGACAGGTCCAAGGTACATATACCTATTTAGAAATGCTTTCACGCTCCTTAAAGGACACTTCATAGTACAACACGTAACGTGTTCAAAATGGTAGGCCACATCAATTTTTCTGTAGCCCATCTCTTGGAATATCTTAATTCTTAATTACGACAAATGACGTTAACGATTGCTCTATTCTTGAGCATATCGGATACAATATGGGATATTCTGCCATCAAATTGTAAATATTTAAACAACTAACCTTCCAATAAATAATATAATGCAATAATAATTCTGCCAAAGATGCATTGACGTGGCTAATACTTAAAATGGTCGTCTAGGCCCAAAGGCCTAATTAATGATCAATGCAATTACTTTGTACCAAATGGACATTTAGAATGAGATCTCTCTCTCTCTCTCTCTCTTCTCTTCAGTGCACTGCCAAGTGGCAGGTTCAAGGTACATATACTGGCGTAATAATAGAAGAACCTACGGTTCGTAGCTAATGGCTTATTTAACTACAGGCTTGGCTTATCGTGTCTTTGGAAGGTTCCCGAAGGAATATGGGTTGTCCTTTGCCTCTATTTCCCTCAATTCCATCTTCTATGGCTTCCTTTTTTATTCCCTACACATATTACATACCGCATGTGCAACTTAGTTTCCTTTATTTTATTGTATGCTGCTTTTATAGATTTCGTTATTTAATCCATTCCTCCCCTTGGTTATTAGTAATCGTTGCCTTTTGTAAAAGTTTTGTTGGCCCTCCAATATCAGTCGGCGGGGATTTAAGAATAACTTTCAATACCCTTTAATAGACTTTCCTCCCACTTTTGGATTGTTTGCACTTATACATGCATGCATAGGTGCATATATTCAAGGATTCTATGTATGGATATACATGTATATATGAATGAATGTACTTGCATGCGTGCTTAACTGCGAACATAACCATAATACTCACGAAAATATTTGTTGCGTCTAGGATATAACTAAACAAATGTTAATTTTATAATCGACATATTTTACTTGTTAGTTAGTGTAGTGAAATTGGTTTGGAAAATAATTAGGTAAGCATATGATAGTAAATTTTATAAGGAAACGTCACTTCGTTCAAAGTGACGCGCTTATGACGTACGAAATGTAAACATTGAAGCGCCTGTGACGTAATAAATGTAAACATTGGAATAGTATATAAGCGAGGCTGAAATTCTATTTGGGGTCGTACGTCTTTGTATTTGCATACGGCACTGTGCTTTGTGTATAGCCTGTCGGTTGGTTAGTGCTCCCAGGGCTTTGTAACGTACTGTGTATAGCCTTTTGGTGGGTTAGTGCTCCCAGGGCTTTTTAAACTTACTTTATAAAGCCTGTGGGTGGGTTGGTGCTCCCAGGGCTTTGTAACGTACTGTGTATAGCTTGTCGGTGGGTCAGTGCTCCCAGGGCTTTGTAACGTGCTGTGTAATCTGTCGGTGGGTCAGTGCTCCAAGGATTTTGTGATGTACTGGTTGTGCAAATTATCGTAATTAGTCCAAAAAATTGAATAAATATACTGAAAGTGAATTAAAGTCCAAAATAAAAAGTAATTAAAACAAAACATTCTCCCAAGGGTTGACCGCGTATTCTGTTCAGAGATTGTTGTTGAGAAATATTGATAAATAAAACTTTCCAGGAAAAGGAAAGCAAAGATAATAAAACTTGTGTTCGTCTTCAATTAATTATAAGTAAAGAATAAAATATAGAGTCATATTTTGGAGTCATATATAGATAGTCAGACGAGGGATATGTCCCTACCCTCGATCCCAGACGAGTTAAATCTCGAATCTTGGATACCCAGGAACCCAAAGATAAAGGGGAAGTAACTTCAATTTCCGCCTGGTTAGACAACTTTTGTTCAGAAACAGAAGATAGTGAGTCAGAAGAACTTCCTAGAAGTAGTAATTCGATATGAACTAAAAGAAGCAAGTGACAAAACAACAACAGCAAACAGGTCGACCATATTCGACGACAGAACAGTAACAACACGTTTTACTACAGTTAGATAAATGGGATTAAAGTTTTTTTATTATTTCTTTATGTGAAAATCAAGCATGCCTCGAGAATACATATCATATGCATTCAATTTTTGGAAGAATACGCACATATTTCAACATATGAAATATTATCATTCGTGAATCATACTGTCAAAAATATTAGGTCTGCTCTACTATAACACATTAAAATGATACGAAGCTTGAATAGATCAATGCTGCATATGCAGTGCAAATACAAATCATTTTAGATAACCACTGAGTGCAGAATCCATGCCTTGAATATATAATTAACGCTTAACACATATCCAGAATAGAGTTCTTCAAAACGAACGTAACCGTAGTAGCATAATGTTGTTATTTCATATGTCTGACAGTTGATCAGATCTTAAGTCTAAATTACGAAATAAGCTGTCAGGCCTAAGTGACTACGAGCAACCACTCTACGAGTAGAACGAGCTGAGTGTCACCAGCCTGGATCAGTTCAAATACGTGGACTGGAGAGATCTTCTTCTATCACTTACAATATTGGAAGCAAAATGCCTTCTAGAAGAGTCTTAGGGTATGTTATGTATATGTCGCCTTATATGTTCATTGTTGTATGAATTTGTTAAATCTGTTTATCTGAATGTGAATAATCCGCTAACAACGACCCCGATTCAGTTTTTAGCTTCCCTTATATACTACTGCAATGTTTACTTAATTTGCATAATTCACGCGTCATAGTGACGTCATGACGTCATATTATTTTTCTTGCTAATAACCACATTCTAATATAAATCATCGATGACCTTTTTAAAGATAATCGAATGGAGCTTCCAGAAATAACTAAAGAAATAGCAGGTCCTAAAATCTTAGAAGACGAAGTTAGATATGCCATTAGGAAATTAAAAAGAAACAAAGCAAGCGGTCCAGATAACATAACAGCAGAAATGATTCAAGCCACGGAAGAATTTAGCGTAAAGGAGATCACGTCAATAGCAAACGACATTTATGACACTGGCGAAATTCCTAAAGATCTATTGAGATCGATATTTATTGCATTACCGAAGAAACCTGGTGCGGTAGAATGTGAACTACACAGAACTATAAGTCTAATGAGTGTAGTCATTAAAATCTATTTAAGAATTCTGCTAATGAGAATGAGAAATAAAATTAGACCTGAAATAAATCCCGTGCAATATGGTTTTATGGATGATTCCGGTACAAGGAATGCTATTTTCGTTCTAAGAATTCTGTGTGAAAGAGCCATAGAATTAAATAAGGATCTATTCCTTTGTTTCATTGATTATACCAAAGCTTTTGACAAAGTTAGACACAGCAAATTGATTGATCTTCTTCATGAATTGGATATAGATGGCAAAGACATAAGAAGTGTTGGGAATTTATACTGGAATCAAGAAGCTGCAATGAGATATGAAAACGAGTACAGTAGCTTTTGCAAAATTAAGAGAGGAGAAGGGCAAGGCTGTGTAATGTCACCAGATCTTTTTAACTTATATAGTGAAAATAAAATGAGGAATATCAGTGAAATAAAAGGATTAGTAATTGGAGGATACAATCTTAATAATATACGTTATGCTGATGACATAGTTCTTATTGCCGACTTGCGAGACAAACTTCAAGAAATGTTGGATATTGTAATATATCATAGCGAGGCTAGTCGATTATCTATAAATATGAAGAAAACAGAATGCATGACAGTTAGCAAACTAAAAATGCCACAGCCATGCTTAATCAATGTAAGAGGTCAAAATGTCAAACAAGTCGAATCAGTCATATATTTAGGGTCACTTATTCATCAAAATGGGAAATGTGACAAGGAAATAAACAGAAGAATAGCCATGGCTAAGGAGGCATATAACAGAATGTCAAAGATTTTTAGAAGCCATGAATTATCAATTGATACCAAAAAAAGACTTCTTCAATGCTACATTCAACCAATATTGTTATATTGAAGTGAAGTTTGGACAATCTCTTCTGTAATGGAATCGAAACTTGAGGCAACAGAGATGTGGTTCTATAGAAGAATGCTGCGTATATCTTATAAAGACCACATTAAAAATTAAGATGTTCTACAAAGAATGTCAACTTGTCGTGACCTTTTGAACCGAATACGACGCCAACAGATGAAATTTTTCGGACACATTATGCGGAACAAAATAGTTGAAAATACCGTAGTGACAGGAATAATAGAAGGAAAAAGATGCAAGGGTCGACAACGAATGACGTTTATTAAGAGTCTTAGCAAATGGATACAGTTAACTGAAACAGAGATGATCAGAGCAACAATGAACAGAGACAAATAGAGGAATATGACCATGACCGCCCAGGCTTGGAACAGGCACGGCACTTAAAGAAGAAGAAGAATCAACATAACCAATTTCACTACATATATATATATATATATATATATATATATATATATATATACATGTATATATATATTCAACTTAATTAGCTTGACCTATGGATATTTTTTATAATTTGTTCAATAGATATCTTATTATATCAATAAAATACTTGCACGCTCATCAAACATCTTCACTGCTCTTGCATGAATCTAAAGTGACTTCAAATAATTTTGTCCTACTAACATTTTTCTGATGCCTATATAATTATGTTCTAAGAATGCATACAATTTGGATTAAGCCTAATATGATGCAATCAATAATCAATACATCGATTATCAATACATCGCTTATCTTTATCGAAACTCGAAACAAGGTCCAGGAAGGATCTTATAAATCCACCTGAACTAAGAAATCCAGACATTAAGTCCAAGTACCTCAAACAAAGAAAATTATTAAATAAAATGATTAGTTCTGCTAAAAGCTTATACTATCAAAATCTAATCTCCCAGAATCAAAATTGTCCAAAGAAATTATGGGGAGGACTTGACACTCTGCTCGATCGCACCATTCCCAAGTCAAAACCCTCTACCACCTCACCATCTTCTCTTGCTACCTCTTTTCTCAACTTTTTCGATGACAAAATAGCCAAACTCGGTAGCTCTATACCCTCCAACTCCATTGACACCAACAACTCCATTTCTGTAAATATGCTTGAACCACCACTACTTTCTAGTTTTGAACCAGCTAAACCGGAAGAAATACGCAATTTTATACTTCGCTCTACCGACTCATCTTGCTGCCTTGATGTCATTCCTACACGCTTACTGAAATCCTGTATTGATGTTTTAGTTGCTCCTATTACTTACTTAATCAACCTCTCACTCTCAGAAGGTATCTTCCCGACCTCCTTCAAACAAACAGTTGTATCTCCTTTGCAAAAATAGCCTTCTCTACCAAAAGATGATCTTTCCAGTTACCGTCCTATTTCCAATCTTAACTTCATCTCTAAACTTCTTGAAAAGGTAATTTCTACCTGTTTATGCACTCATCTTGATTCTTTCCCTTCTCTCTCTCATTATCAATCTGCCTATTGAAAACTCCATTCTACTGAAACCGCTCTTCTTCGTATACATAATGATCTTAGCTTGGCCATGAGTTGTAAACAGGCTTCTGCCTTGGTTCTCCTAGATCTCTCAGTTGCCTTTGATACAATTGACATCATAACACCATAGCATCCTAATAAATAGGCTTAAATCTTGTTTTGGCATATCTGATTCTGCTTTTTCCCTTCCCACATCATATCTATCATGTCGCACACAATCGGCTGTTATTGGTCAAAATCGCTCTTCTGAACTATCCCTCCTGCGCGGTGTTCCTCAAGGTTCAGTGTTAGGTCCATTGTTCTTCTTTATATATCACTCCTCTTAGCTATCTGCTTGCTCAGTCCTCCATAAATTTTCATTTCTATGCAGACGACACGCAACTAAATATTTCATTTTCTAATCATGTTTCCAATCAGAAACTGGCTCATCTCTCATCCATTCTAGATAAGGTTTATTCCTGGTTTTGTGCTAGCCGTCTTGCTGTTAATCCCTCCAAAACAGAATACCTTTTAATTGGCACTCCTTTACAAAGAAGTAAAGTTACCAATAAATCTGTTAACTTTCAGAATCTTGCTCCTTCCCTTCTCGATCCGCCAAAATCTTTAGAGTCATATTTGATGAAAACCTTGACTTAAATCCCATATCTCTTCTGTTCGTCGCGCTTCTTTCTTTAAGATTCGTCAGATTAGGCATATACGTCCATCCCGTACTAGAAATTCAGCCACTATCCTTGCTAATTCTATAGTTCATTCAAAGCTCGACTACTGTAATTCATTATTACATGGATTGCCTACTTCTTCTCTCAATCGTTTGCAGCACGTCCAAAGTTCTCTTGCACGTGTTGTTAGTAAGTCCTCTCGACTTCTATTTCGCTCTCTTTTTCTCTACTTCGCAGTCTTCACTGGCTCCCTGTTAATCAGCGCATAAAATATAAAATAGCTCTATTAACTTTCTAAAATCTGCGATTTGGCAAGCCTTCTTACTTATCTGAAATTATCTTCCCTATCGTCCCTCACGTGCACTTCGCTCCGCCGATGCCAATCTTCTCTCAGTTTCAAATATTCTCACGTCATTGGGCAGACGTTCATTCTCTTACGCAGCACCCACAATCTGGAACTCTTTAACTGCTAATCTTCGCTCTTGTTTTTCTCTTTCAACATTCTCTAGCAAGCTTAAAACTTACCTTTTCCCACCATAGACATAATCAATTTGCCTTGACCATTTTTTTATCACCGGACTGGCTTTCGTTTAGGACCTTACTTCTCCTCAGCACATTTCTTTCGCAGATTGGTCGGTGTGAATTGCTCTGTAGTGATGTGTGCTGTTGGGGACGTCCCTAACATCATCCCTGGATGAAGAAACAGACGTTGAACCTTTACTATTATTATTATTATTATCAATACATCGTTCATTAATACATCACTTATCAATATACCGCTCATCAATTCATCTCTTATCATTGCATCACTCATAATAAATAAATAAAAGTTTAACGTCCGTTTCCTCATCCAGGGATGATGTCAGGGACGTCCCCAAGAGCACACATCACTACAGATCAATTCACCCAGACCAATCTGCGAAAAAAATGTGCTGAGGAGAAGTAAGGTCCTAAACGAAAGCCAGTCCGGTGATCAAAAAATGGTCAAGGTAGATTGATTATGTCTATGGTGGGAAAAGGTAAGTTTTAAGCTTGCTAGAGAATGTTGAAAGAGAAGAACAAGAGCGAAGATACAATATCAATCAATACATTGCTCATTAATACCTTGCTCATGAATGCACTGCTGATCAATATATTGCTCATCAATTCATGGCTCATCAATGTCGCTCTCTTAGTACACTGCCTACTGGCAGGTCCATAGTATATGCCGCCTCTACTCTTCTCTGTCTTCCGCATTTCTCTTCATTTCCGCATATGAGTGGGTCTGTAAAACATCTAACTTACCTAATCTCGGCCTGCCCCTGCCTCTTTTTCCTTCCATTCTACCTCCCATGACCTCTATTAATAGACCTTCCCCTTAGAATGTGTCCTATCCAACTCTTCTTCCTATTTCTCAATACATTTATCAACTGTCTCTCCGTGCCAACTCTCTCTAGAACTTCCTCATCATTGTATTTCTCATCAATACATAGCTTTGCAGTACATGTGGCGTATCAATGCATCTAGCAACTATCATCAGCCTACATGCAGCTACTTGACGTTCAATATCTTTATCCTGTTTGAGCAGCTTTCCTTTTCGTTTCTTTTCATCCATCTTTACCTCGGATGCACGCTAAACTTTCTGATTTAAAAGAACTCGCAAAGGTATTCGAGCTAACAGATGTTCCAAGCCCTCCAACACGCGATGCAACAATGTTGTCTCTCAAAGCCACTCACTCTGGTTCACCTACATCCCCATGACGCTGAACAACTTCAGAGTATATCTCCTTTGCTACTATTTCTCGAATTTCCTTGCACCACAAAGTGTTGTTCTTGTGAATATAAATTCGCATTTGCTTTTATTATGCATTTAATTGTGTCCGTCTCGACTTCTTTCTTTAGTTCCTTGTAGAGTATCTTGAGCTCGATACTAAACTTTTAGGCCTATTCGTCCTTTGCAGCTAAGTCAACTCTGCAACACCTGGACAACAGAAAGAATTAACGTTCCATACGCGAACTACCATTTTAAAATTTAGTCTTTTCTTTTCATTCGCAAAATTAGTTTGAAGATGACTTTAGCTTTTCTGGTACCTCTGATTGTAGACTTGACTTTTAGATCCACATTCAGATAATTCAAATGACAGCGCAGATTCAAGCTTCAATCCAGTAAACATCTTATATTCTTGGCAAGTGTTTTTAAACTACGCCTAATTATTTAACATTGATTTATTCAGGAATTGTTTCAGACGCAGAAAAAGAAAAGAAGAGTTTGAACTCAAAAAGCTTGAGCAAAGCATGCGAATATTATAATAAATTGAAAACATTAAAGAAATAAAGGCGATTGAGAATCAAATAATCGCAGAGAGGAATGTCGAAGCAGAAATTACACATTATACTGAAGCATTTGGCGCATACGGCGCAGGATTTGGAGCCGTAGTTGGAGCGATGATAGCAGGTCCAGCTGGGGCTGTGGCGGGTGCAACGGTGGGAGGCGCATTTGGAAAGGGGGTTGGGCATGTCCTGGCTTCTAAAACAAGAGAAGAGAAGATTCAAACAAAACTAGAGGTGGCTTCGAATCAGTCATCTGACTATTTGAGAGGATTAGAGACATTAGAAAATCATTTAGTCGAGGAGATTATATCTTCGCGTCGTCATAGAAAAAGGAAGTTAGCACAAGTACAACACCTAATATATTTTAATTACTATATAGTTTCTACTTATACTTTTATTCTTATTTCGAACTACTGTTAAAACGGTAAAATGTAGAGTTAATTTTTGAATTATGTAGTTTGATTTATTTGCTCTAGATGTTTTCATAGTACTTTAACTACTAGAAATTTATACTACGCAAAAGATAAATTTTAGATCTTATCTCAATTTGAGTATTAAATTAAACTAGGTATTTAATGATCATGTCAGGAACGCCTCTAGCAGACTCTATACTAACAGACGCCAAAGCACCCCTCGATGACGACGAAGTATACAATGACCGAAGTGAAAGTGATAGCGAGACAGTATATCATCAAACGGTTCATCATCCGAAGCAAGTGGATCGCACTAGTGACCTATGACTGAAATAGATAGGTTTTAGTTTTGCCCAGGAAAGTTCAAATACATTTACAGGATCTAAGATCTTCGACAGAGAGTTTAACAATTTTGGGGTATGTAACATGAAGGAGCGCCTATTAATCATGGTTGATCTAATATCTACGGTGGTATATCAAATTGACAATCGCAGGCATGCAAGGCGAAGAACACCCCTAAATCCTGTGGAACAACCCTCAATCCTGTGTGTGAGTCAGTCACGGTTGGGTAATTACATACGTCAGTCTCTCCTATTCCTGCATGCCTTCACTAGCTGTGATAGAACATCCAGATTTGGCGATCGAAAAGGTGATTGAAATCTGATGAGTTGTCAAATTATTATACTGCTCTGACAGGTGCCATCAGATGGGTATTGCAGAAGCTAAACGAAAGACATTGCTTCGACAACACGGCTACAAAAACTGGAATCCATAAAAGCATTATGTCGTCGGTTGTTAGTTAAAGAGTTAGCAAAAGCTAAATCATTCTTTACATCCGAGCCTTTGTCACATACCAAATCGTCTACAAAGTATCATTGCCTGCGTATTTATTACCAACTAAGAGTCTGAAAGTCGATTAAGTACACGATCAACGCAGACTTTTAGTGCTGGTATGTAAAGAATAATTCTAACTAGCCCACAATCAAAGCCAAGCCTTCAACTCCAGATTATCTACTCAAGGTGATTCGATGTACCTGTAAGACGTCATGTACTTCTTCACCATGTGGATGCAAACGCAATTGATTGCACTGGTAGACAGTTTGTGGCAATCGCCAAAACGTTGTAAAGACAACAACCAAAGTACGGGTAATGAAGGGAATGGTAGTGATTAAGAGGATTAAATCTCTACGAGTGTGTAATCGGACAAAAATTGTTGTGATGATCAGAACTCGATACAGGTAGTGATGTATTTCTTTTTAAATGTAACATCATTCACAAAAATGATCGTATTATAAATTGGGCTGGGAACATACGTGCAATAAGTTCATTTGAAACATTTTACCTAGCAAAGAAGTAAACCATTTCCTTCTCTAGAAGCATAAATTCTATATTTCTCTATTTTGAGGAAACAGAAAATTCATCAATTTGAAATACATTTTAGAAGTGTTCCAATATTTCGATTTTCTTTGATTTGGATATCTTTTTTTGCAGTAATTTCTGCAAAGAAATAAACCATTGCATACTCTACAAGCGTAACTTCTATATTTCATTATTTTGATTAAACAGAAAATTTGCCATTTTAAGATAAATTTTTAGGAGTGTTCCAATGTTTTCATTTTCTGTGATTTGGATATGTTTTTCTGCAATAGTTTCTGCGTCGAAAGCCTTTAGAAAACGTCTAGTGCAATTTTGCCTGGTCTTACTGTAAATTTCCTTAATCAGAGACTAATATTAAGAAAGCAGTTGGAAAACCATCTCTGACGCCATATATTTCCACTCTAAAATCTGTTTTGATGCTTTGTACAATTTTAGACCTTAGTGAGGAATTAGCTTATTAATTAATATGCTGAATGATGAGCCCATCTATAAATCATTCTTTATGTACGTTGATCCTAATGTTTAGAGAAAATTTAATAATAGAAATATTCATATTATTGCGATTCGCATTTGTGCAGTTTATGATGTTTGCTAAACATAAATCTAATAAAACTATATCAGATAATTTGCAGCGAAATCTCTTAAATTCCAATTTCAGTAAATTTTGGAGATGCTGGCAAGGGTATTTTAAAAGAAATGACACTAATAGGAAAATAAATGCTAATGGTTCCAGGATATTCAATTTCTACTGATCACCTAGTAGCAGCTTCATAGTTATGATCACCTAGTAGAAGCTTCATAATTATGATCACCTAGTAGAAGCTTCATAGTTATGATCACCTAGTAGAAGCTTCATAATTATGATCACCTAGTAGAAGCTTCATAATTATGATCACCTAGTAGAAGCTTCATAATTATGATCACCTAGTAGAAGCTTCATAGTTATGATCACCTAGTAGAAGCTTCATAATTAGACTACTCAATGCTGTCCACTACCTCTCCACCTTTCCGCTCCCGATGCAATCCTTCAGGACTGAGATTGACCACGGCTGTAGACGCTCTGGGACTCGTAGCGGGAAGATTGGGACGTCCAGTACTTCCTGACCTGCCCTCCATCGGACCCATCTCAAAGAATCGACCCTTCCTGGTAGTCACAGGATCGACCAGGGACTTGGTCTCTCGCTGGTCGCGCGCTGTTGAGGTCGCCCCAGGCCTGGTGACGCCACTGCGCTCCAGCTGAAGCTGCTGTGTGGATGGAGGTGCACTGCGTCTGTTAAAATCAATGCAGCAATGATAATAATAATAATAATAATAGTAAAAATAATAATATTAGTAATAATAATAATAATAATAAATAATAATAATAATAATAGTACATAATCATAGTAATAATAATAATAATAACGATAATAATAATAATTAAAAATATAATAATAGTAATAGTAAAGGTTTAACGTCCGTTTCCTCACACAAGGCTGATGTCAGAGACATCATAAAATAAGAATAAGATAAAATTAGAGTTCTACCGTCGTTCATGACGAATCCGAAACTGGAACAAAACAAAACTGTCACGCCATCACCGAAGTACGTGTACTATAAGTGTTCTAAATACTATTTCTGACACAATTTGAAATGTAATGTTTAGAACGTTGAGCTAAGTTTTATCAATTAAAGTGCGAAGCCATACTTCATCAAAGCATATTTATCTCTGTTCATAAAACAATATCCGGTCGTCTTGAGCTAAACTCTGGGCCTATAAGCCTATACACTACTCGCAAGATTTTCAAAGGGATATTTAATATTCACTGTGCATTCCTTTTGGTAAAATTTGAACTTATGATATATACATTGTGCTGTTCATGTACAACCAACTAAGAAGCTTAAAATGTAATGCTTGTCAAACTGTTTAGGCGTTGTAGAATTTTTATCTTTGAATTTTTAGAATTATTATACCCGTAAATTATTAAATATTGTAGAATTATTATATTTGCAGCATTAATATATTTGTAGCATTATACTAGGTCCAATTGTAGAATTATTATATCTGTAGCATTATACTATTCGTAGATTTATTATATTTGTAGCATTATAATATTTGTAGCATTTTTAAATTTGTAGAATCATTAAAGTTGTAGAATTATCATATTTTCCCTAGCACTGATTTAAACCGAAAGCAAAAATGCTAATAGCAAAGATACAAAAATACGAATGGGCGCCGCAATAGCGCAGTTGGTTATGATGCGTGTCAATAAACGACATTAAGCTATGTCGGGCCCGGTTGTTACATGGACGGGTGACTACCTTGGAAGACCGAGTGTTGACAAAGTTTAATGAAAAATTCCAGTGGGTGTTGGACGGTTATTCTTAAATATGCGCCAGCTGCCATCAGTGAGCAATCAAAGGCAGCGATTAATATGAGAATACTAATATGAGAAACTCACGGAGAAAGAAGAGGAAATAAAGAAAAAACAAAAGTAGAAAACTAAGCAAGAAAACTTTGCAAACACGTGCTGTTGTCATGGTGTAGCATTATGAGCAAAACCTTCTCATAAATTCTAAGAAATTTATATTTAAATCACCAGATGTCATTCATTAGTTCTGTATTGAATAATAAGAAATCCAGCACAATTCTTGAAAATGTTGGAAGGAGAAACACTCAAAAAGTTAATGGAGGTATGTATGGAAGTGTACAGTACAGGTATTTGGCCAGACGACTTTACCAAGTCAGTGATGATTCCAATTCCCAAAAAAGCCAATGCTGTGGAGTGTTCGGATTACAGAACAATCAGCTTAATACCTCATGCATCGAAGATCTTATTAAAGATAATAAATAATCGCATTCAGTCGAAAGCAGAGATGATACTGAGCAAGACACAATTTGGTTTTAGGAAAGGATGCGGCACAATAGAAGCAATGGGAGTAATGCGGGTTCGGGTTTTGCGAAAGAAGCTTAGAATATGGAAATGACGTTTTTGTATGCTTTGTAGACTTCGAGAAGGCCTTTGACAGGATTGATTGGATAACAATGATGAATATCTTAAAAAGAATAGGAATTGACTGGAGAAATAGAAGACTAATTTTGAACTTGTACATGAATCAAAGTGCAGTAATTAAAGTCCAACAAGAATACTCAGAAGAAGGTGAAATAGGACGTGGAGTAAGACAAGGTTTTAGCATTTCGCAGCTGCTGATTAACATTTACGCTGAGGCAATGATAGAGGAAGACAGGAAGACTTGGAAGAAGGAATAAAAGTAGGAGGGAATTTGTTACAAGATGTAAGATTTGCAGATGACCAAGGAATGGTAGCGGGAAGCGAGATTGGATTGCAGAAGATCATGGATAGGCTGAATGATACGGCCCTAAGATATGGCATGAAGATTAATATAAAAAAGACCAAGGTTATGAGAGTGTCCAATAATAAAGGTGAAGTTAATATCACAATAAATGGTACGAAATTGGAACAGGTAAGGAGTTTACAATATTTGGGTCATACTATAACCGATGATGGGAAATGTGAGACAGAAATATACAGTAGGATTGCACAAGCAAAAGTGGCCTTTGGTAGTAGAAAAGAACTATTAACAAAAAGTCTAAAGAAAGACACAAAGATAAAGATAGTGAAAACTTTGGTTTGGACCACGCTATTGTATGGATATGAAACATGGACCTTAAGGAAGGAAGATATTAGGAATCTGGAGGCATTGGAAATGTGGATTTGGAGAAGAATGGAGAAGATTAGCTGAACTCAAAATGTTACAAATGAGGAAGTCCTGAAGAGAGTTGGCACAGATAGACAGTTGATAAATGTATTAAGAAATAGGAAGAAGAGATGGATAGGACATATTCTAAGGGGGGAAGGTCTATTAAAAGAGGTCATAGAAGGTAGAATGGAACGAAAAAGTGGCAGGGGCAGGCCGAGATTAGGTATGTTAGATGATTTAAAGACCCACTCATATGTGGAAATGAAGAGGAAGGAGGAAGACAGAGAAGAGTGGAGGCGTTATGTACCATGGACCTGCCAGTAGGTAGTGCACTAAGAGAGAGAAGAAATCCTACGAAATATATATTTAAGGTTAATTAAATGAGAGGCCTACTGTTACACATTGGGAAATGAATTAGGTATTATTAAAATTTTTATTAAATTTTGTATTTGAATATTCAGAGTATTTGATAATTAATAAACAGGCTAAATTTGAAAATAAATAATTCATTTCGCAAATTAATTATCTCGGCGCTTGATAGAGGCAATGTAGATATCAAAGTGATCAAACACCGATAATTTTGTCCGACGAGTAACAAAATTATGCCACTTTACCCATATTAGTTAAAATCTATTTCTCAAAAGGAATTCCAGCTCTGGGCTGAAATAGGATAACGCGACTTCACTCCGTTGTTTTAACTTGGTTATTGTCGAGTGAGACTTCTAGCGATTGGGTCACATAATAACACAGACGACTACTTGTTTTGTCTGCAACGATTCACTATTCTCAGCGTTACTTTGTATGTATGCTAGGACGGAGTGGAAATGTTGTCTTAGGGGACAGAAAAGAAATTGCCTTCTAAAATTAACGTCCAGAGTTACTTTTAACACGATAAATTAACAAGCAATGTCGAGCCGCTTTTATTATCGTAGACATTTTGAGATGCTGCGGTCAACTTGCTTCTCGTTGTGTGATAGAGCATAACACTAGCAATGCTATAAAACTGAAGAGCATTGGAAACGAAATAAAATGGGAGTTTAAAAAATCTTCAGGTATATTAAAATTAGCTAGTGTTCGAAACATATAAATCTACATGTTGAAACATGTAAAATAACGTGTAAAGTCACTTTTTGAAGAAGCGTCTATGAATTTCTAACTTTCGATCCATTGATGTTTAAAATAACTTACTGGCAACGTAGAAACTAAGATTAAGTTAAAACATAATACAAATAGCTAACAATTAAATATTGACCTTAATTTTGACTACTAGTACTGTGATTTTAGATAATTATTTAATTAAGTAATACAACTAACATAAATATAAGCAACTAACTAACTAATTAGTAACTAACACATATATTTTTATCATTAATTAAATTGCATGCAATAAATTAAATAGCATGAAAGTATTTTACATTTAAATAGCATGAAAGCATTTATAGCAAACCTGAACACAGCTTTGAATGATTTTCTGAAGTTATCATTGGTAAAAGCGTAGAGTATTGGATTTAGGGCGCTGTTAGCGTAAGTAAGAATTGTTAGAAACTGAAATAGATAGATTGACCATGCTGACAGACGAACCGGGGACCTGCTGACCAGAAAGCACTGAAAAACCCAGTACGGTAACCAACAAGCAACGAATATAGTTATAATGGCTGTTACTAATCCGGTAACGCTCTTTCTACTTCTCGACTTATCTCTCTCCGGGCAGCTACCTTTTCCTCGATTTACTTTTCTGACCCTAAATATTCTGCTAACAGTGTGCGTTAGTCTTGCTTTATAGGTCTGTATCTCCACGTGTTTACAATCTGGGGACACTACATCTACTGAAGCTCTAGCGTGTTGAGGCTGACTATTTCTATGATATTTATTGAAGATTCTCTTCACAATTAAATTGCCATTGTTTGATTTAGTTGTAATCTGATCAAGGGAGGAGTTGTTAAAAGCTTCAGCATCAATCGTTGCTTCTTCTAATGTTCGATGCTCATTTTGTATTGCGCTGTGATTAGAGAAAGTTCTCGTAGCAGAATCTTTAGCGCTACTTGTGCAACATTCGCCTTCCATTCTAATATTATTGGAATCGTGAACGTCATCTGCTTCGAGTGCATCTTTTGCATTCTTCCTATTTCTCGTTATGTCATTTTCCGCCTTCGAAGCATCCCCATCGACTAATTTCAACAACCCCTTTTCAGCATCTAGTATTTTAATGGCTGTACATTTAACAGGGCGTCTAACTTTCTGCTTATTAAGTCTTAGTTTGACTATGAGTAGAATATAGAGTAGAGAGATTAGAGACACTGGTATGGCGAATCCCATGAAGAATGTGTATCCGATGTAAGCTCTGACAGATGTCAAACCTTGAGCAGCGGGCCAGCGCACTTCACATCGGTATTTTATATCAAGCGGAACTATGTTCAAATCTCTACGATCAGATGAATATTCGTATAGCATCTCTCTGTTTATAGTTATATTGTTCTTATAATACTTGATGAAATGTTCAATAAACAGACTGTCAGTCAGGGATGCAGTAGCATTGCCGTAGGTATAGCTATGCTTCCAAGCAGCTTCTTCTGGAGTTATGTTGAAGTATTCCGATGCATTGAGACTGGGTGGACGATTGTTCTGAGGAACAATCTGAGCGAAGAGAATGATTGGAAACATAACGCACAACGACATCAACCATATCGCTCCCACCTGGATCATGGCGCACTTAGGCGTCCTGTAGGACATGGATTTAACCGGAAACCAAACAGCGGCAAATCTATCTATAGCCATGAATGTCAAGGTGAAGGGTCCAGTGAACATACTGATGCAGGTCAGCGTGTAGTAGATGCGGCAAATCATTTCTCCGAAGATCCAGTATCGAAGAACTGCAGTGGTAACGATGAGAGGAAGTCCAAATAAGAACAAAGTGTCCGTGACTGAGAGATTGAGGATGAAAATATTTGTAGTGGTTTTCATCCTGGCGTAACACACTATGACGTAGATAACAAGAATATTTCCAGTTAATCCAGAAATGCAGATGATAGAGTTCGCTAAAGCAATGATAAAAGTCAGTGGATCAGTGCCGCCTTGTCGAACCATTCCGTCTCGTATCTTTGCTTCGGACTCTGTCGTATAAGTGTTGTCCAATGTTGGATATGCTGTTGTATCTATCAAAACATAAAGTAACAACTATTAGTCTAGATTTTAATAAATTGCTTTGCCTATAACAATAATTTGGGAATTTTATATTGCATATGTTGCTGTATCTATCAAAATATAAATTAAAAAATATTAAAACAGTTTTTGATAAATGCTTTGCCTATAGCAATATAGGCAAAGCATTAAATATATTTAATATATTTTACCATGATCCGCCACCCCCAAAAAAGAGACTCTTACAGCTCCCAAATAGAAATAGTAGCAGTAAAATGTAAGAACCACTAGTCAACGACACGCATTAACTCTTAGTACCTGCAGTCACTGTGGGATAGCCTAGATAATTATGTAATGCTATATTCCAGCTACTTAAACATAATAATTTACTTCAGGCATTGGGCCTAGTAATATAAAGAATATAATTATAGTGTCCGGTTAACATCTAGTTTAATGAAAGAGACGACATTATTTTCAAAGAGACAATTTAGTTTATAGCTTTAATAACTTCATTTATTACATAACCTTGAATTAAGAGAGAGATTGCAGTTTTATTTATGGGAAAAGCTACACTGCGCAAATTTTCAGGGGTATGGTTTGCAAATAGAATCAAGTGATTATAATTTACATATTAACTGTCGACTCAGAAGCAAATACGGAGCCTCTCTACAAGTTTATAGTGCCTTTTTAGAAATTGAGAAATGTATAGTGCCTTTTTCGTTCAGAATATATAAAAATTCTTCCGGTGAACGGATATCGGTCACTGGGTTCCCTTTCTCAAAAGATTCACTTCACTGTTGCTCTTTCTTTTCACAAGGCCATTGTCATGTCGTAACTTTATATATTTTTGCAAATGTTCATCAATATAATATTGAGCTTTTTAGTTGTCGGATGTGATTGAAGTTTAAATACTGATTGTATGACCAAATTGAGAGCTTACTTGCATCTGTGATGTCAATGATGTCATGAATTCCGATCTCATTCGCGTAGACTTTTCATTACTCTTTGGATATAAAATCAAAAGCTGAATTTTAAGATTAATAGTTTTAACTGTTATTATATTGCGAACTACAGTCTGTTATAGACCTTACATAAAAGGTGTTTACTTTGAAAACTCGCACTTTATATTTTTTCTTTCGCTAGGAGGCGCCACCGTGCAATCATAAACTTAATTGTTTTGTGACTGACAACTGCGACGTAATTTATCGTAAAAATGTAATATATCCTCTCTAGATATTCAATCTAGACGTATATTAAATGTAAATTAAGACATATGTTTATCATCATTTGATAAGTAATGGTAATATAATTGTTTTGAAATTTTTAAAACACCATTCTGTTAACAAATGACTAAAAACGTAATGAATATATAGGAATATATAGAATATTGCCAGCCGGAAATATAAGCACACTCCCCTTCCCGCTCCCCCATTAGGCTTTGTTTATTATGTGAACAGAGTTACCGATACATATTATAAAAGGTCTATACTCATTCTGCTGGGCACAGTCGATACTTCACTCGAGTGTTACCACTTTATTAACGTTCCTTTTCAATTGCATTTTCCTTTTTGAACGTCTACGTTAAGAATTACACTACTCTTCTACTTGTATTCTCTTCGTTTCGACTACTTGACTTTCTTCCGATCTCAGCAATTACATGTCTAAGGATCTCATTAAAAAGATTCATGAGGTTTATGTATATACTCTAAAAAGATTAACCTTTATGCATTTACCACCCTCGACTTGTCTAGACTAATCTTATTAGAAATTTAAAATACTTAAAATAGAATATTTTAAGGATAGTTTTCCAAGAATAGTTTTATATCCACATTGGTTCTTTATTACCTCAGCAACTAAATATCAATAGTTCTGTATTACGTTTAATTAAAAGTTAGAAAATTGTAAATCTGCACAACATATTGTTCAGTATAATATTCACTTCTTGTCTATATTTATTTAAATGGCATAATATATAGACCCACATATATATATATATATATATAATACATAGGTCCACCTCAGAAGTCATACTTTTCCCAAGCTATAGGCTACATAATGTATGGATAAGGCATAGATTTTGTGAAGGGATTAACTTGTTGATCTAAGAAGTGCTCTTATGGAGCGAGAAAGCAGACTTTTAGTATGAATATGTACCATGAACCTGTCACTTTGCAGAGCACTGAAGAAGAAGAAGAAGAATATATAGACAAAATATATAATATTATAAAATATATAACTAAATAATATAAAATATATAATTTATATAAGGACAATATATAAATATATAGGCATCATTGCAAGTTGCCTTTTTTCAAAATCATCTTCAGGCTGCTTTGGATTTAATAACCCACATGTACGTCCGCATCGTTGTGCTACGAATTCGCTTTCAAAACTTAACTTTATAGTTTCTAAAGTTTAGAATTTGTGCAAACATTTAATGAAGAAACCGACGCTATCATGGTATCGTGTATCAATGGAGATTTAAGAGTCAATGTGATAAATCTGCTATATTTGTTATTTGTCTAAGTATATTGTTATTATAACGAATAAGTTTGTTATTAAATCAATCTAGTTAACGTTAGGCATAATTTAGTCAGGAAAATCTGCTTTACTCATACACACAGGACCATTAAACCTGCGGATTTAATTGAATAAACTTCCATTTTCAGCCTGACATTTCTACATTTCTACGAAGTGCAGTAAATCATACGTACATTCTTCGCCGAACATTTCTAACGGTGTCGCAGACACTCCAGTCAGAATAACTCCGCTAAGCGCTTAATGCACTTACAATCCCTCAGCTGCGTCGTATAAAGATTAGAACAGCCGGAAGTTCATCAGGTGGAGTAATGGATAGCGGAGACGTGGAAATACTGCGCTGATCTTCTTAGCCTACACCTACATAGTCTGAACGTAATAAACAGTTCTTGATATCTAACGGCGACTATTTGTTAGGCGACACTCCTCAGTTCTCCAATTACAACGGTCTCAGTGATTTCTGTAAAACCAGAAAAATTACACAATTATTGTCAAAGTAGTTTAGCATATATTTTTCTCTATAGCTATACTGATAGAATTAAAATACATACTCAGAAGCTTTGAAATTATATTTCAAATATTGTTTACACAAAATATCTCAGTGTCTCGGAGCGTAACGAGTCCAGGCTCATAAAGACCAGTAGAAATACATGCATAAAATTATCGATGCTGCATTTTAGAAATTATAATTATTTTCATTAAAATAAATTTGCCGATTATATTTCGGAGCAATTGCGCCCCACTGGCAGAACCATTCAATTTCGATAATCACAAGTATATCTAAAAAAGAAGCTAAATCGGTAACAGCTTTTGGTTGTGTGTTCAACAACGGACCTGTAGGTATATGGTTCAAATTCAGTGTTCGCCCCATGACCCCATGACTGACTTGCATTCGAGATAGGAAACTGGCTTAAACGATACTCTGGAAGAAGCAACTGATAGAAACTGACGTCCCTGACATTGCCTTATGGCGAGGAACCGGGCGTTATATTCTTATTGATTGATTATTGATTGAAACAAACTCCGACTATCTCTGACTGATATTTTAAAAAAAGAAAACCTGGATTGGAACTCCTAACATATTGATCAGTCGGAAATTTTACCGACATCGCCACTGGCTCCAGTCAGACTACTAAGAGTTACAATAGGGCTGACTAAGAGTTACAATAGGGCTGACTAAGAGTTACAATAGGGCTGACTAAGAGTTACAATAGGGCTGACTAAGAGTTACAATAGGGCTGGCTAAGAGTTACAATAGGGCTGCCTAAGAGTTACAATAGGGCTGGCTAAGAGTTACAATAGGGCTGACTAAGAGTTACAATAGGGCTGACTAAGAGTTACAATAGGGCTGACTAAGAGTTACAATAGGGCTGACTAAGAGTTACAATAGGGCTGACTAAGAGTTACAATAGGGCTGGCAGTGGTCGTTGATGCTGAAGGAGTAGGCACGTCGTATTTCGAGACTTTATTCTGATCACAACTTAGCATGAAATCAAATTTGGTTCCCTGGCTACCAATATGTAGGCATCAGCAAAGAGCAGCAGCAAATAGAAAAAGTAATGAGAAGCAGCAAATAGCAGCAAAAAGGAGCATCAGAAAATAGAAGAAGCAAAGAGAAGAAGCAAAGAACATCAACAAAGAGAAGCAGCTAAGAGCAGCAAAAAAATCTGCAAAAAAGAGCATCAACAAAGAGAAGCAGAAAAGACCAGCACTCTCCTCCAGTAACTTCTAATTTAACAATAATTACTTTATGTTTAATTAAGTAAACATTCCAGATTACATCAAATTTAGTACCATATCTTAAAATTCCTAAATGAGGCTAAGCTAAACTACAAATTCACATGCAATTAAAATCTTCGGAAAAGTGACCTTGAAACAGATGAAGCTCTTTATGATGCCCAAATTAAAGAAGAAAATGTAAACAACTCCATGCTACAGGAAGATTAAATGTAAATTAAATGGCAATAAAATAATAAAATAAGTAAACTATCTCTCAAGGTCATTAAAGTTTCAGGAAGACCTACAAAGGAAATATTATGAATCCAGAGGATTAAATCAGAAAGTAATATTGCCTCATTTTGGACTTTCTAATTACACTCGTTTTCAATCACATTTAGAAATGATTAAATAAGTAAAATATCTCTAAAAAGATTAACATCCATTTTTCTGCTGGGAGATCTTGTGATAAATTCGGGTTGTTTAAAAATAGATAATTCAGCGTCAACTTCATCTCTCGACAGATATCAGGGACGGGCTGCACTGGGGTTTGAATCCCAAAACCGGCGATCCAAGTCCGAAATATTTATACACAGTCAATAGTTCAACTTGTGACAAAAATGGAAAAACAAAACATATACTAGAAAAAATATGCCACAAATAAAACACATACTATAAAAATAAAGCATATACTAGAGCGTATCATTGCAGTCTTTTTTCGTTTATATCGTTTTGAGATATATTTGACTTTGTTTCTACTGTTCCTATTCCTTCAACCTGTAATAGGCCTATTTATTTTGACTCTATAATTTAATATTTTACTTTTGAACTTTGTTCTAAATTAAAGACATTTAAAATCGTTATTTCCCTGATTATCAATATCTTATGTTCTCTGGTAAGTATAGTAAAGCCGCAAAGCCGATTTTAACTTTATTTTCATCTCTTGAAAGCGATCTCAATGACGGGAAAGCCCAGAATTTGAACCAACAAATAAATGTTCAGATACGCGGCCGGATACCTTACCAACATCGCAACTGGCTCCAGACATTGGCGATGTAATAAATCAATTTAATTGCAGAGCATAATTCGGATTTTGGTGGTCTCCATCATAATCATCATCATCATCATCTTCCCTTAAATCCCAGTTTAATAGAGTCGGGACCATAATAATTTATTTCAAAAGCTATTCTTATGGAGACAAATTTGGCCAACACAGCACGCGCACTGGCCGCACGGCTTTACGTATTTTTATAATGGACGTCGCCTAACACAATAAATCAACGCGGAAAGTAGTTAGAGTCGACGGTCGATGGGCAGTCAGATACGTTCTGTGACTAATGAATCTTTTAAGCAACAGCTAAGCCTCATTGATTGATAGCATCATCATTGTCTGATGCTGTAACTGATTAATTTTAGAAACTATTTATCACAATTAGGCTCACATGAAACAGAAAATTAGGATCATCACATAATAAATTATGACTACATCAGCAGGAATTGTAGCGTTTTTATAAATTTCAAAAAATTAATTTATCTTGCAGTATTCGAACTGAAAGTATTATTTCAATGCAGACTCCTACTGGCAATTATGTGTAGCTGGATGAAGGATTTCTTAAAGGAAAGAACTAATTGAAGAGGAGCTATAAATTAATTTTCTTTGGAGAGAGTGAGTTAGGTGGTAGGCCTATTCAGTGACGTAGAAAAGGGATGAAGGGGGTTTGGATAATCCCCACCCCTTGGGTTGGTGTTGAAATATGTGTCGTTAATTTAAAACGATATTGTATTACAGTCGATGAAATTTACGTGTTTTGAGATTTTAAAAAATCGCATATGACGCATATTCATCAATTTCATCGCATGCTAAAGAATCATCAATCACTTAGTTTTGGAGGGTCACACCACAAATCAACCCTCCTCCCCTTACGAAATCCTGGCTACCCAACTGGAGCATGCTATTAGTGTAACGAGGAGGTTTTATAATGGGAGACCTTTCGATTACATTAAATGCTGAAAAATTATATATAAAAGGAATAAATAATATTTAAGCATTAAATTCGACACTTATAATATGCTAAGAGAATTTATATAAGTAATTGTAACGTCCTCATCTGATCATTAATCTAAGGACAGACAATTGTCGCAAGAAATATACATAATATTATTTTCTATTTGAAGACTAGTTAGTCGTTTGCTATTACTTTTGTTTGCAAGCGATAATGTGTTGCGTTTTTATAGAACAATCACTGGCTATGGATAGTATTTGAGAAGAGAATGGAAAGCACTTTTTAAAATATATATTTCAAATATCGTATGTTTTAAGATTTTACGTTAAAGACATGATTTAAAAATTAAAGAGTCAAAAACTTTTATCAAATGCTACATCACTTTTTAAAACTCTTTCATAGAAGTCAGTATTCCGTTTTAAAAATTAACGAAACTAATCTCCCACAGTTTTGTCTCCACATTGTTTTAGGTAGCAATCTAAACAAATCCTAAAATTATAATCTCGTCTGGCATGTATTTTTTATTAATTTTCATCATATACATATATTTTCCTCTTAAATAAAAGCTAAGCTATAATACTGGTAAGGCACTGGATATAATATTTTTATCTATATCAAGAAAGTACTATATAATATTTTATCAATATGACGGTACATTTTTTAATCAATTGAAATTAATACTAATTTGCATCATTGGATACTCTTGAATTCTCGATAAATATTGTTACTATAGTATATAGTACTCATCTGTACTATAACTTGAATTAATCTATAATACATGACAATATGGTATACTAGCAATACAGTATACTACTAATGCTAATACAATTTAAAATACTAAAGAAGCACTTGTCAATTTCGTGCACTCGTGAATTTCTTTGTTACAGTTAGAATTGTTAGAGTTTGGACATTGTTCATATTTGGCTTCAAAAATCCTGTAGACCTACTTGTGCAGGTACACGTGTAATTACGTAATAAAGTTAATCAAAAACTATAATTAATTAATGGCAATCAAGTTAATAAATAACTAATTCATATTTCGAAAAATGTTTTAGTGGTATGAGGTGGTTTGCGAATCAGTGACATTATGTCTAGTTCACCCTGTCTGATATGAAATATGTCGATACATTCATGAAGGCAAGGTCGTGCTTAACAGGTTTTTTTGTATGGATCATATGACGTGACCTTATTTCAATTTCTATATGGAACTGTAGAAGATTGATTTATGTCTGGTCAGATCTCTTACAGGGTATGGTCTCAGTAAAATGTCCGTTACGACATGTACATTACAAGACTATATATCAAGCAGAAAATCTGCCAAAGTCTGGATTTATTTGCCTGTATCTAGTCCGTGTAATATCAGTGACACTAAACAATCTACCAACTGTAAACTGCTTGTGTCGTAAGAGCAGGAACATGGCAATGAGAACTATTTTAGAAGCCATATTGTCTATCCTAAAATCAACAGTAAGGCTTAGTAAAATCGTAGCTGATGTAATCAATATGCTGGAATAACGAGTATTTACAGAGATCGAAAGTAGATTATATAGACTTTTAGTAAAAATATGTGACTGTGACCTGCCACTAATCAGTACACTTAGTTCAAAGGCAGACAGCACTTATTCTTAAGTTATCTCTTCAATATATCTTTCGGAGATATCAATTATCCCAGTAATACATCTTGTTATACAATGATACATTAGATCCATACAATATTACATCTCACGGATAGAAACTGAAGAATTGTGCATGAAACCATTTCCTAGAGAAAACTCATTACAGCACAGTGCGAAAAACATAAATAAGAAACTTAGAACGTTTAAATTTTGCTCCACTGAGGAAAGCATTTCCCGAAGAAATAGTTCTGAATGTATCTCATTGACCCAAATATTTTGTTTAAATGAGCGCATTGATATCTGCTTGATATCTTTTGTAATGGAATAATTGCCGGAAATGTTAATATTTATTAGTATTATTATGCAGTATATTCGTACTTAACGGTAGCTTTGTGGCCAAAATGTTTAGGAGCGTAAAGTTGTAATATGTGCCTTGACACTTATTTTCTCAAACGAACCCTTTAAATTATTTTATTTTTCCCCGTGTTGAGCCCGGGTATAGTTGGGACCATTGCAGAATACGGCAACCCCAAATAAGCTTCCGCGTGTACGTAAGAGGTGAGTAAGGCAGGAGCTGAGGAAAGTAGAGTAGACCCACCTCACCATGAAATTTTTCCCCTGGATTAAGTAGCAGTTATTCCATCATAGAACTGAGGAAGGCAATTGGAAACCACCTTAGAAGCCATATTATTCCCAAGCTGTAGGAAATACTAAGGTGTGGATATGGCATAGCCATTTGTGAAGGTATTAACTCGTTAATCGATAATATGCTCTTAATTGAGCGTGAAAAGAAGCATGTGAGTAGGAATATGTACCTTGGATCTGAAACCTGGCAGAGCATTTGAGAGACAATTTTGCGCAAATTGTAGTTTATGTAATAGTTAACAAAATCGTAGAATTATAGATACATTTATTGTCCAAATATGATCACTAATTAGCACAAATTAAGATTATGGAATGAACTAAAAATTCTTACAGCATATCGTATAGTAAAACTCTAGGTAGAGGTGGAGATATTGAGCTGTACAGGAGTTTGTCAAAATTAGCGCAATTTGTAAGCTTTATGCAGGTATTGCAATGGCATGCTGTGTGCAAATACGCTTAAAGGACTCTGCTGCAATAAAATATAGAAACAAATTCCTTTGTGCGTAGTTGGATACCGTTGAAGAAATCTGTATCGTTAGATGGATAACGGGAAGGTAATATCCGCTTTCTATTCCACACGGCTACTTTGCATTCCTTTATTGCTTTATAAGCAAAGAATTATGAGATCCCATACAAGAAGAAATCAGGAGGTTTTAAGCATTGACAGAGATGCTTCTACTAAGTGGTCTTTGTTGTATTCTCGTATACTAAATGAAATTTGTAGTGTTAGGCTATTTCCAGTAACCCTCCATAATGAACATAAAATACCAACATCTTAATGAAGGTTCGTTGAACACGACTTGGTTTTGCTGTCTATTTCAATTCACGACTTACCGAAACTAACTGACATAATGCACCGAAGAACTTAGTTCTGTTGGTTAATGAATAAATTGCAATACGATATTTGGTGTTCGTATTGGCCCTAGTCATTTCATTAAAGCTTCACACATCTTAATAAATGATACAATGCTAAGAAACATTTCAAAATGGTACGCTTACCTATATAATTGGTAAGCGATGTCATGTATTTAGGTTTGTCTTTGGTTTCTGCTAAACATTTCAAATTAAACTTCCAAAATATGAAGCAAAAATTCTTTCGAGCACTCAATGCGATTTTTTCAAGAATTGGTATACCTCTTCACCGGAGGTGACAATTTTGTTGACTGCATCGCAATGTATACACATCTTGCTATACGGCTTCGATAGTGTTATACTGTTTAAATCACAATTCCGCAGCATTGAAAATGCATACACACAGGTGCACTCAAGCTTTTTCATACGTTCGATAAGAATAATATAGCTCAGTGTCAATATTACATGGGTCAATTTTCTGCTGAACTAAAAATTGCAATACGAAGATTGAAGTTCTTGTCTAAGCTAAGTTCAACGGGTAACCATTACTGTGAAATTTTTGATTATAGGCATGAAGAATTATGCAAACTAAAGTCTGAGTACAATTGCTTTATTGGATGTAATGTTAAGGATATATCAAAAGTAAACTGGAAGTATTATTTGCGTCTACACTTTGAAAATAATAAACTAAATAAAACATAAACTAAATGTACGTAAACTGAAAAAGTAAACAATTTTAATTTTCTCTAATTTAATTTATTTATTTGTTTATTGCACGTTTTTCGAGTACATATGTGTGATGTTTCATGTTCCTTAAGTTTACAAAACACTTTATCTCTTTTGCCTTATTTCGTTGAACACGATGTCCTTTGTATTGTACTTTATACTGTATACTTATTGTAATTATGCTACCAAATCTTTTGTGAAATAAAGTTGTTTGAATTCTGACGTATGTTGAATTGTTATATTATAAGTACAATTGTTAGATTTGTTTGGGTTTGATCAAAAGATAATTAAATTGCTTTTAGCAAAGATGCCTTAGAAGAATTTTAAAATCCCTGATAGGTATTACATCGAAAGACGAAACAGTAATTGAAATTTCCGGACAAAGAAAACTAGATGAATGAGCTTTCGAGAAAATAATGAGGTCAAGAATCTTTGCGTTATTATTGAGAATGTCTGAGAATGCACATGGGAAGAGCAATTGACACGAGCAATTGACTGGACACGTAGACGTGGAATGAACTTTCCGTGGGACAGATTAATTTACAGAAATAAGTTATCGGGAAGCGGAATAAATAAGCCATTCAATAATTACGCACTTTGAGATTTAATCACATGAAAGAATAACAATATTGTGATATAAGCCTAAATGGAAGACTACTACAATAACATTATATCACAATAGTGGCGGAACCAGTGGCCCTCCGCTAAGATATCCGGGAGCGGTTCAGTATCCACCGGAGCTCAAATTTGGAACTCATCCGGTCGATATTACTTTGAGTGCTGAAATTCGTCTTTCAATCTTTCTTCTTTATTCAACAAGAACAGACTTAAAATATCCAGATTATATTTTAAACCCCATTATAAAAAAACACAAACATACTTTTTAGGTAGTATTGTTAAATATGTTTTCAAGAAAACTTTGTCTTCTGACAACTGAATTAAATTCTAAAGCTATACGCCTTAGGTTTCTCCATCGGAAGAAACTGACATAGTATCTCTGACGTCCACCTCACAGAAACAGTGAATGGACAATTTCAAAAATAATATGCACAAATATTTTACAATTTCTGTGATTTACTCAAAATAATAAATGCTGAGTTTCTCAGCGATTTGATTGAAGCTGCTGCTTAATTTAAGACAGAAATATCTTCAGGAACCGGAAATTTTAGAAAATGATTGACAGAACTGGTGTTGAGAAGGAATTGGTTCTAATATCGAATGATCGACTTGGCCAGTTCTTTCTGAGGATTATCATGAGATATTAGGTAACTGTTCGTGACGGTATAGTCGTGTTTCGTTGATAATGATATAATTACAGAGCCGTCATTCATTCGTGTAAACCATCCTAGGGTATATAACATTTCTTGGCAACTATTACAACAAATGTGTAAAGCCGATAATGCGTTTTAAATCAAAAATGAACCGGACCGTGAAGTCCATCTTGATTAATACGTGTCGTCATTGGAATATTAGTTGTGAAATGCTGTAGTTTTATGTAATAAAATATTAGCTAAACTAGATTTGGATATTGTAAATAATAGCTTATTATCTTTTTTCAAGAACGAAAAGAGAAAAGAATCTGATTTATAATTAACGGCTAGAAATATATATCTTCACAAAGCAGTGTGTAGCATGATAAATCTTTCTATCTCCTGTGAGTAATGTTTATTTTTCAGAATTAATTATTTAAAGGTACAAAAATATATTGTAGCTAATGAATCAATATTCATTTAAACTATTAGGCACAGGCCTATGTTGTACCGATATATATATTCTTTTTTCTATTTTAGTTTGCATTTATTTTAACTGTAATGCTTCTAGGTCAATGCCGTCTGGCATCTTTGGTATACTGTCTGACATATAATTAGAATTATGTTTATTATATATATATATATATAATCATATATATATATATATAATCATATATATATATATATATATATATATATATGATTATATATATTATATATGTATATATATATGTTTATATAATATATATATATGTGTATATGTGTGTGTGTGTTTATATATATTATGTATATGTTCATATATATATATATATATATATATATATATATATATATATATATATTATATGTTTATATATTATACATATGTTTATTATATAATTATAATTATAATTATGAATAATTATATCAGAGCGATAGGCTTGAGAAATGGGGACATTTTTAAGCATTTTCAAAAACATTGCCATTAGAGCAGCAGTAATAAATTATGAAAGCCTACACAGATAGGCCTATGCCCCGCCCCCTCTACAGCATCTTCGTCATCATCACTATTTTCCATTTAATCTCTGTTTAACTAGGGTCGGAATATGAACATATCCCCAATCCTCTCTGTTTCATAACATAAAATCAGTCAGTTTCCGATTTTAAGACACGTGCAGTATACGATTGGTCCATTGTTCAGCAACCCGGACACAACACGGTTAAAATCCGTCTCTTTAAATTATGTCATTGAATTATTTAGCTGCATTTCTTGAGTTAATAACTATGATAGCTTCTCACGAGATTTCTTTAAAATGCTGAAGATATATGCAGTAATTTGAAACAAAGATCTCACGCTGTTATAGTTTATGTTTACTTTTATATTTTTATATTTTATTATTTTTTATAGTAATACTTTACCTGCAAAATCCATGCAAACTATAAAATAATTTCACTTATCGTAAATTATCACATTTTGCAGCGATTTCGATCTCAGGTTTCTCAATTGAAATTAATGAATTTTAAATTTCGCAAACATTTTAGCTACTGAATTAGTTTAGCCTGTGTTGGTCTTTCTTTTTCTTTGTAAAAGCTGGTTAATGTCAGTTTCCTCACTTGACAGCGATGTCAGTGGCGGGCGAGCCCAGGATTTGAACCCGCACAACGGCGCACATACTGATCCGCGGTAGAGCATCTTACCGACGTCGTAATTTGTGTATTCATAGATATGTTGTAATATGTTTCCATAGAAATATAAGTTTCATTGGATTACATTTGCATTGTGTATGTGCGATATAAAGATTTAACTGAAACCTCTGTTCACCTAAAATTCGCCAATATTACTGTAACTACAAAATTTTTAAACCGTGATTATGAGAAATCTCTGAAATTCAAACTCAAACTTTAAAATTTAAAATGATATGAATAAACACCGGAAGACCTCCAGATCAGCAAAGTAAATTTTTCATTTGAGCTTGACTGGAGCTCCTTAGAATTTTGTTTAAACTTGATGCCAGCTGTTATTAAACATTTCTTTAATATAAAATATTCAAAATTTAGGTGCTTTGTTAAATAGCAGGTATATAGAGGAATATAATCCTGTTGACTGAATATTTTCTTGCAAATGATATTTTGCTGTATGTCAAATATGTCGATTCCGCCAAAGATACTTATACTGTCACTGATATCACTAGTTGGCTTTGATTTCATAGATATTTATGTAAACATGTATGTTTATGTTTGATGATTTATTTTCACACTCAAATGATAAAAACAACGAAATAAATAAAAAGGGTCTCTTTCTCTGTCACTCTCTGTACATAGTGTTGAGACAACCTTAATTTGATGTAAAAAAGGTATGCTAATAGTTGTCCAATATTTTTAAAATGTCACAAAAGCAGTAAAATACAGAATATATTTTACTATATCAAGTCCTCTGCAAAGGTCATAACTTTATTAAAATAAATTCTATGAAGTCAGAATGAAGTCAGGATGAAGTCAGAAGAAGCTAAAAATTCAAAGCTAAAACAAATCAGTACTTATCACTAAGCTGATCACTCTTATCACTAAGCTGATCAGTCTTATCACTGAGATGATCAGTCTTATCACTAAACTGATAACTCTTATCACTAAGCTGATCAGTCTTATCTCTAAACTGATAACTCTTATCACTAAGCTGATCAGTCTTATCAATGAGATGATCAGTCTTATCACTAAGCTGATCACTCTTATCACTGAGATGATCACTCTTATCACTAAACTTATATTTATAATTCGTATTATTTATTTACAATTAAATATTTCTAATTTATTTTTTATTTGACTCCCATTAATAACCAAGATTTTTCTTTGAGTTCTGTAAGGCAGCACCTTGTAGACAATCGAGTAGTCTCTCAAACCCTCTTCCTCATTAATTAATTATTACTGAGTTTATTGAATAAAATAATTATTTTATATTACCAATCAATCTGCACACTCTGCTGTTTTAACCCGAAAGCCTTGAAAGTTTGCTTTTATCATATTATTGGCGACAAAAAAAATCATGTGTGCATTTGTATAATTGATTAGATCTTATAGTCAACTACCTGATACCAATAAAATTTAACCAATTTTGATCACTAATTAAAATTTTGCATAGAATAGTGTTCTGATACATGCATGTAGGTGATAATATAATTAAACTGTAAGCCATATTCTAGGTAATATTCAGTAGAAATTTAATTAAAGCTTATCATTCATTTAGCTGGTATGCAACATGGGAATTCAGTAATTCAAACAGCTCAAGTTAATTTTTCTAAATAGCTTCAGGGTCTATACAACATATGATATTAAAATGAAAATAAAAAGTCATATTTAATTAGTTTCGTATAAAATTAATATGAAGATGTAAAATGAATCTCAGGTGAATGTATGAAGTTATTATAATTATATAAAGTAATACAATTTCTGTAGATTTCATTTCCTACGACGTGTTATTAATTTATTAATAGAAATCATGCAGAGAGTTCTTGGATATTTTTTACAGTGACGGTCTATTTCTAAAGGTTTCGAAAATTCTCCGCGGAATAAAAATACATGTAGATAGTTTTAGATTTTGTTAACAAATATTAAACGTCTTTAATAGAAACATTCAAGGTCGGATAAAAGACCCTAGATTTTTTTTATTGTTGTCATTCATTTGATGATATTATTACTTTTGATTTTTATGAAAGAAATAATAGAGGTAATTTAAATTAATAACTATTTTGAGGAGTTATTGTTCTGCATTCGAAATGCCTATCGTATGCCTACCATATGGTAGGCATACGATAGGCCTGTATCGTCATACGAAAAATATTATTTAAGAGCATATAATTCTAATAGGTTTTAGCAAAACTGAATATAAAAGGAATATGTCCACCAGATTGATCTTTCCTAATCAATTCTATTTCATATTTATATTTCAGTGAAAGTATATTGCATTTTGTATTTCATTACTAATGTCCGAAACTGTTTATAGATACATGTATTATTATGTCCGTATATGACTGGATTTTTAAATAATAAATAATAAATAAATAAAGGTTTAACGTCCGTTTCCTCATCCAGGGATGATGTCAGGGACGTCCCCAACAGCACACATCACTACAGATCAATTCACCCAGACCAATCTGCAAAGAAATGTGCTGAGGAGAAGTAAGATCCTAAACGAAAGCCAGTACGGTGATCAAAAAATGGTCAAGGTAGATTGATTAGGTCTATGATGGGAAAAGGTAAGTTTTAAGCTTGCTAGAGAATGTTGAAAGAGAAGAACAAGAGCGAAGATTAGCAGGTAAAGAGTTCTAGATTGTGGGTACTGCGTAAGAAAATGAACGTCTGCCCAATGACGTGAAAATATTTGGAACTGAGAGAAGATTGGCATCGGTGGAGCGAAGTGCACGTGAGGGACGATAGGGAAGAAGAATTTTAGATAAGTAAGAAGGCTTGCCAAATCGCAGAGTTTTGAAAGTCAATAGAGCTATTTTATATTTTATGCGTTGACTAACAGGGAGCCAATGAAGACAGCGAAGTAGAGAAAGAGAGCAAAATTGACGTCGAGGGGACTTACAAACAACACGTGCGAGAGAATTTTTGACGTGCTGCAAACGATTGAGAGAAGAAGTAGACAACCCATGAATTACAGTAGTCGAGCTTTGAATGAACTATAGAATTAGCAATGATAGTGGCTGAATTTCTAGTAAGGGATGGACGTATTTGCCTAATATGACCCATCTGAAAGAAAGAAGCGCGACAAACAGAAGAGATATGGGATTTAAAGTCAAGGTTTTCATCAAATATGACTCCAAGGATTTTGCGGATCGAGAAGGTGAAAGAGCAAGATTCTGAAAATTAACAGATCTATAGGTAATTTTACGTCTTTGCAAAGGAGTGCCAATTAAAAGGTATTCAGTTTTGGAAGGATTAACAGCAAGACGGTTAGCACAAAACCAGGAAAAAACCTTGTCTAGAATGGAAGAGAGATGAGCCAGTTTTTGATCAGAATCATGATTAAAAAAGGAAATATATAGTTGTGTGTCGTCTGCATAGAAATGAAAATTTATGGAGGACTGAGCAAGCAGGTTGCTAAGAGGAGTGATATATAAAGAGAAGAGCAATGGACCTAACACTGAACCTTAAGGAACACCGCGTAGGAGAGGTAGTTCAGAAGAGCGATTTTGACCAATAACAACAGGTTGTGTACGACATGAGAGATATGATGTGAGAAGGGAAAAAGCAGAATCGGATATGCCAAATCAAGATTTAAGCCTATTTATTAGGATGCCATGGTCAATTGTATCAAAGGCAGCAGAGAGATCTAGAAGAACCAAGGCAGAAAACTGTTTACTACTCATGGCCAAGCTAAGATCATTATGTATACGAAGAAGAGCGGTTTCAGTAGAATGGAGTTTTCTATAGGCAGATTGATAATGAGAGAGAGAAGGGAAAGAATCAAGATGAGTGCATAAACGGGTATAAATTACCTTTTCAAGAAGCTTAGAGATGAAGTTAAGATTGGAAATAGGACGGTAACTGGAAAGATCATCTTTTGGTAGAGAAGACTTTTTTTAGCAAAGGAGATACAACTGCTTGTTTGAAGGAGGTCGGGAAGATACCTTCTTAGAGTGAGAGGTTGATTAAGTAAGTAATAGGAGCAACTAAAACATCAATGCAGGATTTCAGTAAGCGTGTAGGAATAACATCAAGGCTGCAAGATGAGTCGGTAGAGCGAAGTATAAAATTGCGTATTTCTTCCGGTTTAGCTGGTTCAAAACTAGAAAGTAGTTCAGGTTCAGGCATATTTACAGAAATGGAGGTGTCGGTGTCAATGGAGTTGGAGGGTATAGAGCTACAGAGTTTGGCTATTTTGTCATCGAAAAAGTTGAGAAAAGAGGTAGCAAGAGAAGATGGTGAGGTGGTAGAGGGGAGTGACTTGGGAATGGTGCGATCAAGCAGAGAGTCAAGTGCTCCCCATAATTTCTTGGGGCAATTTTGATTCTGCGAGATTAGATTTTGTTAATACAAGCTTTTAGCAGAACTAAGCATTTATTTAATAATTTTCTTTGCTTGAGGTACTTGGACTTAATGTCTGGATTTCTTAGTTCAGGTGGATTTTTCAGATCCTTCTTGAACTTAGTTTCTAGTTTTAAACGTTCAGATTTTTGTTTAAGGAGTTGTTCAGAAATGAATGGTTTCCTAGGGTTTGAGCGGCAATGAATGGTCTTGAGAGGGGCATGTTTGTCTAATATGGAAGAAAGCACAGAGCTAAATTGAGCTGAATATTCGGAAACAGTTGAAGATGGATTAAAATACAAAGAAGAGGACACAACATCAGCAGAGAAGGCATCTAACATTCATCTAGCATTCATCTAAATCATCTAATATTCCTAACCTCAGCCTGCCTCTGCCTGTATTTTCTTCCATTCTGCCTTCTATATGTATGACCTCTTTTAGTAGACTTTCCTTAGCATGTATCCTATTCAACCCTTCTTCCTGTTTCTTAATACAAAGCTAAGACATAGCTTTGATAATTCTAATATAGAGTTACTGGATAAGTGTCTTGACCGACATATTACTATTTAATTAAAAGTGATATCAGATTGTAAATTAATATACATATATAGCAATTAAATATATCAATTTATATATTTCGGACCCTATTAAAGAATACTGGTCGACACGAAACGAAAATTATCGAAAGTCAACACTATGACTTTGTTTTACTACGTTGTTTGCCCCATATTGTGTCTGGGACACTGAAGAATGGACCAACCATACACTGCATGCGCCGTAAGAGGGGACATAGCTAGAACTGAGGAAGGCAACTAGAATCCACGTCAGAAGCCATATTTTCCCAAGCAATAGGCTCCAAGAATGTGTGGATAAGGCCGAGACATTTGTGAAGTGATTAACTCATTAATCGATGGAGTGTTATTTT
This sequence comes from Enchytraeus crypticus, assembly GCA_905160935.1. Taxonomy (NCBI): domain Eukaryota; kingdom Metazoa; phylum Annelida; class Clitellata; order Enchytraeida; family Enchytraeidae; genus Enchytraeus; species Enchytraeus crypticus. The sequence continues at coordinate 935,006 of CAJHZI010000499.1, read as the reverse complement.
TGAAGCGTGAAAAGCAGCGCATGATTACGAATATGTACATTGAACCTACCACTTGGCAGAACACTAGAAAGAAAGAAAGAAAAAAAGAACGAAAGAAGCAGAGAGAGAGATTACAGGATACCAAACGAAAATTATCTTAATTCAATACTATGACATTGAGTTAATACCAAATAGTAAAGCAATAACTAATTATTCCTAAGTTTCTCATGTGCTTGGATGCTTGACATTGAATCAACCAAACGGCACATTTCGTCTTGCTTCAGTTACTTTGTGATCGAACAAATGGAACAAGTTGAACCGTTGTAGTGACATGAATAGATTACTTAAAATATTTCACAAAACTCCAACGTCGCGATCTGGCACTTTAAAAAAAGCTTAAATTGGGCAAAATCGGCCCATAAGTTATCGACTACTTATTTAAGAATTGAATACGCCTAAAGATTTGTTGCTTTTGCTCAACCTGTTGGAAAAACTCCTTAAGAGAGATTTCAGTTCAAAAGCCTTTAAATTAATTTAATTTGGTTTAGTGATAGTCTATAAATGAGAGCAATGTCTCTCTCTCTCTCTCTCTCTCTCTTAGTGCACTGCTTACTGGCAGGTCCATGGTATAAAACGCCTCTACTCATCTCTATCTTCCGTTTTCCTCTTCATATCCACATACGAGTGGACCTTTAAATCATCTAACATGATATACCATTATTCTTGGGTGTTCTGCTTATGACGACGTGGGCCCCCTAAGCCTTCCTCATCTTCGATTAACATTTACTGGGCATAGGCTTTATTCCCTGAGAAATCATTACTGTTTTCACAATATCTCATATAAAAAATAAAATGAAATTCTAAAATCCAGTTCTGGTTTTCATCAAAAGGAGATGTCCAGGAAGCATCCGACTGATTGCGCTCGCTAAATGAGATCCAATTTACACTTCCCGTAGTTCCAGATTCTCCAATCTACGGACCTGATTCAATTTTAATTTTAAATTTAGACGCGAAGCCCCTTGTAGATCCGCTTATTTGAGACTGTTTCACGGAAAATGTGACACCACTTCGTATTCATTAATTAATTAGTAGTATGATATTCGTAAATTAAAAGCACTGACCAACAACAGCTTGTTCTTATCACAGACGCTAAGCCTTTAGCAAACTTAAAAATGTGCTTGTATTGTGCTCTGTTCTTCAAAGCTATATTTTTAATCTCAAACATTATCTTGAAGATTAAATATTGTTATATTTTCTTAATGCACTTTCTAATCATCTACTTAAATAGTAAAATGTACCCCTTGGCTTGGGAAACTATGACTCCTTAGATTGTTTCCACTTGCCTTCGTCATTTTCTTGCTTTGCTGGCGCTTCCAATTTACATTTGGTGTTATTTATAGTGGCCCGAACACAACACGGGGATGTTTAAATTCATCCACAAATTCGTCCTTTTATATTTTGCTCATCTTCTTTATGTTGTTCTCAAGGTGTCAGTGCCGTCGAACGCACTCCAATTGATCGTCGTTGTTATTGTTGTTCCATTCCATCGTTGACCACCAAGTAGGCACAACATTAATCAACTGTCAAATTGACTAACATGCAAATGAAGGCCTTCATGAAAAGAAATTCGTTATTATTCACAATGCAACTTAAAAGACTGAGCTAATACCAAATACATTTACACATCTTATAAGCCATCATACAATTTGTGCCGATGTTTCGGAAAGCCTATGTATAGGCGAAAGTTTGCTTTGAATTGTGACTGACGAAAAAGATATAAATTAACAACTTGAAAAGACCTAATTCTTCAGTGAGGTTTCTGAACTACACTGTCTTTTTCCTGCAGAAAAAGTAATATTCAAAATTACCCTATCGAAGAATCGCCCTTTGTAATCACTACCAGATCAGGTTTTACTGAGGAATTTCGATTGATGCCAAATAATTATATTAATGAATAAATTAGTATATATTATGCTACTTAATTTTAACAAATAATGCAAATTAATGGGGTAATTTATTAATTTAAGAATATTAGTAATATTCTTCCACAATTTTCACAACTTGAATATCTCTTCAAGCTTGATGGCATCAAACTAATGCAATAGCCAGTTTAACAGAGGTTAGAATCCCGGTCGAATTCAATTTTCTAACACAGTTGTGGAAGCTAAGGAAGGCACAAGGGCCAACCTCGGTATAAGCAGAATCCCCGAAAAATAATGGTATATCAAAAGGAATATTATAGATGATTAAAGATCCACGCGTATGTGGACTTGAAGAGAACAACGGAAGATAGTGATGAGTGGAGGCATAATATACCTTAGACTTGCCAGTAGGCAGTGCACAAAGAGAGAGAGAGAGAGAGAGAGAGAGAGAGAGAGAGAGAACAAAGTTGTGATGTAGAAATATATGTAAAATTTATCACATAATTGACGTAAATTTAACTTTTGCCGGATTTACTCTTCCGTTATTCTTGTGAAATTTAAAAAACGTTAACCTTTTATAAGAAAACAGGTTTTCTAAGAATTTGCATTAAAAAACAAGTTTTGCTAATGTCCTGTACTAAATTCGCATTCACCTAGGATCTCTATTTTTGTTCTATGTCTATTAGTAATTATTTGCAAAAATTGGCTCGTAGCATTGTACGGCAGACGATCGCAATATGAACTTCATTACAAGATGAAATGTGCCGGACAACGAGTGATCTCGACCCTGCCATTGCAGAATTCCAATGTTAATATTTGATGATGTATGACGTAAATGTCGCGGCCTTGTCCTATTATTATAATTAAAGAATGGTCTACCGTTTTAAGTATCACTCTTCAAATAGCTTAACTGACATATAATTGCGCTTCTACATCTCTTACAACTGCAAATTGGCGATACCTTCATTTGCAATCCCAAGAACCTAATTTAAAGTAAAAAATACTATTACTTCGAGACACTTCCAATTTTTTACTCTATTCGTCTGGAATAGAATAAACTGAAGTAATATTCTCGTAGAAAGTTACAACTTTTTCGACATGTTCGTGCTGAGTAAGCCTGGATATATTTTGTAAAGGATCTGCCAATTGAAGCGCAAAAAAAGTAAATCTTTACTTGAACGTCGGTCTTGTCATCCAACTATAACATGACAAGAGAGCGAGAGGATAATAATAATAATAACGTAATAATAACAACAATTAGAGTACTATAGTCATCAATGACAACATCGAGCACTATGGAGACAAAATCAAGCCGGCGAGCAAAAAGAAGGTTCAAAAATGGTGAAAATTCCAAATCCAGAAAATCAGTCCAAAGTATTTTTTTCTAATAAGATCATACTGATGCTTCTCTAGGCCTCTTTATTCAGTAAAACGGCAGATCCAAGGCATGTTACATTTACTCATGGTTCTCTATCAATCTCAGTAAGAACACTCAATTGGCGGAGAAGTTAATTTTGTCTCAAAGGATAAGCCTTTCGTAACTCGTAATGAAGCGTATAACTTCGGAAATATTCTTTCTGAAATTGTTTCCAATTATCGTTCTGATATACTTATCCTAATATTATATTCTGATATACTTATCATTATGTTATACTTTCCGCCTTTTATGAACCTTGCAGTGTAATATTGATCTAATCTTTATTGGTCCGAACACAATACATTGTGATTACTCTCATTTTGACCATAATTGGTCATCAGTCTAACTCAAAAACTGGACGCCTTTTTATGTCTAAAGTGTCATATTTAGGCCAATGACTCTGATGAAAAGCGTCATAAATTAGAGATGTCATAAATTATAAACAGACAGGAGGGGAGGTGTTCTGAATATAAGGTGTTTTTAGTTTCCGGCTAACCGCGATGTTTCCTGCTGATACAATTGTATATGTTATTTATTTTCACGCCAGCTTTATTGTTCAGCAATCGATCATCGAATTTTCAGCTGCTGGGAATCAATGTATCTGATGCTATTTCGCTTAACAGAATTATGCGGTAGATTTCCTATCTCTCATCCACAGATTTATCAATGCCACTGTTTCATTCTTTGCCTCCGTGTGTCCGTGATTTATTTATCTCTTTTATCTTCATGTTTTTAATCCATTCAACTATCTATCTAAATGTGTGATATTGCCTATGTTTATGTGAGTGAGTTAGATTTTTTAACCTTTAGATGAAGTTCTACTGTTCCAATAGTAGACGGAACATTAACCTTTTACGGTATTTACAGTGCTGCTACAAAAGTACTAATATTAATCATATTAATGACACTTATCAACATATTTGCCCAATAACTCTCATTATATGCATACATTAAGGCAACCAACATTTCATACTCACCTAAGTTTAATAAAATTCAGTTTGAATACAACGCAGAAATCATATTGAATGAAATATGGCTTTCGTTGCATCTGAAGCATTGATAATTATGACCTAGTTATTTCTTAAAAACTCCCAATTACTCTTTAACCTTAAGGTGCTTATTTGAATAGTGTTCGCGTTGCTTCTTCGTGATGGTGTAGCGAAACCTGAGGCGCTTTTAATCTTTTCTGATCACAACATTTTGATTCAATTATATATGATTGAATGTCAATCTCAACACTCTGTTAGATTGCTTAGTTTTGTATCATAATGACGCTACAATTAATTAATTGACCACGTTTTGGAGTCGGTTCGTATCAGTACTTTTGTGAAATGAAAATATGAGTTAAGATTAGTTTTCCCTATCTATAGGTTTTTAACTGAACTAAAATGTTTTGACTACGCACTTGGCTTGGTTGCATGTCAATAATTATAATCGAAGTTAAGCTACATCGGCCACGGTTAGTACATGGTTGGGTGACCATCTTGGAAGACCGAGTGTTGACACATTTGAATGAAAAAATCCCAGGATGTTGGAAGGTTATTCTTAAATCGGTGCAGGCTGCAATTGATGCGGCATCAAAAGGCAACGATTACTAATAATCTTAGAGCGGAAGGAGAAAATGGGCTTTAAACAAGCATCTGTGCTTCCTGACCCAGTGTGCCTTTACGTTATGTTTTTACTGTAGCATTATATCTCTTTCAAAGGATTTTATAATAAAATGACAGAGATTAAGGTCGCACCCGAGTAAAGTATTAATGTCGACAACCTCTAGCTAAGTATTGCATTAGTATCATTTACAAATTAAAAGTTGTGTACAAGATATCTATACTATATATTCATTCCATATATTATAAGTTCAGCAAATTTTTAATAAAATTATTTTCTGAAATAAATGCCAAGATTTAATCCATTCTGCTTAATACGGTAGGTACATCTTCAATTTTTTATATTTTTAAATTGTATTAAATATTTGATACTTAGGCGCGTACCAAATGTTAAGGTGTTTGAGTAAAGTTTACCTATACAGAGTGAGGACGTGGCTTTTGTATTAATCAAGATTTAGAGAAGTTTTGAGATTTAGTGAGACGGATGGTAAGTAATTTCTGCATGTACATGGAATGACTAAGATTAATGTAGTGGCTGAAGCGTAATTATGACTTCAATGGGATTACTCCTTCTAGGAGTTACTTAAATCTAACAAACTGATATCAGCGGCATCTTCAAATGTAAGTTACGTCCGATACAATTCTATAAATAAATGCAACAAATTCTGGATCACTTCATCATATTCGATGTGCCCGAAGTAATAGCATCAGGATTAAAAAAAGTTTAAACAGATCTATAACTAAAAAGATCAAACCCTATGATCCGCTACAAAAGTTAGTTTATTGCCTATAAAAACTTTAGCTCACTCAAAACATGAAAATATCCTAGAGAACCTTTCTATTCTTAGTTTTATTTTGATGCAAGTAAAATTTTATTTTTCATAATTGTAATTTAATATTATTTTGATGCCAATCCGCTAAAAGCAGATTTTCTTGTTTATGAACAATAAACATTTAATCTCACTCAAAGATCTGCTAACATTGCGTCAGAGACTTGGGTAGGCCTATATTTTATGTTTATTATCTCGTATACTCTAAATGATATATTTTTATATCTTGCCGTGGAGGGATGCTGAAATGACCAACCGTTGACTGCACGTATTGTAAAAGGCAACGAGGCCCTAAGATCCAAACCAATGCCAGAAAGGAATACGGTTTGTGAACGCCTAGGCTCCGGAGATTGCTACAAAAAATTTCATTTCCGACTCTAGTTAAACTTAGATTCAAGAAAGAACGATGATAATTCTGTTAATGATGGTATATTCTTATTTCAGTAGAGTCTTATTTCGAAAAGGTCTAAGAGACAAAACTATACTATAGCAAAGTATAATTTACCGACTAAGGGTCGCTTTGTACTAAAGCTACATAATTTATCTGCAAGAATGTATACATGTATTTTCTCAAATACTTCTCAGTATTGCAAGAATCATTGAGTGTGAATTTAAATCAAAATATATTTGACTTTTTAAATATTAAGGTACAGCTCAGATTGGACCACTTAAACTGAGAGGTTAACTGAGGAAAATATTGCTGAAAAAAGTCTTTAGACAAGTTACTGTTACCCAGGTACAATTTAATGAAGTGTCTCAAAAGAAAATCGGAATGTAGTCAATAAATACTATGGAAGAGTTATTCTATCTGAATGTACAGTATACAGACTGGATAATAAAAACAGTCCCATAGAGAAATTTAAATAAATTAGACACAATATGTACCTTCTATTTATATATATATACATGTATATATATATATATATATATATATATATATATATATATATATATATATATATGACGGCGGGATTAGCGCACTTGGTTTAGCTGCGCGTCAATTATCGAAGTTAAGCTGCATCGAGCTCGGTTAGTACTTTGTGAGTGACCACCTTGGAAGACCGAGTGTTGGTAAAAGCCTAGGAAGGAAAAATCCCAGGTTGGTGGAAGGTTATTCTTAAATCCGCGCCGGGTGCAATCGATGCGCCACAAAAAGGCAACGATTACTAATATCCATGGAGAGGAAGGAGGAAATGTGTCTTAAACAAGCATCTGTGCTTCCTGACCCAGTGTGCCGTTATGTTATGTTATGTTATATATATATATATATATATATATATATATATATATATATATATTGTTATATATATATATATATATATACATGTGTTTACATATAAATAATATATATATATATATCAATCAAAATTTTTGAGTTAATGGTATATCTCTGCTACATACTACGAGCAGTATTAAGAGTCGAAAGAGTGCACTTGAAAAAGGAAGAAATATTAAAAAGCACTGTAAACACGTGCCTATGTCGCGTATGAAATTGAATGAGATGCACGATACACAACTATAGTTTAAATGTTTTAAGTTCTTTACGAAATAATGTCGATAATTTTAAATAATTAGCTATTGCTAAACAATTAATAAAACGAAATCGAAAACAATCCATTGATAACAAAAATATTGACAAAGGGACAAAAGCAATATTTTGCACTGATTTACAGATCATAATTACGTTAGAAACTATTGTATAACAACAGTTAGAGTGTTGCTATTGTCCTTGACAACGTCTAGGACTATTCGGACAAATAGATGAGCCAATGGTAGCTCTAAAACGGTCCAAATTCAAAAATCCAGTAAACCAGTCCATTGATAAAGGGATTTTATGCAGAAAAGTAGGTTGACTTGCTGGTCGCAATTCACGGACACTGGGTGGAAAAGAGAAATGGTGAAGGTAGTTCTTCAACTGCCTATAGAACCGTTAATAAAAGAGCAAAGGATGATGTGATTCATTCGAAGACTTCCGAAGAGTGGATAGAAAAGAATTCCAGATCTTCAGTGCAAAAACGTCAGATAATGAGAAAAAAGATCAACCATCGATAGTTCTTTTGAACTACAGCTGATGATCTGTGAGGTGGAATTAGCACAGAAAGTATTCAGATACTATTAGTGAGAGATTAAGCAGATTTCATATCTTTGATGGTGTTAACTTGAGTGTCTTCCTTAATTTCAATTTAATGGTGTAACATTTTTAAGATTTTCTAACAAAATCAGTTATAAAGAATTTATGAAAAGCCTAAAATGAAATTAATGCTGAAGCCAAAATATTTCAAAGAAGATTACTGCTGTTCTTGTTTGTGTGCTAGGCAATTGATTTTGAATAAAAATGTTTGCCTCTAATCTAGCATCACGTAGTAAATAAAAGCGGATAACACTAGAGTCTACTGATTAAGAAAACTTTATTTGAATGGTTTCAATTTGAAAAAAGGAGACTTTCAAGAAATAATCTTCTTTTTCTCGAGATGCGAAATCATTACTTGCTAATCTAAATGGAATTAAGCTAGTGTCAGTCAATTAAAGTCCGCAATTTAAGTCACTTCTGCGGTATTGCTTTCCAACGGACTCGTCTGGAGTCAGCCATCTAGATTTTTCTATGCTTATCATTTGTTACTCGGCAACAGACCACAGTCATTCCAGTGTTGACAGTGTCTCCAGTCAAACCGTTATTTCACTGATTAACGTTTTTTCTTTAGAGACATGCGGCATAATGTAAAATGTCGTGCGGCATTAATTTACGACCAAAGGATTTGAAAGCTGCGGCAAAACTCGGATTACGTGACTTTTTGTCAACTTCTTCCTAAACCGGTCCGTTTAGAATTTCAGAAATGCCGAGATTTATCAAAACCCCAGAATTCCTGAAGAGAAAACATTGACTTGATTTAATTAAGAAGAGGCAAACAACTTCGAAATAGATGTTAAATTTAATTGTATCAAACATGAGCAAACAAATTAATTTATCGACCGTAGATTCACTTAAGTTATAGTATGCTCAAAGGATATCAACTAACAAAAAATGGAGAAAACTATAGAAATCTATTTCGACTACTAAAATGTGTGAAAACAAAAATTCTAGTCGGGATCGACTTGTTAAGTTTCTAAATATTTAATCAGAAATGCACTAGTTGCGTGGCTCAATATGCAGTTTGTACTTCACAAAAGACTGAATACATTGTATCGGATTGTAAAATACTGAAATATTTGAAAATTGCATTATATTGTGATATCGATTACTGTGTACATAAATGTTACAAAATTTTTGATTTAATTTTCTATTTTAATTTTAACCTATAGTTTAGATTAAATCTCTCTCTCTCTCTCTCTCTCTCAAGTGTCCTTATATAATAAAGCAGGCATGGAAAATCATTTCTGTTGAATTTAATTTTAATAAGTTTTCTGTTTTGTTATGTTCTGTTTTCAATTGCAGGTCCATATATATATATATATATATATATATATATATATATATATATATATATATATATTATATATATATATATATTATATATAGATCTAACACAGTGTAGTTTCAAAACTACAAGCTTATAATACAGTAAAGTTGTGCTACCTAATAATTCAATATGATGTTAAGTTATTATCTACGGATATCACCACCATTTATCACCGTAATCTAATTATGTTGCTTTCAATGTACTTCATACAATTTCATCACTTCTACAGTAGGCAAATATCACTGTGAAAAATATAATACTAAAATGCAAAACATTAGCTCATGTCCTCAGCTGTTAATCTTGTTACGTAAGAGAAAACTCAGTGAAAAATAAATGCCAGAGGCAAATACTATCAGGAAGATAAGATTGTATAGCATTTGGCATATCCACGTTTAAGCAAGAAAATTGTATCCTATGGGCGGAAAAAGCAGTTGTATTTGTTGACGAAATTAAGGAATTTATAATTTTTAAGCCAAACTTTATTGAAATAAATAATTTAATTATTTATATTTCTCAATGCAATTTTTCGAGGACTTTAAATACCCTTACGTTTACAGTTTCATTTTAAGAAAGTCGCATTAATTTAGTGGCAAATAGAGTAAGTCAAACATTTGACTTTATAGACTTAGCAAAATAATGTTGTTTTTTCCCTTTCTCTTTCTAATGTTCTGTCAAGTGGCAGGTCCATGATACATATTCCTACCAACATTCTGCTACCGCACTCCATAAAGAGCACTCCGTATTAACTAATTGAATAGTTCTCTAAGCTCTACTCTTTTTCTACACCTTACCAAAGTCAATGGCTTAGAAAATATGGCTTCTGAGATAGTTTCTTTTTGCCTTCCTCAGTTCTGGCTAAGTCGCATTTTACGAAATGTGCAGCTTACGATTGCTATAGTATTTAGTGGCCGGGACACATCACTTAGAAATACTATTCTTATATTTATTAAGGGATTTCGCTCAAGCTATGGACTACTTGTTTGCAAGAAAAGGCCTTAAGCTAGAAATTGTCTTAATCAGGACGCTAATTAATTATTTCTGACGATAGTCAATTCTCTGCCTTTTCTCTTAAACAAATGGAAGGACAACGTGTAAGGAGTGTAAGGATGTCTTAGAACATCGTGACATAAATCTAAACACTCATTAATATAATTTCTTTCATATATATGATAAATAATATTATCGAGCGCACTTGATTTATAGGCAACTAATGAAGGAGGATAGGAAGCACGTGCTTATTAATCTCATAAGTTTTTGTAAAAACATTGAAAAGAATAAGATAAATCTCAACGTTAACGACCTCTAATTTTTCATTATTTAATTACCAGATTCTCAAACATTTTTCCCTGAAAATCATTATGAATTGCAATATATTCAACTCGTTACAAGTTCTCAATGATGAAGTAAGTTTGACTACAAAACCTCTCATTAGTCCACTAAGCCAAGGATACTGAACCTACACTGACATTTGTGAAAAGTTCTCTTCGTTCCTTTTCAAGATATGCTCAAATTGACCCCTTTAGCAGTGTACTGCATTTGCGTTGTTCCTAACGTCACATTGTGTCGAATTAGGAATATTACAAAAAAATCTTAAATCTATTGCTTTAAGCACAACTGACCGCATTGTTCACATTTAATGCAAAAGTACAGTTAGTATTAAAGTAAAAAAATTATATTTAAAATTAAAATTGGTCTACTTAAATATAATAAAATCTGATAACTTTAAAAACTTCATATATAGCCTAATTATTTATAGGTCTAACCTACGAGCGTAATACCCAATTTGAAAAAATCTAATCAATGTCGCTTTAAATTAATTCACCGTATTTAATGAAAAATTTATATTACATGCATTCATTATCATTATCGTCATCTTCCCTTCAATTCCAGTTAACTATGGTCCGGATACAAATAGACCTTCTCAACTCCTCTCTGTCCCATACCATATCATCCAGTCAATCCAGTATTTTTACATTACTTGCATTATTAATTAAATAATGTTGTATCGAAAATTGTTGAATTTTAAATTATATTAGAAACCGTTCATGGCGGTCAGCCAATTTAACAATTTTAACCATTGCTCCATTTTCAATAGCAGTGAAATGTCACTAAATCGGTAAACAAGAAACGCATCTTTGACAAAATTGTCAATTCTCGTTTTCAGTCATATAAAAGTCAAATTAAGTATTTTAAACATTTATAATTTAAAATGTAGACATCTAAATTTATGCAATATCGAAAAGCTTGCTTAGGTTGTCAAGGCTAGATACTTGTATTTTGGCTTGATAATCACATACACACGATCAACGGACAAATTACTAGACAAATGACTCGATCAATGGCTTAAAGGCGTTAAATTAAATTATGTAGTCTAAAATGTTACTTATTTTATTTACTTACAACATTAATCACATCATGCACATTAAAAATTAAAAAATTAATAAAAAATTAAAATTACAAATATGACCAGACCTTTTAGAGAAATATTAAAATATGGCATTCAGCAAATATGAGTGAAACTATTAAAAGACTATGAATTGTGCTAGAATAGCCATTGTAAACAGGATAGATTGTACATAGTTTGGGCAAACAGGACAGTTTTCTTAGGGAATGACGCCCTTGCCCAGTATCAATGTTAATCGAAGCTGAGGAAGGCATAGGGGCCCACCTAGTCATAGCAGAATCCCACAAAAATAATTATTATTATTATTAACAACGAAAACTTATATAGCAGTGTCGCGGCCGAAATCGGTATTTGAGACTAATTTACAGGAAGAGTTTAATAGTAATCATGAGCTAAATAACAATTAGGCCTACATTTAAATTAATATCTAAAGTAGTAAAAATTTCTACATATGAGCGGCACTTTACGCTATCCAGCAACACTCGTTACAGTCTTCATAATACAAAATGCATATAATAAACATACATACGTGTATAGTACTTTAATAATGGTATGCCATGTTAGATGAGTTAAAGATCCACTTGTATGAAGGGATAACGGAGGCAGAAAAGAGTGGAGGTGTCACATACCATGGCCATGCCAGTGGTTAGTGCACTAAGAGAGAGAGAGAGAGAGAGAGAGAGAGAGCGATTTTAAAAATTTAAGTGTTAACTTCAACCAAAGTTGAATGGAAAAAATTTTATTTTTAAAATATTACTAGAGGTTTTACATAACTGTATAGTTCCAAATATTAAAAGATGTTCAGGGTTTAAAAGGTTTAAAACCTGGTGAAGTCTAAAATAGCCATACATTATAAATTGTATTATGTTGAAAATTGCTCTCCATATATAATTATGCATTTTATATAGACTTACAATTGTTAGTACTGTAAAATTAAATTTGCTGCTCTTTAAGTACTATAGACCCCTGATGGGTCTGGATTGTTGGAGTATTGACCAACCGTTAGATACATTTGTCACAAAAAGGGCGACAACGTATTAAGATCAATACCAACGTCAGAAAGATCATTCGATTTATGAGCACCAAGGCTCTAGAAAGTGTTCAAATAAATTTATAAAATGAACAGAAAAATTTTAAAAATTTAATAGTACCCAGGCAATAGTTAAACTGGGATTCAAGAGAATATGAAGATTATGATAAAGATGATGATGATGATGATGATGATTATTATTATTATTATTATGTACTTACTGTAGAAAACCTAGTTTAAGTTAATAGTCTTCCCGAATAAGCTGCGAAAAAATTTATCAACAGGAGTCACGATGCTAGATATAGCTCCACAATCACATAAATAATGCATTGTTAGATGTTAATTTAATTCTCAATTATAAAGTCAATTACACGACGTAACAATAATTTCTGATTTACGATTTTAAATATTATTGAATTTGTGTATGTTAACTGGGTCTACCTGTTAATTTATGAAAGCAAAAACTTACACGTTGAAGAACGCAAGCATACGGTGTGATAGTCTGTAAGCGAAAGACTGGGAAGGATTAGCTGGTGGAGAAACTATGAGCCGCCACGGAGCATACTGCTCCATACGAGCAGGAGCCAAACGTCGTGTTCAAGAAAGCGTTGTGTCATACAAGTAATTAGGCCTGAGTGAGTGTGCTCTAAGCAAGTAGTATGATTAAAGGGTCCGACATCTGGTCGGTAAATATCTGGTTCAAATCCAGTGATTCCTCCTGATTATGCATTCAAGATATAAAACTGAAGTTAAACTAAACATTTACCTTTACTCGTGTATATTGATTTTTTATGTATCAGTGAGCATTCGAGTGTATTTCAGAGCTTGTTTTATTTTTGGATTTATGAATATTTTAGTAAGGTTTTTGTGATATCCTTCTGATCCACAATGGAACATCCTGTTCAGGTTAAATGAGTGCTAATGACAAAACACAGCTCAAGGCACATTGCTCAAGACACAAAACTGCTCCAGACACAACGCAGCTCAAGACACAACACTGCTCAAGACACAACACTGCTCAAGACACAACACTGCTCAAGACACAACACTGCTCAAGACACATCACTGCTCAAGACACAACATTGCTCATGACACAACACTGCTCAAGACACAACTTTGTTCATGACACAACACTGCTCTAGACACAACACTGCTCAAGACACAACACTGCTAAATACACAACACTGCTCAAGAGACAACACTGATCAAGACACAACACTGCTCAAGACACAACATTACTCAAGACACACCACTGCTAAGACACAGATAGACCACAGTGAGGGTCTTTGATATAGTTTCTGAGATGATTTTCAAGTAACCTCTTCAGTGTCTATGTTGTGGAAGCAGTGTCGCCTACTTAAAAATAGGCTCTATCCAGATCCCTTGTGGTTCAATCCTTCACTCTCAGCAAAATTAAGCTAACTATGCCAAAAATATGAAATCTAATTAAAATTAATCAGATTTCAATTAAAGATTTGTGCCATTCAGTTGACTTGTTCCCCATTCCATAAGCTTACTGCAACTAAAATAGACTCACTGAAATATTGTTGAGCTTTCGACATTCTTAAATTCAATGTCGCTAGAAACCCATCAGCAAAGTCTCAACGTATGATTTTGATTTGCTTTTGATTTTTATTACATTCTGAGCCTCCCGTCCATATAAATAGGCCTAAATAAATAGTATGTTTTGCAAAGTTGGTTTCATCATCCTAGTATGATGATACGAACGATTCTATAATACCATATAATATACATGTAAAGCTGGTAAAGCTAAGGTAAACGTCAGTTTCCTCACTCGAAAACGATGTCAGTGACGGGCGAGCCCAAGATTTGAACCCGCACATACTGATCCGCCGTCGAATATCTTACAGACGTCGCCACTGGTTCCAGCCATGTATAAGGGACTTCAACTTGTAGCGATGTCTGTAAAATATCCGACCGCGGATCAGTATGTGTGGCCTCACATCCTGGACCCAGCCTGTCATAGATATGGGTTTGGAGGGATGAAACGGACGTTAACTTTGGCTATGCAGCTTTACTCCTAGACTTATCCTGAAGTTTAAGAGAATTCTAGTCTAGCATAGGCATAGTCGAAAAGTACTTTAAAAAGTAAAAAGTAAAAGTAGTAGTAGCAGTAGTAGTAGTCGTACACATGTTTATTTTAGAAAAGTAATAGAAAAGTACTTGAAAAGAATTTTTAATACTGTAAAATGTATGTAATTTGTCCGTATTCCAACCTAAGTGGTCTATTTAGCAAAACGTCACCACAATGACACTGCAGGGTCAGACACGGGCGTAAAATGCAGGGTACTGACCGTCCGACAAAAAATATACTTTAATAAAATTACAATTAGTTTTATCCAATTGTTGGCAAATTGCTTTAAATCTGCTTAAAGCTTTTTTCAAATGATCCTGCACTTTACTAGACTTTTCTAGAACATAGAATGTCCATCAATGTAGCACAAATTAAGGTTATGTTCTAGAGAAATGGCTCGTAACGAAAAGTCTTCGAAGGCTGCAATCCGCTAAGATACGAGCTCCTTATCCGGAATTATGTTAGAGCATCTTCCTGCGCTTATTTCTACTGGAATCATAAATTCGAAATAAAGTTTTATAGGTCTGAAGAATCGTTATTCTCTAACGTCGTCTTCTAAACAAAAAATTGCTGAGGAGTTTTGCATTGTCAGTTTAGCGTCAAATTGCTGCGATTTTAAACAATAACTACGATGATAAAATGCCAGTGTGAAAAGAGAGTTAGCTTAAATGCTTATTCTTTCGTATATGTCAATACAATCTGCCTAAACCTCAGTGAATCCGAAATCGAGGAACTGGGCACGAACCCCTCTCCTAAATCTCCATAACTTCAATTGCAGTCAGTTAAGATCTATTAATAATATTCATAATATACCAATAACGTACATAAATATATATATATATATATATATATATATATATATATATATAATATATGTATAATGTACATAAACATATATGTACATAAACATATATGTATAATATATATATAAGTTTTATAACGTCGCCTAATCCACATCATTTAGCTAATTTAACAAATTAAAAACTCTAGATTTGAAGTAGGATTGAGGAAGATATTCTCTTATCATGTAAATTTTCTTAGCTAAAGCCTCAGACACGGTTTTAGAATTTATCTAAAATCAACAATGATTTCAGCCATTGCAGTAGACACCTAGACGCAGAAATCCTTTCGATACAATATGATTTCTAAAAGAGTTAAACCACCTCTCCGAATTTAAGAAAAGAAGATGTCGATTACGCTTAAAAAAATTTTTTGGATTGACATCCAAAAAATAGGCTTATCGCATATAATTATCATGAAATGTTTTTACGTTGAAGTTTAAATGTTTAATTGTTTTGTCTTGACAACATTGTTTCATATAGACTACAGCAATTTCAAGGCACGTACACCAAGATACAATCATTAAAATCATATATCTTGTATTTCCTATTTGACAGACTAGTGTGATTCGTAATATATTTTCAGAAATCTTAAAAAATGATCTAATTCAGTCAGTTTTAACTGTGTGACGTTTTAACATAATGAGCATTTGAAATATGCGAAGAATCAGATGGGATTAGATTATAAGGTTTAGAGCGTGCGCCTCGGAAACCAAAGCGCCAGGGTTCAAATCCCCGATGAGTCAGTAGCAAGCTAGCCAATTGTGATAGAAGGTTATTCTTAAATCATTAAATCAGCGCTTGATTTTATGAGCGCTACACAAAGAAGCCATTACCTATACTTATCGAATTTTGTAAAACCTACAAAGTTACAACAACAATTCATGAGAGAAGCTCTGTTACAAGTAAAGTGTTTATGAGTAGTAATTTATTAATTTATTAATAAATTAAATAGTACTATATAATAATTTACTAATGAGTATTGTATAATGAGTAGCCGTATTAGCTAAGTCATATGCAATCGTTCCCTGCTACTTGTTGTTGTAGGTCTTTCATTGAGTTGATAATTCTAAAATCTTAGTTCGCTACCCATCGCTCCACAACGTGAACTATTCGGACATATCCATACAAGAATCTGGTTGTGAAATTTTGCAAGATTTACCATTTATTACATCCAAGACAAGCTGAAAATTAATAGCAATACTATATTTTTATTACCTCCTTTATTTCGCTGTTTGGATTATAAGCCGATACTTTTCTCGCTAATTTAATTCACGTAATGTAAGGATTATTCTCGAGACACGGCGATTTCGTGAAAGGAGTTTTTGTGACAGACGAGGTGTTATTAAAACTTTGACAGCTTCTGTTACAGATCGATGCTCGTCGTACTTTATTTATTCTGGGTGGAAATTAGAGTCATGGGAAACCCCGATCTATTTCACCCTACGTTAACCACAATAATATTCGATTACAGTTTTTTTCTGAATATTACCTTAACGCTCTGCTATATAAAATTAAATAATAGACCATTTTAATGGGAGCAGTCTCCACTTGGATGGCCAACCCATAGTGCAAATTGTGACAAAAAAATTGTAGAGATTTGCCAATTGTGGAAAGCAACTTTTAAATAATTACAGTTAAATTGTTGCTAACAAGCTAACTTGTTCTTATCTTTGTCTATGATTGATCCTAGCTTGCAGTAATGCTATATATATATATATATATATATATATATATATATATATATATGCTATATATATATATGCTATATATATATATATATATGCTATATATATATATGCTATATATATATATATATATATATATATATATATATATATATATATAGCATTATTGCAAGCTAGGATCTATATATATATATATATATACACAAAGCATATATATATATATATATATATATATATATATATATATATATATATATATATACTGTATATACATACTGTTTATAAGTACTAATAGTTGACGAATTCTGATTTTTTTTATTCGGCGAAGCTTTCCCATGTTTTGAGAAAGCGAATTTCTATGCGCTCATTTCCTTTAAGCAAATCAAGTTGGTCGAATATATTTTCATGCAAAATTAGTCTCGACAGAAATCCACAAAACTCTATTCCTTCCTAATGGTTTGTTGGGCATGGAAATTTTGGGGTATATGTGAGAAAAACTTCCACTTTTACCCATCATGCCGTTATTCCTAAATCAGCCCTAAATCAGTTTAAGTTTTCCCTTCTCTCAGCACACTGTCCATTGGCAGGGTCATGGCATATAGTTCCTTAAAATATTCCTAATTTCTGCTTTATTTTCATATCCACATACAATTACGTTATCAAATCATCCAACATCCGAAGTCTCGGTCTTCCCATGGTTTGCATTTCCTCAATTCTCCTCTTATTAAACCTTTTAACAAAACTTTTCCGAGCTTCTATTAAAAATATATTCATGTCATTTTATGATTTCTTAGGTAGGTCTATTTATCGCAAACTCTGATATGTGATATTTACAAAACATTTAATTCATCAAATTTATTTAATTTAAATTTTCCTTCAATTTTCAGGTTTATATTATATATTTTATTTTTGCTGGATCTCTGATATTATGCCCGTATTAAGTCAATTTGATTTAAATACATTGTTTCGAACAAATGCATCATCAACAATACCATATATGGATATATCATATAGAATGCATTTCGTCTAGTAAAGGGTTCTGTTGTACGTACATCTTTCTCTGAATGTTTATACGGCAATTACAATTTATTTCTCTATGCTGTCTTAACTGATTGATCCATGAAAAATTGTCAGTGGAAGCGCTCCGGTATAGACTAAAGTTGTGCAGCATTTCAGAAGAATGTTGTAAAAAATCATGAAGAACTTAATACCATGTGCTCATTTCAACCATGTACAGATATTATAGCCTTTGTAGGTTGTGTCTCAAAATCCGAGTAGCTGACATGAAGTGAGAAAAGTCATTTAGAGAGAGAGAAACAAGGATAGTCGAGTCTACCTCGCTTCTACCAAACAATTGCATTTTCTTCAAATTGAACAATCGATTTAGCCTTTGGGATTTCTCGTATGAAAGCGCCACATTTCAATTGTTTTTTGCGTAACATTGAACAGCTTTCGTAATTCGGTCATTATACAATACATTATTTTAAAGGGAATGCAACTACTATGCTGTGAAAAATACTTATCTGATCAATGAAATAAGATGTCTTGGTAGAAATTTTAATTATTAACATTTAAGAAATATAACCTTAATAAAATGTCAGAGATACCAACTTAATCTAGCTAAATAATTGTTAACAATTAATTTACTTTCACAATGTATTCTCAAAAAGCAATGAAAGTGCGAATGCTTGCGAGTTTAGTCAACATTTTCTGTCTACGCGTAGTCAACCCAGAGGTTTTTGTTCATAGAAAATTTTAAACTTTAATATTTAATGTTATTTTAAACGATATTCCTACATAATAAGAATAATCTGCATATGAATACATAATATCACTATACCATCTGAGGTTTATAAGTTTTACCACCTTTCTAAGTAAGTAATTAAAATAGGTTGGGGTTTTTGTCATGTCATATAACCCGTTAACTGAGCATGAAAAGGTTCCCCAGGTCGGGGATATTCCCAGGTCGGGGGTATTCCCAGGGTCGGGGGTATTCCCCGGTCGGCGGTATTCCCAGGTCGGGGGTATTCCCGCGACAGACGCTGCATACAGCACCCCTCGTTATTAACGCCCTGCAGTAAAAATAAAATAAAAAATTTTTATTTGTTGGAGCAAAATCACCATCATCATCTTTTCTTGAATCCTAGGATATTTAGAGTCTGGACGTTCACTTTGCAAAAGCTAAAGCACATGTTTTTAATGACATAATTAAATATTAAGAACTGCCTTAGGCCTATATACCGCTAACACAGTAAAAACTTTGGCTAATTTTGACTCTCGTAACATATACTTAAAGAGTATATCGCTGATTCAAATGCAAGTGCAACAAGTTACTGCAAATGGCTCAGTTCAGTATCTCGCTTCAGTACTGTCAACTGTCGGAATCCTAATCAACCATGACTCAACCTAATTTACTAAAATTGGAATTGAGCACAGCTGCATGAAAACTGTGTTTAGAAAATCAGAAATGTTGTTTAAAATGTTGTTACGCCATAAGAAATGTTGTTACGCTATTTTTATGTATCCCATAATGTCCGTGCAGACGTCAGCCTGTTGAAAGAGGGCAGCCGCAGAAAGACAATGTAGACCAGTACTTCTCAACCTTATATGAATCAAGGTCAAATTTTTTAGCCAATGGAGATTCGAGGGCCACTATAAAACAAAGCCAATTAAGCCAAAAGTTTGCCAAAAACCGCCAAACATTTTTGCCATAAGCTATTCACGAAATTATATCCCCTTTACCTACATGTATATACGTAGATATCTATATACATAAAAATATTCAATGTATAGAAAGATTAGAAGTGTTGGCGGGCCACTTTTAGCCTGGGGTCCGCGGGTTGAGAAGCATTAATGTAGGCGGTCTGCCCAGTGATGCGATTAAAAGTCGAAGATTTAGAGCAGAGAGGATCAGAGTTGGGCAAGCATCGTAAACTGAATGTCATCCATGTAAAAGCATGGCCTTTTAGAGGAAGAATACAGGTTGCGTTCTACAGTAGTTCTATTTGTCATGACTTCGTATAAATCTCTGCAATATCTACAATGCAGATGTTGTGCCTATATTCAACTTTACTGGCTAGAGCCAGTGGCGAAGTCGGTAGGATACTCGACCGCGGATCAGTATGTGCGGGGTTCAAATCCTGGGCTCGCCTGTCACTGACATCGCTTTCGAGTGAGGAAATTGACGTTAACCTTAGCTTTAACTTTAGATGCTACTGAGCTTCGACTATTATTAAACTTCCCAAAAGAGAAGAGAGCTTCTTAAAATGCGCCGATGATAGATCCGTTAACTAACTATTCATTTCTACGCTACACCGAAGTAACATCGGCAAAGGGCGAGACAGGATCAAATTGACAATTAGAAGCAAAATTAATTTTATTTAAAGATTATTCGCAAATAATCTTCTAATTCTCCAATCCACTCAAATTTCTCTCAAAATGTTTAACATCTTTATCAAATTTACCCCGTCAAGTGCTTTCTCAAAATCTAGCGCTATACTAAATTCTTAATGCATCATATACTGCCAATACAAGAAACTATACAAACTATTGCGATATAGTTAGACGTCTCATGCCTCGCATTTAAATATTGCCTTTATGTCTGTCATGGAAGAGGAAATTTGAAATCTGGAAACCTATAAAACGTGAAGGTGTAGAAGGAAACTAAAGATCCACTTATTACAGCAAGTCTTTGAAAGAGAATTCGTATAGAATTAGTATAGGAAGCCTATATCTATGTATAGAACCGGAAAGAATAAGACTGGTTAACGGATAGGATTTTGTCACATTGATAGCAATGTGCAAGACAGGAGTATTATCGAGGTTTTAGAAAAGTAGTTATTACATAAGGAATTTATATTTCGTAAAAATATGTAAAAATAATCTAAAAGAAAGCTACTAAATTCTTGATGATTCTGCCAATAATTACACATCATAATTTGGCTTGTAATTTCATAATACGCTAATGTCCCTCTACATGTACAGTTTTTGTACACATGCAATGTGTAATGTGTACATACCGCCTGTACATGTTAATGTGTGCATATACTTAAATTACATTATAATAGTTATAATACTTGGACGTCCTATATAAAGTACAATAAATAACCTTACTTGCTCTTTTATCCATACACATCAAAACTTACACGTTTAAATTTAAAGTCCAAGTTATATTTTTCCGATGTACATGTTTTAATTGTTCAGCTTACTTTTGTAAAGAATGACTAGCATCTCCGTTGCTTTTAATTTGATAAATTTGCTTATCATGAAATTACTATTACTTGCCTTTTCATCTTTCTTCTTAAAAATGAATTTAACTCATATTCCGTCTACCGTGGGAGCTGAAGTGACTGTAGGAATGGGATAACTTCGATAAGTTCGCATAAATCATTAAACACTGAAGATTCCAAGAATCAGTCTCTAAACGTTTCTCATAATATGAATGCTACGTTAATGCTGCACACTTTGATATATTTAGAGGCAGTTACGAAAGCTCTGACCAGTTTCAGTTTTCATTAACAGAAAAACTACTATATCTCTCCCAGATGGGGAATTGGAAATAGGTATGATCGCACAACCATTTCGAAACTAAATTTTTTACGAAATCTTTGCCAAGTTTTAGGCCAACAAGGTAATTCGTGTCCGTAAATAAATTCTATAAGCGATACTATTACATACAAAATATGAAAATTCATATCGCAGAGTATCTTTGAAACAGTATCGCATAGTATTCTTAAATTTTAAAAACCTTTGGTTGATTAATTTTGCGACGTGACTTATTAATCTTTAAAAGGATGATCGTAAAGAACTTTTACTGTCGTCTTTCTTAGAAAAATGGAAGCAAAACTGGGAATAAGTTGATCTGTAAAATGAACTTTGGATTTCTATTCGAGAAAAAATTGCTATGACTCATTGTTGATGACTCATTGCTTTGCTGATGACTAATTCCTAATGACTCATTTTTAATGAATCGTTGCTGATGACTCATTGTCGATGACTCTTTGCTGATGGTTTATAGCTGATGACTCATTGCTAATGGTTCATTGATGGCAATTCATTGCTGAATTGTCATTGCTGATGACTAATAATAACTATAATATAGGTTTAAAGTCAGTTTCCTGCTGCAAGGATGATATTAGGGATAGAGAATGACATGGGAGACCGTGGTACGGAGTACCACGGAGAACCGCGGATACTCCACGGTGCCGGTTCCTATTTTAACGGACCCCTGCGGTTCTGGATCCTAATTTTAACGGGAGACCGCGGTGCCGGGTTTAAATATTTATGGGAGACCGCGGTACGGTTCTTCGATATCGATAACGATATCAAGGCTTATATGGAAATTCTTACCGAACAGTTAATACTATCAATGTTTTGATGGTACTACTACCTTTAAAAAATAGTACTAAATAAATACGAGTATATATGAACACATTTTTAGATACCACTTTAAAAAATCAACTTCACCTACGCAATAAATATATAGAGCAATCAAAGTTTTCCATACGCAAAGATATACTGAAAGTGTGTACTGCTGCAGGAAGAATTCATTGAGAACAACTTAAAATGACAGATGTGTCATAAAAATTGCTTAATTTAAACAAAGATAGGTTCTAGGGCTATTACCAACCATGTTAACACTGAAATATTCTGAGAAATAAAAGTTTAATTTTTCGGGAAATAATTTAGCTGGTAGTTTATTTTTGAAGTAACACTATTCAAGTATAGTACTGTATTTAGCTCTCCAGAGCGAGAGAGAGAAAGAGAGAGAACGAGAGAGGGGGAGATAGATTAACTTTGCCTAATAATGATGTTTTATGGGATTATGGAGTATAGAAGCCTTATAATTGAATTATTTGGTTTTATTTCTGCTATTTAGTCTATTCCGTGTTAGATCTACCGTTTTTAGATCGGGATTATTATGTTTTTATTTGTTTTTAACTTCTTTTTATCATAGAACGATATTATAAGAAATAGAAATTTTTTGTTTATGCATCAGTCTACTTCTATTGTTATTTTTTAATCAAGCATGAACTTGTTTTGCAACATTAATAACTTACCTTAAATTCATTTAATTATAATGGTTCAGAAAAATGGAAAACTTTTTATTCACTTTTTATTCTGTGAATTTTTATTAAATTTTATTAGTTTCTTAGGAATATATTTAACGTTAGGGTAAAGGGTAGGGGTTAGGGTTAGGGATAGTTTAAAAAGTTACATTAGAATTACAAATTCCCGGGATGATGTCAACATAAACAAGAGCCCGCGTTGATGCAAATAATTATGTCCATATAAGTGACCATATAACCGCAAGTTTGTTGATGTTCACATGTTGATTGTTTATTGTTGTCAAGAGTTCCACATTGCTTCTATTTTTAAATTAAAATGGAAAAAACATGTAATTGAAAAGCGAATGAGTGCGGAAATGAGTGCCTATGATTTGCGTTAAGTTTAATGGCCTTACAGAATTTTATATTTAATCTTGATGTGAGAGTTATCCACTTGCATTCACTATTTTCATTGGACAGTTATACAAAACCCAACTCTGCTCTCAGTAAAATGTTGCATTATATATGTTAAATTGCTTTTAATGGTATCTTCTTCATACATCAAATTTCTCATATGAATTTTTTGTCAATAAAAAATATAACCGATTATCCGATCTATTTATCCGCTTTAAAAATAAATATAATGTATTACATATATATACATGTATATTATATATATATATATATATATATATATTTATATTGATGATATACGACTTCGCCACTGGCTGCGAAGTCTGCAAGACACTCGACCGTGGCTCAGTAGGTGCAGGGTTTGAATCCTGGGCTCGTCCGTCACGGACATCGCTTTAGAGTGAGGAAACTGACGTTAACCCTAGCTTTACCAGCTTTACTTTATACACACATACATACGTACAACATATACGTGCACATAAATATATACGCGCGCGCCGCGCGGTACAGAAGGTAAAGTGAACACTAGAATTCTAATCCACGGAGAGGGACGGAGCCCGGTTTTAAATTATTGGAGAGGGACGGAGTCCGGTTTAAGTTTCTTTCTACGGGACGGTTCCGGGGTGAAATGTTCCACCCCGTGTCACTCTCTAATCAGGGACGTCATGACTCTTTGCTAAGGACTCTTTGCTAATGACTCATTACTGATAACTCACTTCTGACGACCCATTATAGACCATTCATCGCGGATATGAGCTTCTAATGAATAAATCGACGTTGATTTACTATTTATCTGGAATAATTCAGAAAGAGCTTCTTGATTTTAAAGTGCTAATGTATACTGCTCGTGACGCAAGAGTCGGCTAAGTAATAGCTGTAGAGATAATTACACTAACATTACCTCAATTAGTTCTTCGAGTTTCTAGATACAATAAATTAGATTAGCGACATGCATGTTGTGGAATGACACTTTGCCCTTTCATGTCAGTAAAGTTTAGCAATTTTAAAATTAAACACCCTTGAATATTGAAGCTCGTGCGCGTTAAACCTAACTGCTACTGGCAGGTCACATTTTTATAGTTGCGATAACATTTCGTTTTAAGTTTTGCTAATATATAGGTTAAGATCCTAACACTATGACCTCTTTTAATGGACTTCTCCCTTAGATAGGACACATTCAAAGGGTGGAAGGTGTATTAAAGAGGTCATAGAAGGTAGAATGGAAGGGAAAAGAGGCAGATTCACGGCGAGATTATGCATGTTAGATGAGTTAAAGATCCACTCATATGTGGAAATGAAGAGGAAAGCGGAAGACAGAAGAGTGGAGACGTCATATACCATGGACCTGCTAGTAGGCAGTGCACTAAGAGAGAGAGAGAGAGAGAGATTCTAAGACTAACATTAGGTTTAAGAGACTAACACTATAAGTAAGGTTAAAGCGTTTAACACTACTCGACTACAATACTACTGTCTAGTATTATAGTCCGTGAAGAAATTAACCTGTACATTTAGAAGGGCACTAATTAGCTAGTATTTTTAACGCTTGTTTTCGTATCACCAGCGAATTGTCAAAGAAGGGTCTGGGAGTTGAGAACCAACGATCTCACGCCTTCCTGGTATTAGGCTTGTCCAGATATCAACTCTGTCACCGGCCGCCATGACAATATGCACATAGCAAGTTTAGTCGTTTATTCATTTACCGATCCTATGTACGTCTAATGACCACTCTGACGGGCTAAATAGGAATCGAAATCAGAGGATCGACAATGCATCCAAACATCTTGGTAATATAAAGCTGAGCGACATTTTTGTGTTTTAGTAGAATTTTTAATATTATACTGTTTATAAAAAATTTTAATCTCGCATATCGGTTTCCTGGGAGAGTTATTAGGACGACACATGCTCTGAAACACGATATTTGAGCAACCTTGGAAAATCAACTACTCAAGACATTTTGCATAGAACCCGCCCTAATACAATTACTCAATATTCTTTAATAAGGTTGAATTTCATCCTCGTCAAGATGATGCTTAGGTTTTTCAGCTGAGTAGCAGACGTTATCTAAACTCCAAAAATAGAAACTTCCAGACAGTAGCATAATTGGAATTATTGCTTTGCAATTTTTATTTTGCTTTATTTTACAATATTTAAGTTTCATTTAACTTAAGAATCGCTAAGCCCGTCTGCAATGAATCTAGACCGACTAGATTCGTTTACATGTTTTGAATATACGAGCAGTATGATATAATTTAAATCCATATTTTTATTTAGTATATTCTAATAAATAATTGATTTTTGAAATCCTATTCTCTCTATGCTCTCAAAAATATATCCGTTGCAGGATATAGTGAGTGTAAAATATGAAAGGTACTTATTTGGATATAGAGGCAAGGTAATGAAGGCGAGAAATTCAATTAATTGATGGTTATGAAGAATATGTTTGCAACTTTGCATAAACATTTTTACTTATTTTTGTTATAATACGAAACATTGCAAGAGCCGTAGACTCAGTTGTTGCCTCATCGGTCCCAGATGCAGAGGTCGTTGTTCAATTTTTGAACCAGTCCTCCGAAATTAAATTACGAATTGAAAGAGTGTACCAACTCCTTTTGAGTCGTTTAATATTTGGTAGCATCAATAAACTGGTGTGTGACTGCAACGGAAGATTGCTTAGATAGTCCCTGATCTCAGATCCAGTCAAAGATTTGATATCTCACGTTTCTCAGATTACGTAACGTAATGTGTGAATGATACGTCGATTCCTTGTAGATAGCTTTTCCCAATATTGTAATCTTAATACTTTAGCAAATACTATAAAAATAAATTGACAATTAGGTCTATCATCAGTCCGCATAAATCTTAAATTTTGTAAACCACAAGCATTAGCTAAGCTGGATTTGAGAACATTTTATCCGTTTATGAATTTATTCATGTCATTCTTCCAGGCTATGTCATTTTTCGAAAAATCCTCATCAATACATGCTCAATTCTGTCCATATGTTAAAAATTGAATTGATCGGAAAAGAATTGATTAGTAACACACAGAGGATCAAATAATTGGATAACTGCATAGCTGTCATGGATTGCTCAATCCATAGTTCACGTAAGATTTAAGGAGATAGAGAGAGAGAGACAGAGAGAGAGAAAAACAGAAAGAGAAAGAGATAGAGATAGACAGAGAGTACGAAAGAAAAAAAAGAAAGATAGAGACATTACTTTAATGTAATCAAAGTTCCACCAGTCATCAAATATAATTAACCAGTCATTTTCTTCAGTGACGAAGTATAATATGCATGACCCCTAAAACTAGTTACACTTAAAACGCCTACTGATGCTCTACACCCGGACTTTATCAAATGCCATTAGAAATCAGTATCAATTAAATTATCTGCCTTCAATTTTATACTAATTAAATTAGTTATCGCGCTTTCTTAATTCAATACTATCAGGTATTAACATTTCTTTTCAATATACCAATAGATAAAGGAATCATTTTGAGAGGCGCGTGGGAAAACGAAACTCTCTCCGCTGTCTCCACTAATGAATATTCCAGAAATATTAAACCCTGTTTTGTAGTACTTTGCATGCAATTGCTCTGAAGAGAAATTGATCTTCATAGAACGGGGCTGTTCCAATGTAAGAAATTTATTAAAATTAGCTTCGATTTTGTTAATCTAGTTATTCCATTACTAAATAAGGGCTATATACTGTATATATATATATATATATATATATATATATATATATATATATTGATATATATATATATATATATATATATATATATATATATATATATATATATATATATATATACAGTATATATATATACTGTACGTGTATAAATACATATGTACATGAATATAGGCTGTATACATTAGTATATATACGTTAGTATATATATAGTATATATATATATATATATATATATATATATATATATATAATATATATATATAGGCCGTATACATGTATTAGCCCAATAAATCTGACAAAAGTAAATAACACATAACATAGCAAAAAAAATATAGTAAGTAAAAACGTGAACAAGAGTATACAGGAAGAATATAATGAACAGAAAATATCATACAGAGCTAGAGATCAGACCTAGAGAGGAAGTGTAATTATACCGAAAGTCATTCAGTTAGAGTAAGTTATTTAAATTAAGCAGGCATTTGTTTATGACCTTAAGATCGTCACGTTGAGGTTGGACAAAGTTGTGTCCTCTTCTTCTGAGATTGTAGAATGAGAGTTTAAGTGCAGGTAAAAGTGCGTGTAGGATATGGCGCAAGATTTCAGTGATGACTGTAAACAAGTTCCTTTCTGAGCTTTCTTCAAGTTCCCACGAGAACGTATAGAATGTCTTATTCAAAACTTAACGTAGCTTGAGAATAATTTGGCTTCTTATGTGGTTTCCCATTTGTCTTCCTCAGTTCTTGCTCAGTCGCCTCTTATGACATGACTTGGTTGTGTGGTTTAAAGTTGGCAGTCGCTTCTTATAGCACGTGCGTTTTGCGGTTAATCTATCCTTCAGTATCAAGGAGACAACATGGAAAACTTTAGAATTAGCTAAGCAAAAGAGAAAGGAATATCCTTTAATGTCCTTTCACATGTGCAACTGTATTTACTCCCACTCGTAAAATTATGCTTTGATTTTTAAAAGAGTGGCGTGATAAGCTCAATCTCGTACAATTAATCTCAACTCACAACACGCTTTCTCTTCTATCAACTGAGTTAACCATGCCACCTGTGTTTAATAATACATCGCGTTACAATTTGTAAGATTACACTATTAAATGTATTCCGTTACTGCAAAAATAGGAGAAAAGTTGCGTTAGCATTTATTTGCATAAGCATACAAACTAATATCATAGACAGCTTGATATTAAGCTATAACTTTTAGCTTCGTGTTTAGCATTTAGCCTGTACGTACACGTCGTATCCGTAACCAACACCATTTCATTTTGTTCAACCATTGTTTCATATTCATATTATTCTATTTTTCTCCATCTGCATTGTGTCAATTGAGAAAACTATTCAACTATATTGATCGGAATATAGTCTATCTGGTATCTTCCCTCGTTTCCGATGCTTCCTGGTTTCTTCCACGGGTAGCGCCTACTCTTCTCATGTTTGAACCAAGTGTTGGTCACCACTAATCTCATTCTATTGCAGAAATCATCCAATTTCTGTTCTCTCTCATTTCATTTTCCTAGACCACATTCCCCATTTTCAATTCCTTCTCTTCCTTCACCCACCACCACGTTCCAATCCCCCATAACTATCACTTGATCTGCGGCCTTTTCTCCTTTAATCATTCCTTCTATTTTTTCGTACATCGCTTCAATTCCTCATCCTCTGAGGCTGACGTAGGCATGTATACTTGGATAAACATAAACACCAAATCTACTGGATCTGCTTTGATCCGCACTTTCATCAGTCTGTCACTGCACTGAAGAACTTTTGTTACTTCTTCTCTTAAATTCCTATCCAATATTATTGCCACAACACCCATCAATTACAAAATCTCCAGTGCCCAACCATCTCACTTCACTCATCCCTAGGACATTTATTTTCTCTCTTTTCATTTCCCTCTTTACATTTCCTAACTTTCTCCTTTCACTCATAGTCCTCGCATTCCAAGTGCCAACATTTTTCCTTTTGGGGCGCATCTTTGTTTATCTGTGAGACATACACCTTAGCTTTTAGCTTTTTATTTGTAGTAATAACGTAAGGTGCCGAGTCAGAAAATCACTTCCGTGCTTGGTTTAAGACCCATGTTGGCTTCTTTACAGGTTCTCGCAGGTTAGTATCCATCCGTTTCATGGCATCAATCAATATCACCTCCTCGTTATTGATAGCGCAGACTGGAGCTTCGAACATGAGTTGCCATGGCCCATGTTGATATCCACCATGGGTCATGGAGAGAGAGAGATATATACAGAGTGGGGGCAAAAAATAATAATCCCCTAGCGAAATCTCAATAACTTCAAGAAAACTCAAAATATCTTAACGAAAATTACAAAGCTTCTAGGGGAGGAATTTTGCGTATATCCTGCAAGTTTTATAAAAATCTATTGAGCAGGAAAAAAATTACAGCGTTTCAACGAGAAAAGTGCAAAAATCAGTTTTAACAAGGCTCTTTTTAACAAAAGTCTTAATAACTTAGACAAAACTCAAAATAGTTTTACAAAATTTTCGGAGCTTTCAGAGGAGGAATTTCTGCACATATCCTGCAAATTTGGTGAAAATATATTAATAAGTAACAAAACTACAGCGTTTCTTCGGAAAAAATGTTAAAATCAATTTTAGCATGGCTTATTTAAACAAAAGTACCGGAAATTTTCTTCAAAATTTAGGAATAATTTTAACAGAAGAACGAAATTTAAGCATCTTTTATTGGAGTAGCTAACAAGGTACTGCAGGCTTAAACTCCACCACTTAAGTAAACGACCTTTTTCAGGGTCGTTACTTTCTTTAAAAGGAACGACTGACATTTCGAAAAGCCTTGTTAAAATTGATTTTAGCACTTTTCTCGTAGAAATGCTGTAATTTCGTAACTATTGAAAATATTTTAACCAAATTTGTAGGATATACGCCGAAATTCCTTCCCTAGAAGCTCCGCAAATTTCGTAAAGATATTTTGAGTTTTCTTAAAGTTATTAAGATTTCGCTAGGGGATTATTTTTTTATGCCCCAGTCTGTATATATGTTTGTTGAATAAACATATATAATATATCTCTCTCCACCTTTTGTTGACCGGCCTGATCGTTGAACCCAGATCTCTTGCATAAGCAAACATCCTAACTGTTACGCCATTATCCCTGCCAGAAAAGACAATAATGTCAGACATTTCTTATCCCTGCCCCTATCAGAGCGAGAATAGATTACTATCTATATCTACGAACTTTTATCGTCTCAGCTGAAGAAAAAGATCATAAAAGATTATTTACAAAAATTCTCTAGCTCACGCAGATCTACGCATTATCTTCCGCAAAGATCGATATTTAAATATTAAATACTGAGTACGTTTCTGCGTTCAATTGTAAAATTTGACCATTTAGATTATATTCTCAATCTTACGTGTTTGAGGTATCTGATATACACGTATGTCATGTATCTTTTTAAAAGACTCGTATTTCTAATTTGGCTTTCATCTAATTAAAAATTACCCACAGAAAATTATGTCTACACGGCAAAATTCAACTTGATTAACACTTAGTTTAAAGAGAAGAAGGAAGATGAAAAGAAGAAAGATGAGGGCTTGTCTGTATGAAATGAGACGGAGAGCTATATAGTTTAACTGTTAGGTACATTTTATGATTAATTATTTTCTAAATATTATGTATTACAGTAATAAGACACTTTGGTATACATGTACCTTCCAACGTTTATTGACACTAAATCATTATTTCTGCAGAGTTTATTTTTTATATAGACTTGAATTATGTTCATTTTCTTCAAGTATATTAGTTATACTATGATTGCAGATATGTCAGTATGGGATGCGGAAGTCGAACATCGTATTCATCTTCCCTTGAATCCCAGTAAAACTAGGATCAGTATACGAATAGATCTTCTTCACTCCTCTCTGCCCTACAAGAATCTGGCAAAGTCAAGGTTAACGTCAGTTTCCTCACTCGAAAGCGATGTCAGTGACGGGAGAGCCCAGGATTTGAACCCCGTACATACTGATCCGCGGTCGAGTGTCTTACCGACTTCGCCACTGGCAGTGGCTCCAGCCTATGCCATATCAGCAAGCTCTATTTTCATATCTTTCACAATCACCGCATCCCATATCAGATGCGGTTAACCTATCTCTAAATTAGCTGCCATCTTATCCCTCCAAATTTTCTAAGTCCATGTTGTTCTCTCTATTTGTAGTCTGTAGAATTGTTTTATTGTACATATGCAGTCGCACAGAGATCTAACTCGGTTATACCTTTGTTAGCCCTACATTTGACAATGTTTAAAGTAAGAGCTACCCTAATGGCCAGACACCGACAAATTAAAACTAAAAACGATGGTTAACAAAAAATTAATTTAGAAAATTAATAATGAAATCTAGATTAGATATAGATATAGAAATGAAATCTAGTCAGGAAATAACGGATCTTTTAATCTGATGTCTTTGTAGGTACATGGAATGGTTAGTGACCATTTACTTAATTTCATGTTATCTGTTCTTGACTATTTATATATATATTATATATATATATTTATTATATATATTATATATATATATTATATATATATATTTATATATATTGTGTTTGCATAATAACTTACAATTTTAACAACTGAAAAGTTATTCCAAAATAGTCTGACAAATTAAAGTAGTAAAACGGCATATAATTTAGCAATAGATATACATGTATATAATCTAGCAGTATATATATATATACTATACATGTATATATATATATATATATATATATATATATATATATATATATATATATACTATAGATGTATATATATGCATGTAATTTAACAGTAGATGTATGCAATTTAGCAGTAAGCCTAGATACATATAACGTAGCAGTAGAAACATGAAATTTAGCAGTAGATGCATATTATCATGCTATTATTTTATTATTAACAACAAAATTTATATAGCAGTGTCATGACCGAAATCGGTCTTCGAGACTACTTTACATAGAGAGTTCAATAATAATATGCTAACAAAAATTACATTTCAATTTAAATTTATAACAACAAATGTCTACTTATGAGTGGAACTTTTCTAATTAACAGAAACATACACGTAGCAATAATTAAATAAAGAAGCAAACAATGAATTAATGTGAAAGTTGATTATGATAGAAAAACCTGAACTCGGTGCGACAATCTGAATTTAACAAAATTTCTATTGCACTACTGTATATCTCAATACCCTTGGCAGCCCTACAATTGGCTATCATCAAAGAATAGGCCTAACAGAAATAATTACTTTCAGTGAAGATCATTGACAGAAATTCAGTTACCTAAAGTAGTTAAAATGGGAATTGAAAGCTAGGGGATCAGTAAGAACTTTCGCCTCCTCCCTGTAATGTATTAAGAGATCTGTTATAGTATCTGATATACATCTTTATTTCACCAAAACCTATGGTAGCATAACAATGGTCTCTTATGGGCCTTCAACAGGGGAGCGCAACTCATAAATTGTGGCTCTAGGGGACTGAGTTCCCCTGCGCTCCCAGACATTAACCCGTTAATGACCTTCACTGGTAAGAATTTTCACAGACTTTTATGTTAGTTAATTTCAAGGATTATAAGTAATAGGCTTACTGCGGGAGAAGATTAAATTTCAATAAATCTTTTATGGATTTTTACAAGATATTTGCTATAACAAAAGTAAATTTCACGCAGCTTAGCCAGATTGAATCGAGTAGATATTCAACATTTCAAGTTTCACAGATAAAGTGTATCACTAGATATGACGAAAAAAATTGTTATAATTAGCACAACCAGTAAATGACCGCTATCATAAAACTATAGTTGCGTATACAAGCACCTCTATTCAATCATTTCTAAATTTCAAAAGCTAAATTAAAAGATCTAACGGTACGCCTATTTGCATATATTTTCAGATGGCAAGTCCAATGAATAATATTCCTGAAAATTTCAACTCCATCCATATTCCGTATTTAATTGACAGATTTTTAGCCAAGTACAACTATTATGGCCTGACATCATCTTACATAATCCTTCAAACTAGTAGATTAGTAACACTATTTGTTGGGTTCCATAACTATCCATCCTAGTGAGTCACAACAACTTCTCTTGAACGAGATCCTTTAAGTTCATTTAGATTTGTTTTTAGAATTATTCAATTACATTAGTGTATGGCATCTATTATGGTATAAAATGGAATCGCATGGTTTGTGGTTTATCGAATTCTATGATGAAGTTTAACTGACAGAGGAATCTAACTTATTTATTTATTTAAAATTTCCATTTTTCATAGCAAATATACAATATAGCCTAATACTTAGGTAGCACCTAATTGCAAAATAAGGTTAACAAAAGGCACGTGGCACTTAGAGGATCAATATAAGGTTATATATATATATATATATATATATATATATGTATATATATATATATATATATATACAGTATACATATATAATGTATATATATACACGTATATTCTTCATAACTTTAAGTAAGTACCTATTTCAAATTGCAGGCTCAATGAATCTCAACTGCAAGTAATTGTTACACTGAAAACTATCAATAGTACACTGAAAACTATCAATAGTAGAAACCGGCGATAAGCTGGTCCTTTTAGCTATTTAAGCTTTCATATCTTAGTATATATATATATATATATATATATATATATATATATATATATATATATATATATATATATATATATATATTCGTTCTATTCGTGAATAAAGAGGGGAAGCTAAGAAAGCTAGGTTTGGTGATTATCTTCAGAGATATAGAGGCATACGATGTACATGTGGATGATTTATATGAACACGGCTAGATTAAGTTGTCAGAAAAGCGTGAGCTTCTTTAAAGTCGTTCTCAACGCATGACGCATCCGTACTGAAAGGATAACAAATGTAAAACAACGACAACACAACACCAAGCTTCGGGTGTTATCTAACGTTACCATCACGCCTGCATCAGATGACGTAAATCCACTGTACTAGAGAGGTCAAGTCCAGCGGCGTCAGAGCAACTACAGCGTCGTTATCACCAAGGCACCAGCAGCGCAGCATCAAGATTTCATCTAACTTCAACACGGCAATAAAATACCTTTATATTGCGTTGTTGTTTAAAATTCCAATTAAAGGGCATCTTTCTAGTAATCAATGATGATTTAGAGTTAATATATATCATTTATGAATATCATATATAGTATTATAAGAGTTGAGATATCGGTATATTACTGTTAGTGGTTAAAGTAGGGGGGGGTCCCTTGTGAGCTCAGCTCCCTATGCCCATTAAGATTTTGATTTTGGGATCCCACTGGAGAACTACCGAGAAGATCCCGTGGGATCTCAGGATCCCAGTGCCTAGAAGATTGCTAATTGGTCTTGTTAGGAAGAAATCCATAAATATTTTAACGCAGGGCCCGTTTTGGCTGAGAGGTGGCCGGTCTTTGTGAAAGGGGGCCCTGTTTTATGGACAAGGGGCCCAGAATAGTTTAGAGGGGGCCCGATTAAAATAATGGGAATAAAATAATGAGATCCCAGATCCGTTAAAATTCTAATAATAATACTAACAACAATTGATTCCACTGGAGAACTACCGAGAAGATCCCGTTGGATCTCAGGATCCCAGTGCCTAGAAGATTGCTAATTGGTCTTGTTAGGATGAAATCCATAAATATTTTTTGTTTTGGCTGAGATAGGGGGCCGGTCTTTGTGAAAGGGGGCCCAGTTTTATGGACAAGGGGCCCAGAATAGTTTAGAGGGGGCCTGATTAAAATAAAGGGATTAAAATAATGGGATCCCAGATCCGCTAAATTCTAATAATAATACAAACAACAATTGAGTGCTTCAGTCATCAATGACAACATCGGACAATATTGAGACAAAATCAAGCAGGGGAGCAAAAAGAAGGTCTAAAAACAGTGCAATTATTAAAATCCAGAAAATCATTCAAAGTAAAGGGAATTAAAGAAAAGGATGTTTAGGCGCAGGTCGCAACTCATGGACACTGGATAGAAAAGAGAGATGGAAAAGATAGGTCTTCAACTGCCTATGGAACTGCTCATAAGAAGTAGAGAGATATATATGTTTATTTCAGCATCAACACCAAATCACTGACAAATACAAATATAAATAAACATTTAAATGAAATAAAATTAAAACATTTCCTGAAACACAGTGTGTCAAACAGTCTATAAACACCGGAACAACGGCCGTCAGGGAAGATGATACACATCTTATCTAGCTGACCACCGTCAACACAAGTTGGATGTTGTAATCATGTATAATTGGGGATTAAAATAAGCGCTTGGCTTTCTTC
This sequence comes from Enchytraeus crypticus, assembly GCA_905160935.1. Classification (NCBI taxonomy): domain Eukaryota; kingdom Metazoa; phylum Annelida; class Clitellata; order Enchytraeida; family Enchytraeidae; genus Enchytraeus; species Enchytraeus crypticus. The sequence continues at coordinate 899,279 of CAJHZI010000499.1, read as the reverse complement.
CCTTGTTCCTGCTACCTAAGTTTGACTAATGATTGAATAGCGACAGATGTTAGCAGTTCTGGTAAATTCTGGTAAATTAAAATTAAGCTGGTAAAGAAAGCAAAGACCGATGTGATTCAAATGAGGATTTCCGAAGATTGGATGGAAGAGAATTCCAGATCTGCGGTGCAGCATACTAGAAAGAACAACTGGATAGCTTAGAGCGTGAAGGAAAACTAGGTCTAGTTTAACCACTGTGTATGGATATTGTATATAAACTATTTTTTAAACACATACATAATTATTAAGGCCAACAGTTACTATCAGAAACTGATTTAACCATTTCTCGCACATTTAATGGATTGACTTAAATGTAGGACTTTTTTAATTTTTTATATATTTTGTATATCACATCCAAAAGTGTCGTAAAATATGTCAAAAATACGAATCAGTCTTCGACACAAGTTGTTGTAAGTTGTGACTCAATTCCAGCAGCAAGAGAAACATTTTGCTGGTTGCTTGGTGTTTGAGAAATTTCAGCATATCGAAGTGCTTGACTTAAGTTTATAAATGAAAAAACACTTATAGTACAGCGCAAGATACGGACATTTCATTAACTTCCTTTAGTTCGCGGTTAACTGTTATAGAGTAATATAATAATAATAATAATAATAATAACAATAATCTTCGACAATTTCTATAGCGGTGTCATGGCGGGTGTCCGGTCTTCGAGACCGCTTTACAGTTCCTGGCAGGTTATTATTAATCATTTCCATGGTTAATCATATCTTTGCTATTGATAGCGCCAATCGACAGCAATCTCTGATACAAGATTAACCTTCTATGGACCCAATGGGATATTAATCATTACTTGACAAACCTGGGCTTTGAACCCAGGCCACTTGTATCCGAGGCGAACACTCTAATGGTTACGCCATATCCTCTCCAAAATGTATAAGGCTAATATCAATTACAGCTTAATATGAAGAACAAGAACCTTAAAAGTGTTAATTTTTTAGCAATGCTCACCAAATTCGTAATATTTACTTAAATTTTAAGTTAATTAGTGCAATTGAGACAGTTAATGCTTAGAGTGCTCAATCCTGCAAAAAGCCTCAACTGATTTGCTTGATCTTACATAAACATTAGGCCAATATTAAACGCTGCAATTTTAAATCTAATAATGCAATTTTAATTCAAACCAGTTCATTAAATTAAAACGAATGGCGACTAAATCGCAAGCAATTCAGCCATTTGATGAACAGATTTCATGAAATGAATTATCTGATATTATCTGAAATTATCGTATAGCATTCTTAGCCTCTCAAGATAGCCTTGACATTTTTATACAATTAGAAAAAAATAGTCTGGAAAATGTCAGCAAAACGTTGAAGTTTTTTTAAAAATTTCCTATAAATAGTTCGTTCACAAACCACATGTATAGTGCTTTTAGTTTAGATGGCCTACCACAAAGAGATAATATTTTAGATTTCTCTCTCTGATTTCTGTTTCTAATTTTCTTAATCTAAATTTTTATCACGCGCCGAAAGAAATTTTATATAATGTAAAAGAATTATCCCCACTTATCGCTTCAGGTTGCTTAAAATCACGAAATAGTCACATTTCTAGTCACGCATCTGCTGTAAGAGCGATTTCTTTATGAATAACGTTGGCTGCAGGCGTATTTATTTGCTTTTCTGTCTAGGCCCCTATGTGTGTGTAGTGTAAATATAAGTGAACTCAATGTGAAAATTGTCGATGCTGCGTTCAAGAGATTCATAGACGAAGGGTAGGCTACAACAACAACAACTGAATTAGGGTGCTACTGTCGTCCATGACAACATTGAGCACAGGGGCGGCGCCCTCTTAATCAATGGCTGTGCACCCTCTAGTAGCCATCGAAGGAGTTCAGCATTTCAATCAATAATCAATCAATAAGAATTTAACGTCCGGTTTCTCGCCATAAGGCAATATCAGGGACGTCTTTTGCGGACTCTACACAAACAGGCGCCAAAGCACCACACGATGAAGACTGAGTACACAGAGACCACAAGAGAAGGCGAGATCAAAACAGTGCAAGTCCAAGATCCAAGGCAAGCGGGCCAAAATTTAGACCTATGGCGAAAGAGATGGGTTTTTAGCTTGCCAAGGAAAGTACCAATACAATTACAAGTATTAGAGCCGATTAAAAACGCTTTCGCTATAGCTAGGCAATCCGTTGACCAACAAGGTTGATCTTTTCGCAACACATGTAGGTATAGCTATAGGGCTTTATCACCCTTAACGTTCAGTTTTTCCTCCCTTAATAGTAGATCTAAGGTACTAATCAAATAAGTAAATAAAGAAATATTAAAATAACAATAAGAAATAATAAGAAAAATAATAAATAATAAACTAATAATAAAATAATAATAAATAATAAAAATAAAGCTGGTAAAGCTAAGGTTAACGTCAGTTTCGTTACTCGAAAGCGATATCCGTGACGGGCGAGCCCAGGATTTGAACCCCGCACATACTGGTCCACGGTCGAGTATCTTATTGACGTCGCCACTGGCTCCAGGCAGTGAATAATAATAATAATAATATTATTATTATTATTATTATTATTATTATTATTATTATTATTATTAACAACAATAATAAACAATACAGATGAGACCCTGCAGATCGACTTAAAATAGAGATAGTCTAACTTGTAAGAAACTCATAAAGGAAACGCTATAAGCTTTATCCAACAGACGCGATGTACATGTAGGTCTAATAGGTCTGGTGTGATCTTTGGGTCTTTCCAGTTGGCCCTATGTGGGCTAACGGTCTACCACACTAGCATTCATTGTGTTATAACGTAATCATATCACGTGCACTGTGCCTTATCGCATCAGGTTCTTTCGCAATGTCCGATTTCTGTTGATTTCCTTCCAGACGAATAATAGACCAGGCAGCAAAATCTCGGAGAGAGAGAGAGAGAGAGAGAGAGAGAGAAAGAAAGAGAGAGAGAGAGAGAGTGAATGAATGAATGAGTGAGAGATAGAGAGTGAATGAGTCAGAGAAAGAGAAATAGAGCGATATTGAGAGAGTGGGAGAGTGAGAGAGAGACAGTGACAGAGAGAGAGAGAGAGAAAGAGAGAGAGAGATTGATTGATTGATTGATTGATTGATTAATTGATTGATTGATTGATTGACTGATTGATTGATTGTATCTCGATAATGGTAAATCAGTAAGTTAGAAAACAGATAATTATTAGGAACAAATAAATTTTAACTTAAGCATATCAGCTAGGAAAATTGTACTTTTTTGATGAAAATTTGTTTAATATTGAAATCTTATCAAATCAGATAGATAAATCTGATGACAACTTATTAGTAGTGAAGGCTTTCACCACTAAACTAGTTGCCACGAGATTTTACTAGCTGATATGATTCGTTTTCACTACTAAACTAGATGTAATCAGTTTTTACTAGCTGCTAAGCTTTAACTACAAAACTAATTGTCACCAGTTTGTACTAGCTGATATAATAATGCTTTCCATTATAAAACTAGTTGTCACCAGTTTTTACTAGCTGATATGATATAGGCTTTAACTACTAAACCAGTTGTCACCAGATTTTACTAGCTGCTACTAAAATCTCTTGACAACTAGTTTTGTAGCGAAAGCCTATCATGTTTGGCTAGGAGACTCTAAAAAGCAAATGGCCCTATTTTAGCATGCTTATAAGTTGAATCTTTTAAAAATGATTCAATCAATCGAATAGTCATTATTTATGCCCCTGAAACGTCGCGATATTCCCAATGCACGTACAGTAGTGCTAAGTGGGCAATGAATAAATAGCCTAGTATCAAAACACTTCAGTCAATTTTATCAGGCATAACTTTTATATACATGTAGATATCGAAATGAAGATTTCCACTTCTATAAAGGTATGTCCTACAATAATTCATTTGACAACTCTGAAATCTCTAAAATGCCGACTGCTATAACCATCTATTTTATATAAGTTCTAAATTAGAAATCTTTACGAACGGTTCGCATCATGACGTCAAATGGTTGTATAATCACATTTGACGAGAGGTCACTTCAAACTAATACTATGGGGATTGTACTTGCATTAGAACTTTGAAAGCAAATTTCGTTCTGTAGCGCCATCGGGAAACCGATCCTTGATTTGCAATTCATATTATATTCGACTACATAGTTACTGAATCTTTCATCAGGCTGTAATGATATTTAGGTTGTAACTTGTAAGTAACGAACGGTTTAAGGGGTTTAAGGAAGTTATGAGATTTTTCAACCTCCTGAAGAGAAATTTTCAGTGGCCTACAGCTATGAACAGCTGGGGAAATTGAAACATTGTTTCATTGATTAACTGCGAAGTTTATTTCATACCTTGGAGTCTCAACATCTCACCATCAAGTAAAATTCTCGTTCTGATTTTACTGCCATGTACTTTGGTGAATAAAGATCAAATATAATATTATCAAGACGAGAATTATCACCATTTATAAAACATTGAAGTTGAAAGATTATGCAATTTACTAACTTATAGAAGAGATCGAAAGAATTAAAACATAACTTTTGCTTAGCTTAGAGGGATTTTATAAGACCCTACAAGGATTAAAAAAACAGCCGAGAGTTAATTTACAATGTCTATGATGCAGTGGTACAATGGAGAGAGATCAGCGAGTGTGTTAAACCATAAGTTCTGGTATTATTTATAGAAAATAGAGATTTTTTGCGATAAGTCTTTGTGGTAAAACTGAGTCAGCGGTTGCTTGGTACAAAATTAACGACTTTTTGTTCCATTTAAGTGGATTAATACCAAATTTTGCTAGAAAGCGCCTGCGCAGTTTAAGTTTCTGTATTCTTGGTGTATAATTAATATGACTAAATACTTGACTGGAAAGAAGAATATGTCTCGGGATTTGAGATTCTTAAATTAAGCCACGGATATTGCTTTCATTATTAGATTCATTCTTTGATTTCGGTCAAAACTAATTTATTACTTCTGTCGCATTCCCAGCACTGTTGATTAATATTCAGTACAAGTAACTCCGTACTGTGACTCAGAGTTAGATTTATGGGCCCTGTCCATCTAGATTAGATCCCCCTCGCAACATTTCACATATCACTTGTAAACCTACAACATCAGACTAGCTAGATTTATACCTCTCTGTGCAGGATTGAGTAGAAATTATAAAGAGATGAATTAAATAAAAGGATGAATCTGGATCTCGAAGATAGCGTAAGGTACATCTTACACCTCACCCATATCTGATGTTAGGCCTAATTCAACGAATAAGGAGGCTGAGGTGTTGTGATATATATCAATCATATTCATTAGCTGACCGACTTCTTTAATGAATGTGTTCAGCTTATTAAGCTGATTGATGCACCATATATTAGGCACATGTGACTACGTGACATGTGTTTTATTATCACTATAATTTCTATGCTAGTTTTTACTGCTGTACATATATATATATATATATATATATATATATATATATATATATATATATATATATATATACAGTATATATATATATATATATATATATATATATATATATATATATATATATATATATATATATATAGACTGATCTGGACTTTGAATCCTGGTAACTTACGACCTACGTCCAAGATGAGTTAACAATGTAATTGTTATGGCCTACCCCATATCAAGTCTAAACTTTCAACTAAAAACATGTAAATCAGAATACAAGTATGGTTGAAGTCATCTGCTGGAAGAAATACCTATGATATTTAACGGTATAGGCCTATATGATTCATGATAAATGCAATATATGAAAACTTGGCTGTTGCTGTTAAAATAAGTTAGGGTTAATAGATTACATCAACATCCCGTAAAGAGCAAATTTTGTACGAGGTAATATAGGTGGCCCAGTTTTAGCTGCTCGGAGCCCATACTGGTTACATGTAGGCCTACTAGGTATTTTGTAACATAATCATAAATATGGAGAGATGGGAGAAATGGTAATTATACGCAATTATACTATGCTTACACATAATTATACGATAATTATTCAGACGATTATGATTTCTACAGTTGGTGTTGGTTTTAGTCCCACAATGTTTACAATCGTTGTGCTTCCGGCCGGTTTTGTTGAAATTATAAATATAATGATAATATTGATATATTCGTCATCCTGCTTAGTTCCTTTCTAGTTTTAATCTCGAAGCTGAATCAGCGCTGCCAGTGGTTAGGGTTGAGCTTAATATGCATACTGTTCGTTTAAGGTTTTCATGTCAGGATACTGTCTTGGACTTCTATGCTGAATTTTCCCAAACTCACACCCCTATGAAAAATAGAAATTTTTAACCATTTCAGATTTTATTGTAAACTTTTAAAAGGGGTAGAGACAGTGGCTGATTAGTATGACTGAGTCTTAATTTAAAATCGATCAGCAGTTATAACCTACAATTTATAAAACAGAAATCACCTTTTAGCACTAAATTGTATTACTAGGTTAATTTTAATAGTGTGATAGTGATATATCATTTCTTTAAAAGGGCTAGTGATCAATTCGTACTTAAGAGCAAATTTTATCAAATCTAATCAGATCATGAGCCTGGATTGGTATTAATAACACCAAAGTGTAGTTGAAAATTAACTATTCTCTATCATATTTGCAGATGTAATATAATTTGAGGTGTGGAAGAAAATTGTTGAAAATGCCAGTGACAGGAAAAAAGAGGGCAAACAAAGTAAGGGTCTGCAGTACACAACATTTATTAAGAGTCTTAACTATGGATGCAGTCTCATGCAGATAATGGAAACAGAATAGCGACTTTATGGAGAAACACGACCATGGCCTGAAACAGACATGGCACTTTAAGAATAAGAAGAAAATTTGATGTATACTTTATATAAAAATATTCTGACTTTGGACGCTTCATGTCCCATAAAAAATCTGTCACAGTTTCAAATAAGATTATAATTTGTGTAAACTATGTTCCTAAAACTTATTCTATAATTTAGAATATTAGCCAAAGAGCACCTGTTATGGTAATGCTTCAATGGAATGCCAATGTTTGCAAAATCTTCATTTAAATGCATATTAATTATAAATGGTTTTAGTACTGGGAGAACTTCAGCAGTCCAAAAAATTCTAGTCTATTATTAGTCTATTTTTATTATAATCTATTTTTATTATTTATTCTATTTTTTTTATTATTAATAGTCAAACAATTCTAGTCTAGATACTATTAGTCTAGTTGCTAAAACTTTTTTTGTAAAATGTATCAAAATTTTAAAATACTAGTAGATATTTTGCGTTTTAAACTGACTTCTCAGGTTGCTTAATGAGTGTGCTATTGAGAGTAGTATTCATTTTACAATAAAATAGTGGAATTAGGATAAAATTATTGACAGTGTAATCCTAATCTCTAGTTTATCTTTTGAATAGTTTAGAAAGCCTCTCTACCTCATTCGTCTCTCATTGCTCTTAATATTTTAGAAGGTTTTTTTTTAAACATGAAAATTTGGTTCGTGCTATATATCACAAAATACTTAAAACAACAACTTTAAATACAAATTTTCAGCGAAGCCTCAAAAATTGTAACTTTATTCAAATCATATATCTGAGTTAATATGATCAGTAAATTTAGCAATTCTTTGCAGTTACGAATTGTCTACAACAGATTAGTTATTTAATAAAAAATACAATGTTACCACGAATGTTCCCTCTTCTATCTGATTTCACAATATGGTGCAAGGAAAAAGATGTTCTGGGAGATCTAACAACTGGAAATAGGTCAACGGTTGACTCGTTTAAAATTAAATATCTGGAGTCTCATGGACCTGTAACTCTACTGTCATCTTCTAACAATGAGTAAGAATTCTATAGGGTCATTCCATGTCAACTGGTCCAAATTTAGAAAATCTTCCCAGGTGACCCTCTAAGATTGAAACGATATTTTAACAGTGTAAAGTAAAATATGTCTCTAGGCTAGATTTAAAATTTAAAATCAATCGGTTGACCGGTTGGAGAGTTATGGCGGTCATTTCGACCCCACTGTAGATCCATTTTGGTGCGAAAAATGAAACGCATGTTATTTTTTCTGTACTTTGAACAGCTAAAATTTGGCTATTTATGGTCCTATCCGTTTGAAACTTCCCAACAATGCTATATTTGATGCGTAGATTCAGAAAAAGCACTCAGAATTCAAGTGGCATGTATCAAACATCAGCTGCTGTGGCAGCTCAAACATCAAGTTTGAGCTGCCACAGCAGCTCAAACTTGATGTTTTGCAAAAGTATAAATTTTTGAAAAGCCAACTTTGAGTCCTGATAATTCTCAAAATTGACCAACCACATTACTGCAAGACAATAAGTTTAATAATATGGACATATCTCAATAACATAAAGCACTTATCGCCCTCAGAAGCAGCTTGGATTTAGAAAACCACTAGCTCAAACTTTAAAAAAATTCAAGCATCACCCAATTTTTGGACATCTTCAAGGCCATGGTTAGGCATGTAGGCAGTTGATCACAACCTTGAAACTGCTGTTATTTACAGGTCGGTATGTTACTAACTGTAAAAATATTTATTTCTCAACTCTATCAGAACATATAGCAATAGCCATGTAAACTTACCCATCGAAGGTTGTTTTTACACAAAAAATTAACATGCTTATAATTTTTCGCTACTTTAAAGCGTTATATCTCGTCTGTTTATTGTCCTATCTATATGAAACTAATCCAAAATACTATAAATATTGCATAGATTCAGAATTTGTACTCATGATTCATGTGGCATGTATATCTTGGCAATTGCAACAGCTCAAACTTTATGTTTCATTAAGTTTTGATACTTATGAAATTAGCGAAAGCTAACTTTGAAACCCGTTCATTCTAAATATTTACAAAGCAGATGCAATAAATCCATTTAGTTTGATAATTTGGACATCTCAAAATAATATAAAACACTTATGAACTGCAAAAACAGCTAGATGGAACACCACCAGTTGGCGTCAACGAATGAAATTTTCAACATACAAAAAAATTTGCAAAAAATAGGGCTAGCTTGCGTGATCATACCTATACTTTAGAAACGAGGTGAGAAGCTAATCTTTTTACAGGATGTTGCTAACATAATTGCCCCTACATGGCATAAGTTTGAAGGATCTACGCAACTGTCAACATGGGTAGTCCGGTGGATGAAGTTGGGCGAAAATCGGGTTCGGATAAATTTTCTTTCAACTTTGAGGTACTGGTATGATAATTCTAATCAGTTTATAAAACTGCCAAGTGTCTTATTTCGCACAGCTATATGCATAGTATCAGAATATATACTTAATCTACAGATATTGCACATATTATGAGATTTATAGCAACCCAAGTCACACTTTTTAAAAATGTGACCTTCATTTTTGGTCAAGTTTGGATCGCTATAGCAACCAAGATATATGTGTGACATGAATTTTGACACCATATTCTCCATCTATGCCACAAATATAGTATACTGGCAAAGATTCTTGTACATTGGAAAAGAACTAACAGGGATGTGGCCCTTCAAAGTTGTGAAAATTTCAGGCAAATCTGAGATGGTCACCTGGGGACCATTGGACCAGTTGACGTGGAATTACCCTAAATTGCGTAATTCCATGTCAACTGGTCCAAATTCTGAACATCTTCCCAGGTGACCATCTCAGATTTGCCTGAAATTTACACCATGTGAGGCAAAATACGTTTCTAGGCTAGATATAAAATTTTAGACAAGTTGGTTCACCGGTTTTGATGTTATGATGATTTTGGTGACCCCATGTTTGGTCGAATTTTTTACGAAAATCAAAATGTGTCTAAAATTTTCTCAACTTTGAAGGGCCATATCTCTGTTAGTTCTTATCCAATGTGCAAGAATCTTTGCCAGTATACTATAACTCTGGTGTAGGTACAGAATATGGAGTCAAAATTCATGTGGCACATATATCTTGGTTGCTATAGTGATCCAAACTTGACCAAAAATGAAGGTCACATTTTCAAAAGTGTGACTTTGGGATTCTATAAATCTCATAATGTGTGCAACATCTGTAGATTAAGTATATATTCTGATACTATGCATATAGCTGTGCGAAATAAGACACTTGGCAGTTTTATAAACTGATTAGAATTATCATACCAGTACCTCAAAGTTGAAAGAAAATTTATCTGAAACCGATTTTCGCCCAACTTCATCCACCGGACTACCCATGTTGACAGTTGCGTAGATCCTTCAAACTTATGCCATGTAGGGGCAATTATGTTAGCAACATCCTGTAAAAAGATTAGCTTCTCACCTCGTTTCTAAAGTATAGGTATGATCACGCATGCTAGCCCTATTTTTCGCAAATTTTTTAATATGTTGAAAATTTCATTAGTTGACGCCAAGTGATGGTGTGCCATCTAGCTGTTTTTGGAGTTCATAAATGTTTTATATTATTTTGAGATGTCCAAATTATTAAACTAAGTGGATTTCTTGCAACTGCTTTGTAAATATTTGGAATGAACAGGTTTCAAAGTTAGCTTTCGTAAATTTCAAATGTATCGAAACTTAATGAAACATAAAGTTTGAGCTGTTGCAATTGCCAAGATATACAAGCCACATGAAATATGAGTACATATGCTGAATCTATGCAATATTTATAGTATTTTGGATTAGTTTCATATAGATAGGACAATAAACAGACAAGATATAACGCTTTAAAGTACCGAAAAATTATAAGCATTTTAATTTTTTGTGTAAAAACAACCGTCGATGAGTAAGTTTACATGGCTATTGCTATATGTTCTGATAGAGTTGAGAAATAAATATTTTTACAGTAAGTTAGTATCATAACGACCTGTAAATAGCAGCAGTTTCAAGGTTGTGATCAACTGCCTACATGCCTAACCATGGCCTTGAAGTTGTCCAAAAATTGGGTGATGCTTGAATTTCTTTAAAGTTTGAGCTAGTGGTTTTCTAAATCCAAGCTTCTTCTGAGGGTAACAAGTGCTTTATGTTATTGAGATATGTCCATATTATTAAACTTAATGTCTTGCAATAATGTGGTTGGTCAATTTTGAGAATTATCAGGACTCAAAGCTGCCTTTTCAAAAATTTCTACTTTTGCAAAGCATCAAGTTTGAGCTGCCGTAGCAGCCAAGATATACATGCCACTTGAATTCTGAGTGCTTTTTCTGAATCTACGCATCAAATATAGCATTGTTTGGAAGTTTCATATGGATAGGACCATAAATAGCCAAATTATAGCAGTTCAAAGTACAGAAAAAAAACACGCGTTTTATTTTTTGCACCAAAATGGATCTAAGGTGGGGTCGAAATGGCTGCCATAACTCCCCAACTGGTCAACCGATTGAATTGAAATTTTAAACCTGGCCTAGAGACATATTTTACTTAACACTGTTAAAATATTTAAATCTGAGATGGTCACCTGGGAAGCATGGGACCAGTTGACATGGAATGACCCAATACAATTGCTTAATTAATGAAATTAATTAATATAAAGTAATTAGTTAATTCTAAAGGATAAATTCTTTACTAAGCTCAGTGCTGTAGAGGTGATCCCATATAAAATAAATATCATAAGATTAATTACTTGCAATATAGACCTGAAATGACAATTGTTTTAAGTTTAAAAATATTCCTAGTGGACTGTTGAATAAGAATTATACTTTGTTTCATATCTTCTGAGATATGCCCTTGGCAATATATAATTAGAAGGTATTTGCCAACTATTGCTGTACACACTAAGGGACGGATTGCTCCTTGAATCGTCCAAACTTTTCTTCTCTGATTGACTCACTTGAAATATAAATGTTGATCCCCTGCTGAAAATTTGATTCAACTTTTCACGCTTAAATAACACTGTGCAGATTTGCAAGTAGAGAGAGAGAGTAGAAGATAGATAGTAGTAGAAGAAGATAGTAGTTGTAGTAGATTTTTCTTAGATTTTTTATACAATGATTGTTAAATCTGAGAGAATTGATACTATGCAACCACAATCTCCACAAATGGTGAAACTGACTAGGGTAGATGCTCTGGAGGCAAGAAAATGGTTAACTAAAGGCTTGTATTAGATTTTAGAAGGCTAAGTTAGGTAATTTTAGCTGAGCATTTTTCGTTTGGCACTAATATACTGCAAATGAGATTCAGATTGAAGGAAGCCTCCTACTCTTAATAAATATTAAGATTTTACTAGGATACTAGATACTACACGCAACCTAAGCCATCCAACTGTTATATGGTTCATTTGTGGTCTTATCAGAGCTTTTGTTTAATCATTTAAAATTAGCAGTTGACTTATTTACAATATTTCCAGTTTGTGTACAGTAGAAAATATTGTTAAATTTATTTTCGATAAGTATCCAGCTGAGTTCACATTTTATAGAATTATTTCTTGACTATTATGTAGTTGTTTAATTCATAACACATTTATGTAATTTATTAATTGACAATTTTTTTCACTTGCAATGTACGTACATGTATATATTCCTGTATATAATTCACTTAAAGTATTGATGTAGTTGTATTTGCACTCAAGTAAATTTGGTAAGACTGTTGTTGATTGAAATATATCGCTATAAGGCATGACGTAACCGTCATGCTTGAGGGTCGCCCCTCCTCACTTTCAGTCAGTTCTATAATTTTGTACAATATAGCAAAATCATTTCTCCGTGTTGTGCTGGGGTGTGGTTGGACCACTGCAGAATAGGGCAACCGCAAACAATCTGCCGCGTGTACGTAAGAGGCGACTAAAGGCAGGAACTGAGGATGGCAAGAGGGGACCCACCTCACCATGAGGTATTTCCCCCCAGGATTAAATGGTAATTAATCCACCTTACTGAGGAAAGCAACAGGAAACCACCTCAGAAAAATCATATTTTTCCCAAGCTATAGGCTACATAGTCTAAGATATGGATAAGGCATAAATTTTGTGAAGGGATTAACTTGTTGATCTAAGGAATGCTCTTATGGAGCGAGAAAACAGACTTTGAGCATGAATATGTACCTTGAACCTGCCACTTGGCAGTGCACTGAAGAAGAAAAACCCAATCATTGTTGCTTCAGATTGGTGCTATTTGACTCTATGAGAAAATTTTTATTATTATTAACAACAAATATAATAAGCAGATTATAAAAACCATAAATATATCAAACATTGAGGAACTTGTCTATCAATTCCATTATTTCAATTTTTCTCATTAAGAGTTTGTCCAGGAATGATAGAATATTTCAACAATTTTACATGCATATACATGTATGCCTAGCCAGGAAAATTAATCGTGTCACTAATGTTCACATTTCCCACAAGTTGTCAAGCTGAAGGAGAGTACAAATTGATTAGCTGAAATAAATGAATTATTTAAACAGAATCATATTTGTATATTATAATTTAAGGACGGCTGCACTTAGTCTGGCCGGTATGCCATATTACAGACGAGAAACTTCACAGCATGCAGGTCATTAAGCCTCTCCACCACGTCAAGGTGTCAGCCCACGGAGAGGACTGTCAAGGACGACAGTGGAAATTATGAATGTTGTTGTTTTTATTGTGCAGCGTAACTCAGTCACTTCTGCTACAGTCTGCCGTTAGCTGCACTTCAGAAGGGTGCAGCGTTCTGTACCTGGCTCCTGCCCCACTAACAAAACTTCCTAAGCTGGTGCATGGCCTCCCAGATCCCGATCCATTGTTGATGAGAAGATGCAAGATGATGTATGTTCTACTCTTTTAGATAAGATGTACTTTAGTTTAAACAATTTTAAACAGTTTAAATTCATAAAAAGATTTTAAAAGCTCAGACTAAAACAAATGGTGTTCATAACGGCACACTGGGTCAGGAAGCACAGATGCTTGTTTAAGACCCATTTCCTCCTTCCTCTCCATGGTTATTAGTAATCGTTGCCTTTAGGTGGCGCATCAATTGCAGCCAGCGCAGATTTAAGAATAACCTTCCATCACCCTGGGATTTTTTCCTTCCTAAGCTTTTACCAACACTCGGTCTTCCAAGGTGGTCACCCTCAAAGTACTAACCGATGTCGATGCAGCTTAACTTCGATAATTGACGCGCAACTAAACCAAGTGCGTTAATCCCGCCGTTATGTAAATAGTGTTCCAACTCAGTTAGTGATAGAATGTGTACAATTCTATTGTACAGTATATAGTGTTATAGGAGTATGTGTAAACTAGAACTATTTTAATTTCTCTATATAGAGGTTTTCTTAAACAAATGAAATTTACAATCCATCAGCTATTATAAGTAGGCCTATATTATATTCAAGTTAATTCCTGTATTTTTGTATATATTAGGAGTGTTACACTGGTGGCTAATTTGATACAGATTTAATAACTATTTCAGGACGATTATATTTATATGGTAGACAAATGGACAACTATCCTCTGCTGGATTGATCATAGTAGATGCCATTTTGTTGAAAAACTAAACTGAAAGAAATGTATCTTTTTCACATTTAGGAAAAAATTGAAGAAAATTTTGTATTCAATGATTCAGCTGGAGTCAGTGGCGAAATCAGTAAGACACTTGACCGCGGATCAGTATGTGCGGGTTCCAATCCGGGGCTCGCCCGTCACTGACATCGTTTTCGAGTTTGGAAACTGACGTTAACCTTAGCTTTACCAGTTATGTTATTACAACTATATATATGAGTAGATATTGAACTCTGACTGCCCGCAATGTAAACACAAACCCCTCCCCACTCCCCACTAGACTTTGTTTATTATCTGAGCAGAGCTGTCATTGCTTATCATAAAAGGTCTATATCGAGAATTGAAGCTCTCGTTAAATTTTGTGGCATATCTGTTTATTTTTTCTTACTCTTTTTATGTTAAATAAACTTCCATCCTTTCTCACTGTACCATTAATTCATGTGGTTTTTACAGTTATCTTGATAATGCAGCCAATCTGATAGCATGCCTCGCCAATATTCACCATACCACTGCGGTCAGCTCAACCAATCACAGCGCGGGATCTTGTCTAACTCCGCCTGACGTCATCATCGTGCAGGATCTTCATTGGTTCGCCGGGATAAACAACGTAAGATTAATCTAAATTGCTCTATAGTCATTTCTAAAATTTTAAGCACTTTTAATCTTATATTAAACTTATTTTGGTAATATAATTAAATAAGTATGGCCGTTGTTTATGGTATAAAAAATTATGGTCAGCCAACTTTTCAGCTAGATTTATTTTTTGACCTATAAATTTAATTTTTTATACAAATTTATATAAATATTACTAATCGTACTGATAAACACTGTCATAACTATCATAAAAGTAATGTCACTGACATATTAATGACTCTATATTGTAATGTTTTCAATTACTGTGATCAACTAATTCAGGTTAATGATGGCTGCCCTGTGCAGCAGCTGCAGCAGAAGCAGCAGCTGTGTCTGGCTCGACTCTGTGCAGCTGTGGCTGATGCTGCCAACTACCTCAGCTCTCGTGGGTGGGTGTGGTTTATCTTTTCTCTCAAATTCAAACGCCATGCTTCTCTAGTAATTGTAGGCATTTGTGTTCTATCACTGAGATATCATTAAATTTCAGTTACAAGTGCGTATTTGTGCGTCGTCACTGACAGCGTATCTTGAACCGGTCCTAGCTGATTCAAGAATTTTTGCTATAATCAAGCTACCGTGACCTGTCAACGGTTATCTGGCATATCAAAATAATAGTGAAATTGTATGGATACCGTAGGTTATGCATTATTCTGTAGCATAGAAGATGCTATTGACTATTACCTCATAGTACTTAGGGTCATTTGTGGTAACCTTCTTCATCTTGTTTACTTGCTTGCTGGTATGCTTGTAATTACAATTATTTGATTCTAGATAAACAAATAAAACAGTTTGAAGATAAAAAATAATTATAATCCAATCAACCCTATTTTATATAATGCAGCCATGGCTATGAGGCTTTGAGATTATGATTTCTTTTATTATGAATTATTAACGGTGCATTAGACTGAAAATCCAAAATTTGAGCTTTCCTACAGAGAGCACGGCTTATTGGCAGGTCCATGGCGTATAACTCCTCCACAAATTTCTATTCTCGGCTTTTCTCTTCACATCAACATACGAATTAGTTATCAAATCATCCGGAATCCCAAGTCTCGGTCTTCCTCTAACCTTCTTTCCTTCCTTTCTTATCCTTAACATATTCTCTCCATCTTTCTGTTATATCGTTGATTTCCGTCTTTAGTTCTTCAAATTTGTTGCTGATATTAATGTTTTTGTTCCTACTTCGAAAGTACTTCCTTCTCGTTTTTTGTCAAATGACTTCTTGATGCAATAAATCAAAACATCCTCTTCTATCGTATTCAGCTAGAGATCATCCTTGAAGCGCTTGAATATATTATTCTGCAATCCTTGGAAGAAATATTATTATTGTTTAATTGAAGAGTTTATGTCCAAGTCTCTTAATATTTCCACAATTGTCATCCAAATGTCACAAGATGGGGTATACTGACTGTTTCTAATGTTCTTTTCGTCAAAGTTTGTATAAATCTATTTTTCGGTTGTTCAGTTCAGCAAAATTTATCATTTCAGATATTTTAAACGCACCGAAGGACGCACGTGAGTTTAATTTAGGTAAACCTATCCTACTAAGCTATTCAAATACTCTATAGCTCAGGTTGCGTGATACATGTCGTCCCTGATATCATCCCTGGATGAGATGATAATCACATGTATCACTGAGCTATTGAGTGTCTCATAGCCACTTAGTTATTGGATATTTCAAAGCTCAGTGCGTAGCTAGACTAGTAAAGTTATGAACTTCTAGGTACCTTCACTTGTTAAATGACCGTTAAGTCGTGGGATCAATTTCCTGGCGAGCTGATCAGAGAATAAATTTGTTGAAATTATTATACTTATATGACGAATATTATAATTATATCTAGAATTGACCAACCGGTGACTGCACGTGTCGTAGAAAGCGACTAAAGCACTAAGATCCACACCAAAGTCAGAAAGGGCA
The DNA here is from genome assembly GCA_905160935.1 of Enchytraeus crypticus. Taxonomy (NCBI): domain Eukaryota; kingdom Metazoa; phylum Annelida; class Clitellata; order Enchytraeida; family Enchytraeidae; genus Enchytraeus; species Enchytraeus crypticus. The sequence continues at coordinate 882,298 of CAJHZI010000499.1, read as the reverse complement.
TTCGGTTGGTGAGCGCCTAGGCTCCAGAAATTGCTACAAAAATGTAAACGAATGGAAAAGTCTCAAATAGGGGATTGACTGATGGATGATATGACGTAGGACAAAGAGGATTTGAGTCAGTCTATTCGTATCCCGACCCTAGTTAAACTGGGCTTCATGGGAAGATGATGATGATGATTATAATTGTGTGACGGATGTGGAAATTTTTTAGGAGATATTTTTGCCCGTGTATTTTCCGGTTCGATGTATAATTAGATTATATGATGTGAACTATATTCTTTTACAGAGGGAGTGTATTGCATCACATACTGATATCAGTGTCAGAAGTTAACGAGGCCTATATGAACACCTGTTATCTAATGATTCGAGATATATGGATCATATCAAGTAATTAACCAATACTCTTTCTACTTATATGTATGTGCTATGCTATGCAATATGCATTAAATGATCACGTTGCATAATTATTAATTAACTATTAATTACATTTGGTATAAATTACACTAAGAGAGCATATACACATACAGTACTAATAGCATGTTTGACCTGCTTATTTATTTACTTGTAAATAAAGTTTAACTATGTAGTATTTGCTTACATTTCAACTAATCATCAATCACAACAATTAAGAGTTTAATAAAAGATGAGTAAAATAATTTACACGAAATACAAATGAACTAATTATTGTGTGTAAAGTATTACACAGTAACATTTTGGCACATGTTAGCTCACGGTTCATATATGCCAGTCTGGGCATGTATATAAATGTTGACCTATCTGGTGTTCTGCTAAGTGGAAGGTTCACAGCACACATTTCTTCTCAAACCGTTAGCTTGCATATTCATGCAAGCTAACGGCTTGAGAACCTTCTTTTCTTATGGCTTCTTAGAGGCAGTTTTCAAATCGACTCGTGCTATGCAGTGTAGTTCGTCTATTCCTCAATGACAGAACTAACATTTTAATTGAACAAGTTCAAAACATTGAAATATACTAAACAGATTTATCTCAATTATGTTCTTTAACTACTTGTATATTTCATTATATGAGGTAAAATAAAGCATAGTCCTTCACACAGAAATATAGAAAGTTTACAGAAATCTCAATCAATTCTGGAAAATCATAAAAATCCACTGCCAATTTACAAAGTTTATGGTATATTGACGTACGAAACCCTTGAAAATAGAAGAAATCGGTTATGCAACAGAACACCAAAATTAAAAACAGATCACTTTACTGTGGGGTTTATTAACTTGAATGACTAAGTGACTATTAGTTTCATAACTTTACATGTATTATTATTACTGTTTCAGGGGAAAATGATTCTGAGGTCAAGGACAAAGTAGAGGGAGACTTGATCGGCAGTCGTGAGTCGTATGAAATGAGGCGGTTCAGAAAAGTTGTCAGTACAACAGCGTCGGATCTGTCAAAGCCACTGGAAAACCAACAAACCGTCTCGATACGATTCTTTTCCAGAGAAACTGATCTCGTGTTAAATACTGTAGCTGTCGTATGATGCGGCTGTTACCTGATTATACACAAGTTTAGTTGTTACTAGTGAATAAAGGTTCTGCTTATATAAAGGGAGAGAGAGAGCGAGAGAAAGTGATGTTGAAACTGCTAAATAACGATAGGGGTTTTAATGCCAATAAACCCAAGTAAAACAACTTGACAACGCGCCATCGGCTCAGCACTTTGAATATATCGACGAATGATGCAAAATTATTAATTAACTATTAATTACATTTGGTATAAATTACACTAAGAGAGAATATACACATACAGTACTAATAGCTATAATATACAGTACTAATAGCTAATAGCTATAATATCTATAATATATTCGACCTTACAGCATACTTGATGACAATTAAATACAGCTATTTTAAATATATATATGGTTAAATGAGAAATATTCTATTAGTACTGCATTTCTAATTTCTATAAAGATAATTATTAGTTGTTTGCAGAAGATTTATATAAAGGTCTCTCTATCATATAAAGGTTTATATTATAGAGAGACTTCATTAGGCAGTGCACACCTAGGGTATGTTAATTTTATTGACAATTTTTAAGTCGACGAGTCTAAGAGACTCAGACTTTCAGTCACGAATTTATTATTTAGTCAATATACCCGAGGTTAACTACTAAAAGTGTTTCTGTTTTACTACCCTACTCATTCATTTAATCATTTATACAATAAGGATGTACCAGCTAGAATTCCAATCAAAATGTATACCAGGCAAGTAGTGGCCTTCAAGTCATAATCAACTTACAGATATGAGTTATTGAACTTTTCAGTATATAAGTATAAAGGCTTAATTTATCGTTCATAGTGACATAATAGGACGATGACTAACATCAAAGTGGTAACTACTTAACAACACCAATATTACAACAATTCTGTAACGTAACTATACTTTACAGAATTATACGGAGAAAACATAATACAAACGATAATAATAATTATTAAAAAAATACAACACTGAATGAATAATCTTAACTGAACTAAACTAAGTTTAAAATAGAAGCTTCAGAAGACAGATAATTATGTATAATATACATTATTTAACGTTCAGTTCCCCGCTCGAACACGATACCAGAGACGTCTCGATGATATAATTATAATACACTACGGCAAACAATTGTACACCAACAGAACGCACCAGAACATATCCTTTGGTAGTAAATATTTTATGAAAATTTAAATTAGAACAAAAAAGAAACATAAATCTAATCAGAGAGAGATATATATATGTTTATTGTTATAGTTCAAACTCAAAAACACCAAATGCACTGACACCAAACATAGAGAAACATAAAATAAGATAAAATAAAACAAAGCATCAGATAGTTCATATAAACATGAACAACAGCCCTAGATGTTGTACGTCCTATGTAGCTGACCACTGTCAAAAGACCGTATTAATTTTCAGATACAGAAAAACAAAACAACCGTCAGAAAGAAACATAATTGTACTCTATCTAGCTGACCATCAGCAAAATTACGCTATACATTCATATAGGATGAAAATTAAACTTAGGATTCAAACAAAATGTACAGGCACAACTAAAATGTTCGGATAAACCTTGAACGAAAAGAGGTTATTATTGATATGAAAATATAGTATAAACTGCAAAACAGTGTAGGCTAAATCATTATCAACCAAGCACAAAGTAAATTAAAACTAACATCACAGAATTAAAAATCACTAAAATGTACTTCTAATTACTAACATAACCATACGTGTATCATCTAATTACTAACATAACCATACGTGTATCATCTAATTACTAACATAACCCTACGTGTATCATCTAATTACTAACATAACCCTACGTGTATCATCTAATTACTAACATAACCCTACGTGTATCATCTAATTACTTAAATGTACCATATATGTTTAACATTGTATCCAATGACTTAAACAATAATGAAATATTAACGTTAGTTAATATTTCATTATTCAATATTCATTATTCAATATTCAATATTCAATATTCAATTATTCAATAATAATAATAATTGATGCAAGTATCAAAAAGTGTCAATTGGAACATTAACAATTGCACATACGAAGATATTCGCTTCTTAATAGATCTAATTGCAAATATATTGTAAATCAATATTTTTTTTATGCAGACAGCATTAGTGACACAAAAACTAAAGAATAGCACCAGCAGTATTACTTTTAAAGCTAATTTACGAATCTGTCATATAACAGCAATTAAATATAATATAATAAAAAATATAATAAGCAATTAAATATAATAAAAAAGTTTATTATATAGGCAGTCTCAAATAATTAACTGAAGCATCAATATAGCGAGAAACATGGGCAAAGCATTGTATAGAATTAGTAAATGAGTCATGGCTACAGACCGCAAAGCACAGGAGTTTAAGAGAAAATACTACAGAAAAGCACGATGCAATTCACAACAAATTATATTAGTATAAATATGCAGAACAAGCATATATCCCGCAACAGTAGAAATATAAGACAACATAATCTATTAATCAGACGATGAATATGATGATCAAGTGGATTGACAGATTAAACCGCGAAAAATAATCCAATATCCCGGCATTTTGCTCGCCGGCTTGATTTTGTCTCAATAGTGCTCGATGTTGTCATTGATGACTGTAGCACTCTAATTGTTGTTATAATTGTTGTTATACATAAGCATCGAAATTCTTTTTGCTTGTACTGAATAATAAGCTTCGAAACAGCAGCATATATAACGTTATACGATACAATAATGTTTGCGCGAATACAGCATAGTTGATATTATGTAGATATCCGTATATACAACATTAGTAGTTTTATGTCCTCTCAGTACCGCGGATATTAGTATCTTCTGACATGTACGCCGCTCTGACAGTGCCACGGATATTAGTAGTTTAAGACATGTACGCCGCTCTGACAGTGCCACGGATATTAGTAGTTTAAGACATGTACGCCGCTCTGACAGTGCCACGGATATTAGTAGTTTAAGACATGTACGCCGCTCTGACAGTGCCACGGATATTAGTAGTTTAAGACATGTACGCTCTGACAGTGCCACGGCTATTAGTAGTTTAAGACATGTACGCCGCTCTGACAGTGCCACGGATATTAGTAGTTTAAGACATGTACGCCGCTCTGACAGTGCCACGGATATTAGTAGTTTAAGACATGTACGCTCTGACAGTGCCACGGATATTAGTAGTTTAAGACATGTACGCTCTGACAGTGCCACGGATATTAGTAGTTTAAGACATGTACGCCGCTCTGACAGTGCCACGGATATTAGTAGTTTAAGACATGTACGCCGCTCTGACAGTGCCACGGATATTAGTAGTTTAAGACATGTACGCCGCTCTGACAGTGCCACGGATATTAGTAGTTTAAGACATGTACGCTCTGACAGTGCCACGGATATTAGTAGTTTAAGACATGTACGCTCTGACAGTGCCACGGATATTAGTAGTTTAAGACATGTACGCCGCTCTGACAGTGCCACGGATATTAGTAGTTTAAGACATGTACGCCGCTCTGACAGTGCCACGGATATTAGTAGTTTAAGACATGTACGCCGCTCTGACAGTGCCACGGATATTAGTAGTTTAAGACATGTACGCTCTGACAGTGCCACGGATATTAGTAGTTTAAGACATGTACGCCGCTCTGACAGTGCCACGGATATTAGTAGTTTAAGACATGTACGCCGCTCTGACAGTGCCACGGATATTAGTAGTTTAAGACATGTACGCCGCTCTGACAGTGCCACGGATATTAGTAGTTTAAGACATGTACGCCGCTCTGACAGTGCCACGGATATTAGTAGTTTAAGACATGAACGCCGCTCTGACAGTGCCACGGATATTAGTAGTTTAAGACATGTACGCCGCTCTGACAGTGCCACGGATATTAGTAGTTTAAGACATGTACGCCGCTCTGACAGTGCCACGGATATTAGTAGTTTAAGACATGTACGCCGCTCTGACAGTGCCACGGATATTAGTAGTTTAAGACATGTACGCCGCTCTGACAGTGCCACGGATATTAGTAGTTTAAGACATGTACGCCGCTCTGACAGTGCTACGGATATTAGTAGTTTAAGACATGTACGCCGCTCTGACAGTGCCACGTCACGGAGATTAGTGTTTAAGAATGTACGCTCAGACAGTGCCAACGGCTCTTAGTAGTTTAAGACATGTACGCCCGCTTGACAGTTGCCACGATATTAGTAGTTTAAGACATGTACGCCGGCTCTGACAGTGCCACGGTTTTATTAGTAGTTTAAGACAATGTACGCCGCTCTGACAGTGCCACGGATCTAGTAGTTTAAGACATGTACGCTCGGACATGCCACGGATATTAGTGTTAAGACAGGTACGACTCTGACAGGCCACGGCTATTAGTTTAAGACATGTACGCTCTGACAGTGCCACGGATATTAGTAGTTAAGACTGTACGCCGCTCTGACAGTGCCACGGATATTAGTAGTTTAAGACAGTACGCCGCTCTGACAGTGCCAAGGATATTAGTAGTTTAAGACATGTACGCCGCTCTGACAGTGCCACGGAATAGTAGTAGTTGAGACATGTCGCCGCTCTGACAGTGCACGGAATTATAGTTAAGACATGTACGCCGCTCGGACAGTGCCAGGCTATAGTAGTTTAAGACATGTTTTTTTTAAACCGGCTCTGACAGTGCACGGATATTTAGTAGTTTTTAAGCCATGCTACTCCGCTCGACAGTGCCTCGGATATTAGTAGTTTAAGACATGTACGCCGATTGACAGTGCCCGCATATTAGTAGTTAAGCACAGGTACGCCGCTTGACAGTGCCCGGAATATAAGTAGTTGAAGACATGTACGCCGCTCTGGACAGTTGCCACGGTATTAGTAGTTTTAAAGACATGTACGCCTCTGACAGTGCCACGGATATTAGTAGTTTAAGGAATGTACGCCGCTCTGACAGTGCCCGGATATAGTAGTTTTAAGACATGTACGCCGTCGACAGTGCCACGGATTATTAGTAGTTTAAACATGTACGCTCTGACAGTGCACGGGATATTTAGTAGTTTAAAAGACAGTACGCCGCTCTACAGTGCATCCAAGGATATTAGTAGGTTAAGAATGTACGCCGCTCTGACAGTGCCACGGATATTAGTAGTTAAGACCTGTCCGACGACTCGGCAGTGCCACGGTATTAGTAGTTAGACAGTGTACGCTTGACAAGTGCCACGGATATTAGTAGTTTAGACATGTACGCCGCTGACAGTGCAAAGGATATTATAGTTTAAGACAGCCTTACGCTCTGACCAGGCCACGGATATTATAGTTTAAGACATGTACGCTCTGACAGGGCAACGGCGATTAGTAGTTTAAGAAATGTACGGCCGCTCTGACAGTGCCACGGATCTGAGTAGTTTAGACAGGTACGCTATGACAGTGCCAGGATATTAGTCGTTTAAGACATTGTACGCTCTGACAGTGCACGTCATTAGAGTGTAAGGACATGTACGCGCTCTGACATGCCCGGATATTAGTAGTAGTTTAGACAGGTACGCCGCTAGACAGGTGCCACGGATTGCGTTTAAGACATGTACGCCGCTCGGAAGTGTGCCAAGGATATTAGATAGTAGTTTTAAGACATGTACGCCGCTATGACAGTGCCACGGGATATAGGTAGTTTAAGACATGTACGCCGCTCTGCCAGTGCCACGGATATTAGAGTTTAAGACAGTAGCCGCTCTGACAAGTGCCAGGAATTATATGGTTTAAGACAGGTACGCCGCTATGAAAGGTGGGGGGGCCCCCCCCCCCCCCCACGGAATAGTAGTTTAAGAATGTCGCCGCTTGACAGTGCCAAGATATAGTAGTTAAGGACATGTACGCCGCTATGACAGTGCCACGGCTATAGTAGTTTAGACATGTACGCCGCTCTGACATTGACACGGATATAGTAGTTTAGACAGTACGCCGCTCTGACAGTGCCCCGGATATTAGTAGTTTAAGACATGGACGCCGGCTCTGACAGTGCCACGGATATTAGTAGTTTAAGACATTGTCGCCGCTCGACAGTGCCAACGGATATTAGTAGTGAAGGACAGTACGCCGCTCTGACAGTGCCACGATTATTAGTAGTTTAGGACCATGTACGCCGCTCTGACAGTGCCACGGAATATAGTTAAGACATAACGCCGCTCTGACGGCCAGGATATAGTAGTTTTAAGACCGTACGCCGCTCTGCCAGTGCCACGGATATTAGTAGTGGAGACCTGTACGCAGCTTGACAGTGCCCACGGATATAGCGTTTAAGACATGTACGCCGATATGACAGTGCCCCGGATATTAGTAGTTTAAGGACATTTGTACGCCGCTCTGACATGCCCCGGAATTAGGTAGTTTAAGACTGTACGCCGCTCTGACAGTGCCACGGATATTGTAGTTTAAGACAGTACGACCGTCTGACAGTGCCCGGATATTAGTAGTTTAAGACATGTCCGCTCTGACAGTGCCCACGGATATTAGTAGTTTAAGAATGTACGCCGTCTGACAGTGCCAGGATAGTAGGAGGTTAAGACAGTACGCCGCTCTGACGTGACACGGCTATTAGTAGTTGAAACGACGCCCGCTCTGACGTGCCACGGATATAGTAGTTAAGACTGTACGCCGCTCTGACAGTGCTAAGATAGTAGTGTTTAAGAATGTACGCCGACTCTGACAGGGCCACGGATATTAGGTAGTTTAAGGACATGTAGCACCTATGACAGTGCCAGGATCTTAGTAGTTAAGAAATGTACGCTCTGACAGTGCCACGTGATATTGTAGTTTAAGAATGTACGCCTGACAGTTGCCACGGAATTAGTAGTTAGAGAATGTACGCCGCTCTGACAGTGCCACGGGATATTAGTAGTTTAAGACATGTACGCCCTCGAACAGTGCCACGGCATATTAGTAGTTTAAGACATGTACGCACCCGCTCTGACATGTTGCCACGGATATTAGTAGTTTAAGACATGTACGCGCTCTGACAGTGACACGGATATTAGTAGTTAAGACATGTACGCCGCTCTGACAGTTGCAACGGATATAGTAGTTTAAGCAGTACGACGCTCTGACAGTGCCACGGATATTAGTAGGTTTAAGAATGTACGCGCTCTGACAGTGCCACGGGATATAGTTGTTAAGACATGTACGCTCGGACAGTGCCACGGATATTAGTAGTTTAAGCATGTACGCCGCTCTGACAGGGCCACGGATATTAGTAGTTTAAGGGACATTGTACGCCGCTCTGACAGTGCCACGGATATTAGAGTTTAAGACATTACGCTCTGACAGTTTGCCACGGATATTAGGAGGTTTAAGAATGTACGACCGCTCGACAGTGCACGCGATATTAGTAGTTAAGACATGTTACGCCGCCTATGACAGTGCCAACGGTATTAGTAGTTTAAGACATGTACGCCGCTATGACAGTGCCACGATATTAGTAGTTTAAGACATGTAGCCTCTCGACAGTGCCCGGATATTAGTAGTTTTAAGAAATGTACGCTCTGACCGGCCACGGGATATTAGTAGTTAAAGGACATGTTTACGCTCTGAACAGTGCCACGGAAATTAGTAGTTTAAGGCATGTACGCCGCTATGACAGTTGCCACGGATATTAGTAGTTAAGAGTACGCCGCTCTGACAGTGCCACGGCTACTAGGAGTTTAAGACATGTACGACGCTTGACAGTGGCCGTGATTAGTAGTTAGACATGTACGCCGCTGGACAGTGCCGTTGATATTAGTATCTTATGACAGGAAGCCATGCAGTGCGTTGATATTAGTTATATTATGACAGGAACGCCCTGGAAGTGCCGTTGATATTAGTATTCTTATGACAGGAACGCCCTGACAGTGCCGTTGATATTAGTATCTTATGACAGGAACGCCCTGACAGTGCCGTTGATATTAGTATCTTATGACAGGAACGCCCTGACAGTGCCGTTGATATTAGTATCTTATGACAGGAACGCCCTGACAGTGCCGTTGATATTAGTATCTTATGACAGGAACGCCCTGACAGTGCCGCGGACTGTCTTACGACACATGGGACAGGACTTGAGCTGAGAGGCGCACTCTGAACAACTGACGAGGTGACCGCACGGCATGATCAGCGTGTCTCTGTCCTTGTCCATACAAATCCTGCAGGTAAAGTCCTCCAGTCTGTTCCGATACTCAGCTACCAACTGCTCAAGCTCTACAATCAAAACAAAAACTTAATTATAGTAAACGACGTAAAACGAGCAGGATTTGTTTTCTTTTCATCCCAACTCGCTTTGATGTAGACGATTAAGCTCACTATTACTTCTTTAAACATATATAATATATAAATATGTGCACATATATACTATATTTGACTACAATTAATCAAATAATTTATATTACACTTCCAATATAGAACAGATGTGTAGCTTACAATCTGGAAACTGCGATTTATCAAGGCAGCTAAAACAAAATTCAACAACTTTCGACATCAACAACAAAACTTCCAGTGAAGCAGAGGACATTAAACCCTCATCAACTTGAATAAGTTAAAAGAGTTCAGCTATAACTAACCTCCAGGGGCATACTTCACGGCAGCGGCCGATTTTCCGGTGGTCGAATAACTGTCGTCATCTGAATTTTCATCAGCTGGTTTTCTCTGAGATTTTGTTGACCTGCTGGATGCAGCAGCACCCGTCATCTCTTCTTCATCACCGGGAGATGAACGCGGAGATCTCGAGGAAGCTGATGTCTCGTAGTTTAATCCTACCGGTAGAACAGGTTGAGAGGGATTCGAGACTGGAGCAGTGGTCTTCTTCTTGCCCTTCTTGTTCTCTGCATAACAGCACAAAGTAAGGTAAGTATAGATTACACACTACACAGCACCCGTGCAGTGAGGTAAGTATAGATTACACGCTACACAGCACCCACGCAGTGAGGTAAGTATAGATTACACACTACACAGCAACCACGCAGTGAGGTAAGTATAGATTACACACTACACAGCAACCACGCAGTGAGGTAAGTATAGATTACACACTACACAGCAACCACGCAGTGAGGTAAGTATAGATTACACACTACACAGCAACCACGCAGTGAGGTAAGTATAGATTACACACTACACAGCAACCACGCAGTGAGGTAAGTATAGATTACACACTACACAGCAACCACGCAGTGAGGTAAGTATAGATTACACACTACACAGCAACCACGCAGTGAGGTAAGTATAGATTACACACTACACAGCAACCACGCAGTGAGGTAAGTATAGATTACACACTACACAGCAACCACGCAGTGAGGTAAGTATAGATTACACACTACACAGCAACCACGCAGTGAGGTAAGTATAGATTACACACTACACAGCTTTGAATGAAGGCTTTGAATGAGTATTTGTAATAACACTTACACGTCGATCAGTTTTACAAACGATAGAGAGAGAGAGAGAGAGACAAACAGACAGACAGACAGACAAATAGAGAGAGAAATGCACTGACACCATACACAAACACAAACAAAAATTGTTTTTTAGATTCGTTATAAAACTCTTCAACAGACAAACGTAGGCCTATAATAAAATATCAGATAAAATGTCAAAATGTAACTGAGATGTTAACATGTTCTTTAATGTAACAGATAAAAATATTGATATTAAGCATATGTATAGATTAAAAAAATGTAAGATGCAAGCATGCATAAGGCCAATTTATAAAATATACGGCAGGTTCAACCTGATCTATGGTTAAGGCCTACATAAATCAATACTTTTCATCAAATGCAGGACGGATTTAACGTACATTTAATCAGCCATGGCTCGCAGTGAAAACATTAAAGTGGCGTGGCGAATATCTCTTCAGTTATCTCGAATTTAACGTAAAGGTCAAAAGCCCAGATGCTTGTAACACCTTTCTTCAATACGACGACAATGTGTAGAAAATATGTAAATGCCCTTCGTTTTAAGGAACTAACACGTAATTAATTAAAGATTAACCGCTTTTTAAGTTAAAGAAATTTATAGAAAACAAACTTTTAATTAATTGCCATATACTGCTGCCTCTCCCCTCAGCTGTCTCTGCTTCTTGACCACCAGCAGCAACAGCTGCCGAGCTTGCAGTGCCAGCTGCTGAACTTGCAGTGCCAGCTGCTGAGCTTGCAGTGCCAGCTGCAGCAGCTGTCGATGCACTAACAGCAGCAGCTATCGATGTACAAGCAGCAGCAGCTGTCGATGCACTAGCAGCTGCAGAACGTCTTCCAGCAGCTCTCAGCTCCTCAGAATCCTCCACACTATCGCGCACAACAGATGGCGGGCTCGTCTCTCGATTCCTCTCCTCGGCTCTACCAGTAGAGGCTTGGCTAGACCTCGCTGACGATGAAGTTGTCGACGTTCTAGTGGTCGATGCCTCGCCGCCACCAGCAGAAGATGCAGCAACAGTCTGGCGAGATGAAGAAGCACCACGAGGTTGAGCAGCTGCTGCAGCGGCCCTGGTTTCTCGCTTGTTCTTGTTCTTACCTTTCTGCTGCTGCTGCTTCTGCTCGGCTTCAACCTCTATGAGGGCGTCGAATAGTTGCGCATTGCTTTCAAAATCATCACCTGAAATAATGATAAATGAGCATCGAATACGACTGCTTCGTCGAATACGACTGCTTTGTCGAATACGAACGACTGCTTTGCCGAATACGGCTGCCTTGTTTAATACGACTGCTTTGTCGAATACGACTGCTTTGTCGAATACGACTGCTTTGTCGAATACGACTGCTTTGTCGAATACGACTGCCTTGTAAATCATCTTCACAGTAACAACTAATGACAAAGCTCATATATTGACCTTTCAACCAATTTAAATTATATAAGTAGTTGAGCAGTGTCCTCTAAATTATCACCCGTAATAGTAATGTTCCAATATCGATATTCCTACCCCATGTTGTACTAGCAATTAAGTAAATTTTCAGGTTAAATAAGTAGAATAAAATCACATTAATAATAACATTCAAATGATATTTCATGCTTTCAAAACTGCCTTTATTTCACAGAATTCTTCTTGCAAAATGGTATTGCAAATATTAACAAGAAAACTTTATTCATTTCAGGGTAAAGTTATTTCAATACTAGAAATCGCTATAGAGTATTACAGACATGACATACGAAAATAAAACGACGCTTAATCTGTTAAGAGGAAAAAATTTGCTTAATTTCTTTCAACAATTTCAAGCACAGTAGGCTAAATAACATCCTTTTCTACTTAAATAAGAAACTGATATTGTTCACAAAAAGTAAAGAAGTCAAATTGATACCGATAGGACGGGAGAGTTGATAGTATGATTATCTGATCAACAGCAAATAAATAATTTGAATCACCACTGGCCCCTCCCTAATAGTAACCCTGGCGATAGGGATAATTACGTTCCAATTATCGTTGTTAATAATAATATTAATTAAATTATTAACAACGAAAACTTATATAGCAGTGTCATTGCCGAACTCGGTCTTCTAGACTACTTTACAGAAAGAGTTCAATAGTAATAGTAAGCTAAATAATAATTACAATAAATTAATATCTAAACTAGTAAAAATAGGTAGATAGGCTGTCAAATAACTATTATAATGTGCTTATATACTCCAAATAGTACCTACCAATAGTCTCAAAGCGCCTCTGTAGAGCCAGCTTGATAAGCTCCTTGGAGAAGCCAATGGTAAGCATAGCCTGACACTGTGGTGTGTCCAGTCTAGATACAATCTCTCTCATATCAACCGGTCTCTTTGGCTTACTGCCAACGCTGCTGCTGCTGCTAGCTTCTGCTTCTTCCGCTGCTGCGGCAGCTGCTGATGACTCAACATCCACTGGTAACGTAGTAGCTGCTGCTACTGAAGGAGCTTCTCTTTGTCCTGCCGCAGCTGCTACAGCAACTGAAGGGGCTGCATAATAATAACGCACATTAGAGTGAAATGATCACCTACGTTGATATATATCACTTTTAATACCACATGTTAAATCCGTTAGGCAATTTTGTCCATTTTCCGTGTAGCCAGTCCAGTGAATGTCCGAGATTTTACTCTCAGCTCAGCGCGGCTGGGATTCGAACCCACGAGGGTTCAATTCGCTTCAGGATCTGTCATTTAAAACTTAAAGACGTTATCTACACCTCTAACCATTACCCTATTGAGACATTAATTATTATTGAGACATTGCGGACGCAGGACCAGATGTTTTTCCTACTGAAAAATGGTAATTAAAACCTTTCTTTACAAATAAAAATATAAAACTAATTTAATTCTTTAAAAAGGTAAAGCTAAAGCTAATGTTAGTTAACGTCAGTTTCCTTACTCGAAAGCGACGTCAGTGACAGACGAACCCAGGATTTGCATTAATTTCTAGCTCGATCATGTATAATGTATCAGCATGAGTAGTATCAGAAACGCAAGGGAATCATACTTCATATTTAAATAATCGTATTTCTGAACCAATCATTCCTTTACTTAAAGAGCGGATTTCAAGAATTGTATGAAATCCTGTGTTCTGAACACAAAATATCGTGAATACATATATCTAAGTCAAACAACTGCGGAACTTTGGAAATATATTCAAACAGCTGCAGAATTATAGAAATAGATTCAAACATCTGCAGGATTTTGGAAAAAAATTCAAACAACTGCAGGATTTTAGAAAAAGATTCAAACAGCTGCAGGATTTTAGAAACAGCTGCAGGATTTTGAAAATATACTGGGCGAGAAAGGTGAGCAGTGAAAACTCTGTTCCTCACACAAATGTACTCTTGAATCTGGTTAATACAGAGTAGACAGACTTTGCAAATAAAATTCAGAGTAATCACAAAAAAGGCACAATATTGCACCAAAATAGATGTCACCAAAAACATATAACCAAATAAAATAATTAACTATCATTGAACAGAAATGAACACGATTGGAATTACCAATCAATTACATAAAATTTTCAAATAGCACACTGCACATTACATTTCAGTATAAACTGAATAGTAATATAGATTATATTGTCATACCAGATCTCGGTTTGTTGGCAGGCGCTGATGAAGCTTTATTAGGAGGAGCTGTAGAACTGTTGGCTGTTAATACAGGAGCCTGAATTATAACAGAATAAAGTTAACATTATTCTGCTGGCGCACGGAAATTAAACGCGGCAAACTATACATTTACTAATGTTATCAATATTTACATAATCTTCACAATGGAATAAATTTGGTTTTGCGGTATGTACAAAGTAAAGGGAATCACACCAAACAACGCTATTAATTAATACGAATTACGAAGAAACTCCACGTAATAGCAAAAATAACATCTGCTCTAGTCAAATTTCAACTCACAAAAAATACCAAAAGTGGTAAATTCCATACAATCACTAAACTCGGATAATTCTGATGCATGAATGTCCTGATAGCGTACGGGTAACGTCATGAAGCTTTAAATGACAGATCCTGAAGTGAATTGAACCCTCGTGGCTTCGAATCCCAGCCACGCTGATCTGAGAGTAAAATCTCGGACATTCACTGGCCTGGTTACTCGGAAAATGGACTAAATTGCCTAACGGTTTAAACATGTGGTATTAAAAGTGATAGATATCGACATAGTTGATCGTTTCACTATAATGCGCGTTTACTTTTTTTTAATGAACAGATAGGAAGGAACCGGCCTACCTGTGGTCTGTTCTGACAAGACTCAATGAACGCCTCGCTCTTGTACTTGCGCAGATACTTGCAGCGACCACACCACCTCGCGTGTTCTCTCCACACGTCATCTCCGGGTCTCCAGTTCCTCAATCCAATGTCACAGAAGAAACAGCGAACGTTGTCCTCAGGGCCTGCACGACATAGCAGTGTTAGAGATTATTATTACAACCAGTGGTTAAAGTGGGAATCTAATCCTGATAGCACATTGATAGCACACTGATAACGTACCTTTGACACACTGATAACGTACCTTTGACACACTGATAACTGGTCGCTCAGGACCTGAACGACATTGGAGTGCGAGAGCTTAATGTAATATTAATCTCTCACACTCACATCTCTCCCAGTGGTTAAAGTGGGGATTGAGATCAAGGAGAACGGTCAGAATTTCTCCTGCCCCACTGTAATGTAGTTACAGATCTAGTAGTATCTAAATGGGCCCCCAGAATGGGAACGCACCTCAGATAAAAATGAGAGCTAGGGGAACTGAGTTCCCCCGCGTTACCGCCCCCCCTCCCCACTTTAACCAGTAACTACAATATAATACTACGCTCAAAGCATACGTCATTCTTCAATATTAAATATTGAGAATCGTAAATGTAAACAACATGGAACTCTCTGCCACAAGATCTTCGATCTTTTAACTGTACCACTATTTTTCTGGGCAAGCTAAAAACCAATCTCTTTCCGCCATACATCTACATTTTGACCCGCTTGCCTTGGATCTTGGACTTGCACTGTTTCGATCTTGCTTTCTCTTGTGGTCTCAGTATCGTCATCGTGTGATGCTTTGGCGTCTGTTTGTGTAGATTCTGCAAGAGACGTCTCTGACATTGCCTTATGGCGAGGAACCGGGCGCTAAATTCTTATTGATATCGATTGATATATTGATTGTTATCTAAATGGCTAGAAAGACAAAATTATTTTGCTAAGTACTACATGTAGATAAAGAAAATAGTCCAAGATTACCATAATCAAACATCATAAGGCTCATAACATAATCTGTGATTCTTCCCAGATCCGAGGATCTGAGAGGTTAGACAGATGATGAAGCTGCA
Organism: Enchytraeus crypticus; assembly: GCA_905160935.1. Classification (NCBI taxonomy): domain Eukaryota; kingdom Metazoa; phylum Annelida; class Clitellata; order Enchytraeida; family Enchytraeidae; genus Enchytraeus; species Enchytraeus crypticus. The sequence goes on along the minus strand of CAJHZI010000499.1, from coordinate 866,006 downwards.
ACAAGCACAGCGAAGTAATAGGAGCACTGCCTACCCATTCTCATTATCATACAGATTTACTAGCTCCCTACTCCCGTTATCATACAGATGTACTAGCACCCCACTCCCATTATCATACAGATGTACTAGCACCCCACTCCCATTATCATACAGATTTACTAGCTCCCCACTCCCATTATCATACAGATGTACTAGCACCCCACTCCCATTACCATACAGATGTACTAGCACCCACTCCCATTATCATACAGATGTACTAGCACCCCACTCCCATTATCATACAGATTTACTAGCTCCCCACTCTCATTATCATACAGATGTATTAGCACCCCACTCCCATTATCATACAGATGTACTAGCACCCCACTCTCATTATCATACAGATTTACTAGCTCCCCACTCTCATTATCATGCAGATGTACTAGCACCCCACTCTCATTATCATACAGATGTACTAGCTCCCATTATCATACAGATGTACTAACTCTCATTCTCAAACATACTCAAGAACAAAACTAAAACTAAAACAAACAAGAGCTACCTGAGTGATAAAAGCCGGCCGTTGCTAACTCTTGGGGGGTTTTACCTATAGGTATAGTCTTTCCGCTGAAGGATTCGATTCTGCTGCCCATTCTCGCATACTTTAGACTCTTGGCCTTAGTGCCCTCTATGATCAAGTCCTTTTCCTCGTCATCATCCTCCTCTGATTCTATACGTAGCAGCTCTAGCGGACTGGTCTCGATTGGATTCACTGGTGGCAGCGGCTTCGGCTGTAGGACTGGCTGCTGCAGCAGCTGTGCGGATGGCGAGGGCAGCTGCTTCGACAGCTCCAGCAGCTGTGCGGATGATGAGGACAGCCGCTTCGACTGCTCCAGCAGTTGTATGGATGAAGAGGGCAGCTGCTTCGACTGCTCCAGCAGCTGTGTGGATGAAGAGGGCAGCTGTAATGGCTGCTTTTGATCAGTGTCCCCAACTGCAGGAGGCTCGAATTCAATGGCATTCAAAAGACTCTAAATAAAATAAACATTCACATTTATATTGATTATCTAAAGTCAGATATAGTGGCCTGACAATAACGCTGGTAACGCTAATGTTAACGTCAGTTTCCTCACTCGAAAGCGATGTCAGTGACGGGCGAGCCCAGGATTTGAACCCCACACATACTGATCCGCGGTCGAATATCTTACAGACATCGCCACTGGCTGGAGCCACTGAATTACTATGCAGTATAATGTATACTGCATAGTAATACGTACATACACCTAGACCTGTTAACAGTACAGCAGTAATCAGTAAATAACTAATTAAATATCAAATAGGCCAGGCTTACCAGTCAACACTATACACACTAGACACTATTGAGCAACAGATTCCCCAGGAATTAATTTCAATTCCCTAGGAATTTAAATCTTAGCACACAATTAAAAAGACCAGCATTACTACTAGGTAATGCCCCGAATGCCCCTTCAGACGTTGGTTTGGATCTATGTGCTTTGTCGCCATTTGTGACAGATGCAGTCCACGGTTGGTCTATCCCACAGCAAACTGGTGTATGGGTTAACACAAAACAATAGAACAGCGATCTAAAATACAATACCAATAGTTAATGTGATTTACAGTTTATGGGTCGAACTTAAGGTTGTAGGTTCAAATAAATAAAAGAATTCAGAAGCAGATCCAATTGAATCAAAAAACATGTAAAGAAAACTAAGTTACCAATTAAATTTTCAAACAATAGAAAGTAAAGCTTTCTAGCCTGTTCACTGCTAGTAGATTCATCTTGGTTGTATCTCTGGCAGTCCGGATAATGCTTATTATGTTCAGATTCAGGCACATCACCTTCTTCCCAATTATTGATAGCCCCCTTGCAGTACACACACTGCACCTTGTCTCCTGATCCTATATAAAAGAACCCTGAAGCAGCAAGATATACTGGATTCACGGGCGATTCCTCAGGCCAATCAAAGAAAGTGTTGAGCCGAACCATTGGGCTACTTTTCAACAGTTCAAAGTCAGTAGGTTTTCGTTTTGTGTTCACACAAGACATGGATCGTTCAACAGCTTTGGCAAGCTCAACACTTTTTCTGCAGAGCTCTTCAACGTCAATCTCGTTGGATGAAGCTGATTTGTACATATCTTTCGAAGCATCAGCATTACAGCATTTCTGCGTGTCCTTGGAACTTTTGCACTCATCACTACTCCCAAAATCTTGATCTAACTGGGAGGCTTTGAAAGGTGATGAATCAGGTGCATCTATATTTCCCTTTCCATTATTGCTCTTACACTGAAAATGATGCACTACCAGTTCATTCATAAAATCCTTCGATCTTTTCATGTCACTCAATTTAAAAGTGTTACCACAAGGGTCACAAACGACAGTCTGTCCGTTGACATCGTAAGAATAGCCAAGCTTTGCAAGCTTTATCGAACTCAGGTCTTGGTCCTTCATTTCCTTAAATGAACTTATACGATACAGATGCCGATACACTTCTGAGTGGCTTGCAAAGCTTAGCAGTTTCCGGTTGGAATACATAATTATAGTTCTGAATGCGTAACTCTCAATAGGTAGAAGCAAAATTACGTCTAAATGGCTAGTGTATTTGAATCAGTCAAATTTTCTAAAGTGAACTGAATCTTCACTACAGTTTTAGAATATTAATAACAGTTAAGTGAACTTCACATCCTTCACTATTCGATCACTACTATGAAGGTATGATGCTAGAACAACTTTACCACCAAGAAATAATGTTCCTCGGAAAACGACGTGTAACTTTCTTTTTCTTCTCAGTAACTTCTGAAGCGAACCTATAGCACTGTTCACAGACTCACAAGTTAAGCGTACGTTTTCACACGAGCGATTCACATCAGTAATAAGTTTTCTCGAAGGCAAAGCAGAACTGGGACTTTGGGCCTTGCGTAAATTAGATAGCAATTTTCCCTTCGAATATTTAGATCTACAGCTTTCAACCGTTGCATTGATCTCACTGCGTTCTTCAACCCCTAGGCATCCAAAATTTTCACTCAAGTCACTCAACGGACAAATGCGTATTCGAGATGCGACACTTTTCGAATTAAATTCATAGGCAGTGTATTCAGCATGAAAGAGACTCAAGTCTATGGTTGTTCTCAAATAATCATAGCTGCTGTTATTATTGTCCGCTGAAAAACTCTCTACCTGGCAATCCTCAACTTGCACGCAAATACTACTGCTACTGGAGATGGGCTTTTCTTTTATATTTCCAGAAGTACAGTCGTTACCGGAAGGTTGTTCATCAACAACTACTAAATTTAATTCAAATGTTTCAGGGCAACAATTGTGGTCGTTAAGATTGCTTCTAATCTCCATCATCTGGAAATTTGAAAATTATTCATTCCAGTGAAGTAATAAACGCTATTCATTTTAATTTCTATTCCAGTATTATCTTCTAATTCAAATCAAATCAAAGTATAATTATTTACGTAAACTATTAATTAGGCAACATAAAATACCATAACAAAACAGTTTGTGAGTCAGAAAGCAGTATTTGTATAGATAATGTTTTTGGTTTCCTTAGATTTTAGTTAAATTAAATCATAAAATGAGAATAAAATTGGACTAAGATAATCATCCTGAGACCCTATTGTGTACTGTACGTTATAGGCCTAAACATAATCTTTCCTTCTAAGCAGTTAAGTAATTATCATTGTAAACTATATTTTTACACTATTTGTCGTAATTTTATTTTACAAGAAATTTTCGCAATTGGCGAGATTTTTAAAGAACAACACTTTCGAATACCTTTAAAGAATTTAATTACTGCAATTCTCATTATCTAATTTACCCTAAAGACAGTCTAAAATTAAGGTTGAAAGTGCGGGTAGAGTGAGGAATATGATTAGGCCATGGGATGTTTCGCAAAAATTCATTTACATTAAATTTTATTATGTTAGTAGGTGTCGTAGTTTAAGGGTCAGTCTATTTTTAGTTGCATAAATTTCAGTTGGAAATTACTCGTATGGTTTTCACATCCTGATCAAAATTAAATTTCGTAGCTGCTGGGCTACTACATTACTCAGCAGCTGGGCTGGACTACTAGGCCTATGAGTACATCTTGCTTGTTCAAAATATATTTTTAATTAAATATATTTTAATTAAATTTTTAATTAAATGTAACAAGTAACGTAGACTTCATTCTAGAAGCAAAATAACTTAAGGGCTATAATGCATCTAGAATGAAGTCTACGTTTTCTTTATGTATATATGAAAGTATGTATAGATCGCAGTGGTTACGTTGTAGCACAAAATAAGAATTTGGAATAAGATGTTTTTATTTGCGATTACGATTTTCTAGTAGGATATGTTGACATCGTCTATTCAATTGAGTTCAAAACGGAAGTCTCGGTAGCTTAGTTAGGTAGATGATAGGTTTTAGATCATGGGGTTCGATTCTTGCTCAAGTCACTTTTTATTTTTTAAAGTTTTACTGAATTTTATTATAGTTTCTTGGAAATATGGTAAGGTAGGTTTAGGGTAAATGGTAGGGGTTAGGGTTAAGGATAGTTTAAAAAAATTAAAATTAAAATTACTTTGTTTTTAAAGTCTATTCAACAATAGCAATTAAGCTCCTTCCACAAATCTTCTTATTCCAAATCCTTATTTTGTGCTATATCGAAACCACTGCGTAAAAAGTAATCCAACATATATAGGGTCAGAAAACGGCTTATCTTTTACAGTTTAAAATTGCAGTGCCATTAATTTGTTGATTACGCGCCTGAAAATTTCTTTCGATTAGGCCTATGTCAAGTCAGTAGAGTAAGATTTTCCATTAATCGTTAATTAAATATAATTTTAATTATCGTTAAAATTCTTTAATCGTTATCGATTAAATTAATCGTTAACTCCCGCAGCCCTACTTCTATTTATTATTCATGTATTTTGTACAAGTTTAAATGGATTTTATATACTTTATAGTGTAAAATACTAAAATAAAATTAAGCCTATACCAGAGAAATGATTTCACTTTAGGCTTTACTGCTGCTGCACAGCTGCTGCATGGTGACGTGCCTCATGCCGTGGTTATCGGTTAAACTCGTCCCCTCTGAAGATTGCTGCGCATACTACATGAAGTTGTACACACAATCAATGATTCAGTATCAGTGGCGGATCCAGGGGGGCCCGGGCCCCCCTGGATCCGATTTTGTAGACTACTTTTTTTTCCGGGCCCATATTTGACCTACTAGGAGCCCAGTATAATGGAAAGGGGGGTCCAAAAATGTTGACCTTTTCACTAGCTCTCAATTTTCACTTTAACCAATGTATTATGAGAAAAAAGGATGTAAGTAAAAAATATGAACTCTGTCTCGGAGCAGTGGTGCAAAAAGCCTTTGCTGAGAGGGTTTTTAACCCCCCCCCTCCCCCTCCCTATCGCCAAAATTAGGTCACTATCGCAATTCGTCCAGATCTGCTGAGTTTCTTCAGAGGAGAAAAAATTAACCTACATTTTTCCAAAACAAATGTAGGATTTTAGGCATTTTAGGTTCTCCCCTGACTTTAGTACGGGTATGATTGTGGTGAGGGGGTAAGATACGGGGATACACTCACTCTATGAGCCGAATTCAGTAGTGAGCAAATATTGAGCCCCCCTCACAGCATTTTCTGGTTGCGTCACATGTCCCGAAGAAGGTGGAGAGTAAACAAAAATATGTACACACCAAAAAAAATTCGGGCCCCCCCCCGATAAAATTCCTGGATCCGCCCCTGTTCAGTATAGACATAAATTTGAAATAAGAATAGAGAACCGAACCCGAACCGAACCCTGATATTTGGCATTTTTGACGAACCGAACTGAACCCGAATTGGCCGAACCCGAACCGAACAAAACCCTGATTCCGTCCAAACCGAACCGAACCGAACTCTCCGTCAAAACATTAGTGGACAAGAATCGAATTTCATAATTATTTTAATTTCAGCTATTCTTCAAAGCCTGCACTAAAATATTAAGGGAAATATTCGGCATTAAAGATAAAAACAATACAATTGCATAGCCTATATCAGTTTCTGCTTGCACTAGTTGTACCAATATATGCACATGTAACTGCATATAACAGTGTATATTCTGTACTTCTGGTTAAAAATCCAATTTAAAAACTAACAGTTAACAACAGCGAGGGTTAATTCAGATACCGATGCCGGTAGGACTAAATTTCTGATTACAAAGGTATCATAAATGCAATTTTAATTGTAATATTTATTAATAGCTTAATTATAGCATAATAGCCTATACCCTGTCATATTCTACAGTGTATACACAGTGCTATCAACTTCTCTACACACACATACACACACACACACACACACGCACGCACACACACACACACAGACACGCACAAATAGTTAATTAAATAACGTTAACAATATGTTTTAATATTTATTGCTTTTTTATTCTGCTACAAGTACATCCGTAAATGTTCATTTCAAAACTGCTTACTTAAATCTTTATATTTGGATATATCCAAAAAACCAAATGCCTTTACAGTATGGTATAACTATTCCAACAACAATTAGAGTGCTACTCTCGACATTAATATAGTTATAGACGGTGGTCAGCTGGATAAGATGTGCATCATCTTCCCTGCCGGCCGTTGTTCTAGTTTTTACAGACTGTGTGCTATCCTGTGTTTCTGGGAATTTTTTATATATTTCATTTAAATGTTTATTTCCATTTGTATTTGTCAGTGGTTTGATGTTGATGCTGAAATAAACACATATCTCTCTCTCTCTCTCTCTCTCTCTCTCACTATCTCTCCAAGGACAACATCGAGCTTTATTCGACCAATGCCAAGGTAACAAACAAACACTTGTATCTACTTAGGTAAGTTAAGAAGTTAATTACTGGTTAAAGTGATGCAAGATAATAAGGATAATTATAAAATTCTCTGGAAATCATCTTGGAAGTATAAATTTGTATACCAAATCATCCTTTGACATTTGAATACTTTTATTTTAAAAATCATTGTACAAAATCATTTTCATTGTTGAAATGTAAGCTAAGATTGATGAAGCATATGTTTGCTGGTTATGCTAAAGAGGATGTTTTGATACAATCAAGAAGATAAAATATCTATTTTATGGGCATTTGTTGGTTAACTTGAGATAATTTAATAAATATATTAAAATAAAGGCCACACCTCTTCTTCTTTCATTGCCTAATTTTTAACAGGTAAAAACATGACGGTTTAACTTGACTTCTTGTGTTTCTCTGAAGCTCTTTTGCCATATTGTTATATGTTATTTGTTTGTAGTTTTAAGTACTCACATGTTACTCTTATGTTAGTCTCTGTACTGGCTAAAGATTAAAGAGCGTATCATGTACAATACAGCCTCCATAACCTCAATGTCCATTATAACCACTGGACAGAGTTATATGTCTCATTAGATTAAATATGCAGCCTTCAGTTACTCGGTCCTCTAAATTAATTACTCTTGGGAGACCTAACCTACCTTCACGCTCTAAGCTATCCAATCGTTCTTTCCAGAATGTTGCACCGCAGATTTGGAATTCTCTTCCGTCTACTCTTCGGAAGTCTTCGTTTGAATTACATCGGCCTTTGCTTTCCTATGAGCAGTTCCATAGACAGTTAAAGATTTATCTTTTCCAGCTCTCTTTTCCAACCGGTGTCCATGAGTTGCGACCAGCACGCAAACCTCCTTTTCTCTAATTTCCTTAATTTTTGCACTGATTTTCTGAATTTTTGAATTCCCACTGTTTTGGACCTTGTATTTGCTCGTCAGCTGCTATTTGTCTCAATGGTGCTTGATATTGTCATTGACGACAGTAGCACTCTAATGGTTGTTATTATTAATTAAATACTTTTTATGTATTTATCTTTCAAGAGTTAAGGTTAGGTTTAAGGTTAAATTTGGGTTTAGATTAAGATTAGAGATTACCCGGTTAGGTTTAGGTTTAGTTTTTTTAGTGTAATTAATACATGTACGTCAATACGCCTACTCGCACAGGCGCCAACTTTACAAGGGTAACTAGAATAATTTTTGCCACGTTACTTTGAAAGGAGTCGCGGTAGGAGTATTGTTTATCTTGCATCATAATTGTGTGCTATCATGCACACAGTATATTTCTAATTTTGGAAATACTTTTCCCCTATTTAAAAATTCCGCGACATACCTACTCGTATGTTTGCCCGTCTTTTGTATCTTGAGACTTGATATGCAGTGCTACCCCTCCTTGGGATATTTTCCAAGATCTTGGGAAATTTTAGTTGACCTTGGGATCGTGTGAAGGAAATCCCAAAATATTGTGAATATTGGGATATTTGTTGGTATAGAATGTTTATAAATTAAAGCTCAATTTCGCTGAATTTGCATAAGCGTAATTTGAAAGAATTGTGTAAGCAAATATGTAAAAGATGGATGTCATCTATACTTAATGTTATGATGTCTATATATAAATAGTTTATATATATTTTAGAAAGTGGAAACCATTTCTTAAATTGTTATCCAATAATAATTACAATTCTATTAGTAAATTTATGAAATTTTTGAAATTAAAGTGCTAGATTTAGTTGAGGCCTCTATTAAAATACTAAAAAAGACTTTTGGCGCGATATCAAAAACAATTTAATATACATACAGGTATTTTGCAAAGCCTCTTTCTACATATATTTACTGCCGGGAAAGGCAATTGCCCTCAGTCATTAACAAGATTTGCCCCCCCCCCCTTGATTTGCCCGCGCAGTTGCCTGAAAATGCAGTCGAGAGGCGGTCAAAGAACTTTTAAAAGTCAAGAATTTATTCTTAAGGGAAATGTGAAAAACTACTTTTTTAAATTGTACTATTGTAAGGGTCCCTTTCAAAATAATGTAATTGCATGTATATGTAGGCCTACCCTTTTGACGAACTTATGTCCTTTTTAAAAATTGTTCCATACAGGAACTATGGAAATCCGGTCTTATAGACCCTCCGGTCGGCTATGCCGGACTGCGTTCGAATAAGACTAAACACAGTTGCACTGATGTAGTTCATTCATAATACTTTATATAAATCCAATTTAAATTATTTCACTTACTATCAGGTCTCACAGTTACGTAATAAATGAGTTTTTTTAACACTTGGGAAGTAAGTTTTTGATCTTGTGAAATCTTTGGAAATTTTGCAGCATTTTCTTCTCTCAACCTGTGAAAAAAATTGTAGGGATAGCACTGCTGATATATGATCGACTGCAGTATCAGCGCAGGTCCATCGGCCTGACAAGCATAAGCAACAGCCTGCTGAAAATCTAGCGCTTCTCATACCTATAGGGCGCGGTACTCGGGCGCGGATATACCATTGATTGGGAATGTCGGTGAGGCATCCCCATCTACCAGTACTAAGCGTCAATTATTTAAGGATTGATGCGGTCATGGATACCTTGTCAGTTGAAGAGTTAGTTTTCAATTAAATAGGTGCCCCAGTCCAGTGAATGTCGTAGATTTTACTCGTAGATCCGCGCGACCGGAAATCAAACCGAAGAGAGTTCAGTTCACCGTCTTTTAAAACTTCCTGACATTACCTAACAGGCTAACACCTTTAACCATTACATTATTGAGACATACACTGCTTAGGTTTAGTCCTTAGCTTTCCCTATCGTCTCTCTATAGGTCCTATCAAAGATATAAACTAAGTTATTCTTATTCTATAGGGTCTATATTTTAATATATTATAAAATCGTCCAACATCTCAGGTCTTGGTCTGCCTCTTAACTCTTTTATTTTGCATTCTTCATTCTATTACATCCCTCAGCAAGATCCTTTATATTAAGTCTTATCCAGCTTTTATTTCTATTTCTTATCAAATGTTTTAACTGCCTGCATGTATCGAGTTTATAAAGAACTTTTTCTTATACAATTTTATGATTCCTACTAATTTCTTCCATCTCTCTCCGTAACTACATTTCCAATGCATCTAATTATGTAATATCGTCTTTCCTTAATGTCCAGATTGCCTATCCGTTCGGTAGGTCTAGAGAAGTGTCGACTACACCAATGTTTTTACAATCATTATCTTTTGTCATTTTCACAAAGTAATCGACCCATTTTTATTATTTATTAATTTTTAAACTATTCCTAGGCGTCATATTCTTAGCCATGCAGTGGAGCACCAAAGTAATAGCTACATGTATAATTATTCTTTACATATGCTATTCATTTCCTTAGTAATACTAGTGAGTGAGTGACACTCTATTCGCAGAGTGTATAATAAAGACACAGTGTATGATATAGACAGTGTATATGATAAACACACAGTGTATGATATGGTCAGAGTGTATGATTCAGACACATTTAGCTATTGCATTGCATTTTATATTGAACTTGTATTATATTTGTGAATATAGGGATGAGTTTACTTCTGTGAAAAAGCGTGCTGGTGACTATGAAGGATTTACAGCTTTTATGGAGGATTGGCAGTTTCACTGAAGTAGGCCAACTTGGCCTAAATAAATCAGCATTAACAAGGCAGCTAGGAAAGGACTATACTTTTGTACTGACTGCGACACTATTCGATGTTGTTTCTGCCACGAACGATTCGAGATTTCTGAACTAACCGACAGTTCTATAAAACTTCACTCGGAGGTAGACTATACCCATCAAGATAGTCTGCATGACGATAGTCCGAAGGTAAGCTGCTTCATCAAAGACGTTAAATACTATAGTGCTATGATAGTAGATGTTGGGAAAAGAATGCATTGACCGCTGCACGCTCTCCTGAGTGGCGACCAACGCTGATACTAGTTTAGGTGTCTTGTATCCATATATAGTATATTGCTTGTGCAATATAGAAGATTTGTTAAAAGATCGATTTACTTGGTGTCTGAAATTTCATACTAATTGTAAACTGCTAAGTATTTTTGTTGGATTTTGATTACTGCTCTACTAGAATCAAACAGCAGTAATCAAAATATAAGAAGAATACGCGTGGAGTACGACACGATTGTAGCAGTTCGCCACTGCTGTTCAATGTTTACGCTGAGGAAATGATGGAGGAAGACATGGAAACGTGGATGAAGGAATTAAGGTAAGAGGAAAATTGCTACAAGATGTAAGATTTGCAGATAATCAAGGAATGATAGCGTGCAGCGAGACTGAACTGTGGAAGATAATGGATAGTCTGAATGATACGGCATTGAAATATAGAATGAAAATTAACATCAAAAAGATAGAAATGATGAGTGACGCAGAATAGAGTTGATGTTAATATTATTATAAATGGTGCGAAACTGGAACAGGTAAGAAGTTTCAAATATTTTGGTCCTACTGTAACAGATGATGGAAAATTGAGACTGAAATATGCAGTAGGATTGCACAAGTATAATAGACGTACGGTAATGGGAAAGAACTATTAACAAAAAGTCTAAAGAAAGCCACAAAGATGAAGATAGTGAAAATCTTTGTATGGACTACGCTATTGTATGGATGTAAAACATGGACTTTATGGAAGGAAGACATCAGGAAACTAGAGGCATTGTAAATGTGGATATGGAGAGGAATGGCAAGGATTAACTGGACTCAACAAGATACATATGAAGAGTTCAGGAGATTGTTGGTACAGATAAACAGTTGATAAATGCATTAAGAAATAGGAAGAAGAGTTGGATGGGGCACTTTCTACTGTGGGAACGTCTACTAAAAGAAGTTATAGAAGGCAGAATGAAAGGCAATAGAGGAGGAAGCAGCCTCAAGCAGGTCGATGTTAGGAATGTTCGATTATTATTTCTTCACTGATATGAAGAAGAAAGACTGAGAAGACAAAGAATAATGCAGGCGTTATGTGCCACGGACTTGCCAGTAGGTAGTGCACTAATACTGGCATTTACTAACTTTTCCTTGATCAGTTGATAGTTTAAGCCTCCGTTGTTTATTATCTGTTATTTATTATTTGTTGATTATCTCACTAGTAACTACGGCCATTAGAGAGAGTAAACTTCTTTACCTGATAGACCTATAGTTAATGATTAATTTTAAAAATCGAGTTACTTTAATCATTTAAGTCTCTAATTTGGAAATATATTGCTATTGCTAAAATCAATTGTTTCGCACGATGTTGTCGTAGACGACGGTAGTACTTTAATCCAGTTGTTGTTGTTTTGTATTCAGCTGCCAACTTGTGCAATCATACACATGTAGCCTTAATAAAACTTTAACATTACAAGCTGTTCACTCTCTTCAGTGCAAACATGAATAGCAACACTACGCATCTTGAAGGATACGACTAATTGTATACAATATTTAATATTTAAACCACATAGACCAGCATCGAAACACTGGTGTGTGTGTATACTGGTTTAAGTGAATTACCGCTGTACACAATATACTCTAACTACAGAGCACTTGTGTATTTATTATATATTACAGGTGGCAGACAGTCGAAGTGTCGTGAAGTCCAGGAGTTCACTTAGGCCTACGGACAATCTTCTGGCCCCGCCTATTTTAGATTTAAGATAAAATACACTTTTCATACACACTTTATGTGTTTAAAGCAGGATTTCATTTACTGGGGGTTGGGGCGGGGGTGTGACCCCCCGGAAAATTTGCGACGCCCTACTAAAGTTTTAATTCTTCAGTTTTTACTTACCCTCCATGACAAAGCCCTGATGAGCCTTCGAACTTCCTTGGAAGAATGTAACAATTACAACACTACTTAAAAGTGTGTAACTATGTGCTATCATTGCTAGGCATTAGAGATAAAAAAGTAAAAACGTATTATAGTGAAATGATCAACTATGTTGATATCTATCACTTTTTAATACCACATGTTTAAACCGTTAGGCAATTTAGTCCATTTTCCGTATAAACAGTCCAGTGAATGTCCGAGATTTTACTCTCAGATCAGCGCGGCTGGGATTAGAACCCACGAGCGTTCAATTCGCCTCAGGATCTGTCATTTAAAACTTCATCACGTTACCCCTACGCTATTGAGACATTCATATATGTAAAACGACGACTATCGAATCCCGGGGTCTCGATTCAAATCACAGAATTAGCAGAATGTCAAGATGGAGATTTCTGAGAATGGAATTCGGCGAGAATCACGATTATCTCGCCATCAGCGCCTGACTGGGGCAGAAATCGCAAACGAACCTGAAACAGTTGATCATTAAAATTGTCTTCCGATGTGGGGCTGAAAAAGTAATAAATTAGAAGCTGATAAAACCAATGATAACGTCAGTTCCTCACTCGAAAGCGATGTCCGTGACGGACGTATTCTCTTAAAACAGCTATTCAGTGTGAATCTCGAGAGGTTATTCTTGAAGTACTGATGAATACGTAATATTCCGAAGACACTGTACTTTGGCTAATACTGTCACAGATAAATACTCTTTTATTAACTTGACAAACAGAATACGATACTCCTGACATTCAGGATATACTATAGACGCGCGAGTAAATGAGAATCATTTCTGTATTGACAATACAACCAACGATACAGTATTTTTCACTGCAAAAGCAATTAGTTTAATACAATTTGAATAAAGCTTTTATTCCATTTCTACGCCACAGTTCACAAGTGCAGATTATATATTACTCGTACTGTACTGTAGGCCCCATCTATACACAAAAAAGACATCCCATCGATGCGAAGAGGAGATAACAAAACTTGTAATTAATCTTAATTAACTTAATTATCTTCATCGTATGACTGGATTCTCACTCTTCCATCCACAACTACATAATTAAACAACTACATATTGGCTATTAGGGAACTTAATGGATATTAGCAAAATTTATCTCATCATACACACGCACACACACGTATATATACATACCTATATATATATACATACCTATATATATATACATTATATATATAATGTTATATTATATTAATATATTTATTTATAGTATCTTATAATAATGAACATCCATACTTAATAACTACTAAATTTAGCGAAATATCGCTGATTAACTTCAGCTGTAAGATCCGTATCATTCGTTTATGAATGGGCCTTTAGCAGGTCAGGTGAACCGTTGCTCGCTTCACATCTCTAGGAGGTCAGCTTAATCAGGGTCAAGCTAGCGGCGGCAGGAAGAATGGAACTATTATTCTATGATGACCAGTAAGATGATATCATTCTAAGAGAAGTGGAATTCATCTCAATTATCATTCAATTAAGAACCGCCATCGCTTGGATCGATATCAATTCCTCAATCATTGAACTTTATCACTCTACGATGGCTCTGACGGTGCCCCTGATTACACTACGACAAATGCAACAATGCGAGAGCTGTGGGGAGCAAGTGTTGCAGCAGACAAAATGGCCGCATGGCAGAAAAACTGTGTCTGCCTCGACTTCCAAACAGACTTTGCAACTCCTGACCTTCTTCAAGTTCTCATGTATAAGCCTGAGCTGATCAATGTCTGAAATAGACAAATCCTCAATTGATTAGTTCCCTCATGCCTATAAATTCAATGATAATATGAAAGGACGAATCAATAGAATTCAATACTTTGAAATGGATACAACACACTGCATCGACTAAAATCATGAGAGAAATACTTTGGCTAAGATAAAGAGATGACGATAACAAAGGCTGAAATTGTAACAATTGCCATTACAATTTAGCATCCAATCGCTCTAATTAATAAAATAATTTCAATATTTTATTTATTTATTAACTAACTTTTAATATTTTTAATAATCGCTCTAATTAATAATCATATTTCTAACAAGTCTGTTCCTATCGAATTGCATCTCTGTTTTCAGCATAACGTAAAATTATGTGCAAAAAAACCAATTTTAGTTCTTTATAGCGACTTTTTGTACAATAATTTTCAAATGAGGAGAGCACTGTGAGATCACTCTATCTCAGACTTCAGATCCCATAACTTTTACCAAATTCTTATTATTCCTCAGCACATTTCTTTTGCAGAATGGTCACGGGTAAATTGATTTGTAGTGATGTGTGCTGTGGGGATGTCCCTGACATCATCCTTGGATGAGGAAACGGATGTTGAGCCTTTATTATTATTATTATTATTATTATTATTATTATTAACACATTAACATATCTTTTTGAAGTCCCTGATATCATCCTCAAATAAGGAAATAAAATTTCATGCCGTAGATGTTACATTTTTATATATTGGTCAAATGAGTTCTTTATTATAATCGATATCACTACAAGTAGGCCTATATTTACAATTACAATTAGGCCTATACAAACAATATAGTCTTACCTTCTTCATCAGAAGCATCGAGCTGATCAATATCTGAAATATGAAACATATATCTATGGCTATATTGCAATTGCTTACATAAGATAACATTATCAGTTAGAACATATACTGCTAATTTACAATTCGTAAAGCTTATAGGATGATATTTACACATACACGCCAAAGTTAAGTAAGGTTCAGGAAGTGTTATCATAAAAATTTATTGACTGACCATCAATAACTGTGCATGCGTCGCAAATGGCGACAAAGCACTAGGCTCTAAACCAACGTCAGAAGGGCATTCAGTTGGTGCCAAGGCTCTAGAAATGGCTACAAAATTTTCTAAATCCCGACCCTAGCTAAAGTGGGATTCAAGAAAAGACGATGATGATGAAGATGGTTAGCAATAACTATAAAGCTACGTTTAACGACCGGTTACATATCACAAGATACTGTCAGAGAAGATCCGGCTTGGATTTGAACCGATGATCTCCTACTCATTAAATAAGCATTCTATCCATTCTGTCATCCAACCGGCAACTGATAAGTTACGTTTTTCACCGGCTACTTAGCTCAAAAACCAAAACCATTACTTTAGACAAGGGGCAAAATAACGTTTGTTTTAAACCTAGCATCTGATTTCACACTGTAAGCATAATGCAAGATGCAGAACATTGGTGCTTGGTACTTGAAGCCCTTTGTCATAGAGGGTAAGCCCAGTACAAGTGAAGGTGGCCACTAATGTTAATCCGCTAACCACTGAGCTATAAACCCTCAGTATCAACTCTCTTCTATACATCCTCTTCTATACATCCTCTCATTCTTATTTCTAGGATACGAATAGGACTGAAGTTAGAGAAAATTCCAAATTTCACACAAAACTCGCAGCCTGTTTGTTTATTTGTGTTAATTATGTTACTTTACAAAAGACACAAATCAAAACAAATAGTCATACAGCTAGAAATTCTTTCCAATTTTGAAGTTATTCTGACTACAAAAATTATTATCGGATATGCATATTTGGACAGCAACATATAACTAAAAACAAAAGCATTGACCAGTAACAAGAATGCTTGATTTTCTAACCATCATTCCTCACTGCGGTTCTTGTGTTGTTTTCACTTAAAGTTTTGACACAGGACGGCGAGTCATTCGATAGAGTGGAAGTCCCGGATGATCTTGAAACGGTAGCAGCCGTCCTTACAACAGTGGCTACAGCTGCGGCAGACACCGTGGCTATGCTCTGATTCACTGTGCTAGGTTCAGATGCTGAGGACTGACTGGTTGATTGGTTTGAGGATTGGGAAGCAGCTCTAGCGGGGGGTGTAGAACTCGTAGAAAGGTTTTCTGAGGTTTTAACGTATGAACCTGCAGCGTCGATACTATCGACTATAGAGTACAAGTCCTGCACTAGAGGTTCAATGCTGGGATAGTCGTCTCCTGTAATAAAAATGATGCACATTAACATAAAACAAATAGAAATATTAAAACAAAATAAGGAATACATTGTTAGAAAGCTTATGTTATTGCTTGCTAACGCTTTATATTCGACTAGCTTCTGTGATAGGCATGAGCAAATTAACTATATACTTTGAGGTAATAGAAGAGGTACAGTTAAGCTATAATGAAAGGAATATGGAATTTCCCGTCAGGAAAACACAAATCACTTCAACAGTTATCACTACAATTATACCATCAAGTGAGTATTTGTATCCAGTGGGTATTTGTCGTTTCTATTATTATGGGCATTTCTGTATGTAGGCCTAATATATCTCTACGTAATTCGAATACAAAACAGACATCTAAGAGGATATACTGAGTAACGCTAAAATAATAGCATTTTACAAAAATAAAGTAGAAAAAGATCAGCAACTTAAATAGCAACTTACCGACAACCGCGAACCGTCTCTGAAGAGCCGTTTTAACGAGATCTCTGGAAAATCCCATACGAAGAACGACTTGGATCATCGGCGTTTCCAATCTCGCTTTCAGCTCTCGAGGATCGAGGACATATTTTGGAGTAATCTGTGGAGCGGACGGTAACGGGTTGCGTGGCACAGCCGGAGAACCGACTTGATTAATTACAGCACTAGTGGGCGCGATATTAACAGGAGCAGCTGATCTAACAATGGATGAAGCACTGTCAGGTGCCGTAGAAGCTGGAGTAAGTCTTGAAGATGCAGGTGAAATATTTGTAACAAAGTCACAATCAGGAAACCAGTTCTTGTGTTCTACGAGAGGATTGTCGTTGGGTTTGAAGTTCTTTAGTCCACCATCGCAGTAATAGCAGCGCACATTGTCATGCGGGCCTGAAATAAGACAACTCGCAGTGAATATTTGGAGCATTACAATACAAGTAATTTACAATTGTTAACGATTTCAGCGTGTCCAAAAATGTCTCGAATTTATAATATATGCTCAGTGTTTTAAAAATCAGAAATTCTGGTCATCTAACACACAACCTTATCAATTCATCGCAACCACAAATGTAGTCTTTTCTCATCGATAAAAGAGTAAATTAATCCGTAATCAGAAGCTCTTGTCGCTGGGACAGTAGGCTTCTGCTAAGTGTTCTTGAACTATAGCAATCTCTTTCAGCCGCTGCGTTCAGTAATGCCACATCTCAGAACACAACGGAGGCAGCTTACGCTGAGAATGGGTTCAACATTAAATAGTTGTACGACCGTTCCGAATGTTATAATTACAATAATACCTTTAATACCTCCAATAAAAGGTTATCGTGGTCACTTTAAAGATTATCGCGTATGGCCACTTTAGGTTTATGCTATATTTGTATAATTCTATATTCATTAATTATTTAAATCAACGTTAAGTTAGACATTACTTGTATTTAATAGGGCATTCTCAGTCGCTGTATATGTTAGTATAACATTTGGAGAATTAACTTGCACTGTTTTTTATATCATTTTTCTTTTTTCTTGTGATCTTTGTATACTTACGGGGTCAACATCGTGAAGAGCGCTTGGGTCTGTTAATACAGAGTCTGCTTTAGACGTCCCCGACATAGCCCTATGGCTAGAAACTGGACGTTGAATTTCTATTGATTGATTTACTAATATTAGTAATGAATTAAAAAAATTCCCCGCACTATATAACACTAATTGTATAGTGTACACTATGCAGTATAATAACATATTATTGTACATTACAATAGATATCTTTTTCATCAACAAATGTACTTACCCACATAGTACAACCCTGCTTCTACAAATTCCTCAATCGTAGCACTCTTGAACTTCCCTTCGTTTCCAGCAAAACTGCTACGCCTTTTCCCTTCGGAAATCATATCAGGATGTTTAGCCTTTCGGTTATCAATGGGCTGAAAAAAACAAAATCATTCAATTAAAAAATTAGCGACAAAAAGGACGTTGTCTTTGCTTGACCACGACAAGTGGTCACTTACAAAGTAAGATCATAAAGTTGCATATAACTGTAAAATGTCGTTAGCAAACTCTCATATCAGTAAGAGCGTCCATGACAACAATTAATCTTTTCAAGGCAATCTGCAACAACCCTGCATATTTACTGGCGCATTTGTTACCTCCACAAAACAATCATAATTACCCAACCCGAAGAAATACTGCTAAGAGATGCCTTTCCCTTCCCATAAAACGAAGCAGTCTGAGCGATAAAAACTTCATTATTCGTATGATTCTAGATGATGCTAGTTAATTTAATGAATACTAAAAGATTCTTCTTTACTCATAGTACCGTGCGCCCTGTATGGTAATTATGAATAGTGTAAGCCATTGATTTATGCAATGTTGTAATATTCATGTGGTAAATGTTATCGACAAAATTTTTAGTTTCATCTCTTTTATATCTAGCCTATTAACTGTTTATGCTATATCTGTAATTTGTTATGCTGTGTCTGTTAGAATTGCAGTACTGTAACTTTCTGCGGTTGTCAGATTGAACGAAAATAAACGAATGTTATTATTAAGAAGCAATTTAGTAATTATTCACACAATTTAACGTCAATTTATCGGTTTCTTAAAGTTCAATGAATTCATTAAATTAAAAACACTGTAAAATGTCAATCTTAGTCAAACAACAATTCCTTCAAAAAGATCGGTTTTTGTTAGTAGAATGAAAAAAGTTCGTGTCAAAGGCTTCGTTACGTTACGAAATCTGCAGAATTAATATTAATTATTATTTTATTATTGGCAACGAAAACTTATATAGCAGTGTCATGGCCGAAATCGGTCTTCGAGACTACTTTAGACCAAGAGTTCAAAAATAATAAGGTAAATAAAATAAAATTTAAATTTATAATTATATTTGCGGAAGTCATCTTTATTAATAGTCTAGTGGCTACGTACTACAGTCTTTCGATTAAATGACACAAACGACTATAGTTCAATTCTAAGGAACTACAGTTGGCCGGTTACTGAACGCAAACTAATAAAACTGCAGCATTCAAAAAAGTTTAAATTGTTCACAGAGACTACAATAGTGAGGGAAAAGATTAGATATACCGTAAAGAGCTGACTACTTTAAACAACAATTAGACAACACTAATTGGCTAAACAATAAGAAACTTTACAAAGAGGTCGCAGGAAGATTTAGGTAGAAGCTCTCTTTAGGCAGAAGCCCTCGATCAGGCTGCTATAGTTCAACAAAAACAAGGACGGTTAGTTGATTAGGTCAAGTTCAACATTAGAATTCTAATTTTAATAACAATACGATACGTATATCAATACCAAATGTGCACGAAAGACAAAGAACAGGTCTGCTTTCATACTAGTAAGACTGTTAAAGACGGTCTTGAAGGATTCGAAACTTTAGCTTCATGCTTATCAAGCTGGCGAAGCTCTGACGACTTGTCCTTCCACGTGTTATACAATTATTATAATGTTAATGTAAAAGCTAATATACATGTATACTTACACCAGTGGCCACTCTGTCCTCAGCCGGAACTGATCTGGGAGGGACACTATTGGTTGTATTCAATTCGCGAGCACTATTTCCAAATGGTGTGAAAATTGTAGGATTTAATGCAGCATTACCATCCGCTTCGTCATGAAATTCAGAAGTCTGCATTCCAGGATTTGAGCTTCGTGGTTCCGCCAGATTGTTTCCATTTGTAATTCCGTTGATGGGAGAAGATACATTCTGATTTGAAATCTTTGATTGGTTTCGTTCATTTTCACTTGAATTTCCAATACTTGATGTCGACCTTCTTGATGACTTGGGAGAATTCGGTAACTGAGTCTTTTCAGTGGAAAATCTGCATCTGGGGTTTTCAGAGAAATGTCGAGTCAAGGACGAGTCATCAGATTCACCGTTATACACAAACCCACAACTTATGCAGCGGATCTGACAGGTGTCATCGTCATACATAAACCCCAGTCTAGATAGCTTAGTTGAAGACACTGAGATCTGTGGGGGACATTGCTGAAAGGAGGCCGTTCTTACTATTACCGAGTTTCTGTCCATATGCTTAAAGGTATTCATTTTAAACAGAATGAAATAAACAGAATTTTAAAAATAATTAAAAAGAACAAATTAATACACAGAATTAAAAATACTTCAATACAAAGTAAATTAGGTTCTAAAATATTCAGTCGATATAAGCCAATTTTAAACGTAGATTTGTTATGATATGAACATTGCTTAGGAAATCGCACCAAGTTAACTCGCCATTCTAGTAAGTCTAAGGATAACGTAGACCCATAATGTTTATTATCACGTTGCCTTCGTGGTTTCAGGTTAATATTTTCTATCTTAATATAGGTGAGAAAATTTCTAATTCTCAAACACTCCGGTTGACTGGTGCTCTTCGGGAGGCTTATTCCGATGTCTCTTAGTAGTAAACTTCCGTCATATAAGCAGCCTTGTAGAAGAATTATGACATGATGAATGCAGAATGGATTCATCGGCTCTTTCCACGAGAAGGTTGACAAATTATATTCATGATTGCCTTATGTAAGCAGTAAATTTCAGTAGAATAGATGAAGTAAAGAAGCTTCGAGATTATAGGAATGGGTTCTGTGACGCCTGAAAAACAAAAGTATAACATGCATATTAGCTATTTAGCATAAAAAGCAGTAAAGCCAGTGTTAAAGTCAGTTTCATATCTCAAAAGCGATATTAGTGACGGGTGAGTCCTTGATTTGAGCCCAATTAATAATTCCATGTAGCTCAGCTGTACACAACGCGCTCCTACGAGATAGGTTATGTCAACATCAAAGTTAGAAAAGAAATAATATTTTCCGAGGTGATCCCAGGTTCATTTTTCACTAAAGTTTGCTTTAAGCAAATATATGAAAGACAAAAGAAAATTAAAACACATGTAAAATCTATTACAGACTTCAGAGATATTCATATTTTAGCCTTAAACGACATACCTAAAGTTGCTCTTGCCAAAATAATAATACTAATAAATTAAAATAACTAAAAATGTAACAAAAAATTAAAAACACGCAATTTTAGTGAAATAAGGCAAATTTAGCCCATTATCCGTTTAACCAGTACTGCGAATGTCTGATATTTTACTCTCAGATCAGAAAGGCTGGGAATCGAACTCACGAGAGTTCATTCACCTCAGGGTACGTTATTAAAAACTTCATGACGTAACCCGGACGTCTCTAACCACTGTTCTATTGAGACATTCTGGCCACAGTGCACACATAACGGCAGAGTTAAATATTGCAAAAAGTCTTCAAATGAAGCAGTGGCACTCTGAACAGCACGGCATGTACATGTATAACGAATACTAGCGAAATGATGAAAAAACGTTTCGCATAATAAAGCGGCCAATTATATGAATATGGATCTGGAGAACTATTGAATTGTTTTTATCTGAGAAATCATTTGATAAGCCATTCAATATCAATGACATTACACATAACCAATTACGTAATCTTCAGCATATCAGTTCTTCCACGAATTATAAATCTACAGACTTTAGTATCATGAACGTAAGCCTGCAGAGTCAGGCTTCTGTACTACTTTGGGTTAAATATAAATTAGCAAACCCAACAGTTATTTTCAATGCCGAACCTAAGATTTGAATAGTGACCAGACAACCCCCGAAAAAACTCACCAGGGCCAAATCCACCCAGAACAAAGATATAAACATGATCGGGCAATTGATTTATTTATTGCATTAGTATAATTATATTATTATAATTTACTATTATTATTCTTTATATTTTTGGGCTTTCTTTACCCCGGATGTAAAGAACCCGAGGTTTGATAAAAAAGATTCGAGCAATACATGCTGAATCGCCGCCCGGCTACTCGAGGCCAACTAGCTGCTTAAAAGAATTGCTGAAGCATACTGCATTATTATTATTATTATTATTATTATTATTATTTATTAGAGTATAAGGATTTCCCCGTGTTGTGTCCGGGTTGTTTGAAAAATTGACGAACCGGTGACTGCACGTGTCGTAGAAGGCGACTGAAGCACTAAGATCCATACCAACGTCAGAAAGGGCATTCGGTTGATGAGTGCCTAGGCTCTAGAAATTGCTACAAAAATTTAAAAGAAAAGTCTCAAATAGGGGATTGACCGATGATTTGAAGTAGGACAGAGAGGATTTGAGACAGCCTATTTGTATCCCGACCCTAGTTGAACTAGGATTCAAGGGAAGATGGTGATGATGATGATTAGAGTGTAAGAATTAAGAGTTATTACGCTATTGAGTCATAGAATGAAGGTATGCGAAATAGTAGTTGAAAGGAGGTTGAGAGGTTTGACAAGTCTTGATGGTAACAAATTGAGTTTACGCCTAAAAAATCTACAACAGACTCGATCAGATTCGATCTAATGTTGAAGCAAATGATGGCAAAGAAAAGGAGAAGGAAGATGCATATGTTATTTGTCGACATCGAGAAGGCCTACGATAGCATGACGGGAGAGTTGATTGGGAGTAGTGATGAAGAAAACATGTTTTTTGGCCGCGTTTTTGTATGTGTTTTTTTTATTGTTTTCTTGCTTTTCATTGTTTTTTGTTTTGTTTTTTAAAGCTTACATTTCTGTAACAACTTTAAAGTAACATAGTGCCTACCTATATGTTATTGCTAAGGTTTATTGGTATATTTTATGTTTAGATTTGTAGAGTTTATGAAAGTACCATAGTTTCTTAGAGATAAAACAATTCTCACATAAAATATGTAATAATATATTAAGATGATATAGTAATTGCCCTATGCAATCATTAAATTATTATCTGTTAGGCGTAGTGATGAAAAAACATGTTCTTTGGCAGTGTTTTTAAAATGTTTTTGTTGTTTTTTCTTTCTTTTTTTATCGCTTAGGTTTCTATAACAAATTTAAAGTAACATAGTGCCTACCTACATGTTACTGCTAAGTATTTTTGGTATAAATTATGTTTAGATTTATAAATAGAGTTTATGAAAAACTATAGTTTCTTAAAGAAATAACAATTATCATATATAAAATATGTAACAATATATTAGGATGATATAATAATTGCATTAGGCGATCATTAAACTATTATCTGTCAGGCCTAGTGATGACTAAAAGCATGTTTTGGTCATGTTTTTTTTAAATTGCTTTTGTGTTTTTTTCGTTGCTTTTTTGGGTTTTTGGCATTTGGCATAGGATAGACAGAGAGGAGTACAGAAGGCTTATTCGTATGCCGACTTTAACTAAACTGGGATTCACGTGACAAAGATGATGAAGATGATGCTGAAATTAATTAATTAATATATTTGGATTTAGAGAACGAACAAGCTGAAGGAATTTTGTCCGAGGGATTTACAAAAACAGCAACTATAAGGCAGAAAACTCTTCTGCACATGCGTATGGCATATGTGCAACTGCACGGAAAAAAATATTTTAAATATTCCTGAAGGAGCGAAGCGGTTGTTTTGTTCGGCGAGTTTGGAACGGTGTGGGTGGGGGGGGGGGGGCGGACGGTTTGTACTATGGGAGGCGAGTTTGTCCAGGGGGGTTTGTCTCAGCGGCTTTGTTGGGGGGGGGGGTGTCCAAGTGCTTATGTCCGGGCAAGGGTTTGTCAGGGGGAGGTTATAATGTTCATATATAGTAGGGCCTATATATGTTTAAGTAATATTTGGACATGAAATTAACTCTAATCAACTAAATTACCGAATTGTATATTATGACATAACATGTGCGTAAAAGTAGACTGCAAACCCAGAAGTCACAATATAAGTACCACATAACAAAT
The DNA here is from genome assembly GCA_905160935.1 of Enchytraeus crypticus. NCBI lineage: Eukaryota > Metazoa > Annelida > Clitellata > Enchytraeida > Enchytraeidae > Enchytraeus > Enchytraeus crypticus. The sequence goes on along the minus strand of CAJHZI010000499.1, from coordinate 841,634 downwards.
GTTAGTCTATAAAAACGGATGTTAATCCTGCTAAATTTGTATACAGTACGAAATGACTCATACCTTTTACGCCAGATTCGAAGTGTTCACAATTTCCAAGCAAACAATAGCAAAATCTATATTACTGTCATAATTTACATTAATACTTTCTTCAAATGCTGACTACATATAATGCGCAAAAACTCCAGAATGGTTTTGAAAGGTTTTTGGAGCTGAACGCGGTTTTACGATAGAAGACAGCAAGGACGTGTAAGCGCAGCAAGAGACGAGTCTACTAGCCGTGCCTAGTGAAACTAAACAGGAGCTAACAGTGCATGCGTACTTATATTGTCAAAACCATGACGTAATATAATATAATATAATATAATACAATACAATATAATATAATATTTGGACATGAAATTAACTCTAATCAACTAAATTACCGAATTGTATATTATGACATAACATGTGCGTAAAAGTAGACTGCAAACCCAGAAGTCATAATATAAGTACCACATAACAAATGTTAGGCTATAAAAACGGATGTTAATCCTGCTAAATTTGTATACAGTACGAAATGACTCATACCTTTTACGCCAGATTCGAAGTGTTCACAATTTCCAAGCAAACAATAGCAAAATCTATATTACTGTCATAATTTACATTAATACTTTCTTCAAATGCTGACTACATATAATGCGCAAAAACTCTAGAATGGTTTTGAAAGGTTTTGGAGCTGAACGCGCTTTTACGATAGAAGACAGCAAGTACGTGTAAGCGCAGCAAGAGACGAGTCGACTAGCCGTTTCATTAGCAGCATGCCAGACGATTGGGTAGTGGCTAAACTGGACTTTCGCAACGCTTTCAACTCCCTGAAAAGGGTTTCCATGCTAGAAGCTGTAGACTCTTCACTACCTGAGCTGGGGCCTTTCTGCCGTCTGTCCTATGAAGACCCAAGTGTTCTACGTTTCGGTCAACGGGTGATCATGTCTAGCGAGGGGGTACAACAGGGTGACCCTTTGGGCCCTCTCCTGTTCAGTTTGACAATACACCCGTTGCTCCAGTCGCTATCTTCTTCTCTGAAAATTGGTTACTTAGACGACATAACTGTGGGCGGGGTTGAGTCTACCGTGGCGGATGATATCTCAAGGCTGATAGTTGCGGGAAAGGCTTTGGGGCTAAGCCTGAATATAAATAAATGTGATCTCATTACCACTCGATCCGACAGTAACTTTCCGGCCATCAATACATTCATTCGTGTAAAGCCTGTCGAAGCCAGTCTACTTGGAGCTCCATTGCAGACGGGTCAAGCTATGGATTTGGCTCTCAATACTCAGTGCTCTAAACTAGAGAGAGCCGCGAGCCGGTTGAAGCTCATCTCCGCACACGACGCTCTAACGATATTGCGGAGCTGTGTAGGTTCTTCAAAACTCATATACTTATTGCGTGCCTCTCCATGTGCGGGTCATCCAGCATTGCAGAATTATGATTCCATCATGCGAAAGTCGCTCAGTAGCATCGTTAATATTAATGTTAACGAAGCTCAATGGATTCAGGCTAGCCTGCCAATATGCTACGGAGGATTGGGTATACGCTCTGTCTCGTCGCTGGCACCTTCTGCCTTTTTGGCTTCAGCCGCGGGGACTGGCGTTCTACAGGATTCAATCCTTTCCGGATTCTTTCAAATTCCCGACTTGGAGATATCCAGGATTCAGGGCATTTGGACTGCTCTGTCCACATCCGAACCTCCAATCGGTATGATGGCTAATAGCATGAAGGCTTGGGACTCAAAGGTCACTACTGCTTTGCACACGGAACTCCTTGCGAAGCCACTTTTGCCACAAGAAAAGGCGCGGCTGCTCGCAGTGTCGGCCCCCCATAGTGGAGACTGGATCAAGGCTTTACCAATCTCATCATGCGGCCTCCGTCTGGACGACGAAGCAGTCAGAGTCGCGGCCGGTCTTCGTCTGGGCACTACCTTATGTGAGCCACACAACTGCATTTGTGGTGTTTCAGTCAATGCGTTAGGCATTCACGGCCCGTCGTGCAAGCGTAGTGCCGGCAGAATCAGCAGACATCAGTTCATAAACGACTTGATCTGGCGTGCCCTGAGTCGAGCGAATATCCCAGCCATTAAAGAGCCCCTGGGACTGATCCGCACTGATGGTAAACGTCCAGACGGTGTCTCTCAAATCCCATGGGCAGAGGGGAAGTGTGTTAGCTGGGACGTCACTGTTACGGACACTTTTTCAATAAGCAATCTCGGCCTTTCTTGCGCTGCTGCTGGTGCTGCAGCAGAGGCCGCGGCTAATAGGAAAACTCTGAAGTATGCCGAAATCTCTGGCAACTATATCTTCATGCCCATTGCCTTCGAGACCCTGGGGCCCATCAACTCTCTCGCATCAGACTTTATTGACGAAATAGGCAGGAGGACCAGTGCCATTACTGGTGATAAGCGCGAAAAATCTTTTCTGTGGCAGCGACTGTCGGTATATTATGCGGAAAATTACCTAAAACCTAACCCAGCCAAAACACAAGTGTGCGCCTTTCATTTAAGAAATAAGGATGCTAGTAAGGAGCTTAAAGTTATATGGGAAGGTGTAGAACTACAACACTGTACACACCCAGTATACCTTGGTGTAACTTTAGATAGGACTCTGAGTTTCAAGCAGCATGTAGGAAAGACGAAGGGAAAAGTCAGTACAAGATATTCAATATTAGGAAAACTGGCGAACACTCATTGGGGTGCAAAGGCCAACACAATACGCTCCACAGCATTGGCCCTCTGCTACTCTAGCGCTGAGTATGCCTGCGCTCTTTGGGGTCGCTCCACACATACCCATAAAATTGACAGTGCTCTTAATGCTGCGTGTCGTCATATAACAGGTTTCCTGAAACCAACAAGTAAGGACAGTCTGTACTTACTCTCTGGCATAGCACCGCCAGCCATCAGACGTAATGTCGCTAGCCAAGCTGAAAGAAGTAGACAAGAACAGGATCAAAGACATCCATTACATGGTGAAAATCCTCGGAGATCGCGACTCAAATCAAGGCACAGCTTCTTAAATTCAGTGTCGCCATTATCTCAGTCAGTGGAACAAATCTCGTCTCCAGATGTGGAGAGAACATCTCCAATCAGTTCCAGAGGATAAAATATGTGTAGAAACGTCAGAAAGTCTTCTGTGTGGGAGCGATGAGGATCGACGAACCTGGTCATGCTTATATAGATTTAGGACAGGTGTCGGTCGGACAAAGGTTGCAATGAGCCGACGGGGTTACTATAATGGTTCTACAGTATGTGAATGCGGCCTGGAGGAGGAGGACATTGATCATTTGATGAACTGCAACTTGACCGGTGGTGGGGTCACGCGCGAGGATCTCAGAGAGTTTAATGATCGGGCGAGAAATTGTGTCAGACGCTGGATTAATGCTGTAGAAGGACACGATAAGAAGAAGACTAGGAAAGTGATCGGACTAATCCTTCATGATAACTTAATCCTGGACATAACCCATCCCCCTCGAACTCCATACGATAAAACAACTAAGACAAACCACCCCCTACAAACCGCTCCGCTCAGGACAAAATCCGCCTAGGGCAAATCCCCGGTATAAACACCCCTAGGACAATCGATCCCCAGGCTCTGATACAGATTTTTTGGTGGGAGTTGATTGTCAATTGACCACACACACGCACACACACACACACACACACACACACACACACACGTATACACACACACCTGGATGAGCACACATACACACATACAACACACACTATACACACACACACGTGTATAATTATGCTTGTATATATATATATATATATATATATATATATATATATATATATATATATATATATACAGCACATACATATACGCAAATACGAACACATATACATACAAGCACGCACACACAAGCCACAAACATCCACATACATAAGCAAACATATGCACCTAAGCACCCGAACGAGCGGGAGACTTTTTTCTTTTCTTTTTTTTCCTTTTTTTTGTTCCTTTAGTTACACACATGACATACCGCATGTGCTACATGATTTCCTTTCTTGGTTTCTGTTTTTGTAGTTTTCAGTATTTCCTCCATTCCTTTCCATGGTTATTAGTAATCGTTGCCTTTTGTTGGCGCATCAATTGCAGCCGGCGCGGATTTAAGAATAACCTTCCAACACCCTCGGGATTTTTTTCTTTCAAAGCTGTCAACACTCGGTCTTCCAAGGTGGTCGCCCACAAAGTACTAACCGGCGCGATGGAGCTTAACTTCGTTCAACTGACGCGCAGTTTAACCGACTGCGCTAATCCCGCCCCCACATGCAAGCAGTTGTAGGCATGCTGACTTTTTGTAATAAAATATTACACATATGCAGCTCATGAGAAAGTTATAATGTTGTTTAGCGCCGGTTTCTTAGCTTCTAATGATACTGTCAGGTCCAACAGGAATTCAGGACATTGAAGGTTTCCTGCTTTTGGAGCAACTCAAGTTTACAACCGGTTCAATTATCCAAATGATGTCTCTTATCAATATGAAGGCTGTACTACTGGTGATGGGAACCATACGGTTCGACACGTTCTGCATATAGTTGAAGATATATAATAATTATGTTCTATTCAGTCTACCTTAAAGCTAAAGCATTGTGGAGATTTGCATAGGGCCAAAGCTATTAAATTTTATAACAAGTATATTTAAGTTAACTTAAATATACTTGCCTATTAATACGGTCTGTGACTTTATAATCAACTAGGCTTACATGTGTTATAAATTACGGTAGCCCAGTTTTTATTAACTCACGGTTTAGCCATGCATGTATTTTTAACATCTCATTAATTGTATTAATACTATTGTGAAAACATCTATCTGAATTATTCTTATCACTAAATAGCCTATACGTACTCTAGTGATCTAGTCAGAGTGAATTAAACGATCCTTTCATCGCCAAAATGTTAACATTTCATAGCTCTATACTATATTATATTACCATTCTATTATATATTGTAGGTCTACTATTACTAACGTATACAGTAAAATACGTACGCAACAGTGACTGCTAAACTTGTGAATCCAACTGAATGTAATAAGTTCATTAAGAAACACATTGAAAACGATTATTTTGAGCTTATAGGATCAAACTGCTAGGATCGACAGTACAAAAGCAGCACTTGTGTGTCAACAAACTGCGTCCGACCTTCACCTTCTAGTGTCTGCTTAGGCCTACTTATTTCTAATTGGCTATATCGTTCAACCTTGACAAAAAATCGTCACACTTTTACGAGTAATAGTTTTGAGTAATAGCTAATAAGCAATCCAATCATGGTTCTGATTAGGCACTCACGGTTTTAGAAAACCTTATATAAAACAGTGGGAGATGATGGGCGCGATAATTTATACTGTGCAAACCTAAAGCCAAGTTTAAGGTCAGCTTCCTGTTCGATAGCATGTTAGTGACAGAGAGAGAGATATAATTATGTTTATTCAACAACCTCAGTGTAAAGTCGCATACAAAGTGTACAAAAAGAGAAATGGAAGTACAAGCTTACAACAAACATAATCAATGATGCAATTAATGAAAACAAAACAAGCCCAATACCATTCAATCGGTACCTAGTGAGAGCATTGCTCTATCTGGCTAGTCGCCGAGATGGTATGGGAAAGTGCTTCTATCAGTATATTTTACCAGTTCTTGAATAAAAAAAATTATGTAGAGTACTAAAATTATATACCTTTATTGCCGTTTTTATGGATCGGGTACAATATTCCATATTTGAACATCAGAAAAAATTATCGAATTAAACATTTAAATATTGGGATGAAAATACAAAGAGTTAGCTCATTGGACTGATTCGCTATCGAAGTTCCGCTGACGAAGTTTGAATGAGGATCAAAAAGACCAGCATCATGGGCGGATCATGGACACCGATTTTTTGGTGTAGGAGGCAAGAATCACAAGATACAATAAACCCAAAAGTTGAAGTATAAAGATTATAATTGTGATTATACTTTAATCATGCCTAATCATAAAGCATTGCAACAGCCAATGCCCCATCAGTATTTTCCGTAATCAATTTATTTTTCCGTACACTGAATACCGCTCAGTAGGCTGGGAAATTTGTAACAGAAATAAAATGTGGAATTTCCCAAGCAAAAGCGTCCGCATTAAGAGTAATGATTTAAGAAAAACACGAACATAAAGGTTGTTAGGCCTTTAGTGTAGACCACGCTTCTATTGCCTACGGTTGTCAAACAGGGACGTTAATTAAGAATGAGCATTCAAAATGAGGCTATGGAGAAGAATGGAGAAGATCAAATGGACTGACAAAATTACGAACGAAGAAAAAATGCTAACTAAGATTGGCATAAGTAAACCATAAGTAAATAAGTAAATAGTAAATTGATATCATAATGGGAGCAGAAAGAAGAACTGGATGGGTCGTGTACCGAAAGGGAGTGGTTTGTTGAAAGAGGTAATTTGGTGTAGAATGAAATGTAAAAAGGTTTGAGGAAGACCGAGACTTGGGACGCTGAATGATTTGATAACTAATTCATATGTTGATATGAAGAGAAAGACTGAGGGGGTAGAAATATGTGGAGGTGTTATATGCCATGGACCTGCCAATAGGCAGTGCCCTAAGAGAGAGAGAGAGGGAGAGAGAGAGAGAGAGGACGGACTTGAACGTCGTAGGTAAAAATGTGTTGCGAGTTCGTGGAGATTACGTTGAAAAACATTAAAAATTTATTAAATGCCAGACAATCTATTAAAAATTTTTTACTCAGGTTTATTGTTTTCTCTTTGTCTCATTATTTTTTTTGTCATTCCTCGTAAAAAACTGGTTTTCATTTCGAATCTGCATGCATACTTTGGTATTTAAAGCTATTAACCTGACGTTTTATATCATTTCGCATATAGGCCTACATGTACATGTAGATATTTAATCATTTTTATGCAGTGTTAAAATTTTCGGGGGCTTAACCCCTCAATTACTTTTCCCGTTCGGTAAAAGCGATAGCAATATTTATAAATCCAATCAATATAAAATTAGGTCTAAATTATTTTCAAGCAACTACTAAACTTTAGAAGAATTCGAAGGTTGACTATATAAATAAATAAATTTACCGTAAGGGATACTTTTAATGATGGTCTGGTTAGGATCAGAACCGATGGCCCCTTGTTTAGCAGACACGCATGCAAAATACTCGCCATGCATTGAGACACCAGTGGCTTGGTCCATAGTAGCCGACTATAATGGCAAATTCAGAACACAAGTGATGCAGCTCGAATTTGATTTGACAATCATACCCTAACCCCTAGGTCTGAAAAAAGTCATAAACCTTAGCTGCGCTTCAATAATTAATTTAAATTTTAAAAATGCCAATTATTTTTTTCCAAATTTCAAAACCTTTGTGATTAAGCCCCACCAGAACTACGACTGAGAGAATTAAAGGAAAACCGAGTGAGTTATAGCATTTTATTTCAATCATTGTTTTGTTCCAATCTTAACATAATCTTTACAATATTTTGTAAGAAATATTCTAACGCGTTAGAAAGCCCAGCAACATTTCTAAACTCAATTACTAATTAGCAGAAAATCTTAATAAAAATATTAATTACAAATCAACAATTCTAAGTAAAATAATATTTGATAAACTACCATAGAAACGGATCAAATGCACAGCTATGTCCAACCTATAAGCTGCAGGTTTAAGATGCATGATAATTCAGTGATACAAAAATTAAATGTGCAAAAACTTTCCTAATACTTAACTTCTAAAATAAACTTCCATTTAAAAGCACAGCACGTGCAAAATGTTTTAAATAAGGGTATACTTAATGCATATCTACGAATACTAAATATTAAATTTTATTCCTATTTTTTCTTTTCACAGTAACGAAAAGTAATTACAATAGGCATGTAAGGCATCGGTTACAAAAGCCTTGCTTTCCCCCGAGTGCCTGCTTAGATTCATCATCAAGGTTAACATAACTTAAATAGCCAATTTGATCACTCCGATATTCAACTGATCTTACACCTCTTTTATCTCTTTACAGTGTAAAAGTCTGGTTACACTTGCATGGATCCCTTAAGATTAAGAAAAAATAATAAAAATAGTAAGCTTACTAAAAGCTGGTAAAGCTAAGGTTAACGTCAGTTTCATCACTCGAAAGCGATGTCAGTGACGGGCGAGCCCAGGATTTGAACCCGCACTATGAAGGAATTAGTTAATATTAATGTATTTCCATAAGACCTTGTTCACTTAGGCCTACAGTTACAATAGCTATTAAAAAATTCAGTATCACGAAGTCATAGAACATAAGATTAGTCGTTAACCAAAGTCTAATGCTAAAGAAGAACAATTGTTAAACAGGTAAGACTCAAACATTAAGATTACGTTGACCCAGACAAGACCGTTCACCTGTATACATGTATTAAATCAATACATACGTATTTTGCTCGAATATGTTATAACACAAAACAGATAGCAAGCTATAGGGTAGCACCGTATCACCCGCAAAATCGAAATTGTAATGTAGACCTACATGCATGTATATATATATATATATATATATATATATATATATATATATATACATGTATATACAGTATATAGTATATAGATATATATATATATATATATATATATATATATATATATATATGTATATATATATATATATATACATATATTGACTAGAAAATCCAAATATGATATGATCTATATAGTTAGGGCCTATATCTATCTGAAAGTCTGCAAAAGCTTTAATGCAGAAATTACCTTAAGATTGAAGAATCATTCAATTTCCTTTCCGATATATATCAAAGACTAATAACAATTTAAACGTACATTAATTGATATATGCAATTATTACAATTGTACAATTAACAACAATCGACATTGACAAAATACGTTGGTTAAACAGTAGGAAAATGAAAATCTCGTATAAAAAGTAACATGCAATAAAATAGTTCTAAAAAGTTGACATCTTACCGTCTCACAGATGGAATAATAAAAATAGATCTCCCATAGAAGGAAAAATAGTTAATGATAAGATTTATTCGTCTGGTTGTAATTGCCTAACGATTTAAACATGAGGTAGGCCTATGTGGTATTAAAGTGATATATATCAATATATATATATATATATATATATATATATATCACTTTAATCCCCGTGTTGTGCTCGGGTGTGGTTGGACCACTGCAGAAGAGGGCAACCGTAAACAATCTGCCGCGTGTACGTAAGAGGCGACTAAAGGCAGGAGTTGAGGATGGCAAGAGGGGATCCACCTCACCATGAAATAATTTCCCCAGGATTAAATGGTAATTAATCCACCTAACGGAGGAAGGCAACGGGAAACCACCTCAGAAGCCATTTTTCCCCAAGCTATAGGCTACATAAGGTATGGATAAGGCATAGACTTTGTGAAGGGATTAACTTGTTGCTCTAAGGAGTGCTCTTATGGAGAGAGAAAACAGAGTATGAATATGTACCTTGAGCCTGCCACTGGCAGTGCACTGAAGATATCAATATAGTTGATCATTTCGCTATAATGAGTATTTTTGTATTAAGAACATACCAAAAGGGTTTTCAACTTTTATTGCGTACAGTTACTGCTTTTGTAGTCTAGGCCTACTTTATTTCCTCTTCTTTACTTGACTATTAGTAATCGTTGCCTCATTTATAATCTGTCGCGGCTCATTCGGCTGAGAATAATCTTACAACATCGCAAGTTTGTGTTTTTATTTTCATGGTGTTTTTATTTAACGCTGTCAGTATTCAGTAGCCTACACCAAATTGATGGTCCTTCCAAGCAGGCCAACTGACCGAGCTCTTCCTTGATTAACTTCGTTTATGACCAGCGCGCCTAATCACGGGCTAACCTCCGCCAAGAATGATCAAAGCAGTTTTGATGAGAGGAAAAATTGCAGACTTCTTTCGATGTTGTTGCCATCTGAATCTAGCACATGATCCGCATCTCCAAACTGATGTCGACAGCATCTAATGTCGACGTTTGAAATTCTCGGCATCTTAATTTCTCTCCAGAAGTATTGTAGATTGTTGATCTTGCATGATAAGTACACAATGAGATTCGTTTTAAAATTATGCATGAATGTAAAAAAAATTTCTCGATGTTTCGAAGTTTTCACCTGTGTGACAACCGACTTTTTCTGTAATTTTCGATTTAAAACGGAATGTCTGGCATATTATTAAACTTCAGCTCTTTTTATTTTCTGCCACTTCTATTATTCTTAAAACAGACGACATCTGTCAGAAGATCAAAGTCTATGTGGAGTCGACTCAAGCTGTATAAGATTCAGGTAATACTGAGCGTATGTCACTTTTCTGTCATTTGCCAATGGAAGTTCACGATATTGCACACTGATGCAGACTTCAGCTGAATTTTAAATTTGTTTTCAACACAGGCTGTTGGATTGCTGAAAATGATACTGCTAAAAGGAACTATTCTTCTGGCGTTCCGATTATCAATCCGATCATACTTTACACGATTAATAAAATCCGCACTATCCATCGTCCTACTTTTTGATAGGTAGGTTTACTTCGAAGCGATGATTAATTCTCTTGCGGACCGGTTCTATAGGCCTAATACAACTGAGGTATGCACAATTTTCAAAAACAGAAATTGATACGAAGGTAATTCCTATCAATTTTATCATAAGTAGCAGCCCAATATCTTCATTAATACTGAGTTATCTTGACGTGTAGTCATCTAATACTAGCTCAATATCTTTACTGAGTAATTATGGTTTGGTGTTAGGCATGAAACCTGGATCCGTATACAATTTTGAGTAGAATAAGAGAAAAGAATAAGAGAATTTAAGAGAATTCTGGGTTAATGTATAAATTAGGATAACGATCTGATTACGAATTCTTGAGAACTATTTTACCCCTAAAAATATGGAGACGCTCTATCCCATGTAAACAAATAGAAACTCTAAAAGGATCCAAGTATCGAGAGTATTAGAGTATTGCCAGAGATCAGTGAATAATAACAAATTAAACTTCTGATATTGACGGTATCTCCGAAACCTCAGTGACGTAGCCATGATTTATCATGGGGGAGGCACTTTGAAGGAGACACACTCCATCACAACATGTGCACTGGTATTTATGGCTGAATAAAATTTCTACATGGCATCTTGCATGGGGGTACTAACACTTCCCTCTGCCTCCCCTCGCTACGCCACTCTCAGAGATATATTACGCTGGATCGGTGATGATAGCCTTGACAGTGCCCCTGATGAGACTGCGACATATACAGCAGTGACTGATCCTGGGCGAGCAGCCGCTGCAGCAGGTGAAGTGACCGCAGGGCAGGAACACCGTGTCCGCCTCCTCCTCCAGACAAATCCTGCAGGTCCTCGCCTGCTTCAGCTGCTCTCGCTCCCTCCTCAGGTCTTCGACGTCTACAGAATTTCATATATATGAAATTCTGTAGACCTGGAAGATGTATGTTACGGAAATAATTTACATTTGAGAAAAAACTGTATAGTTATTTCTTAATTGTAAATTATTTCCGTAACATACATCTGTACCTGCTTCACATCGCTGCTAGTATAGTGGAAGTTACAATTTTATGCTGTCTTTGTAAACTAGTGTAGTATAAGTTTTAGAATAGTATGTAATATGTAGACATGGACAGTACATTAAAGTACATCTGTACCTGCTTCACATCGCTGCTAGTATAGTGGAATAGCTTACAATTTTATGCTGTCTTTGTAAACTGGTGTAGTGTAAGTTTTAGTATAGTATGTAATATTATATAGATATAGACAGTACTTTAAAATACATCTGTACCTGCTTCACATCGACACTAGTACATGTATATGGGTAGTATATTAGAATACATGTAGGCCAGTACAAGGAAGCAAATAGGCAGGACAAAATAAACAGGATCCCGTAGTTGTTAAGAGGTAAGCTAATATTGCTCTTAAGAAATATTTGCTGAAATCAGGAATTTTCACTTGAGGAGAATTGCAACAATAAGCGTTACGTCAGCATGTTATTATGTGAAATCAACTATTTGAATATTTACTAAATATAACATCATCTAAGCATGAAAGTTAAAAAAAAAAAAAAACTATGTATTAGTTGTAATTCAATATGCTGTTGTATTGCAGAAAAACTATAGATGTCAGAAACTATGTAATCGGTAAATATAAACTATGTCTACCTGCAGTATCATCCTCATGTACACTCGATGCACTTCCGTTTTCATGCAATGTTTGATTATTTCCATATCTTAGGGCTGTGTCAACTGCAGTAACTCTGTTAGTAGAAGACGCGGCAGCAGCTGTAGCAGCTGAATCAGAAGATCTGACAGCAGCTGGAGCAACTGCAACAGAAGATCTGACAGCAGCTGGAGCAGCTACATCAGAAGATCTGACAGCAGCTGTAGCAGCTACATCAGAAGATCTGACAACAGCTGGAGCAGCTGCACAGACCTCTGAAGCGACAGCCAATCCAGTAGTGGCAGCTGCAGCAGAATAGCTGAGATTAGCAATATTTTACTTATTAATAGGAAGAAAGGAATAGCAGACGATTTTAATGTTTGTAGTTTTCTAAGAGCTCGACCCTTAATGATACCAGATGTTGTCGTGGTAGCACTTGTTGGCGAATCTAAACTAAAAGGATTATGCATGAGCAAGTTTCGAAAGTGATATGATTTAGGCCTACATTAGCAAGTTTGCGTGAGGATATCGTAATGTAAGGACACAAGTAGCGTTTGTGCAAATACAAATGCTTAAAAGAAACTGTCGGAATTAAATTAAATATAGCAATAAATATTGTTTAATCTACAGTATCCAGCTTCAGAAACGAACTTTACAAACAACTAGCTTTTGCTTCATAATAAGCTCATTATTAATGTTAATCTAACATGATGCGTAATATGGCTAAGAATTATATTGAATTATATGCTTAAAACACTTATTTCTTACCATCATGGTGGATAGGTATTGTGTCATCTCCTCCCAGCTCATACAAGTCCTCAATGAGGGGCTCTACACTGGGATAATCATCGCCTACAGGCAAACATATTTAATTGAACTTGCCTTAAGTAGCTGTGCTCAAATATAGCCTAACTATTTAGCACTTAAAATAAATACTTCTCAAAATGGGGTTAATGTCTTGCATTTTAAATAATTTTGTGGAGATAGTTGAAAAAGTATAGGCCTAGGCCTATTTTAAATATAATGCTGTGTATGTAGAGACCCAATATGAATTCAGTTTGAAATTGTAAGAAATTGTCTATTATTTTTACTGCGCCGTGTTTTTTAGGCCTACATAACCCATACCGCCTTACTGTTAAAGGCGTAACTGGCTCACCAATGCTCTTGAAATTTGTAGAACCAATGCTCTTGAAATTTGTAGGACTTGTCAACCAACGTATTCTCCAAAACATAAAGAAATTTCCTTTGAATATATTTAAAAACAATTAGGTCTAAGTTATAGATTTACGAATAGAGTAGGATAGAATCAGAAACGTCTAGTAGGACCTAAACGAATACACTACAGGCAAATTATAAACAGCTTCCATGTAAAAACTGTAACACTCATGTATCTCATAATTATAAAATAAACATTACCTTACTCGTGATGCGGTTCATCTAAATTTATTGTATTTATCTAAATTTATTTATTTCATAGAATATATTTAATGTTGGTATTTTGTTTGTTTGTTTGTTTGTTGGTTGGTTTTGGGTTGGTGTTTGGTTTAGAGCTAAAAACCAACGACAATCTTTCTAATCCTCGAAAGATTCGCAATAAATTTCCAACAGTTTTACGGTGGAAATTTTTGCTGTGTTTTCCCAAACGAAATTTCTGATTTCTGATCGAAATTTGCTGATCTAAACAGGAGAGGTTTAGTGACTCATAGGAACCTTTCTAGTTTATATAACATTAAAAGTTTTAACCAAGCCTAGATTATATCATACTATTTAGATTAATTTTGTAGTAAATTTCTCAGATCAAACAAGTTAAATAGGCTTAACTTAAGATTAAATATCTGTTTTTATCCTTTATTCGTCTGCTTTCCTGGTCTAAACTAGCCATTGGTACAAGCTAAAACGTTAGCAGCCAATCACTGAAGAGTATACCAAGGGTCATGAATATTTATTTACTCACCTATATGGACCATCGATGAAAGCTAGCACTTTGGACAAAATAAGCCGCCTACCGCTGGTCGTGTACATAGCGGTCCATGGTATATTACGGCTCCACTCTTCCCTGTCTGCCGCTTTCCTCATCTCGGCCACATATGAATGGGTCTTTAAATCATCTAATATACCTAATATCGACCTGCCTCTGCCTCTATTTCCTTCCATTCTACCTTCTAGGACCTCTTTTAATAGATTTTCCCCCCTTAGAATGTGACCTATCCAACTCTTCTTCCTATTTCCTAATACATTTATAAACTGTCTATCTGTGCCAATTCTCTCCAGAATTTCCTCATTTGTAACCTTTAGAGTCAAGCTAATCCTCTCCATTCTTCTCTATATACATTTCCAATGCCTCTAGTTTCCTAATATCTTCCTTCATTAAGGTCTATGTCTCACATCCATATATAGGCCTAATAGTGTGTATATATATATATACGTATATATATATATATATATATATATATATATATATATATATATTACCCCATGTTGTGCTCGGGTATGGTTGGACCACTGCAGAATAGGGCAACCGCAAACAATCTGCCGCGTGTACGTAAGAGGCGACTAAAGGCAGGAGCTGAGGATGGCTAGAGGGGACCCACCTCATCAAGAAATATTTTCCCCCAGGATTAAATGATAATTAATCCACCTAACTGAGGAAGCCAAATCAGAAGCCATATTTTTCCCAAGCTATAGGCTACATAAGGTATGGATAAGGCATAAACTTTGTGAAGGGATTAACTTGTTGATCTAAGGAGTGCTCTTATGGAGCGAGAAAGCAGACTTTGAGTATGAATATGTACCTTGAACCTGCTACTTGACAGTGTACTGAAGAGAAAGAGATATATATATATATACGTATATATATATACGTATAAATATATATATATATATATATATATATATATATATATATATATATACGTATATATATATATATATATATATGTATATATATATATATATATATATATATATATATATATATATGAGCGGGAACACAGCGGTAGACAGGGACGAGTGGAGGCGTTATATGCCGTGGACCTGCCAGTAGGCCTTGGTATTGCACTAAGATAGATATATACATATATATATAAACATTTATATTATAATATATATATATATATATATTTATATGTATATTATATATATATATATATACATTTATATGCATATATATTATATATATATATATATATATATATATTATAATATAAATGTTTATATATATATAATATATATATATATATATTATAATATAAATGTTTATATATATATATATATATACATATATATATATATATATATATATATATATATATATATATAATATACTCGTGTACGTGTGTGTGCGTGTGGGTGGTTGTGCGTGTATGTGTGTGAATATAAAATATATTGAAAAATATGAATGTAAAATACTAAGCTACTTATGAATCATATAAGAAATACCAGTTGAAGTCAATCTCCTCTCCAGCACAATTCTGATATCCTCTCTCTTGTAGCCCATGCTGATCAGTCGCTGTATCAAAGGTGTCTCCAGTCTGGCCTTCAAGGCTCTAGGATCAAGCGAGTACTTTGGTCTCGCTGCTGTAGTAGTCCCAGCTGCTGCAGTGGAAACAGCTGCTGCAGATGCTGAAGGACCCACATTTGTTCTTGTTTCTGATGACAACGGCAGTGAGGTTCTAGTTAACCGTCCTTCAGATGATGATCTGGCGGCAGCTGAATCCTGGAAACAGTTAATTTGCTGGGTGAAAATTTGTTGAATACAATTAAAACTGTTCAGTTTGTAAAGAATTTACAATTTTTCTGAATATTTCTATTGGCATGCATTGCAGACACCCACAGGAATTGGCATTTGTTAAAACGTCAATACAAAACGAAGCCAGTCGTTGATGCTCAAAAGCATTTCACTTCTTCATATACACCTAGTCATCTTTTTTGGTCGAATGGTACTCTCATGACATACCGCAGATGCTTCAGGACACGATTAGAATTAGATTAGACTGTGCTTGATTAGTTTCTGTTTTTACCCTTTATCGTCATATTCTACTTCTTCTCCATCAATATAGATATTTAATATTTACCGCCTTTGATAGCCAACAGAATTCAGCTGGTTTAAATTTCATAATAAACTTCCAACACCCTGGAGATTTCCTCATTCAAAACTTTCAACACTCAGTCTTCCAAGGTGATCACTCATCCAGTTTCTAACCGAGCCCGTCGTAGCTTAACTTCTTTTATTTTCTTCGCAGGTAAGTCAAATACTTTAAATTCCGCACCGAAAATATTGTAGATTTCTGGAACAAGCTGTCGGCTATGGTATCTTTGAGCTATGCAGCAACATCCTAATAAAGTGTATCGCAGCTTGTTAATAGTAGATATCCTTAAAAGTCTGGACATAAAATCTTACCGACTCGTAGGCTGAAGAAGTAAATCCTGAACCGGATGTCGATTGAGATGAGTGAGTGGGATCATTGCTCTGAGAGATTAGGACGGATCGAGCTATCACGTACTGACAGTCCTGGAACCACCGGACGTGTTCTCTCCAGGGATTGTCGTTGACCTTGAAGTTCTTTAGTCCTCCGTCACAGTAGAAGCAGCGCACTCCGTCATTTGGACCTGCGTTCATGTGGCAAATGTAAAGCTATAAATTATACAGAAAGTAAGATAAAATCAAAAGTTTATATTATCTGGGTGGTTCTAAAGAAATGGAATGCAAGCTCTTTTAAGATGTAAGAGGACTAATTTCTAATCTCAAATTAGACAACAAAATCTTAGCGTTATCAACTATATACACCGATGATCAATCGATTCCAGAAATTTTTCATGAATCTTAGCATTAGTATAATAGTGTGACAGAGCACGAAGTTTAGACTAGTAAGGGCCTTGCACTTTCCAGTGGTAATTTCAGCTGCAGAAACATGGACAATGATGAAATAAGAACAGAGTGTTAATGCTTTTGAACTGTGGTGGTGTCTCCGGCTTCTACAAGTACCATGGATAGAATAAATCAAATACAGCAATACTTGAGAAAATTTGTAGACCAACTGTTTATCAAATATAATATTGAAGTTGAAGCTCTGTGGTCAAATAATTCCAGTTCTGAATTTCTGATTCCAGAAATTCAATTTTATTTTAATTTCAAATGCATTTTCTTTCAAATTTATTTTAATTAATAATTCTTATTGCTAGAGGCAATAGCCTCCTATAATAAGATTTCATTCTGAGTAATGAGGAAAGGAAGAGAGAAGTGGAAAGCCCAGAGTATGATGACTGGGTGAGTTGGTACAAGCCACGAGACTGGAGCTCCCTACTCTCAAAGATTAGCCACTTGATAGATCAAAGTATTGGAGTTTTGTCTTCATGATCCTCAGAAGTAGTGATTGACTGGACGGCATCAGGTAACCAGATAACTATAGTGCCAATTATTGAGTTTATGTCAGTTAAAGATAAGATTAGTTAAAGTTCAGTCAAAGAATTCACCAGTGTAAAAGAATCCTGCTTCTACGAGATCATTAATTTTGACTAGACTCCTTTGAAAGTAGGTATCCATTCCGCGGAAACTTTCCACTCTTGCTTCTATGGAGATCATATGTTGATAAATGGCAAACTTCGTTTCCAGTACCGGTATACTAGAATTAACCGAAGAGGTTACAATAGTTGACGTAGAGTCATTTATTGATTTATGTACATTATTACAGCTAGTATTATATTTCGATGCGGTTTGTACGGTTGATTCTTCCGCGGATCGTTTTATAGTTTCCCAATGTTGTTTTGTAAATTGGCAATCAGGATATTCAGTCCAATGTTTAGCTAAATCATCTTTAATGTTTTCCGCCAAGTGTATCATAGCGAATTGACAACAGCAGCAAAGAAAGAGCTTAGACTGAGCATCATAATACAATCCCGATGAAGCTAACGTTAGGACTGATATGGATAGTGTACCTATAAGTTGAGAAAAGGAAGCCACTCGTGGTAACTTAGTGATAAATTGCGATTTGTCGAGCCCTTCCAAGAGTTCCATACCTTCTCCTGCAATACGCAATGGTATGTAGTTCAATATAATATGTTTCCAAAATGAGAATAGAAAGCTCCTTTGCTTTCCAACCTTATTAGCAGTGCAACCTCTCATTGGGATGGAGAAGTGAATTCTGGGCAGTTCAGTTGCCCGACGTTTGCAGATACTTTAGCTTAAATTCTGGATTATTCAGCACCACCAGAACACCATCAATACAACACCAGTACACCACCAGTACACCACCAGTACACCACCAGCACACCACCAGTACACCACCAGAATAGGTAGATTCAAATATTAGTATCCAGAAGTCCTCATTTAATTTCTTTATTTTCGGGAAACGCTTTCAAGAAAAAAGACAGGCTTAAAGAGATCTTATCCTTCTAACATAATATGATGTGCTGAATTCCTTGACCGGCAGTGCTTTTCCTATTAAATACTCTAAACTTTTGGTAGTATACCTCAACTTCGATTATAGTTAGAGCGAATTTTAATACAGCTAGTAGAATGTATACTCAGAGGTAATATGTAAAGATTTTCATCGAATGTTATTTTATATTATTCATCGTTAATTTTTATCCCGTTAGTTACCATCGATGACTTAAATGGAACGTTGAAATTTAAGAACTTCGGTCTTTGGCCTATTATTATTTGAGATTTGATCTACGATATCGCCACAAGTAATTTAAACTGCAACGATAAAAGTTTACATTTAGAATGCAATACATTCAAGATATACTTACTCAAGCAAAATATAACGGACTTTGCTACCTAGAATACGAGTTTCTGAAATTTTCTGATTTGCAAATGTGATATGGAGTTGAACATTCTAACAGCTAAAATAAAATAAATCAAAGTTTAACGTCTTTTTCGTTATCTAAGGCGATAGAGTGCGGGATTTTAAATCTAGGATTTGAATTTATAGCCTTATTCATTTATCGTTATTCTACCAATTCAATCAAACAAAGCGTACGATCGTCGACAATCAAAAATCTATTCTTTAGATGTAAATGTAGCGGCGGAATATCCCGTTTAAAAACACGTTGATTGTAATATGTAGTGATATAATGCTGCTACCGTTGAAAGATAAAATATCGTAGCGTATATTGGTCTGTCTTTTGAAATTTATTAAGAAAATATTTGTTAGAAGAGAATAGCTAAGATTAGAATAGAAATCTGCTTCTACGTATAAGTTATAGCATATATCCTAATGTTTTCTCCGTAAAAGACTAAAAGGTTAACTGATCCATTATCAGAGGCGTCCCCGCCCTCCCCCTAATTCAACTACGCATGCTCACTCCCCTTCGTTTCCACTATGCGAATTTTTTTATTTTCCACCTTATTTTGAAAAAAATCCGCACCTTTTTCTACTTACCGCCTAATATAGTTACCACGCAACTTGCGTCATTGATAATATTCGCCTCTGTCCATTATGGGCTATGCCAATTCCGCCGATAACTTGCATAAATATTTCCTATTAAAATAAAATGTTATAGGTCCTATTGAATCGAATATCTACCTTGAACGCCTAAGAGTACCTAAATGGCTTAAGTCAAAAGCGACAAATAATGCACAAAACACTGTTTAAAACTGATAACATAGGCCTAAATGAGCAAGCCTATTGGCTACTACATTCTTCAGTAAAATATACTAAAATGCTAAAAGTCTTATACAACGTAAAAACTGAATATATGCGGATCTTACTCGATTATTCTAGAATCAAAGTTAGCGCTATAAATTAACGTAAAGTTTTTTTGTTATAGCTTCTATAACTAACGATGGGTAAAATTCTTGATATTAAAAGCTACTAACTGATTAATGTTAATTACAGACAACTGAAGCAAGCATCAAAAGCACATAATGTGGCATACATGGGTACGTAAACTCAGGATCCTTCTAGTCTAACAATCCACCGATGCGTTAGTGTTCCATATAAATATATGAGACATATAAATATATGCAAGCCTGCTTACTCACTGTTTTTTAGCTGTGTCAGCCAGTTTCATTTTGCAGAAGCTTGATTATACGTCCAATATTTTTGCTGTCTAGTCTGATTGGTCTGTTACTGTTAGCTACATGCAAACGATAGCGAAAAGTGAGAGTAGAACAGAAAAATCTGTAAAGGCAATGTGAACGAAATTTCGACTCTCGAAAGAGATATCAGTGTCATCAGAGAAGTAATTTACGTCAGAAAAACCTCTGCACCAAGAGTCTATGCCCCATGGTTATATTGTGTCATATAGATTTGGAATTCGGATTAAATTTTTTTATAGTGGAATAAAAATTTAACGTCAGTTGTATTCTCTGTTGTATGCTAGTCAGAATCCGGTGCGACTAGTTATCTGTTATTTTTGCTACTTTAAACTTGAAGGTTTTGTTAATAACTTAACATAACGGCACACTGGGTCAGGAAGAACAGATGCTTGTTAATGTTCCAACAAGTCCAGTATGCAGCATCTGTAAGAAAATTTAGATTGTTCTTTAACCTATCATGTGGTTAATCTTTCACTTTCTGAAGGAACTTTTTCTTTCACTATGCGAATTTTAAAACTACTGTTGTTTCTCCTCTGCTTAAAAAGCAGTCACTTCCTAAAGACTATCTTTCTAGCTATCATCTCATATCCAACTTAAATTTCATTTCCAAAATGGAGGAAAACATAGTCTACTCTCGCTCATGCGGCCATCTTGAATCTTTTCCGCCTCTATTTTGTTTCCAATCTCCATATAGAAAGCTTCACTCCACTGAAACTGCCTTACTCTTACTCCGCATTGATACCTTTGCCCAGCCTTAAACTCTCAAAAGATATCCGCCCTTGTACTACTTGATCTTACGCTGCCTTCGACACCATTGATCATGACATTCTCACTAGTAGACTTAAAACGTGCTTTGATATCTCTGACTTAACTTTCTCTCTGATCGCCTCCTATCTTTCTGGTCGCACTCAATCTGTTATTATAGACAATGAACGCTCCTCTGAACTACCTCTTCTTCTTGGTGTGCCCTAAGGATCTGCACTTGGACCTTTAATTTTTTCCATCTATACTATCCCACGAAGTTATATTTTAGACAATGCTTCAATAAAATTTCACTTCTATGCTGATGATACTCAGCTGTACATCTCATTTTCTAGCTCAGATTCTGATCTGAAATTGCTACACTTTTCATCTGTTCTTGACAAAGTTTATTCATGGTTTTGCTGCAATCGCCCCTCTGTCAATACTTCTAAAACTGAATATATTTTAATCGGCACCCCAGAGCAAAGAAGCAAAGTAGCCAATTCTTCCATATATGTTCAAAATCTTGCTCTCACTCCTACTCAAAAGGCTAAACACATTGGTGTCATATTTGATGAAAATCTTGACATCAAATCTCATATCTCGTCTGTCTGTAGTTCAACTTTCTTCCAGATCCATCAAATCAGACAGATACGTCATCTCTTGATAAAAATTCATCCATAATTCTTGCTTACTCAATTGTTCATTGTAAACTTGACTACTGTAATTCATTGCTATATGGTTTACCTTCTTCTTCTCTCATGCGTTTGCAACGCTTTCAGAATTCTCTAGCAAGTGTTGTCTGTCAATCATCAAGGCTTCAGGCCACCACTAGTTCCTTGTTTAATAATCTTCATTGGCTTCCTGTGGTTCAAAGAATTAAGTATAAAATAGCTCTGCTAACTCTCGAAACACTTCTCTTTGGTAAACCTTTTTTCCTTTCTAAACTCCTAATCCAATATCAACCTTCTCGTAAGCTTCGTTCTTCCGATGCCAAACTGCTCAATAATCCTAATATTCTCACTTCGTTAGGTAGATTCATTTTCTTTCTCCGCTCCTACTGTTTGGAACTCCTTGCCTCCTGATCTTCGCTCATGTTCTACTACTTTCACTTTCCGTTGTAAGTTGAAAACACATATCGTCCCACCATAGACTGTTTATTAGTTACATGTTTTATTGAGCTAACTGTTACTGTCTTTCAAGCCAACTGAATTTTTAATTTAAGTTGAGACAGTAACTGTAATTATGAATGTATGGTATGTTTGCATTATAATGAATATTACACAGATTGATTTCGAGTTATATGTAGTATATATGTACATGTATATATATATATATATATATATATATATATATATAATATTCTATATATATCCCCGTGTTGTGCTCGGATCCCAGTGTTGAGCTCGGGTAGGCAACCGAAAACAATCTGTTGCGTGTACGTAAGAGGCGACTAAGGCAGGAGCTGAGGATGGCAAGAGTGGACCCACCTCACCATGAAATATTTCCCTCAGGATTAAATGGTAATTAATCCATCTAACTGAGGAAGACACGAAGGTAAGGCATAGACTTTGTGAAGGGATTAACTTGTTGACCAAAGGAGTGCTGTTACAGAGCGAGAAGGCAGACTTTGAGAACGAATATGTACCTTGATCCTGCCACTTGGCTGTGCACTGAAGAGAGGTATATATAACTGGATAATTTATATCAAACGCCGAAGGCTTTAATCTTGAACATTTAGGTGCGGGTACGTCCTGCTGAGCAAGAGGGATAGTCTTCCTATGTTAATTCTTAATTTATATATATATATATATATATATATATATATATATATATATTAATATATATATATATATATATATATATATGTATTTAATGTTATTCTAAATTAATTAAATTAATTAATTTAATATTAATTTAATTCTATTCATAATGGTTATAATGGTGAGAAGAGGTTCAAGCAGTATAGCGATTCCCAGAGAAGACAACAAAAACTATATTGGTAAAAACTTTGCCTGATCATATAAAGCGTAGAAAAAGGGTTTATCATATCTTCACGGAAAGGTATTCTGTAAAATCATAATCTTTGCGGCAAATACTGAAGGTCGAGAGAATCTTGGATTACTCCACGTTTCCAATACTTGTACTTTACAAACCAAATAACGACTTGGACGAGCAGGAGCGTCAATTTAATTGTGACGTAAAGTGGAGAGCTGATATAACTTTAGAGAACTTTGGATTTATAAGTGTTCCTGGTGGGAATGATGTTATATCTATTATATCATTTTATCTTATCTCGGGCAGTCCGGCCTCATCAACTTAGTTATGATGTTCACCATTTAGACACTATCAAACCCTTTTATTAACACATTTATGCTATTTTGCAGTTTATAATCAATTATAGTGGAGGTGTTATATGCCATGGACCTGCCAGTAGGCAGTGCACTAAGAGAGAGAGAGAGAGAGAGAGAGAGAGAGACAATTGGCATAATCAATCCTCTGAACATCCAAGATGTTACTCTCAAATTATCTTTCCCGTGGATTGATCACACGACCTTAGGAACAGCCATTTAAAGTTTCATGACGTTAATCGGACACTCTATCCACAGTGCTATCTAGAAATTCATCAGTATATTAGGATATACACAGTTACATAGTCTCTCTTCAGAACATGTTTTCAAACCGCTTGAATCAATCGATTTGTAGTGATACCTGAGGGGGGGGGGCGTCCGTAACACCATCCATGAATGATTTTGTACTATTGTCATAGCTAAATTTCCCATGCGTAGTTCGTTCTTTTATGAGTCACACTGATACTACAGAACTCACTTTGCTTCTCCTTTGACTCAATTAACTAATAGGGAAACATACTTTCTTTTCAACTTACATTTATTATATGACGCGAGCGAATAATTTTTCTCTCCCTCTCTCTCTCTCTCTCTCTCTTCTCTCTCTCTCTCTCTCTCTCTCTCTCTCTCTCTCTCTTAGTGCACAGGTCCATGGTATATAACGTCTCCATTCTTCTCTGTCTCTGCTTTCCTCTTCTTGTCCCCATATGAGTGGATCTTTAAATTTACTAACATTCCTAATGACGGCCTGCCTCTGCCTCTATTTCCTTCCATTCTGCCTTCTATGACCTCTTTTAATAGACTTTCCCACCTTAGAATGTGTCCTATCCAACTCTTCTTCCTATTTCTTAATGCATTCATCAACTGTCTGTCTGTACGAACTCTCTCCAGAACTTCCTAATTTGTAACATTTTTAGTCCAGCTAATCCTGTCCATTCTTCTCTAAATCCACAGTCGTAATGCCTCAAGTTTTCGATATCTTCCGTCCTTAAGGTCCATGTCTCACATCCATATAATAGCTTGGTCCATACCAAAGTTTTCACTATCATTATCTTTAAGTCTTCCTTTAGCCTCTTTTGTTAAAAGTATATTTTTTATTATTGACTAATTATTTTCAGTAATACATAGGGTTGATCAGAAGTTTACTAAAATGCATTAACTTTAATATGTAGCCTAATTAATTATCCATTTGTCTATATTATTACGATGGCATATACATGTATGTAGTTATTATCAACTGTTTCGTTTCAATTTTTTTCATCAATAGCCATGAAACACACTTTAGGCTCACTAAGAACGTCTGGATCTTTGAGTATTTTGGTTTATAGAATAATTTTAAATTGTACTCGCGTTGTGTCATGCCGTGAAACTGGGATTCAAGGAAAAATGATGATGATTTGCTGTTTAACTAACTACCCATCGAAACCCCCAACACGAACTATGCTAATATTCGTTTTCTATCTCTTAAGCTACATGTATCCATACAAAGTGAGTAATGCAATGAATTGCACTGTTAAATTACTAAAACTGTTTATTATCTTAAACTCTCAATTTCTATTTTCAATTATTAAAACTGTTGCAAACTGCAATTAAATAATTTCTTTCACTTTCAGCTATAGCGTTTAAGTAGAACGTTGTAACTCAAACTTTAAAAATGTAAACGTTTCACTTAGCAATTTGTTTATCGATTTGCATCAATTTGCATCGCAACTTGCATCAAAACGTTAAAGGAGGATAGGCCTATAATGGTTATTCAAGCTTACAACCCTAATTTATTGTAAATATATTATAATTATAAATTATAATTATAAATTTATTATAAACCCTAATTTATTACAACCCTTATCATAATTTAGCTACACTCGTATTAAACGAAAAAATGCAGTAAGATAAAAAATTACAAAAGTAGCCTACATTATCTTTTACATTTACATTTTTAATAAAAAATGACATCCACAGAACAAGGAACTTTCGGACACCCGTCACAGTTACCTGGAGAGTATTTGATTTGAACCCGACACCTAATGATCCCCAATTGAATACTTTTGCTGATAAGCTACTGTATCAGCTCAGAATATGATATTGCAGGTGTAACATGCACTATGCAATAGTAAATAGTAAAATATAACATAACATGCATGTGCAACATGTTTGAAATGTGCAGAATGTGAGCTGAAACGTTGGTTTGTTAGTGTATTGTTCGACAGCGGATCAGTAGGTGCAGGGCTCATATCCAGTGCTTTCCCCGTCACTGATTTGCTATCTAACAGGGAATTGACGGTAATACTTTCTTTAGCCTTTTCATTTAAATAGGCATATATCACTAAGCACGAATACATATCTAACTGATTTGAAAAATAATAAAGAAATTATTAATTATTTAGCGTCAAATTGTATACTGTATTTCCTGTTTTGTGTCCGATTCATTTAAGAATAGACCAGTCATATGCGGAATGTGTCGTATGGGGTAACTAATCAAAAATACTAAGGACAAATGTGAAATTACCTAGGAATCCATTTTCACAAGCCATAGGCTATATCGAAACTATCGCTATCTGTAACTTTCAAAAAGGATAATTCTTCGGTATTGAAATTTTTTTGTTACAACTGAAAAGTTACATTTTGCCAAAAATTGTATATAACGTATTCCCAGGAAACAGCAATATTCAAGCGTATATATATATATATATATATATATATATATATATATATATATATAAAACTAGAATATTTTCCCAATTAATTATCTATCTGTTCCTTTAATTATGCTACAGCATGACAGGTCTAATGTAGGGGAGACCGGGGCAGAATGTTACAGGGGTTATTTGTTACAAATACAATATCTTAAAATCTGTAGAAGCTAATGTGACATTATTTAGTGTCGATATGCCTACATGACCTTCAACTACTGATGTGTTTTTGTGCGATTTCGTTGAAAGTTAATTTTTTTCAATAAAATGTTTAATTTTAGCACTAGCGAGTAAATATATATCGCGGCTGATTTAATTTTTCTTCTCACATTCAAGTAATAAACATTCTTTTGTTAAACGTTCACTATGTGTATATTTCAACACTATTTATCTATTAATAGCACTTTAAAGCAATGCCATCTTGTGAGCAGTATTTATGTAATTGAGCGTTCAACTTCTGATTCGGCTTCGGGGTTGGATGATACAAAATCATCGGGGTTGGATGTTACAGTACGGGGTTAGTGGTTCAGAAAATGTTTATATATTTTTAGAAATTAAAAGCGTCGAAACTGTTCGAGATATCTTTTCACATGCATGCCACGTTCTAATTTGGAGAAGACAATAAAGAGCACAGTCAGAAAGGTGTTCGGAGGGCTTGGCTCGACATATAGTGACCACTAAGTTTGTCATATTTGTGATAAGGATATTAGTTGAATACAATGTTTAATATTGTTTGCTATTTTTTATACTTTGTAATATAAATTTAACGGCTGTAGCAAATCAGCCCCGTCTGGTGTAACAAGCAACCCCGTATGTGGGGCTGCTTATTACAGTTTAGTTGCCAGTTGCAAAGGAATATTCAATTCACACCCCAGACGCGTGTTTGTAAATGTTGATATACATCAAATTGGATTATGTGAGAGCATACTTGTGCATAATTTCATTTATCTAACTGCGATATTAAAGGCTGTAGGCCGAGAAAAGTAAAATTTGTATCACCCAACCCCGGTCTCCCCCACATATTTCAGCCTATAGTAGGCTGCATATTGCTCTGATCAACTAGTAGTCCAATAGAATTTCACAAAAGTCGGTTAGCCTATTGGTTAAAAAAGCTAATATCAACGTTAGTATCCTTATTCGAAAGCGAGGTTTGATGATTAACAGGCGAGCCCATGATTTGAACTCCGCGCATACTGATCCGAGGTCGAATAGCTTATAGACATCATCGCGGGTTAAAACTAATGCAAGTATTACAATAATACCATATTCATTCTAGTATACATTTAAAATTTTATTGAATGATGTAAAGAAGCTGCTTATTTTTAGTGTGCTGTAAATATTCAATAACACCAAAATAAACGTACAATTAATTTGCCTAAATTCTAGTAACTGTTTTAAATTTCCAAGCAATTTCAGGAAAGCTCAATAGCTTACCAAAAATATCTTGCAAATATATCTACTCAAAATTGCGTAGTCAATATATTTTATAGTTACATTGAAATTTTATATATTTATTTTTTTCGTGTTGTGTCCGGGGCACTGAATACTAGACTAACCGTAACTGCATATGTCGTAAGAGGCTACAAAGCAAAAGCTGAGGAAGGTAACGTTAAACCACCTCAGACCTCTGGAAGGTAAGGTCAATCCACCATCTTCTTCTCCAGCTATTGGATACATAAGGTAAGGGCAAGGCATAGCCTTTTCAGAAGGGATTAATATATTGACATGGAATATCTACATTTATCTGGAGCGAGAAAGCAGACTTTGAGTATGAGTTTGTACTTTGAACCTGTCACTTATCAGAACACTAGAGAGAGAGAGATACAGAGAAAGATATATATAGAGAGATAGAGATAGAGAGAAAGAGAGATAGAGATAGAGAGAGAGAAAGAGAGAGATAAAGAGAGCAAGAGAGATATCGAAATATCACCTCCATCGACGGAAAACTAAATTTTAATACAAAAACCACCATATAGAAAACCTGACTAGAAAGATACCAAATATTTGAAATATTAGTAAAACAAAACAATCGTTATACTGTGCATAATACGCATATACTTATTTATTTTAAGAATTTGCTGTAATGACAGTGCATTACACGCATACATGTATATTAGCAGACAACAAACAAATACGCTAAATCCACAATACAAAACAATAGGCTGAATCAAATCGACTAGTTTTTCTCACACGGCATAGCGAATGTTTATACAATCGCATATCACGAAGTATAAAAAAATCAATTGATACTAATGGCAAGCAAAATAAATCTTCAGAAATTGTATTAAAATGTTGCAGAATACTATGCATGAAATTCTACCAGGCTCATACATACAAATCCCATAGCTTACTCAAAACAACATAAAATAAATGCAGTACAAGTTTTACTGAGCCCAATTCCCTAGTATCAGTCAAAAATGCACAATTTACAATACGCATATAAAGACACATTTTACTTCATAATAATCAATCAATAAATAAGAATTTAACGTCCGGTTCATCGCCACAAGACAATGCCAGGGACGTCTTTTGCAGACTTTGCACATACAGTTACCAAAACACCACACTGTAACGACTGATGATGAAAGATCATAAGAGAAAGGAGATCAAAATAGTGCAAGTACAATAACAATAATATGAAGTTTATTAGAACCAAAGTAAAAAAGTAAAAAATATAAGACAAATCACAGCACACAGCAATATAGTCGTTATTATCATAACATTCCTCTGATATTTCACTAATAATTCCACAAATACGACAGGAATATTAAAACCCGTAAATGAAACCGACCTGTGGAATAAAAAACGTGGAAATGGCAAAATAACATGACAATGACAGAGTCGTATGACAATGACAGTGTCTTATGACAATGACAGTCGTATGACAATGACAGTCGTATGACAATAACAGAGTCGTATGACAATAACAGATCAAACGTAAATACTTGAATTGAGATAAAAACTCATCTTGATGTCTGCCGAGATTTAAAATCCATGAAAGATTCACTTGAGTGAAATATATGTTGACCTAAAAGCAATAATAATGATGCAATAAACGAGATTCCTGGATAGATCTAAGTCAGCCAATGAGCTTAGTTTTAACGTCTCAGTACTTGTATAACTATGTGGCAATTGGAATTTGAGGTCGAAAAAGTTACTGGCACAAGCACTTTAGAAATTTCACAATCCAATTTTAACTTAAATAAAATTGCTCAATTAAAGAGGGTACATTTATAATTTTTTATTCATCAATATTAGTAATATATTAATAGCAATATATCAATAGCAATATATTAATAGCAATATATCAATAGCAATATATTAATAGCAATATATCAATAGCAATATATTAATAGCAATATATCAATAGCAATATATTAATAGCAATATATCAATAGCAATATATCAATAGCAATATATTAATAGCAATATATTAATGACATTATTATTATCATCGATATCATAAAGCAAAACCTTCTTCATCTATTAGATGCATAGTTTGCAGTAGTACGGCATTTTGCATAGACTATAAGGCAAAAAAGTATTTAAAAAATAAAAACGTAGATATATATATATATATATATATATATATATATATATATATATATATATAGTACAGTATATAGGATAAACTTCCACATTTAATAGAAACGTATATATATATATACTGTATATATATATATATATATATATATATATATATATATATATATATATATATATATATAGTATATATACATTTAGTACAGTAGATATATTATAGAATTAACTTCCACATTTGTTTTTGAAAAGCTTGGCTGGTGGACTATTTAAAACGCCTGAGCTTATGTATAGTAACAGTAAGTAATAATCTATTTATACTTTATATATAGGCCTACCATTACATAGGCATATATAAACATTATATATACATGTATATATATGTACATATTGAATGTCTCAATAGCGCAATGGTTAGAGGTGCAGATAACGTCATGAAGTTTTAAATGACAGATCCTGAGTTGAATGGAATCCTCGTGGGTTCGAATCCCAGCCGCAATGTAATGTAAGAATGTAATAGAAGAAAGAATGCAAGGGGAATGAGTTAGAGAAAGTTCAAGACATAGGATGTTGGATGAATTGATAAAAATTCATATAGACCCCTATAAAGACGACAAGGAAGGCTGAGCATAGAAATGATTGGAAGAGTTATAGGTCATGGATCTGCCGTTAGGCTGTGCACTAGAAGAGAAGAGCTAAGGATATATATAATTTATCTGGCTAAAATTGATATTAAACATTTTACAAAGTTATTTTTAATTCTTAATTTTTGAAAGCTAATGTTTCTATTAATTTTTTACCTTTATCTTCAGAGTATTCATAGCGATGCAATTTAAATATCCAACATGTCCAAAAAATATATATATAAATCGATGCAATATAGGGAAATAAATTCAAATATTAAAAAATGTACAAAATTTGCTTATCGAGAATGATATGTATGCATGTGCACGTAAAATGAAATAAAAATATATAATATATGCAGGAATTACGTTATGAAAAACAGGAATTACAGTAAACTAGTCGTCGTTTATTAACTTTCTCACAGGCAAATCTTACTGTCGCACTGGTAACTGGAAATGTTCCAAACCATTATAAAATAACTACTATAGGCCTATGAGAAATATTATTACATAAAAATTGACTGACAGTTACGATAATGCTGATATTCCATAACGCGTGAGATAAAACGAATAAAATTGTATGACATAATCTCCGAGTGTAACTAATAGCAAAGTCACTAACTGACTAAAGTAAGAAAGTATAAAAGCTCTGTATTAACATCATACCTCTGAGGTTAAAGGTGAACTATAATCATTTCAATATAAAATCAAAGCACTGACTCCGCAAAATAGTAGTAATATAATTCATAACAGTAAAGAGATAGTTTAATAATTGTTTAACAAATTATAAAATGAACCCCTTTGCTAGCGGGTTAGAAATATTACAAATTATAGTAATAAATCCTTAATGTTCGTTTCCTTATCCAAGGTTCGATAGGAGAGAGAGAGAGAGAGAGAGAGAGAAAACTATGCTTATTTTTCCAACACACTTAGCACATGTTTTAACACACCAAAGGCCGTCGAAGAGGTTGCTTATCTAATTGACACTCATTAGACGTACAAGCAAATATCAAACAATAAACAATCAGAAAATACTATCAATCAAAAAATGAAAAAAGACAATATACTATATACATATCACTATCCTATTTAAATATTTAAAGTATTATAGGATTACAGTCAGACGATGGGTGAGCCCGTCACTGACATCGCTTTCGAGTGAAGAAACTGACGTTAATTTTAGCTTTAGCTTTTTACTTTTTATTCGTAGTATTTCGAATGATGTTTTAGGCGTCTTCTAAGTCTCCAACAAGTTTACTCACTTAAACAAAATTCATTCATTAACTCACTGAATTATGAATGATCAGTAATAAAACAGAAGATCTATCACAGACAATATCACAGATTGGTAACAACAATCAAATTAGCTGATTATCGAAATAAAGCTGATACATTATCAAATAGGCTGCTACTGAATTAACAACAACTGCTAAATGCAAATATATCTTAAAACAATATACATATACATGAATTTTTCTTGTTACGAATAATAGCAAATACAAACATACTAACATATTAATTGGCAAATAACATATAAACATATTAAAAACCAAATAAAAATAACTAATAAGAAAAAGGTTATCACACAAGACCCTAAAACGCTATGGGGTAATATTGTGAGGCAGAAACTAAAAATAACAAACTAGATTGCTAATTATCTTCCATGCAATAGAATTCTGTAACTGCAAAGCCTATGCTAACCATACATATGACTACTACCAAAGTAAAGAAGGTATCTACAAAATATCAAAGGAAAGGTCTAATCAAACTAAGTCAAACTACGAACTAAGTTAAAATGATAACCTACTTAAGATTCTAAATATCTAAAATGCACTAAAGCAATGTGAAACTAATAAAAAACGAAAGTTGATTTAGAGTACAGAAGTATTCCCAATCTTGATTTTATTTCATTTTCTTCCAAAAAAAATATTGCCGTTATTGTCTTTAACTCCAGGAGGGGGGAAGAGAGACACAGAGTAAGGTGGCTGGAGGAATTGATGCGGGCAACCGGACTTCAACTCACTATTCTTAAATACCTACCACTAACTTGAGTTAGTGGTAGATCTTGTTTGATTCTTGCTTTTGCTTGCGTCAAATATTTCTGTCAATCAAGTCGATCACGATCTCTCGTGACAACACACCTCCAAGTGGAGGGCGTTGTCTGCGTTTTTTACGCAATTATCTTATTTTATTCAGGTTGTCTGTAAATTACTAATTTTACTAATATTATAAATATAATAATATATAAAATAAAAAATCAAATCAAATCGAAATATTTATTTGCTTTGAAGCAAGACCAAAAGTCAAATAGTTTTCAAAAGTAAAAGCAAACGCTAAGCCAAATGATTTTCTGAAATCAAAGGCAAAAGCGAAAAAGATTTTTGAAAGTTGTAGAACACTGATTCACGATGACGTGATACCGGATATCATTGACTCATATGCGACTGCATGAGCTTCTGCTCTTGACGGGAAGACAAATCTCAAACGGCTGAGAGATAGATTACGCTGGATCAGTGATGATCGCCTTGACTGTGCCCCTGATGAGACTGCGACATATACAGCAGTGACTGATCCTGGGCGAACAGCCGCTGCAGCAGGTGAAGTGACCGCAGGGCAGGAAAACCGTGTCCGCCTCCTCCTCCAGACAAATCCTGCAGGTCCTCGCCTGCTTCAGCTGCTCTCGCTCCCTCCTCAGGTCTTCTAGATCTAGATATACAAGCGATGTTAGGCTTATAATATAATATGCGTTATAGTGTAATAAGAATATTATAGTATAATATAATTTGCTTATATATATATACATATATATAATATATATATATATATAATAAATATATATATGTGTGTGTGCGTATATACATGTATATATAAACTCCCTCCTCAAGTCTTCTAGATCTACATATGTAAGCGATATTAAGCTTATATAATATAATAGGCAGTATAATGTAATAAGCATATTATAGTATAATATAATATGCATATATATATATATATATATATATATATATATATATATATATATATATATATATATATATATGCACGTTGCAGATCTTTATTTATGCAGACACGTTACTACGAATGTTCATGTTGAGATTGTACAATTTGGTTTTGCGATTTTAATTGTGTAGCCAATATGTACTGAATGTATGATATGTTATTGGTTATATTTATTAAATCGGTTAGACGGTGAGTTGGTAGCACATTTGCCTGATAAGTACAGGTTCGAAATTTAACTAGATCTACTAACTCTGCATGTGTAGTGCGAAAATCAACATCAAATTTCACTTCAGTTGGCTTAGTTTTATACACATGCATATACAATAAATATTATTTAGCCTATGACAAAGCTGCTGTATTATAATCCTCTTTATGTATAGACTGATTGTCTTAAATTAAAATTTCCATATTGTACAAAAATTATTTATTTGAATAGTAGCTTACCTTCATCGTCATCGAATGAACTCTGGAGATCATCGTTAATTCGTTCATTGATTCCATCCCTCGCTACTGAAGACACTGCAGCACCTCCAGCAGCAGATGTTCCTGATGATGAACCAACAGCAACTGAACCGACAGAAGCAGCTGAGTCACAAGATACAGCGGGAGCTGAGCCAGCAGCAGCAGCTGAGTCACGAGCTACAGTGGGAGCCGAGCCAGCAGCAGCAGCTGCAGACGATGTGGAATATCTTACTTGAGCAGTGTCAGCGGCATTTCTTAAGGTCATTTCCTGTCCAACAGTTGTTGCAGTCCCAATGCTCGCCACTGGACCACTGGAGTGACTGGCTGAAGTCACAGTGGAGGAAGTGTTTTCATGGTGGCCTGGTAGCGAGCTCTCTCCAAATACATCGTATAAATCCTGGACCAGAGGTTCTACACTCGGATAATCATCTCCTGCACAAAGAGCCACCAAGCAATTATCAATTTTATATCTCAGTGACTATAGCAATAGCATCATCATTATTAACATCATTGCATTATTAACAAAATTAAATCATAAACATTATTGAATCATAAACATTATTAACGTTATTACACGATTGACATTATTAGTTGAGTGAATAAGCGTATATACCTAAAACTATTTTCGAATTCTGTATATCTACACTGTGTTTTTTATAACTGATACACCAAATTATATTAACAATAAAGTCGTAAGAACTTGACCGATGTTCTTGATATTTACAGAACTTGACCAGCAGCCAATTCTACAAAATATAGAGAAATTTCGCTTTAATATCTTTAATAACGTGAAGGTTATAGGTTTACGAAAGGGAGTGGGGTCAGATAAGAACTTTCCAGTACAGGATTACGGGCGTGTTTCATTTAGCGAAAAATTATCTCTATAAAAATAATAGCAAACATATAATATAAAATTTCTGCCAATGCTATTTTGAAGAGCAATCTTTTTTTTTTCAAAACGACGTAAAATACGCGCTGATATGTTCTTAAATGACAAAGTTATAGGACTTTTAATGCATGCATTGCATGAAGAGAATAAAGGAATAAGTCACTTTAACAGTGGCGCTAGAGGACGTCGCTGCAGTGGCTGAGGTGATAACAGGTGAACCCAGACATGCAATGCATGAATTAAAAGTTCACTAACTTTTTCAAAAAAGAACATATCAGCGCGTATTTTACGTCGTTTTGAAAAGAAATGATTGCTCTTCAAAATATCACTGGCAGAAATTTTATATTGCATGTTTTCTATTATTTTTATAGAGATAATTTTTCGCTAAATGAAACACGCCCGTAATCCTGTACTGGAAATTTCTTATCTGACCCCACACCCATTCGCAAAAGTATAACTTTCACGTTATTAAAGATATTAAAACGAAATTTTCCTATGTTTTGTAGAATTGGCTGCTGGTCAGGTTCTGTAAATATCAAGAACATCGGTCAACTTCTTACGACTTTATTGTGAAAATAAGTTGGGGTATCAGTTATAAAAAACACAGTGTACAATTGGAATTAGCTCTCTAACATTGTATTTTAGCTATTTAAATTTCTCAATATCGAGTTCTAAAAAGCATTATATCAAGCAATAATATTATTACTACTATTAAAATTGTGTTATTATTATTAGTATTTTATTATTTTCTATCTGTTGTTTTAAATTATTAACATTTCTATTCAACATCGTTTTAAAGGAAATAAATAACAAAGCAATTGAAGCAAATTACATAAATTACTCAAAGGTACGTCATCATCATCGTTCATCGTCCATTGTTATCATCAATAAATCATCATCATCGTCATCATCATCATATCATAATCATCATCATCATCATCATCATCATCATCATCATCATAATCATCATCACTAACACCATCACCACCATCGCCATTATCATCATAATCATCACAAACCACCACCACCACAATCACCATCACCAAAATCATGATTTCCACATTGTCTTTCAGCTGCTACAGCTGGTTCAACTCCTTCTGTAGCATCATCATCATCATCATTCACCATCATCTTCCATTGAATTTATGTTTAACTAGGGTCTGGATTGGAAAATTAATTAAAATTCAATATAATTGTAACATAATAACATAATTTAATCTTCTTAGCAATAATTTTAAAGTCAAACTAGCGAGAGATTATGAGTGAACAAATACTTTACGAAGTCCTTGAAGAAAGTATTACCAACAAGTTTTTGTGAACTATTTGTCTAATCGATGTTCAGTTACAAATATTACTTAGTTTAGAATTAGAATCATACATGATGAAACTTGAAATTGATTAATTTTCTACCCAAACCCTAGTATCCAAATATCTAACAGTTGACTGGATACATCTAAGCCAGCTGCATGATCGGTTAGGTGTATGACAGCGGATAAGTAGGTGCAGGGTTCAAATCCAGTGCTCGTTCTGTACTTGACACCACCTTCGAAAGAAGAAACTGACGTTAAACAAAACTGTAAACTTTCGTTTATTTCGTGTTTATTATAGAAATCTGTGATTAAGCAATTTTTATTCGAGTACTTACCAGTTGAAGTCAATCTTTTCTCCAGTACAATTCTGATGTGCTCTCTCTTGTAGCCCATGCTGATCAGTCGCTGTATCAAAGGCATCTCCAGTCTGGCCTTCAAGGCTCTAGGATCCACGGGGTACTTCGGCCTCGCTGCTACGGTAGACCCAGCTGCTGCGGTAGACCCTGCTGATGCGGTAGACCCAGCTGCTGCAGTGGAGGAAGCAGCTGCAGTCGCAGCAGTTTCTATAGATGTTGTTGTCGTAGCTGCGGCATCAGCTGCTACTGATGCAACTGTGGTCGCTGCTGAAGATGTTATAGAGGAAGCTGAAGGCAAGCTGGATCTTATCAATTGTCCATCGGGTACTGTTCTACTAGCAGTTGCTTCCTAGAACAAAACAATTATTTAAACTTATTTTTAGTGATGTTTGTTATTTAAACAAATGTTTTAAAAGAACACATTTTTTGTTTTTAAACAACGAAAATTACAGAAAAACAATAAAAAACACCGAATATCTTAATTTTCCTTACAAAATTAATAGGTCCATTATTATGTTTCATTAATTACCGAAGATTGTGGCTGTTGCAACTTGCAAATATCTAATTATTACCATTGAAAATTAGTAATACTGTTCATGCAGTAAGCTTACTGGTAGTAATAGAATATTCATCAGTCAGGAACTTATGCGTCACTCAAGATTCATGATTAGTACATTAGTGTGAATTCTGATTATGGAGAGAGTTAAAAGTTATTCAAAATGTGTCAACCGTAATCTTGCTGTTTACTTTTTTATCAGTTTGAAACCATGCAACAGATGTAATTTTATATTTTATAGTTATTACTCAAACTGATTCAAAATATAGACTCTTAGGAGCTCTAAGAGTCTATATTTAATCTTAGGACTCTGTCTCTGTTATAGCCACTGATAGCCTCAGAGCATTATGAAACTGTTAACTAATTACACGTTGTTACTCATGTAATGTAGTTATATATATATATATATATATATATATATATATATATATATATATAAATATATATATATATATATATAAATAGGCCTACATATATGAAATTATATATATATAATATTATATATATATATAAATATATATATATATATATATATATATATATATAGAGAGAGAGAGAGAGAGAGAGAGAGAGAGAGAGACAAATGAGGAAGCTAGAGAGAGTTGGTACAGATAGACAGTTGATAAATGTATTAAGAAATAGGAGGAATAGTTAGATAGGACAACACCTAAGGGGGAAGGTCTATTAATAGAGGTCGTAGAAGGTAGAATGGAAGGAAAAAGAGGCAGGGGCAGGCCGAGATTAGGTATGTAAATGATTTAAAGACCCACTCATATGTGGAAATGAAAAGGAAAGCGGAAGACAGAGAAGAGTGGAGGTGCTATAAACCTTGGACCTGCCAGTAGGAAGTGCACTAAGAGATACATATATATATATATATATATATATATATATATATATATATATATACATCTTAGTGCATATATATACGTATATATATAATTATATATATATACATATATATATGTATATTTATATATATATATATATATTTATATATATACATATATATATACATGTATATTTATATACATATATTTATATATACATATGTATATACATGTATACATGTATATATATATATATATATATATATATATATATATATACATATGTGTGTGTGTGTATATATATATATATATATATATATATATATATATATATATATATATATATATATATATGACATGCATGCTATTGAAGCATTGCTATCTAATGGTATTTAATATCTACTATGTCACTTTCATATGACATGATTTTTATATAATGGTTATAACTTTTAAGTTACAACTAACACAACATTTTTGCATTCATGCTGAAAAATGTAGTTATTCTCGATCTCCAATCATTTAAAGTTATCAAATGTAGTTAATTTTTTTATTGATAAGTTAAGTAATTATAACCATTTTCAATTTTTTGTGAATTAAATGGAAATATCTAAAAATCTATGAGAAACAACTTACAACTTCATAAACTCTAAGTAACGCTGCTACACCATAACATGTGTGATTACAAGTGAAGTGAGACTGTTTGAGAATGTTTACATTTTAAATTTTACAGTTTTTCAAATGACTCTTAGCATTCAATGAAAGTGTTTATTTAGGCTCAAAATGTGATATTAGATATCGAATTTTATTTATAGTCGATATTAATACATTTAGGTGAATGTAATGAATGGCTTAGGGATTTAAGGCGTTTAAACATTATGAATTAGAAGCAATTGACAATACTTTGATTTCTATAAAAATCTATCAATGTTCTTAATCTCTATTTAGAAATCTAACCATTAAATATATCAACAAACCTAAACCGTAACCTGTAGGCCGTATTTTATTTTAATGTTAGTACCCGACCATAGCATACATAAAAAAATAAAAACAAACAAAAAGAAACAGCAAGCAAAAAACAACAAAAACACTGACCAAAAAATTTGTTTTTTACCGCTATTTACTTTATATGACCAATTAATTACCTCTTCCTGTTTTTCGCTAAAAACCGTGAATGTCGCACTTGTGTATTTTCTGCGCAATTATGATTATCTGCGCAGCAAGGACTGCGCAATTATGATTATCCGTGCAGCAAGGACTACGCAATTATGATTAGCTGCGCAGCAAGGACTGCGCAGTTATGATTAGCGCAGCAAGGACTGCGCAATTATGATTTCTTTTGAAATGGGACATTAGATCTTTAGCTGCGTTATTATGAATTGCTTATGAATTGCGCAGCTAAATGTTCTTCAAATGCAATATCACGAAAGTTAAATCTACAAATTTCGTAACAGAATGATATTGCGGAGACGATCGGAGTGAGATCTGAACTCGAGGTCTTTAAGATACCACATTTAATATTGATTTTAGTATTAAACTTTTATCATTTTATTCAGGTGTACATTTTAATTTCTTAACATAGCAAGTCATATATCTATTCAAATGCAAATCACTTCATAGAATATAACTCTTCGGCACATGCCTATTGTTCGCTTTTCTCTTGGTATCAACATACGAATAAGTTATAAATCATCTAGTTCCAAAATATCTGGCTTCCTTTAACTTTTTTCCTCCACTCTTTCTACAATTACCTCAGCTAGTAAACCACCCATTTCAGAACATGCTCAATCATACTTCATTGTATTCCTTATCATACTTATCCGTTGCCTATTTGTGCCAAATCTATTTAGCACCCCTTTATTTTATTTTACTTTTTCATTCTAATTTTTTCAGTTTATTTGTTCTTCTCAAATTTTTCCACATAGCTATATTTCCAGTGCTTCTAGTTTCTGAATATTATACTCAGAAACTAGAATTTCTCCCGTTTTTATGCTTTCCCATCACTTTCGTACGTTTGAAATTAATTTTCATTTCATACTTCAGTAATGTTCGGGCCTTCACAAGTTTTTCGGAACACTGCTTCATATTTCCATAGAATTTCAAATAGATAAAATACTATTTAGTTAATCCTCAGTTTTTAAAGTGACTAAAATTGCAGTAGCGTTGTGTTATTATTAACGCATACGATCACATGCAACATTGTCAGAAATCACGGGACTACGCCAGAAATCAATGATTTTACATCATTTAGAGCAACGATAAAAACTGGGCTAATAACTAACGAGACCTTTGATATCAATTACTAATAATAAAACTATCTGAAAGGCTCTCTCTCTCCTCTCTCTCTCTCTCTCTCAGTGCACTGCCTACTGGCAGGTCCATGGTACATAACGCCTCCACTCTTCTCTGTCTTCCGCCTTCCTCTTCATTTCCACATATGAGTGGGTCTTTAAATCATCTAACATACCTAATCTCGGCCTGCCCCTGCCTCTTTTTCCTTCCATTCTGCCTTCTATGACCTCTTTTAATAGACCTTCCCCCTGAGAATGTGTCCTATCCATCTCTTCTTCCTATTTCTTAATACATTTATCAACTGTCTATCTGCGCCAACACTCTCCAGGGCTTCCTCACTCTGAAAGGCACTATCGACTAATTAATCCATATTAATCGGATGTCTCAATAGCGTAGGGGTAACGTCATGAAGTTTTAAATGACAGATCCTGAGGTGAATTGAACTCTCGCGGGTTCAAATCCCAGCCGCGCTGATCTGAGAGTAAAATCTTGGACATTCACTGGACTGGTTATACGGAAAATGGACTAAATTGCCTAACGGTTTAAGCATGTGGTATTAAAAAGTAATAGATATTAGCATAGTTGATCATTTCATTATAATGCGTGTTTACTTTTATACATGAGGCCGTCATACCCACACATTAATGAAGCCTACGTATTCGGATATAGTTTACAAAAATACTAAGAACAAAGAAGGAAGCTAATAAATGTCTAGTATTGAGTACGAGTACGGTATGTTCTAGGCCCTATTATATTATATCTCCATTTCTCATAACAAAAACACGTGCCTAACGCTAACCTCACTTTGATAAGGTCAGAGTTCATTAGTTCATTCAGAGTTGGCTAAAAGCTGGTAAAGCTAATTTAACTGGCTAGTTAGTTGAACTTGGTTCTACATTCTATATACATGTAGACGACGCTCACACAGTATGGATTGAAACGTGACTCAGTCATTGCCTATAACTGTAGGTGTCAAATAAATCGTATCTCTCACTACTCAATCAGAATTTCACTCTTACTATTGAAATTCACTATCTTTATTACTTCTTTGAACTTTACGAGTTCTTACGAGGCTATGCGTCATACAAAGCGCATTTAACTGCCAATACAGTAATAACAGTAGTGACTACCAATAAACAACCAATATACACTATATGCTTATCTATAGTGCCCAATGGAGACGAGCGCTTGTATATAATTGTGTCTTATTTTAGAACATAATTATATCAGCTGATATACCATATACGCGTTACTAAGTAATTATGTCATACATATTCAGTACAAGTGCTGACAAATGGTGTGCAGCTAACACATTTGGACAGATCGGCTATTGAAAATGCATGACAATTCCACGCTCCTGTTGTCGACAATTACTCTCCCACGACGTATGAATGTATACTTATTAACTTCTGACGAAAATATTATGACATATTGTGTCAAACCCTTAATAAAAGTGTATAGTGCTTGAAGTGCTGCAAGTAATTCTGTAACTCAGAGAGAATTCTTGGCATGAGATATTAAATGTATTATTAAACATAGCATGACAATAAAAATTCCACACGTAGATTTATTATACATGTAAATAGACTTACACGAGGAGTGGCAGAACCGGAAATTGATTGAGATGAGTGAGTGGGGTCATTGCTCTGAGAGATTAAGAGGGATCGAGCTATGACGTACTGACAGTCCTGGAACCACCGGACGTGTTCCCTCCAGGGATTGTCATTGAGCTTGAAGTTCTTTAGTCCTCCGTCACAGTAGAAACAGCGCACTGCGTCATTTGGACCCGTGTAAAAAAATCCAGCTGCGGTTAGATCGTTAATTGCTACTGACTTCCGCTGGAAATTAACTTCATTTCCACGAAAACTTTGTACTCTGGCCTCCAATGTAATCATATGCCGATGTCTGGCGATTCTCGTATCTATCTCAGGTATGTTGGCATTGATAGACTGAATTCTCAGACTATTTACTGGAGTCAGGCTCTGTTGCCTTTCTGCTGTTGCTTGAGATGTTGTTGCATTCGTTGGTCCTGTTGCAATGGTGTTTGCCTCTGTTGCTACTCTGGTGGCAGCTGATGAGCTTGCATTTGATGTTTGTGTTAGCGTGGAATTGATTGTTGATATTATTGTACTATTACTACTATTGGATACATTTGAATTGGCTGAATCAGTGGCCGATCTTTCCACATTTTCTCGATGTTGTTTTACAAATGTACAATTAGGAAACTCGCTCCAGTGCCTCTGTATCTCGAACCATATACTTTCAGCAGATTCTATCAGAGTAAACTCACAGGAGGAGCAAACGATGCTGCGTCTTTGTGCGTTGTAGTAAAGCCCATATGAAGCTAATTTTAAGACAGAAATGCCCGTAGAGGAGGTAACTTGTGAGAAGGAAGCCAGTCGTTGTAATAAGCTGCGATCAAATGCCATATGGTCTGCCGATGTTCGAAAAATAAATTGCTGAGAAATAGATGCTAGAATATTAGCTAAATAAGACAGCAGAATTCCTTAAATTAATTTTCTTCTCTACTATACTGTATAGTTTCACTAGTTGTATAACGAAAAACTGGGATACTTTGCCAAGTTTTCAGCGGCAATATCGCCAGGGTAAAATATTATTGTTTCGGAACGAATATTTAAAATTTAAATTATTCAAAGATGGCTAAAGTAGGCGTTCAAAGTTGGAAGTCTAATATATAAGCTGTAATCTGTAAAGTCCTATTTTAGTCGTATCTTTTGTACTGCTATATAGCAATTTTCTGATTCATTTACTATAGAATATAGGTGAATGTCTTTCAGGCGGTTTAGCTATCTTCACGTTTAACTGCTACTAAATTCACTCCTTAGAATTCTTCTTAATGAAATATAGTATTAAAAGTTTCCTATAGCTAACTAAACTGCTGTCCTATCCTGTTTTCCTACAACTTTCTATAACTATATCTGACCGTATAACTTATAAAATAATCTTTATTTTCTCCGTTATTTTTCCTAGAGTTGTGCAATAACTTTCTCAACTAGAAATACCTCAATTGTCTAGGCCTACTAACATGCTTCGCTATAATTGCGCAGTGGGAAATATTCTCTGATTCTTCAACTTGCGGTTGTGAAATATTTCTTTTATTTTAAGCTTATAAAGAGTTTTGTTACAAGTTTTCTTGATCTTTCTTTTTACTTTAATTTGTTAATTTCTTTGTTTTCGTCACAGGTTATCTTAAATCTGAAATAACAACAAAAAACAATAGAAACAGTATGGTTGCGATTTTACGTCTTTTTCGAATCAAGTATATGACGGTTAAAACTCGGCGACAAGGACAACGACGAAAGGTCGCTAAAACGTTAAGTAATTTATTATTTAAGTATTTTATTAAATGTAGGGCCTAATGGCCCTACATTTAATAAAATATAGACAATTGCATCTGTATTCAGGATGATAATAATAAAGTAGTAGTAGTAATAGTAGTAGTAGTAGTAATAATAATAATAATAATAATAATAATAATATGGTAATAAATAACTTGGCAATAAATGTGGCAATAAATAATGCATGAAACGTTTGTATTACGCATTTAAGTTGGTGGGCCTATTTTTGCTTAACGATAATGGATCTCATGATGATTGGAATATAAGTCGAATACAATACAATAATAATTTTAGAATACAATTTAATGATAATAATAATAACGTCCATAATAATAATAATAATAATAATAATAATAATAATAATAATAATAATAATAATAATAAAATAAAGTTAATTAAATAAAGTCTCTTTTATCTTATTTTTTAGCCCAGGGCCCTTTACAGCCCAGGGCATTTAAAATAAAAAAATATAAAATAATAATAATAATAATTGACGTTAACGACACCTCTAACCACTGCGCTAGTGAGACATTCAAGACTACGCAATAATCACGTAAAAATATAATCGCATTATTTCAGAATGGGCTATAATTAGGATAAAAAGGAATTCGCTACTCGATTAGAATAACTTAACTATTTACATGTATAACAGAAAATATCTGCACTTTTATTCTAGAATGAAATTAGATAAGTGACAAGAAAGTCAGGCTTTATTTTCCTCTCATGAAGATAGATAGCTAGACGTGAATCGGATAAAACGCTGCTCTAAATAACAATTATGCCGACTGAATACACTTTTGTATAAAGGCTAAGATTTTTTAAATTTCCTAAGAATTAATTATATATTTAATAATACTCTGTGAAATAAGTATAATGGGACGTTTCAAAATGTTAGGTCTACATCATAATGCGTGCTACGCTGTACTGTTATATAGGAAGAAACAGTGTAAAATTTTCCATTGACACAAATTAACTAGTCTGCCTAATGGGGAAGTTTAAGCACTTTTAGGCATATATATGAGGACAATCCCATTACGAACGTTTATCAAAACTTTAATGAGCTACAAAAACAATCCATTAATATTATTCATAGATTAAAAACTGTAATTTTATATAGAAAAAATTCTATACAATTGACACAATTATTAAACGAATAACCAAACTGTTCAACGAATAATTAAACTATTTCTATTAAAGCGCAGGAAAGTAGCAAACGTTATAGTGCTAAATTCTTTAAACAAATCTAACTGTAATTAATCGTGTATACTAAACTATTATTATATTATGTCGCTGCTTAGTTTAGTTGCTTAAACTACCACATGATAAAGCCAACAACGCGTCTATATATTTCATTTTTACTGAGCTTTCAAGAGATATATTAATAAACTCTGCCGAAAACCTTGAACATGTCATGTAACCAAGCCGCCTACTAGTCACCGTGCTGCTTGAAGGTAAAAACCCAACGCAATTTTCGATGACTAATCGCCGCATATAGGCCCTGCTGTTGCTAAACCACAGTATATAGCACAGAAACTACTAGAAGTAGATGAGTTTCAACTAGAAATGGAAATTTTATGAATTTCCAGAGTTCGGGTTCGATTCGGTTCGTTGAAAATGAAAGTTCGGTTCGGTTCGGTTCTAACAAGGGTTCGGGTTCGGTTCGGTTCGGGTTCGGCTTGCTTTCCAACTCGCAAGAGTTCGATTCGAGTTCGAAATGGTTTGGTTTGGATAGTGTTGCAATTATTTAACTTTACTTATAATAATCATGGTTATGACAAACATG
Source organism: Enchytraeus crypticus (assembly GCA_905160935.1). Taxonomy (NCBI): domain Eukaryota; kingdom Metazoa; phylum Annelida; class Clitellata; order Enchytraeida; family Enchytraeidae; genus Enchytraeus; species Enchytraeus crypticus. The sequence goes on along the minus strand of CAJHZI010000499.1, from coordinate 796,637 downwards.
TTTAAAATGGTTTATGATAAATATGCTTAAAAATTCATTAAGTCATAATAGCTGCCACATTTTTTCACCTGGGTAAAAATATGACAATGAAAAAGGAGAGAAGCGGCATTTATTCCTGTACATTACTTAAAATATTGTAAGTTGACCAACAAATGTTCACAATATAGATATTTAGCTTGATTACTGTATCTGAAATATTTTCAATATACAATGTATATTCTCAAATTATAAGTTCACCAAGCAGCAAATTTGTTAAATTTATAATAAACCATTTAGAGAGGTATGCCGCAAAATTCACCACGCAGCAAACCTGTTACCGATACCATTTTAAAATTTGTGTCGGAACCAGCCTTACCTGAATATATGCTGTTAGATACTGTAAGACATGTAAATGCAAAAACTAATATATATTTGTATTGTTCTAACTATCTTTACTTAATGTCAGGCTGGTGAAGAAGAAAGGAACTTCAAGAGTTTGATTCAGTTCGGATTGGACGAAGTCTGGGTTCGGGTTCGGTCGGAGTCTGGGTTCGAGTTCGGTTCGGTTAAAATTCTAGATTTTAGGGGTCGGTTCGGTTCGGGTTCGGTTCGATTCCCATCTCTAGCTTCAACGGCATGAATGTTGACGCTTAGACCTCAAAAGTTTAGAAATCGAAACTTCCAGAATTCCAGAATAATCGTAAACAGAAAATGTGATCGCTCTATATTTTACACATCTACTAAAAAAATCCACGTAAGATTAAAAAAGCTAATGTCAGTTTCCTCACTCGAAAGCTATGTCAGTGACGGGCGAGCCCAGGATTTGAACCCCGCACATTACTTACTGATCCGTACATACTGATCTGATTTAACTTCAAAGATAAAGCAAACTTACAACAATTGCTTAAACTTGCCTTATATCCTTACTTTTCATTACGTCTGCAGCGTTAAATTGTATTTGTATGCATTGCAAATGGCCAACATGAATGACACACACATCGTCAATGTACGAAATTATTACGTAGGGCATTTAATACATTCTGTATCATATCTTAATCACTGCAAAAACAATTTACGCGTAATTATAAACATTGCAGTTCGTCAATAAGTAGCAAATTGGATTAAAACCAGTTTTTGTGATCGTATGCAGGTAATGCTGCTTACGCACATTCCAACCCTATGCATGCGATACAGAGTTTCCTTGCTTAGTTTCAGTTTTTGCAGTTTCCTCATTAAGTTATTTCCTTTTTCTTTCCATGATTAACCCTTTCAGCACTGCCGTTATATTCTAGTCCTATATGAGCTCCTAAATATAGAGATGGGAATCGAACGGAATCCAATTGCCAATCTGCGAAACTCATTTTGAATGTATGCTTCAAGCATGTTTGACAAATTTAACACTAGCTGGAAAAAATGTGCACATTTGTGTAGGCTGCTTATCTCTTGCTCAATGCATCAAGCATTGCATTGATTATATAATTGTTATAAGTACCCCATTTGAATGACTCATTTGCTCTATAACGACAATTTAATAGTCGAGTAGCCTTCATACATTTACTCAGATGCTTTGACAGCCTCCGCCCTAGCCGACCTACGAGTATAATAACAATAATAAAAATAATAATAATTGACAATAATTTTACTGTTAGACTCTTATGTTTTATGTTATCATGTTTCCCTTTCAGGTTTGTTATGAAAACGCTCCAGCTGCGGGTTTAAGACGACAGGAACGTGTAGCGTTTTTGAAAAAAATTCTATACTTCTAAAGTTAGTACAATAATATACTTCTAATAAAGCCTAAACTTCTTTGGTACCAAAGTAGTATAGGCTACAGCTTAGAGACATGATTCAGCGGCATTACTAACAACTAAGGACCTAAGGTCAAAGAACCAATTCGCAGAAATTTTTTGTTAGCTTAAGATAATATTTTGAATTGTGAATTGTTGTGGATTTCGCAATATCTGTGTAGTGAATACCTATTAGTATGGGTTTGGCGTTATGATTCTTGAAATACGTTTGTTAAGATTTGGTAAACATTAACCTAAAATGTCAACTCAAAAAGTAGACACTTGCTAAAATTGGATGTTTTCTAAGCTAATTTTCCAAGAGCTGTCAAACTTCACACCAAGATAAATCAATGAACAGGCAACAATAAAATCAGAAAAAACACTGTCAGGACCTAAGACAAGATTATCGGTTGTCATAGCAACAGTAACTTCAGTATTAACTACTTGAAAATTCATAAAATGCAGTAAATGTTACAATTATTATCAACTTTCTTGGCATTTATCATTGATTGTCAAAAAATGTTCGAAATGATGTCCCTAGACACGGATGTAGATTTCCAGTCTCTCTTTTCCTCCATTCATCAATCGCCTCATAGACCATGCATCTACCAGACGCTCTCTCAACGCAGAAACGTCACGTACTCGCTTCATATACACACAGTCATGAAGAATAAATGTAAGCCATATAGAGGCCTACACTAAATTTTGTAATCCATTAGGTATAGGCCAAGTCTTTTAGATGTCCAGAGTTCTGACAAGAAGAATAATGGTGTACTTTGTCTCAGTTATTTCACTGTAGCCCTTGCACTATGAACGGGTGCTATTTATGGTCTTCTGTATTTTGGCCGTCTGTTTATCTGGGTTGCAACGGCAACCGCTTAATCTGGTTCTCCGCTTAAGTTGGTTCCCCAACTTCTCAGTTGTTTTTGTTCAAATACTGATGTAAGATTAACTGTACCAAGTCGCATTCATGCGGCTCTAAATATGGGGCAGCTATATATATATATATATATATATATAATATATATAAATAATATATATATATATTAATATAATATATATATATATACATATATATATATATTATATATATAGATATATATATATATATATATATATATATATATATATATATATATATATATATATATAGCTTTATTTCACCACTCAGGTAGCAAGACAAGAAACAAATACAATACAATCATACAAGTAAACACAAAAATAACGTTGACAAAAATGCAACGCAAGCATACACACTCAATCAATCAACTCAAAATTAATAACTAAAAATTAATTAAATGATTTCTAGCGATCGTTCAAAGTAGTTTCGCAATAATGACTTCCAGTCAAGTCTCTCAACCTGGAAGCTCTCTGGCTTGATACAGTTATTACTAACGTTCACGCAGTATTTATTAATTAATGGCAAAAACTCTCCATTGAAACAATTAAAGTATTTACAAGTATTATCAGAAAGACACAATTTTCTCAAAAAATTAAATCTTCTATTTGCAATCTTAAGTTCAATCGGAATTTGACCTGAAAAAAATTGACATTGCTTAATTGTGTTTTTATCGAAAGTACGAAATACCTTGCTAAACAATTGAGAATAAGCATTTTCTAGGCTCTGAATCACAGATTTTGACATTTCTACACATTCAGAACCATACAGCAAAATAGGTACGCAATATGATTCAACAAGTGAAATTACTACAGAAGGTGCAGAGTTGCCCCCAATTTTGCTGAAGATAGCGTTAAGTGCCCTAAAAAATTCATGTTTACGATTATATTGATTTTGAAGCTTTTAGAAGACACCAAAATTAATCCCAAATAACGTATTTCATTAACCCACTCTATGCTTCTGTTATCAATTATCATATTAATGGGCTTAATATTATGTCTAGGACCAATTCTAATGCTGTATGTCTTACTACAATTAACACTTAACATTAGCTAATGCATGTGTGCTGATATCAATTAGGGACTGCAAATCTTTCACTGTTAATGATAATAATATTAAATCGTCCGCATACATAAAGTAATTGCAGCACAGAGAAGATACGAAACAACCAATTTTGGATTTTTCAAGTTTAACTACCATATCATCGACACATACAGTAAACAAAATTGGAGATAATATGCCGCTCTGTCTAACTCCCGAAGTAACGACAAAACTACTTGATACCGCATCATTCCACTTAACACGTGAATTTAATTTGCCGTACCAATTTATCAATAGTTCAATTAGCACTCTTGGTAATTTTCTGTTCATCAATTTGCAGAATAGCATTTTGAAATTAATTTTATCAAATGCTTTCGATACATCTAACGAACAAATATTTACAGTAGAGCTTTTAGTTGTGAAATATTCAATAGTTTTTCTTAAAGAATAAATTGCGTTACTACATCCCACTTTTTGTTTAAAACCAAATTGACGAACGGATGTCAGGAAATAATTGCCCACACAACGCAATATACGACTTTCAAATATCTTGGACAGCATGCAACTAATTGTTATGCCTCTATAATTTTCAATTTTGACATGATCACATTTCCTGTCACCCTTAGAAATCGGGATAATTATCCCCTCCCCAAAAGCAGCAGGAACATACTTTAATGCCACAATTAAGTTAAACAGCATAGTGATGCAACTGCAAACAATTAGATGTGCATATTGAAGATGTTCACATGTAATATTATCTAATCCAGATGCTTTGCATTTCTTCAACTTGCTTATTACATCATCAACGGTAGCAACTTCAAATTTTATATCCAAATTATCACCAATATAATTAGAAAATCTTTCTTCAAAATTACATTACTATCGTTAATATTATTAATTAAGGTGCAACATTTAGACTTAGAAGCGCCAAACTTTGCATTCAAAACGTTCCAGAAATTATTATTATCTTTATGTACGAGAGCCTCACGCAGTGAGTTTGAAAGCTGACTTCTTTCAGCTTTTATTTTATTGGCTAAGAATGATTTATATTCACGTTTAGCCTTCGCTTTGGCTATATAGATATCCCCAGATTTAGGACGTCCTGATTCTTTCCACACATTGTGAGTCTGAATAGATTTTTCTTTTAAAGTATTACCCTCGGCATCCCACCAATATTTGTAAAAAAAATTTTTTACCTTAATATTTTCAGCGGCTGCTTTATTTAAACATAGAATTATGGTTTCATAAAAATATTCTACAATATCATTGTTTGAAACATGACTAGAACGTTCATACGATGCCGTAAAATGTTTCATATTATGCCATAATGGTGTGAACAATGCATAATTAGAATCATAGTACAATTTCAAAAGTGGTCCCAGCGCAAACATTATTAGAGCGATTAACCTTAGGCCTACTCTGCTCTTGAACGAGGTTGTCCGTTGCTGATGTCACTTTAGTGAGGTCAATACAATCACTGATAGTTAATAAGACAGGATTATGATCTGACATATTTAAAAGACTATCAATGATAATCTTAAACATTTACATAAAGATTCCTACTAGTAATAAAGTAGTCTATTAGATTGTATCTGCAGCTGCTTCATTGGAAAACGTGTAACTCAAGAAATCAGCGTTAGATAAAAAGTTATCACATAATAACAAATCACATTGAAACATAAACTGTTTAAACGTATTTTCAGACCAGTCTTTTTTTCCGCTTATGAGATTTAGATTTAAATCACCTCCTATAACAACATCGCAATCTTTAAACTCCTGAATTACAATTTCAATTTCAGCGAGGGTATCATTAAATATTTCTTTATCGGTTTCTGTTTTAATACTTGGCATATAAACATTTACAAATAAAGTTTTATCAATTAAGATACAAACAAATCTCTCAGTCGCTTTAGTGCACCTTATAAATTTAACTAAATCAAGTTTTACTAGCAGTCCTACTCCCCCACTTGGGTGCCCAATTAGAAAAGACGAGGAGACCTTATGTTCCATAGCGGAGATCCCGTAAAACATATAATTGTCAGACAATTTCTCAATTTTGTGCATATTGTCAGGAGTAGGTCACAGTTCTTGTAAAAATAATATTTCTAGTGTTATTAAATTATTGTTAGAATTGCACAATGAATTTAAAAGTATTTTGCCTTGATTAAATCCGTGACAGTTGTAAGTCATAGCGACTAGAGTACTATTGATTCCATTCACTGGGGCCATTTTTAGACTCATCTGTCACAGTTTCGCTTACTACTGCCAATTCAATGGCACTACTACACGCAGAATGAACAATGGCTGACGTATTGGCTTTCATGGTCTCCTGTACGTCTACTGATTCCATTTCTAAGTCCGAAACGCTTTCATTGTCTTTATTTATATAGTCACTTGACTCAGCTGTCGCAGATTTCTCATTCACAACACCAGGTGCAAGAATATCAGCTGTGATCGTAACGTTCGTGTTATTATTATCAGCTGCTGCAGATTTGAGTGAATTTACAGCGACTGCGGAACTATCATTAACAAAGGCATTGTCAGTTAGATCAATTAATTGCTCTACTGCTATTGACTCTGGCTTATATCTCCATTTGCGAACAATAATTCCAATCGGACAAGAAGATTTCAGCAGCAACGTGGATTCACGTTTTTTGTCTATGGCTAACTTAAAAGACCGCGATGTTTGATTAGTCTTAGTAACATCAAAGCAAAACAAAACCTTGATGTTAAGTCTCTCACACTGCTTCCTGATATCGTCAACCTCATGTTCTTTCCTAACATTATATATGCCGAATACAGATTTTTCTGCTGTCGGACCCTTCGGAGTGGCACCTCTTATCATACCAGATTTGGCGTTTCCGACAACTTTCGCTCCAGACGAAGTAGGCCTTGAGGCTACAGCTTGTTTACGAGTTCCTACCGTAGAAGTATTACGTGAAACTACTTGATCAGTCACTACAGCCTGAGCGTAAGAATTTCTCGATACACTGTTATTTCGCTTTCGATGACTGTCACCCGCTAGCACTGAGTCTATAGGCGAAATATTAGCGGCAGTGGCAGACCGTTTCTTACGACCGCGGTATACAGCGAATCCATTGTCGTCAGATTCCGAAACTTTTGGGGTCACAGTTACTGAACCCAAACGTTGTACTACCCCACCTGTAGATTGATCTGGAATGACTTCATTGACAGCTCGCGACGCATCACTGGTTTCCACAGGCCTGCTTTCTGAAACCTTCACAGCAGCTGACTGGCTTAGAACCGTTTAGGCCTGATCCACTTATATTGTTCATAGATTTTGCATTATTCCTTGTCAGAATGAAGTTTGCTGACATCTGTCGAACTGACTGTAGTGAAGACATTGAGTTTTCACAAACATCCTTTATATAGTTCTCCAGTCTGTCTAATCTGGACCAAAGATCCAGATCCCCCTCCAGGAGCCTTGACGACGGGATATGATCGGGATGGTCCGCCACGAACAGAGGGACACCACCCGTGAGCACCCGCTCATCCATGAAATAAAGGATGGCAACGATATGCTCAAACTCGACAGAGGCGTTCGAGTTGTTGTCACGTCTTTTCCTAATAGACTTAGGAAAATTCGGAATATCCAATTTACCGACGGTATCCAATAGCAGTTTTTTCGCAGAAACTATATCGTCATGATTATAGAATTCCAGAATTACCGATTTCAGAGTTTTATTAGCTGATTTACCTATCTTATTTGTTAAGAAACATAACAAATTTGACAGGACTAATTCACGAGCAGCCGCCATGTTGGCAGCGTTACCATCGTTATAATAATCATGGTTATGATAAACATGTTTAAAATGGTTTATGGTATATATGCTCAAAGAAATACATGAAGTAATAGTAAATGACATATTTTTCACCTGAGCAAAAATATGACAATGAAAAACTGAGAGAGAAGTGGTATTTATTCCTGTACATTTCTTAAAATACTGTAGGTTGACAAGCAAATGTTTCATAAAATAGATATTTAGCTTTTTTACGGTATCTTTAATATTCTCCTTGATTATAAGCAGAAAATAGAACGCTTCATCCAATTAAAAATAAATTTTGTCACTAGGCCTATACATTAGAAACGTTTATAATTAAATGGAAATGTCTTGGCTAAAATTTGATGCAATATTTCAGAGATAAAGTGCAATTTATTAACATAAAATGTGAACTAAGGACGATTTGGTAAATACATGTACTTCCACAGAAAAATGATCATAATATATACCTTTTGCTATCAACTGAACCAGTAATAAACTATAAGAGTCTGAAATACCAGTGATTTTTGTAATGCTCTCTCTCTTGGTTCACTGCCTATTACAGGTCCATGGTATATAAAGCCTCCACTTTTCTCGGTCTTCCGCTTTCCTCTTCATGTCCACATGTGAGTGGATCTTAAAATCATCTAACATTTATAATCTTGGTCTGCCTCTTTTTCCTTCCATTCTGCCTTCTATGACCTTTTTTAATAGACTTTCCCCTCTTAGAATGAGTCCTATCCAACTCTTCTTCCTATATCTTAATACATTTATCAACTGTCTATCTTTACCAACTCTCTCCAGAACTTCCTCATTTGTAACCTTTTGAGTCCAGCTAATCCTTTCAATTCTTCTCCATATCCATATTTCCAATGCCTCTAGTTTCCTGATATTTTCTTTCCTTGATATCCATGTTTCAGATCCATATAATAGCGTGGTCCATACCAAGGTTTTCGCTGTCTTTATCTTAGTGTCTTTCTTTAGGATTTTTGTTAAGTTTCCTATTATCAAAAGTTTCTTTTGCTTGTGCAATCCTACTATATATTTCAGTCTCACATTTCCAATCATCTGTTATAGCATGACTTAAATATTTGAAACTCCATACCTGTGCCAATTTCGTAACATTCATTATAATATTGACTTCACCTCTATTCTGGGATACCATCACCACTTTTGTCTCTTTGATGTTAATCTTCATTCCATATTTCACTGCCATCATTCAGATTATCCATTATCTTCTGTAGACCAGTTTCGAATCCCGCTACCATTCCTTTGTAACGCTATCTTTCCTTTGTATCGCTATCTATTATTAATTTTTAAAATTGTGTCGGAACCAGCCTTACCTGAATATATGCTGTTGGATACCGTAAGACATGTAAATGCAAAAACTAATGTATATTTGTATTGTTCTAACTATCTTTATTTAATGTCAGGCTGGTGAAGAAGAAAGGAACTTCAAGAGTTTGGTTCAGTTCGGATTGGACGAAGTCTGGGTTCGGGTTCGGTCAGAGTCTGGGTTCGGTTCAAATTTCTGATTTTTAGGTTCGGTTCGATTCCCATCTCTACTTAAAAGTAGTGATAGTGATATGTCACTAATTCTGTCAGAAGCAAATCAAGAAGAAGTGCAGCTAAAACAACTGAACAATTCGATGAGTATTAAGAGTTTAGTAGAAACGTAGAAGACGCGAATTACGATCCAGGAGAAGAAAATGAATTCGAACGTTTCCATCTATGAGAGTATCTGCTATCTCTGGTAACTTGTAGAACTGTAGGAGTGTCGGAGTGTGTAGGATTCCAATTGAAACTATAGTTATTCATAAACTATATCTATATATCCAAACATAAAATATACCAAAAAACCTTAGCAATAACATGAAGGTAGGCACTATGTTTCCAAAAGCTCCAATATATTTGAAAGAGTAATAAAATTTAGGAGGGATTAAAGGTAAATATATATTAAACAATTATCCAACTAGTTTTAATGTATGCATGTGAAACCTGGGAAAGTATTAATGAAATAAATCACACATTAAACTGTTTTGAACAAAGATGCATCAGAAGAATTTAAAATATCCACTATTGGGACCACGTCAAAAATGAAACAGTACTCCAAAGGAGTGGACAAAGAAAATTGGATGAAACAGTTTCTGAGAAAAGGTTGAGGTTTTTAGGTCATTTACTGGGAATGTCTGAGGATAGATAAGCAAAGACTGCATTTAACTGGAAGCCAACTCAAGGAAATAGGAAACGAGGAAGACCTAGAAGTACTTGGCTAAGTACGATCAACAAGTATTTGAGAGCATTAAACATTTCAAGGAAGACGCTGTGGAGATTGCTAATGATAGAAACGAATGAAGGAATGTTGCTATGTTCTGTACAGAAAGCACGGAACTGATGATGATGATGAGGCACTATGTTACTTTAAAGTTGTTATAGAAACTTAAGCGTTAAAAGACATAAAAATAATAAAGAAAAAAAAAACCAATTAAAAAACCGCTAAAAAAACATGTTTTTCAACACTAAGTAGGCCTACTGCCCGGCGTAATAAAAGTATAGAAAAACAGGAACAAATCTAACGTTAGGGTATTTGGTTTTCATATTTATAGAATATGACTGAATCTCTCTGTTCAGGCTCATAGCCGAGTTCATGGTACGTTTGCCTGATAATTATTTGTAACATTTTTAAATAGTTCAATGAAATAAAATTAATGATGCAAAACTAGACTATTTACAATTCTGTGCAGTTAACTGTATTGCATCATAGGCCCATACATGACTGAGATTGACTTCTCAACCGCTCATATCCAATTAATCTACATATATACTGCCATCCTAATATTCCGGTTCAGATAACAGACACTGTTACTGTACTATACATCTATGAATCAATTTCCAGAACTTATCTTCATTTACCTAAATTAGAATTAGAAATAGCTACTTAATTCAACCCAGCACCGAGCCACGAGCAAGTAATGTGCTAAATTAATTATTGTTGATTAAGGGGGATTAATTATTAACTCAATGCATAGTTATCATTTTAGATTTAAAGACTTACCAGAATTTACCACAACTGCTACCTTTCACCTCATAATTGCAATAAAATTAGGTAGCAGCCAGTATAGTTAAGAATACCTAACAATAATTTCCATCCCCAATCATTCTTTAGAAACAATCTGTTTTATTTTTAAACACATTCATCGACACCGGAACTAAGAACTTTCTAGAACAATGTAATCCACAAATCTAACATCTCATCCTTGACTCGCTTTACGACACTGACACTCGTGGTAAGCATCCCTTTCACGTGAGATCGTAACAATCTGCCACTGTCTTTAACAATCAGACAGAGGAATGACTCTCTAAATCATCAGAGGACAACTTGATAAAACATGGCGCTTGTGAAGTGGTGAAGCGGACAAACTTGACTGAATTAGGAAAACGATCCAGTAAACATGAAAACGCCCTTGTGCTCTTCTTATTATTGTGTTATGTTCTCTGCTGTACTCTCCTCTTGATAAATTCGCACTCAGGGAACCACCTGTTGTGCTCCACCAATGGATCATCTCCGGGTCTGAAATTCTTTAGTCCACCATCGCAATAGAAGCATCTGACATTATCGCCTGGGCCTGCGTAATAAATAATTATATTTACTAATACTATTCAAGAACCAACAGCCAAACCATTATACAACGAGACAAAATGTTATGATAGGGAATAGAGTAGATATTGATAATGATCACCAAGATCGCTAGAAATGTATATCAATTTTTTCCTAGCGACCAATAAAGTCTAACTATACATCAAATAGTGCCCTAGAAACCACCAATCAGAACCAACGCCCTGAAACCTCCAATCAGAACCAACGCCCTAGAAACCACCAATCAGAACCAACGCTCAAGAAACCACTAAACAAAACCAGCGTTCAAGAAGCTATAAAATAGTGTAGCAAATAAACCATAGAAGAATTCTATATAGAAATAGATGGTGCGAAGTTAGAAGAGGTAGGCCTAAAGAGCCTCAGATATTTAAAACACACTAAGGCAAAAGATGGGAAATCTGGAATAGAAAAAAATTTGAATTGCTCAAGCAAACGAGGCCTTCTGTAGGGGGAAACAGCTACTAACAAAGGGTTTGAAAAAATACACGAAGATAATGATTGTAAAGATGTTAATGTGGACCACGTTCCTATATGGTAGTGAAACAGGGGCATAAAGCAGGAGCAAATCAGAAAACTGGAAGCATTCGAAATGTGGCTATGGAGAAGAATGGAGAAGATCAAATGGACTGACACAATTTCACATTTTCGAATGAAGAAGAGCTCAATAGGGTTGGCATAAATGGACAATTAATAAATGTGGTAAGGAATAGAAGATTTCATTTGAGATATTTTCTTACTGCCTTTCTTTTTTCTACTTTCTCTGAAGTACTTACAGTAGTACACACGGAAGAGGCGGGAACCTCAGAACATTAGAGTATTAGGTAATTACTAATAATATTACGAACACATTGGAATGTAAAATTAATGCTTAGTTTAAACTATAAATCAGAGATCAAAAACGGGAAGTAAATAAGAAAATATAAATAAATTCAATAATTACCGGCGTAGAAGAAACCAGCCGCTGCGATGAGATCGACTGTGGCTGATGAATGTCTATAGTGGTTTTCTTTGCCAGAGAAACTTTCGAGACGACTTGCTATTGAAGACAAATGTGGATACCTCGCGCCGCTCCAAAGATCTGCACCCTCAGTCATCACTGACCTCGTCATCTGCGCTTGATTCTGATAGGATTAAACAGTACAGTCAATTAATAAATAAACAACATCGTCATCTTCACTAGAATCCCAGTTTAACCAGGGTTGGGATACTAATAGATCTTCTCAAATCCTCTCTGTCCCACACCGATTACAATATGCCCTTACCATTCCATTCGTCTAAATATTTGTAGTCAATTTCTGAAGCCTAGGCACTCACCAACCGCATGTCCTTTCAGACGTTGGTTTGGATCTTATTTTTATGTGGACTTTTACGACACGTGCAGTCTAGGTTGGTCTACTCTTCAAGCAACCCGGACACAACTTAGTCAAGAAATAACACCGCCCGGAGATAAAATACTTGGAAACACGTTAAATTTGATGATTGTTAACAATATTCTCACCGTTCCACTAGTGCGATATTTTAATAGGACGAATGAGCAGAAGAAATGATGACCCATAGGCAAATCTCATTGTACCGGCCATTCCTTATATTTGCATACATTAGAGTATAAATTTATTCTTTTCATTAACTGTTTAACTGTCTTTAATTACATTTTATTTAATCTTACAAAATCATGCAATAGTAATCTAATTAATCTGCTGCACAGTAATTAATTATAAACTAAGAATCTGCTCTTTTTCAATCCCCGAAGAAATAATATTTTTATAAAGTGTAGACATGCAAAATTTCAATTTTATTTATTTATTACAATTCATTAAATATTGTTATTATAACAATAGCATATCAAATTATACCTTATTCGTAGCTATGCAGTAGATAAATAGCGATCTACTAGCTACTGTTCAGTAATGTTTACTAGCAGATATCATTAGCTGAACAATACTGTATAATAGCTGATATCCAACATCTCTTTTCATCTCACAGTTAGCTAAATTAATAGCTATCCAATAGCCAATACCCGTTAAAGAAATCCATTGATAGCTGTCAACAAGGGTCAACGAATAATAATAATAATAATAATAATAATAATAATAATAATAATGACAACAACAACAATAAATAAAGTAGTAGTAATACTAATTATAATAATAATAATAACAATGATGATATTAATAACCTCCGACAATTTCTAAAGCAGTGATTAGACCAGTCACTGGTCTTCAAGACTGCTTTACAGGTATAAACAGGGTTGGGTTTTTGCCATGGCGAAAATGGTTTTTGCCAGGACACTGGCAAAAACCGGTAAAAACCATGTCAAAAAAGTGGCAAAAACCGGCAAAAACTGGCAAAAACCGTCTAAAATACCAAGACTGGAATAGAAAAGTTTTATGCTTGCAAATGTATTATATCGTTTACAACATAAACTTTATAAGTTAAATTTGATGTTAGAAATGTTAACAAACAATTTAAAATCAATTTGCCACTCACCTTAAATTTTTTTTAAACTAATTCTTTAGAACTTGCTTCACAGTATTTGAAATTCTAGGTTACTGTAACTTTACTAGCTTGTTAACACAAAATTACTGCTAAATATATTAATTATAGAACAGCTTAGGCTCAGATTTTTTATTTGCAGTTCTATGATTTCTATCAATTATTTTTATACTGTCAATGAGTATATCTGCTTCAATATAGCATCTGGTGTTAGTGCCTGTCTAAGCAAATTCAGTGCATGTGCCGCTATGGGCTACATAAGGTATGGATAAGGCATAGACTTTGTGAAGGGATTAACTTGATGATCTAAGGAGTGCACTTATGGAGCGAGAAAACAGACTTTGAGTATGAATATGCACCTTGAACCTGCCACTTAGCAGTGCACTGAAGAAGAAGATAGGGTGTTGTACTAGTAGTTTTTCAACATGTGCTGGCAGAAACGCAATAACTCTGGATGTGACCAATTAATGGGACTGCAATATAATGTAGTTGTCATTAGTTTTTATATTGAGGCACGAAAGACTTTTGCCAGGAGGGTTTTTGCCGCTTAAACAGTTTTTGACAAAAACTGACCAGTTTTTGCCATGGCAAAAACCGGTTTTTGCCGGGACGGTTTTTTGCCATGGAAAAAACCGGTTTTTTCCACTTAGTGGCAAAAACTTGCCCAACCCTGGGTATAAATAATATATAAACAATGCTACAGTGCATGCTGTATAAGTACCTGTTCATAATATCCAGTAGAATTTAGTACTTATTCAGTAACAGCCGTTCATTAACAATTTTCAAATTTAGTAACCTATAGGCCAACAGTTTGGTATGAAATTTACATTTCAGAGTCACTCAGTATTTATAAATATTAAAAATGAAATTACATAAATGTTGGATATTCTCTGTCTCACTCTCTCTCTCTCTCTCTCTTAGAGCACTGCCTGCTGGCAGGTCCATGGTATATTACGTCTCCACGCATCTCTAGCTATCTTCCGTTTTCCTCTTCAGATCCACATACGCGTGTATCTTTAGATCATTTATAACATTACTTTTTATATACCATTATTCTTGGGGGATCTGCTTATGACGAGGTGGGCCCCCTATGCCTTTCTCAGCTGCGACAAACATTGACTGGGCAGGGGCGTCATTCCCTGAGAAAACTATCTTGTTTACCCATATGTTGGATATTAACAAATGAAAAACAATACTTATTCTAAATATACTGCCAACCTGTTGTACAACAGGATCCCGGGAGGCACTTCGGTTTATTTCATTTTCGTTACTTGATTGAGAACGAAAAACTGTTTCAGAATTACTCGCAAGATTTGTTACTTCAAGAATTTCTGTATCTTCAACGTCAGCGCCAGACTGATTACTGCTGCTGACTCTGTCAACATCATTATTTCTCTCAGCCGAACAGAAGACACAAGAAGAATCATAGTTTCTGTGACCGACCAAGATTTCCTGAGCCTTTGATTTCGGGTTATCTAAGACGAACCCACAGCCGGTGCACTTGATGTTGCCAGACTTCGAGTCATAAGAGAAACCTCTACGAGAGAGCGAGACAGCTGAGACTGCTGGGTGTAACTCGCAGGTCGAAAATGTCGAAAGTCTTTGAAGCTGTATAAATCCACTTGATTGCATGACAGAGATGATTAGATCTTGCAGTAGTGAAATTCCATATTGAAATACGCGAAAAAGAAACATAGTTGGATAGTGTAATTAGTTGATATCATAGCTAATTATAATCATCTGCAACAGTATAATGTTTCAAAAAACTTAAAAAATAAATTTTTCAGTTTTCTATTGTGAAACAGAATTTCTCTGTAAGATAGATTATGTTGCTTTAAAGAGTCTCCTATTACAAACTACCAAAATTTATTCCATTTCAAGTTAGAATTTTTAAAGTTTGAATGTAATATTTAATTCAACGGCATAACAATTATAGTCTCTGTGAGTTTTCTAATGGGTGTGTCATTCTATTATATTGCTCTTATACTACAATATTACCTTATCCCGACCCTAGTTAAACTGGAATTAAAGGGATGATGATTATGATGATGATGCTGAACATGATGATGACGATGATGATGATGATATTATCTTAAGATGTGCACAACATCTAGAATTTCCCCCGGGTTTCATTATCACTATCTTATTGGAGAAATGTTTCACATTTCACAGTGCGAAATCTTCCAAATTTTAGAAATTACCTATAGGCCTAATGATGAATGAGTGTTTTCCATGACATTCTTCCTGAGGCAAATGAAAACTCAGAGATACCAATATTAAAAGTGGCTTTAGAAGTTTACATTTTATTTATAAGGGAAAAACGAAATGCTTTTACACAAGGTGATAATGCGAAGCAGTTTAAACAACGTTTTTTCCGAAAGTTATAAAGATCCTTGTATGTCGACGAAGAGTAAAAAAGGCTGTAGCTCTAACTTCTAAGTTAGAAAGTTTTATCAGAAAGTAAGCTAACAATTTATTGTTTTTGTATTTCACTATATTAAAATTAAATACCAAAATATTCACAAATTTATACGCATAGCTAAATCAGGATGAGCCTAGATATCTTGAAAAAAAATTGGGAATTACTTCATTTAGCTGTTACATGATATGATTTAAAATTTAATATTTAAGATATTTTTTGCATTTCTATGTAGCCTACAGATCCGGTAGAAAATAAGCATTACACAGTAAACATATGCTTAAGTGATTTTCCTGACACCCCTGACGCTCTTTATGTGCTAAAAGTTCAATTAAAATTTACTATATCACCAAGATGATATATACGCTATGCCTATAATTTCTGCCAACAAACCCCCATTCTTGCCAAATAATTCCGACTTAAATAAATGTAATTAACAGCGCATGTAACTAGTATCTTGTCCCTACACAGGGTAATCAATCCCCGTGGGTAACAGCCTATTCAGTCTTTGGACAGATTTTCTGGATTTTGGAATTTGCACCGTTTTTGGACCTTCCTTTTGCTCGCCGGCTTGATTTTGTCTCAATAGTGCTCGATGTTGTCATTGATGACTGTAGCACTCTAATTGTTGTTATTATTATTCAGTCAGTTAATGCTTTTATCGTGCCTCCCCTACGATTGCTACTTTCAACAAAAATTATAGGCCTAAAAATCAACGCCATGAATCGCTAGATGAGCTCTACTGAAAGGTCATCGCTTAAGTTTAATATTGAAAATTAGACAAATTGTGATAAATTCCAATCAGGGGCGAATCCAGGAATTTTTTAAGATTGGGGCCCGAAATTTGTTTCAGAAAGTTCACATTTTTTGCTTTCTATTTTTGGCATTTTTTGCCTTCTTCTGGACATGCGACACAACCAGAATAATGCTGCGGGGAGGACTCAAATTCTTATCACTACTGCGCTCAACTCATAGAGTGACTGTATCCCCGTATCTTACCCCCGCCCCCCCCCCCTCCACCTACTCATACCCGTACTGAAGTGAGAGGAAAACCTAAAATGCCTAAAATCCTATATTTGTTTTGGAAAAAAGTTGGTTAATTTTTTCACATCTGAAGAAACTCTGAGGATCTAGACGAATTGCAAAAGTGACCTAATTTTGGCGGTAGGGGGCTTAAGTCCCTCCCAGCCAAGGCTATTTAAACCACTGCTCCAGGACACAGTTCACATTTTACTTACACTCTTTTTTCCTCTTATACAGTGGTTAAAGTGAAAATTGAGAATTAGAAACACCATCAACATTTTTCGGGCCCCTTCCATTCATTATACAGGGCTCCCAGTTTACCAAATATGGGCCCCTAGTCACATATTTGAAAAATAATTGAGCTAGTGGAGTACTGAGTTACCTCTCGTGCCCACCCCCCCCCTCCCCCCCCCTATCCACTGCTCTTACAAACATATTGGCACATAGAAATTGCCATAGAAACTATGAAAAAATTTTTCGCCGGACCTAAGGCGGGGCCCGGGCCCCCTGGGCGCACCCCTGGATCCGCCACTGATTCCAATGATTTACAGAAGTTCAGTGCCATTTTAAAAACTATACATTTGGCCCCTCGAGTATCAACGAGTAAAAACGATAGACTATGAAAAACCTTGAAAAGACTGTTAGAAAATAAATTAATATAAAAGAATTACTGATCTTATCGTGCCCATTTTTATTAATGAGATAAATTATGTTCTAACATTAATCGAAATATAAGCATAAATATCCAGTAGACGGTACTAATTTAACGGTACGCTTACAAACTCCAGGTCCAGTGTAAACGTACACACTACTGCCGTGTAGAAATACTATAACCGTACAAAACCACCATAAGCTCAGTGGACAACAGAAGGAAGTATACAACACGAGGCCTGCGGACCGCATGGCCTGTCGCCTGTGAAACCAGCTACAATCATCATGTAACCCCATTCAAAAACTGTCAATCATGAATAAATTAATCGTCAGCCATTTCCCATCACGATTTTGCAAAATTACAATTTTTCAAAATTACAATTTTTCGTACGCGTAAGAATACCCACGTTTAGGTACCTGTAATAATTACGAATATATTTAGGGTTTAATGAAGATTACTCTTCGGGTTACGACCAAGAAACCCTTGAGGTTACGATTATTTTAAGTCGGAGCAAATTAGAACGCCATTTAATCTGTATATAGCGGTTTTTACATGTGGGCGGTACCAGCCTAGAAACAAAAAAATCTCAAAATCTTCCATAAATATAAATTAATTAAAATCAGACTTTATGCCACAAATGTAAATATCTTAGCATAAATGTAGAAATATTGAAGTTAGATATTTCAAAGTTGCATTAGTATAAGATACTGGTATTAATTAATGTCTTACTGAATTAAAATATTATTGATTAACATTTTTACTCATCCCCCGTGCTACTTCGAAATTATTGCGCAATATTTTCTCTGGTTTATTATTACTCTATTCTGCCGACCCTCTCTGCGCAGACTTGCCGTTAAAACCGCAACACCAGGCTTGTACCCTTACTGATAGAGTTTTTTTGTTCACTACTTCATTGGGCTCATGGAGTGAGTGCATCCCTATAGTTTCCCCCCCCCCCCCCCGCTCATACCCGTACTAAAGTCAGGGGAAAACCTAAAATTCTACATTTGTTTTGGAAAAAAGTAGGTTAATTTTTTCACCTCTTAAGAAACTCTGCAGATCTCGAAGAAATTGCAAAGGTGACCTACTTCTGGCTGTAGGGGGGGGGGGGGGGGCCTTAAGTACCTCCCAGCCAAGGCTCTTTGCACCACTGCTACGGGACAGAGTTCACATTTTTTACTTACACCCTTTTTCCTCTAATACAAAAGGTTCAAATGAAAATTGAGAGGTAGTGAAACGGTTAACATTTCGGGCCCCCTTCCACTATACAGGGCTCCTAGTATATCCTAGAAAAAAATCGAGCTATTGGAACCGAGTTCTCTCTCGTACTCCACCCCGGCCCCCCACCCCCCCTAACCACTGCCATTACTAACATAACATTTACACATCGCAAATGCCATAGAAACAATGAAAGTATAGTTTAATTTTTTTTATCGGCGGATCCGCCACTGTAACCAATTATTCCTAAAAAATTAACTAATTAACTATCCCTAATCCTAACCCCTACCCCTAACCCTAACATTATTCCTCTGAAACTAGGAAAGTTGAGTTAAATTTAAAAAATAAAAGTGACTCAATCCAGATTTGAACCCACTTGAAGTCACTTTCATTAGGTCCAAGGGGCTGACGGATGGGCACTTAAAATCTTTCATAAAATAAACTGAAACAGAGTTTGGTGAAAATCTGTAGCCTACCTAAGTACGCTGACTAAGTATGCAGGTTCTTTGCTGAAAAGTTTTGTACAGCAAAATTCTAACATTTCTGTGCGAGTGACTGCATAAAACACACATTATAGTGAAACGATCAACTAGGTTGATATCTATCACTTTTTAATATCACATGTTTAAACCGTTAGGCAATTTAGACCATTTTCCGTATAACCAGTCCAGTGAATATCCGAGATTTTATTCTCAGGTCAGCGCGGCCGGGAATCGAACCCACGAGGGTTCAATTCACCTCAGAATCTTGTCATTTAAAACCATGACGTTACCCCTACGCTATTAAGGCATCATCTGCAAGATAGTCACAGCCTTTTACTAGTCAGTTGCTGGCAGGCGTCATTCTCCAAAGTGTCTTATGACGGCTGTAAGAGTAAAACAAGAAATGAGAAATAATAACGAAGCCTTTTTTTGACTTATTCTTAAAAACTCATCTGGCGTCACTCTTGTAATCTAATCATGCGGATAGATAGATGTTTTTAAATGATAAAAATTAATGGTTAAATTTGTAATCTTTTTTTCAATACTACTGTATGCTAGCCTATCTTGTAAATTTCCCAAAATAAGGAAATAAGTAGTCAAGGAAATTTACAGTATTATGATATCAAAATCAAAGTTTATGTTATAGACTCTAACTGCTACGTAGACCTTAGAATCACTAGAATAGCTCAATATTCTAAGTTCTTAAAAAGTTATCTGAAATTGCAGAATAGTCGTCCGAAACAGAAAAGCATTTTTCAGTACAATGAGCTAATTAGTTAACTTATTTTACAAGGTCTTCTAAATCTCATCGAGTGTCTTCCAGACTCTGATTGCTGACAGTTTACGAGGAAACGACTTATGGCGAAGAAGGAATCATTTTATTGTTTTCTAACTTTGCTTTCATTGTTGTAAATACTGTGCAATTATGTAATATTATAGTATAATTATGTGAAAGTACAGTTTAGTATTAATCATAATATCTTAACCTAATGGAAAATAATAACACATTAATTAAACGTCGGCAAAGCCAATGTCAACGACAGCTTCCCCGCTCGAAAGCGATGTCAGTGCCGGGCGAGCCCAGGATTCGAACCCCGCACACACCGATCCGCAAAAATGCCTGCAGTCTAAACTAATTCAATAGTAGTTTATGCCTGCAGGCTAAATTACTTCAATGAACTTTGCTTTATATATTTTTATTTTATTTGTTCGTAGGATTTCACTCATGACAACCACATGTGCAGCAAAGTTTTCTTGCTGAGCAGCTATTTTATTTTTTCGTTATTTCCTCCTTCCTCTCCGTGCTTATTAGTAATCGTTGACTCGTGTCCTTTGATAGTACGATGAATACAGCGCAGATAATTACATGAATACAGCGCAGATAAATGAATACAGCGATGAATACAGCGCAGATAATTATAATTAATTAAATATGTTAATTACAATAGTCCCGTATTTTTCTTATTTTGGTACAATGAAGTGTAAGTATGCCAAATTAAATGCATCCTGGTCTGAAGAGTTTTCTAAGACAATAGAATACATTGTACAGCTCTACTGTTTCAGAAAACCATTCAAACCTGGGTGCATTCCATTTAAATTACTTAGACTCCAATGTAGCAAATTAAGAAAAATTAGATGCATTTTTGCAGACGAGTTCTGTTTCGATTATTTTAATAAAGCAAGTGAAACTCGCACTAACATGTTGTATGCCGTAGGAATGTTTCAGCAAACCGAAAGCTTCCACAAATAGTCATGTCAAACACATCTAAGCAAATATAAAAGGAAAATGTATAAAAACAAAATTTTTATACAACTAGAACAAATGAATGAACAAAACAAAATCATCAAAGAGTGCACGAAAATAACCTATTAAAATAACCACCACAGGAACAAAAATACGAAGAAAAGCATGCTTACTACACTGTTCTCCTTGTTCTTCTTCTTCTTATTCTAGTGCAGTGCCTTTCGGCAGGCCCAGTTCATATAATTCTATCCTGAGTTTTAATTTTTAACCCAATATATGAATTTATTATCAAATTATCCAACATTCCATGTCGTAGTCTGCCTCTAGTTACTCTTTCCCTTGCATTCTTCCTTCTATTACACATCTCATCATACCCCTTCATTCCTCGTTAAGGCCTAAAAAGGATATAAAATGTCCTATCCGTGATTTTCATCTATATCTTATCCCATCTAGTAGCTGTCTATCTGTACCAACTCTCTCAAGAACTTATTCGCTTGTAATTTTGTGAGATCAACTAATCTTTTTAATCAACTTTCCACAGAGTGGCGTCGACACAGGGTTGTTCTCACAACCGAACTTCTGAAAAAGTGACGCATGCAATTTGTGCAAATCCTGAGACTTTTCTTCTATAGAGGTAGCGGGGTATACCTAGTCAGTTAATAAGTCATTATCACATAAAAGGACCTAAACCATCATTTAATAGACTCATTTCAGGCTTACAACGTTATAAAATTTGCATGCACATATTATCGAACTCTCTGTACGATTTGCTCTTAGATTATTATTTATGTAAATACAGTTTTTCGTAGCATGTATAATCTTCTCACTCTCTAGTAATCTGCAAATCGGCAAATTCAAGGTACATATTAAAGGACTCAAAAGTCTGCTTTCACGCTCTACAAAGAGCACTCAAAGGATCAACTTGTAAATCCTGTCACAAAAGGATATGCCTTATCCATCCATACTTTAAGCATTATCCATGCCTATAGCTTGGAAAAATATGATTTCTGAGGTGGTTTCTCATTGCCTTCATTAGTTTTTTCTTTATCACCACTTACGGCACGTGCAGTTAATGGTTTGTCTAATCTTCAGTGTCTCGGATACAACACATTATAATCTTCCAAACTGTTATACTATGTCATTATGTCAAGTAGGCCTAGAGTCGTACAAATTCTATTTCACTTTCAATTTCTGAAAATATAATTACAGCCATTGTTTTCAATAGCTGCACTCAAGTAGTGAACGGCAAAGGTAGTAGAAGTGAACTCTTGACTACAAGCATGCAATAATATAGTAAGTAACATAAAAAAAAGTCCATTAGCTCGATCTTAAGCCCGTTAATTCCGATCAGGTTTCTGCTTAAAACTACTACGCTTACAAAATAAAATTCCTACGTTGTTATTAGATTAGGTGAATGGTTCTTGAAACTTTTTGCTAACAAGATATAGGCTAACCTATTTTATGGAACATTTGCTAGCGTAACACTTAGAGATGGGCACTAACTTAACTTTAGTAGCTAAACTTATTAGAACTTTTAACTTACAAAGGCAGTTAAAGTTGCTAAACATTTTTCAATTTTAACTAAAAAGCAATTAAACCTTTAAGAACTATTAACTAAAAAGTCAAACTAACATTTTAGCACACATTGTAAACTTTTTACAAACTTTTAAAACCGCGTAAGAAATTCTACAGACAAACACAGTAAATAAAAGTATTAATAATATGAAAGTAAAAATAAAAATTTTAAGATACAATATGCATTTTTACAATGTAATACTCGACAGATAAGCAGATGTGTTGCTACATAACTTTTGGCAAATGAAAAAATTAATAATTTCAGGTATGAATCTAGAGATGAAGGCAACGTTACACAAAATGAAAAAGACTAGGCTACAGGTTCGTTGCAATTGTTTTTTATTTTTAAATTCAATCGACTAATTTGTACATTGCAACTATAGTATAGCTAATACTGGCTAATTTGTTTCAAAATCACTGTTCTTTAATGGGCTCCTATTTGTTAAATCGCTATAAAGGGTTAAATCATTGTAAAATAAACACGCATTATAGTGAAATGATCAACTATGTTGATATCTATCACTTTTAATAACACATGTTTAATACGTTAGGCATTTTAGACCATTTTCCATATAACCAGTTCAGTGAATGTCCGAGATTTAATTCTCAGAACAGCGCGGATGAGATTCGAACCCACAGGGTTCAATTCACCTCAAGATATGTCATTTAAAAAATTAATTAATAATTAAATAATTAATTAATATTTTTATATTTTAGTACGTGATTGTTGTCACCCAGTTAAGCACGTACCGATTTTAAGGAGGGTTTTAGCAAATAAGGGACATTTTGGTTAACATAATCTTGATCCACTATAACATTAAGCTGTTGTTTATTAGTAATCAAAAAGTCCATTTGATCCACTATGATTTTAAGGACGCCAATTCAAAAATGTACATTTTAGTTAGTAACTTTTTGAAAGCAGTTTGTAACTTTTTAATTATTAACTTAAACAGCAGTTAAACTTGTAATAACCCCTAGCTTAAAAACATTTAAACTTTTCATGTAATTAAAGAGCAACTAAACTTTTAGTTAACACATTTCTAAGTAAATTTTGACCATCTCTAAATGTAGTAAAACTTATAACTTAAGAATATTAATAATTCAATAATAATATATTAATAATATTATAACAAGTAATCAAATATATTACTATACCAATACATCATCATCATCATCATCCCTTAAATTACAGTTTAACCAGGGTCGGGAATTACTATACCAATACAAATAAAAATAATGTAGGCCTAATATAATATTATTAATAAAATATTAAAAGTATTATAAAATGTAATCTTGATACATTCTTAGATCTATATTTAATATTACTATTAAGAGTATGATTCAAGCGTAAATTTTGAGCTCAATGTTATTAAATCGAAAAGAAAATATCCACGTAGTGCAAGAAAAAATTACTATCTAACATTTCAGTACACCTCAACAGTCAACACCAGATGGAACTGTAGCAGGATCAGCTATTCCATTTAACGAGTTCACACTGGGGAAAGCATCGCTTGTGTTCAAGCCATGGGTCATCATCGACTGCAAAATTCTTCAATCCCCCGTCACAACAAAAACACCTCACATTATCTCCAGGGCCTAAAAACATCAAACATGCTCATTTGTTCAATAAAATAAATATTGTATGTAATATGAATATAGATATTAAAGGTAGTAAAAATAAAATACATTGTTCCTTTATAACCGATAATCCTGTAATTACGGCGATAAATCAATAGAGAATATGCCTCATATAATATATTGTCTGCTACTGTTTTCTTGAAGTGCAATTATTTCTGTTTAAATCGAGGCAAAATATGCGCTGATTGAACTTTCATTGTGTGAGCCTATTGAACATCCCAAAATATTTATCCAGGTTTTAGTAGTGTCGCAGTGATCGCACTACTCATTAGCTTCGCGGCATACACAATTGCATTCTCGTCTTGCCTAGTGCAGGCCGTCAGAAGCGGAACAACAGCACTGATAAGTGTAAGGCACTGCAACCTACACACTGCACATGACATCATCATAGACTAAACAAAATGGGCTCTTTTCAGATCCAATAACAAAATAAAAATTTCAGTCTCACCTAGCTTGATATGTAGTTGTTGCAAGGACGCTGCATGTAACAAGCCTGTATTCTATAGGCCCTATTGGACATTTTTTATTTGACCCACTCGTATTCAAAAATCTATAACTTTCCTGTTATTAAAATTAAATATTAAAGAGAAATTTCTCTATATTTGGGAGAATTGGCTGCAGATCAAATCCCGTAAATTTCAAACGTCGGTCATCTCGTTGAGACTTTATTGTAATGTTATGGGTTATAAATTATAAATTAGTTTATTTTAAATTATAAATGAGTTTATTATTAATGTTATGGTTATAAATTATAAAAAACAACGCATTCCACTACTTATTAGAACATGATTTCTCAAATGTATTTCCAAATTAGAATCATGAAGAAGGATGTCTGCATGTACTGCTGACTTTGCAGTCATTTCTATTCTTCAAAATGCAAACAGGTCAAATTACCTTCTAAGAAGCAGCTAAGAATTATCAATTTTACAAAGCCAAAGCAACGAAAACTTAAAGCTTCGTGCTTTAAACGGCTAGTACAGTGTAATATAACTGGCAATAGGAATTACTTTAAACTTCTTTTGACCATCCGAAGGAAGCCTGTAGATATTATGCCAAAAATGTTGACAACTTAATTCAGAAGATGAAATGATCACAGCTTCCCATCAAAGAATTTCCTTATTTAAAACTGTCACTTTCTAAAAGACGCAAGATAAATCAATAAGATAGGCTAATTTCTTTGCCCGTTATAGAACTGTTAAGAGCTATGTTGTTTGAAATATACTGCATAAAAAGGGATTAAAGCGAATTTTAATTGCTTCAATATTATGAACATAACTAGATCTGGCAGGTCCATGGTACATAACGCCTCCACTCTTCTCTGTCTTCCGCCTTCCTCTTCATTTCCACATATGAGTGAGTCTTTAAATCATCTAAGTTACCTAATCTCGGCCTGCCCATGCCTCTTTTTCCTTTCATTCTGCCTTCTATGACCTCTATTAATAGACCTTCAACAGAGGTCATAGAAGGTAGAATGGAAGGAAAAAGAGGCAGGGGCAGGCCGAGATTAGGTATGTTAGATGATTTAAAGACCCACTCATATGTGAAAATGAAGAGGAAGGCTGAAGACAGAGAAGAGTGGAGACGTTATATACCATGGACCTGCCAGTAGGCAGTACACTAAGAGAGAGAGAGAGAGAGAGATAAAGAACTAGATCTATTCCATACTATGCAAATTTAACTCCTCTATGCAGTTGTTTACAGAAATTTGTCTAAGCGTTCACAGTGAAATCTAAAAAATGTCACATATTCCATTAGCCTATTGATTCCTTAAGACTGCCGTAATATTCGAAGCCATTCCGTATACAAAAAACTGACCGACGTAGAAGAAGCCTGCATCCACAATATCATCAACTGTGGTTCGTAAACGTTGAAAGTGAGTTTCTCTTCCAGCGAAGCTGTGGATGCGAGTCTCTCTAGAAATCATCTGAGGATGTTTAGCAATGCGTACTATATTTGCACTCATCGTCAATGACGATCTACTACCAGTCCGCCAAGTCATATTCTGCGAAAATGTTCAGTGTGTAGTTAAATAGATAAGTGATTAGAAAACCCAGCAGCACAGTGAAAAATGCCCAAGGAGTTTAATTGCTGTATGTACATGGTTGTTAAAGATGTTCATGTTAATATTAAAAATCTCGTTACACACAATAAATTTTTTTGATCTTAAACATTACTAAATATTATAATCCATTGGAATTTTAGTTAGTCTATTTTTGTTTTATCAACCTTGTACCGTAGGCCTACTAGTAAACATTCTAGCCATCTATCACTATAGTAACATAGTAACTAATATTGCAAGGTAAAAAAACTGTAATGCTAAGGTTAACATCTGCTTCTGTTTGTTAAAGGATACAGTCAGAGGAGGTCCTTCAGGGACTCGAACCTAATGGCTCCTGCTGCTAAGACAAGTGTGCTATCCATTCGGCCATCCAACAGGTACAGATGTTGCACTTGTTAACTTCTCAGAATATAAAAATAATTAGGCATCAATAAGACGATTGAACATTAAAACTTTTAATCGATAGAGTGTGTTTAGTAGGAGATTTTTTAAATTGTTAAACTTCTAACAAGAAGTCTAATGAAAATCATAAAGCTAAAATAGTGAAAACCTTGGTATGGACCACGCCACCATATCGTTGTGAAACATGGACTTCAAGGAATGAAGATATCAGTACACTAGAAGACTAGATAATGTGGCGAAATTTTGAAGAGACTATCTTGATTCTAAAATTTATAAATGAAGAAGTCTTACAGATAGACAGTTGATAAGTGCCTATGCATTAAGAAATATAGATGAAGAGGAGTTGAAAAGGACACAGTCCAAGGGCAACGGTTTACTATAAGAGTAGGAAGAATTGAATGATAGAGAAGCAGAGGCAGCCTGAGATTATAAATTTTAGATGATATAAAGATCCATTAA
Source organism: Enchytraeus crypticus (assembly GCA_905160935.1). Lineage (NCBI taxonomy): Eukaryota > Metazoa > Annelida > Clitellata > Enchytraeida > Enchytraeidae > Enchytraeus > Enchytraeus crypticus. Next base: position 769,328 of record CAJHZI010000499.1, on the reverse strand, counting down.
TATCTGGGCATGAAGAGGATAAATAAGACAGAGAAGAGTTGAGGCGCTATATACCATGGACCTGCTTGTAGGCAGTGCACTAAGAGCCTAGAAGACTACGAATAAGTAAGAATACATCATGTACCTAAAGTTTGCTCTTTGCAGATTACACACATACACCCACGCACACGCACACAACGATAGAGTGAGAGAGAAAGAGAGTGAGAGAGATAGACAGGCAGAGAATTGGTCACCTACTATTTACTGCTTTTAAATTTTTCTCGTTATGCATAAATTTAATGCATTTCGTGCTCTAATATCTAACCTTTTGAACTCCAGAATCCAGACAATCTAGACCTACTATGCTAGAAAACATATATGTAGTTTGTGAAGTAGATAAACAAGTATTATGAGATACTGCATCCATATTTTAAATCAATAAAAGTTTCGTCGATATAATTATTGCTGCAACATGATATCACACAGTAATACTTTTCAGTATTAATAAATCCGCAGGTAGAATTTCAAGGACTATCGCTGACTAAAAGTCCTTCTCCAGAAAATCATAATCCTCCAGAACTAATTGAAATGCAGTAGACAACCTTTGAAGTTTGAAGCTTCAGCATCACTGGCAAAACCTTGACGAGATATTAATTTAGGATTTTGAGATTTTGCAAGAGTAGCCTGCTGTTAATAGCTAGAAAGTTGTATAATATTATTTCAGGTCTAAAACTTCAAAAGCGCTTTCTTTGACAACTTCTATAAGGCTCTACTGTTATGTACCATTGAGCTGTTACTGTTCTATAAGTCTTTTAACAAAAAGTATAAAGAAAGACACAGAGATAAAGATAGTGAAAACCTTGGTTTGGACCACGTTATTGAATGGATGTGAAACATGTACTGTAAGGAAGGAAGATATTAGGAAACTAGAATCATTAGAAATGTGGATTTGGAGAAGAATGGAGAGGATAAGATGGTCTCAAAAGGAGGTTACAAATGACGAAGTTCTAGAGAGAGTTGGTACAGATAGACAGTTAGTTGATAAATGTATTACGAAATAAGAAAAAAAAGAGTTGGATGAGACACACTTTAAGGGGGAAAGTTTATTAAATGAGGTAATAGAAGGTAACAGGGGCGGATCCAGGAATTTTTTAAGGGGGGGGCCGAAATTTTTTTGAGAGTACACATTTTTGTTTACGCCCCCCCCCACACGCCCCCCCTCATCCTTCTTCGGGCTTCGGGACATGTGACGCAACCAGAAGAAATGCTGTGGGGGGGGGGGGGAGGCTCAACAGTTCTCACTACTTCGCTCGGCTCATATAGTAAGTGTATTACAGTATCTTACCCCCCACTCATACACGTGAGTGAGAAGAAAACCTAAAATGCCTAAATTCCTACATTTGTTTTGGAAAAAAGTAGGTTATTTTTTCACCACTGTAGAAGCTTAGCTAATCTGGACGAATTGTAAAAGTGACCTAATGTAGGCGGTAGGGGGGGGGGGGGGGGGCTTAAATCCCTGCCAGATAAGGCTCTTTGCACCACTGCTCCGGGACAGAGTTCACATTTTTTTACTTATACCTCCTTTCCGATTATAGCCCTACAGTGGCTAAAGTGAAAAAATTGAGAGCTAACGAAACGATCAACAATTTTCGGGCCCCCTTCCAATATACAAGGCTCCTAGTTTACCAAATATGGACCCCAAATCCCTTATTTGAGCTAGTGGAACTATGCTCCCTCTCGTACCCCCCCCCGCTAACCACTGAACTTACAAACATATTGACACATAGAAATTGCCATAGAAACAATTAAAATATAGTTTACAAATTTTTATTACCGGGTCTAAGAGGGGGTCCGGCCACCCAAGATCCGCCACTGGAAGGTACAATGGAAGGAAAATGAGGCAGGTGCAGGCCAAAATTAAGTATGTTAAATGATTTAAAAACCCACTCATATGTGGACATGAAGAGGAAAGCGGAAGAAAGCGAGGAGTGGAGGCGTTATATACCATGGACCTGCCAGTAGGCAGTGCACAAAGAGTGAGAGAAAGATAGATATTAACGATTAATAGGCATACCAAAATAACGGTATTAGCCTTTTAATTAATAAATTTCACTAATATTAATTAACTATTCATTAATTAATTAACTATTCATTAATAAATAAATTTATAATTTAAAAAAATAAAAAAATAAAATAAAAAATTAAAATTAGTATTATTACTACTATTTAGCAATAATTCTTAGCCTAGTAGTTATTTAATTCATACTTAGTAATAAGTATTAGCCTATTATTTATATAATCAATATTTATTTTTAATTTATATTTGTCATTATTAACTACATAGTTTCCCTTTATAATAGCGTATATACCTCTTTTATGATATACACGGTTTCAATAGTAGGCCTAAATAACTTTTATATAGATAACTTATTACAGTTGTGTTGAGTTTTAGTAAGCAATTAAGTAAGAAAAATTAACTTCTATAATTAACTAATCTAAATGTAAGCATAAAGTAGCCAGTATAATCTAGGAAATAATACAGTGCACAATATTGAGTCGTAGTGATTTCCGATAAATTATAACAATTATGAGTAATCATGTATAGTTCTACCGATAAACTGTAACGTCAAAACCATTCAAAACCTCAATACAAGAGCAAACGATCAGTCGCCTACTGTTAGCTCCACCCACTTTTTCATTGCATTTTACTATCGATATCCTTCTTGCATTAGTAATTGATTTATGCTGGCAATATACAGACTGGGGCAAAAAATAATAATCCCCTAGCGAAATCTCAAGAACTTTGAGAAAACTCAAAATATCTCTACAAAATTTACGGAGCTTCTAGGGGAGGAATTTCTGCGTATATCCTGCAAATTTGATGAAATTATTTTCATTAGTTACGAAATTACAGCATTTCTAAAAGAAAAGTGCTAAAATCAATTTTAAGAAGGCTTTTCGAAATGTCAGTCGTTCCTTTAGAAGAAAATAACGACCCTGAAAAGGGCCGTTTATTTAAGTGGTGGGGTTTAAGCCTGCACTACCTTGTTAGCTACTCCAATAAAATATGCTTAAATTTCGTTCTTCTGTTAAAATTATTCCTAAATTTTGAAGAAAATGTCCGGTAGTTTTGTTTTAAAAAGTCTTGTTAAAATTGATTTCAACATTTTTTCAAAGAAACTCTGTATTTTTGTTATTACTGAATATATTTTCACCAAATTTGCAGGATATGTGTAGAAATTCCTCCTCTGGAAGTTCCGAAAATTTTGTAAAACTATTTTGAGTTTTGTCCAAGTTATTAAGAATTGTGTTTAAAAAGCCTTGTTAAACTGATTTTGCACTTTTTTCGTACAAACGCTTTAATATTTTTCCGGCTCAATAGATTTTCATGAAATTTTCAGAATATACGCAGAAATTCCTCTCCTACGAGCTCCGTAAATTTCGTAGAGATATTTTGAGTTTTCTTAAAGTTATTGAGATTTCGCTAGGGGATTATTTTTTTGCCCCAGTCTGCATGTACACGTAGATTTAAAGTTTAATATATTTTATTTTAGAACTTACTTAAATATTTTTGTACAAATTACAATTAAACCTTATCCAATCATACGTTGCAGCCAAATTGTAAAAAAACATTTTTAAACATTTATAAGCTATATTCATAGAAAATGAAATTATTTGCTTAACAGAGCTTGCTGTTTATGAATGGAATATATGACCTTCCTACCCTTGTGCTACTCCCTGGAACGAGACCAAGGGGCTAAGCCCCCTACATTCGGTACTCCATTGACCCTTCCTTTTCACATAGGCCTAGGCCCTATATAACATAACGGCACACTGGGTCAGGAAGCACAGATGCTTGTTTAAGACCCATTTCCTCCTTCCTCTCCATGGTTATTAGCAATCGTTGCCTATTGATGGCGCATCAATTGCCTCCGGCGCGGATTTAAGAATAACCTTACGTAACCCTGGAATTTTTATTTCAAAGCTGTCAACCAGGGGCGGATCCAGAAATTTTGTAAGGGGGGGGCCCGAAATTTTTTTTTGATAGTACACATTTTTTGCTTATGAAGTACGTCTTATTATACCTTCTTCGCAGAAGTACGCCTTGTTACGCTTATTATGCCTTCTTCGGGACATGTGACGCAACCAGACAAATGCTATGGGGGGGGGGGGGCCCAACATTTTTCACTACTGCGCTAGGCTCATAGAGTGAGTGTATGTATCGCCGTATCTTACCCCCCCCCCCACTCAAAAACGTAATAAAGTGAGAGGAAAACCTAAAATGCCTAAATTCCTACATTTGTTTTGGAAAAAAGTAGGCCTACGTTAATTTTTTCACCTCTGAAGAAACTCAGCTGATCTGGACGAATTGTAAAAGTGACCTAATTTTGGCTGTAGGGGGCTTATACTCTCCCAATCAAGGCTGTTTGCACCACTGCTCTGGGACAGAATTCACATTTTTACATACACCCTCTTTCCTCGTATAAGCCTACAGTGGCTAAAGTGAAAATTGAGAGCTAGTGAAACGATCAACATTTTTCGAGTCCCCTTCCATTATACAGGGCTCCTAGGATACCAAATATGGGCCCCAAATCCCATATTTGAGCTAGTTGAATTGAGTTCCCTCTCGTACCCCCACTCCCCCCCCCCTAACCACTGCCCTTACAAACCTATTGACTCAGAAATAGCCATAGAAACGATTAAAATAGAGTTTAAAAAATTTTTCGCCGGGCCCCCCCTGGATCCGCCACTGCTGTCAACACTCGGTCTTCCAAAGTGGTCGCCCACAAAGTACTAACAGAGGCCGATGCAGCTTAACTTCGATTATTGACGCGCAACTAAACCAAGTGCGCTAATCCCGCCGTATTATATATATATACCAACTCCTTAAGTAATTTGCTAACAGATTCGAAGTTAAAATTTCACTGTTACGCTGATGATACCTAGATCTCGTTTTCTACCGATTCTTTTAATGCTCTGTCCAAGTTTACATCTACACTTGATCTAGTTCACTAATAAAATGATAGAACTGAGCTAATCGGCTTGCTGTCAATCCTTCTAAAACTGAACACCTTTCATCGGCACTCCGCAGCAGCGTAATAAAATACCTAGCTCGGGACCATTACATTTCAAAATATTCCTTTAATGTCCACAATTTCTGAGCGTAACCTTGGTGCATTTTCTTTAAATCTCAACATTAAAATACATACTTGTATTATATCATCAGTCTGTCGTTCTTTCCTTTTCCATTTTCCACAATTGTGTCAAGTTCGTAGGTCACTTGATGTCCAATTCGCCACTGTATTAGCCAGAGCGCTTGTCCTTTGTTAACTTGATTATTGTAACTTTCTGTTAAACAATCTTCTTAAAACCTCCTTAGTTCGTCACCAATACCTCAAAATTGCTCTTTCTCGTGTCGTATGTAATCAGGGGCGTCCATCCACCCTACAGCAACGGCACATGCACGCATATTCCTCCCTAGCTTAACTCACGACGCGAAAATTCTCACTCCCCCTCTTTTTTAAAACTCCGTACGTCTACCCCCACTTTGTCAGCGACAATATTTTTACCAGATTTTGGCAACTTAAGTCGTTGTTAAGCGTGTGCGTGCGCCCCTGTAGGCAATGCCAAAATATTCAAATCCACACGTCTTCTCTTCTTGAGAAACTACACTGACTTCAGGTCTCTGAAGGAATAAAATTCAAGATAGCTTCTATGGGATTCAAAGGATTAATTTATGGTAAACTACCCTCTCTAGGCCCCATATCTGACCTTTTATCAATCTGTCAACCCTTTGATAGTCTTCGCTCTTCCAGTAAAAAAAACTTTCTTACTGTACTAGACATTAGATCTACCACTAGCAGACGTAAGGTTTTCTGCTAAAGCAATATGGAACGAACTACCACCTGAGCTTCGATCTTGCAATTGTATTACTATTTGTACTTCTAAGTTAAGATTCATCTCTTTACGCCATAGATCTAAATTTTGACTCACTTGCCTGGATCTCGGACTTGCACTGTTTTGATCTCGGTTCCTCTTGTCTTTGTATACTTAGTCGTCATTTTGTGGCGTTTTGGCTTTTGTTTGTACACACAGTCTGCAAGAGACATCCCTGACATTGCCTTGATTATGGCCAGGAACCGGACATTAAATTCTAAAAAGATGATTGCTTACATGTAGTATGCCTAATCCTTAACGTTGAAGCTTTCTTTAAAATCGTTTTCATATACTTATTAATAAACGAATAACAATCAAGGAATCTAATCGCAATTTATAGAGAAATTTGTGAAATTTTAAACATTGTTGCATACGACATTTCGCACGGGGTTTGTTGTTGTGTTATCATCCACTATAGTGCACACTGCACGGCCATGCTATAGCTTTCCATGGTATAATTATAAATGACCGTAATTACTTTTCCTCAAATTGATTTAGTTACACATTCATTTTCGATTATTTGCATGTGATTGTTATTGTTGAACAATAAAGAATGTGACTCGTATAGTACTAAGGAATTGATTCTGTGATGTGATAGCTTGATCGCACTGTCTACTTAAAAGATTTTACTGGCTGGCGAAACTATTGATAGGCTACTAAGCTCTACAAAAAAGCTTAGATAAGGCTTTGGGCTTCAAATCCATCAAAGATGAGGATGGATTGATAGATTTAGATTTAAAACAAATAATGTAGGCCTATTAAATTGTGGCTACTTTAATTAAACAGAGAACTCAACAACATTTTCAAAATAGAATTAAAACAATATAATTCAGAAATATAAACTTAACAGCCAAATAAAAGATGCCTTTAAAACCATGTGTTGAATCGATGAATTTAAAATAAGAACTAGTCTTAAAGAGATATGCAGCCATTAAAATTAGTACTAATCCTAAAGAGACATGTAGTCATATGAAAACACACTTATCCTAAAACGTCTAATTACTGAGAGCCTCCCATCAGCTAAGAAACTTTGAAAGACTGACTGCTCTTGTAATTCTCTAAACACCGATCAAGGACAACTTGTCAACAGTTAATATCCACAGTTCTGTCGGACGGCAATATTTGCACAAGCTAATTAATTTACCTAACCACAGCTCCTTGTTGCCGTTTCTGTAGCATTGCAAATTTTGACGGTGTAGGGGAGCTAACCCCACGACCAACCCTCCTCCTTTATCCAGGCTTGGGACTGGCACTGGGAACCCAGTGGCGGAGCAGTTCGGACTCTGTAGTTCCACTACAGTATGGAACTACAGAGGTGCAGAAGTCCTCATCTTCAACATCAAGTATATAAAAGGCCAATTTCATATATCGTATCAGATATATCAACATCCGTCTTCCGAAATATAAAACCGACTAAATTTATACCATTAATATTCTTCATATGAATATTATTCATTAATATTCTAGTGGGCGTGTTTTGTTATGTAAATTATGTCACTCAGTGGCCTCTATTATCAGGCCACTTATTCTCATACATACACACACGCTACAGGTCACTTATTAATTCTATATAGTTCCACGTACTCGAATCTCGTCAAAAAAAAGCAATGAGATTTAAATTACGTTTTAGGTGCACCTTGTCAAGCAAATTAAGGTACATGTATTACAAACTAAATAAATAGCAAAACATTCCTACGCATAGACCTATGGAAGCATACAGAATTTCAGATACACAAAGAAACAAAAGTCAGATAAATCTTTATAATGCCACACTAACGTTAAACTTTGAAGCTATATTTAAAGCTAAATATTAAAATTGTGAATATCATGCCCCAACTGGTAATCAACTGAGAGTAATTAAAACAGACTCGCATGATCTAAGTTCATGATAACAAGTCGACAGATCGTATACGTAGAGTGACAAACAACGGAACTATTAAACAAACTGATTTGAACTAAACTATTTACTGATTTAACTATTTACGGAACATGTAAATGCTATTTTATAGCTTTTATTTGCAGTTTTACACATCTTTGATTCTAACTTTATTTCACTAATCTTCAGAATCTATGCGTCGTTATTAGCGTGTCCGGTATTAAATTGAGAAATAAATAAATAAATCTAAAGAATTCATTTCCATTGCATGGCCTTTAGGCCTACTGTTGAGTAAACAGTCAACTAGCATGTTTCTAGTATACTACGCATATCACTGATAGCAGTTAACAGTTTTTCACAGTCTTATGATTAATAAATATTTTACAGTATCAATTTCTGAAAGATATTATTTTGGGAACCCTACATCAGTCGCTGATACGAAGCTTGCAAAATATAGTGAATTATCTTGTGGATATGTATCTTTCTCATAGTTTTTGAGACCCTAGACCCTACCAACTCAACAAATACAAACTTCATTGATGTCTTACAGAGGAAAACCCATGCCGCTTCCGCCTTGCAGCATAAAATGCATTTCTTCGGCAAAAATTATCTATAATCTTTCAGTGCCATAGTGTGGTTTGTTTCAGTCGTACCTTTACGACAAGACTTTCAGGTGTGGAAAGTTCAGTAAAAATTAAAGAGAGACATAATCCCTGGTTGTGGTGTTAAGTAGCAAAATTGAAAAAGTATAAAAATTGTTCAGTAATTTACAATCATAAACAAAAGACATCGGAAATACTAATTGCCAAACCAAGTAGGCTATAATTTCGCCTCTCAGAAACAGCTCTCAGCTGCTTCTTTGAGACTGTTCAAAGTTAGCAGTAGTAGTAGGCCTGTCGGCAAATTTACAGTGTAACTTCATAATTTCACAAATTATCTGACAAAAAACAGAAGAACAGAGATAAATAACCCGTGCCTCTTACAATGGCTATTACAGTACAAGTCTATAGGCTTATGAGAGCAACTTTGAGCCTAAAATTAAATAATTAAACTTAAATAAATCCTTATTTGAAATAAACTTGACCGTTTTACGGTAGGAAGCAGTGTCATATGAAATTCTATAATAATTGTGCTGCTCACGAATAAAACTGACAAAATCCAACCTTTCAGATATACAAAATATGTACACTGTCACTAAGAGAAAAAACATTGAACACAGTATACAGATACTAAAAATATTAAAATAGGTCTAACTCTGGGTTACAATCCAAATAGTATTGCTTTATGGCTAATAAATAAAATAGATTAGCAATCTTATGTAAACCGTAACAGAATTAAGCTCAAAAGTCATGCAATAAAAACATAAATTATTAAAATAACACAGCAGAATTTAACAAATCAGTAATTTTCTGCGGCTTCTATTACTGTTACATATTAGGCAATTACAAGCTTCTACTGTAACCAAGGTATTTCTAAATTATTATGTAGGCCTCTAGAAATCAATATTAATTCTAATTATTGCTATTAAAAATACCCTTAAAGACAGGTGCCGTGCGAGAGACTTCTTGTAACCGTTAAACCATAAAAATGCAATATTTTAATTTCATTTTAAGCAATCTTGCTTAAATAAAATATGCTATTTATAATATTGGTTATTCATATATCATGTTATTATCAAACTCGATTAAATAAATCATGCTATTACCAACGGAATTAAACCAATTATGTTAATGATGATCTTGATAAAATATAACTGGTTATTAATTTTCTTTAAATAAATCATGTTATTAACAATCTCGAATAAGTACATCGCGATAAAACAATCTTAAACTATAAACTACACTTCAAATTTCCTTAAGTCAATCCTGTTTATATATATATATATATATATATATATATATATATAACACAAATATATATATATAATTAAAAAACATGCATTATTGTTATATTTATATATATATATATATATTAAATCATTTAATTATATATATATATATATATATATATATATATATATATATTAAATCATTTAATTTTATATATATATATATATATATATATATATATATATATATATAATAGAGGCCAATATAATAATTCAATTTTTTAAAATTAAATCATTAAATCATTTATATATATATATATATATAATTTAAAAAAACACGCACTATAGTGAAATGATCAACTATGTTGATATCTATCACTTTTTAATACCACGTCTTAAATCCGTTAGGCAATTTAGTCCATTTTCAGTATAGCCAGTCCAAGGGATGTCAGAGATTTTACTCTCAGATCAGCGCGGCTGGGATTCGAACCCACGAGAGTTCAATTCACAACAGGATCTGTCATTTAAAACTTCATAACGTTACCCCTACGCTATTGATATATATATATATATATATATATATATATATATATATATATATATATATATATATATATATACCCCATAAACCAAGCCAAGAGGAAAACGTTGTAGGAGGATTTTATGAACTATAGTATCGAAAGCCGCAGAGAGATCAATCATATAGAGTCCAGAGACCCGTTGAGTGCAAATGGCTTTGGTGATAGTGTTGCTAGTGTTACTGATAGAGAGAAGAATAATTTCAGTAGATCTGTATTTGTGGTATGCAGTTTTCGTATTATTGAAGGGGTTAGTTTAGAGATAGGTGGAGAGTCTTCCAAACACTAATTTCTCATTGAGTTTGGAAAAAGTATAGATTGGATATGGGTCAAAAGTTGGAGAATGATTCTTATCCAGTGAGGTTTCTCAGGAGGAACAATAACATTTTAAAGTTTTGATTGAATTAGTCATGTTGTTAACAATCTTGATTAAATAAATATTCTTATTTAATATATTGATTAAATGTAGCATCTTATTAACAGCTCTTGATTAAATAAATCACATCAAAAATCTTGAAGAGATACTTCAAGCTAGTATCAATCTTGATTAAATAGTTCATACTATTAACAATCTTGATTAAATAGTTCATACTATTAACAATCCTGATTAAATAGTTCATACTATTAACAATCTTGATTAAATAGTTCATACTATTAACAATCTTGATTAAATACATTACGCTATTAACAATATTTACGTTGAGAACATAAATTGTTAGTTTAACACAGCAGATGTAAACAAATCAGTAATTTCAAGCGGTGTCTGCTATTGTCAAATATTATCACAAGATTATATTGTAACTAAGATATCTAGAAATTATTATGTATAAAACAATTATTAATTCTAAATTATTAGCTATTAAAGTATCTTGAAAGACAGATGCCGAAAGAGAGATATATTGAAACTGCTCTTCCATAAATCGGAAATTCTTAAATTCCATCTTAAGCAATCTTGATTAAATAGATACCCTTTTTAAATATCTTGATTAAATATAGCATCTTATTAACAGCTCTTGATTAAAAAAACAATATAAAATTCTGATTTAATAATTCAAGCAAGTAGTATCAAACTTTTTGAGCATTCTATTTTTGAGGTTTCATGCTATTCTATTTCGAGCATCTTATATAGCCTATATATATATATATATATATATATATATATATATATATATATATATATATATATCTTATATAGCATCATATATGCTATCTTAAGTCTAATTTATTTAAACTTGATTAAATATATTTCGTTATTTATAGTCATGATTATATATACCCGTATATCATGTTATTAATAATCCAGAATAAATAAATCATGCTATGTCCCAACTTAATAACACGATAACAAATGGTGTTATTGACAATTTTTGATCAAATGAACAAATTTTGATATTAACTTCTAGAAATAAATCATGTTACTTTTGCTTACGTCGCCATCGTTCAACTGCCTTCACTGTTGAAACCATGGCCGGGAATCTTTTCAATGACATTCGGCCGACTGTTAGGTTCTATTCTGCCGACAATATTCATATCATATTAGGCAGAGCACGTCCTGAGTTTTGTACGTTGAACCTGTGCTCTGGGAACCTAGGGATTTTTTTCATTCAAAGCTGTCAACCCTAACCGGGCTCGAAGTTGCTTAACTTCGTTCAAGTTGACTCTTGAATCTCTAACCCTACCCCTTCGGGATTTTTCATTCAAAGCTGTCAACACTCGGTCTTCAAAGGTGGTCACCCATCCTTGTACTAACCGGGCCAGACGTAGCTTATCTTTGTTCATTGACGCGTAGCTTAATCATTTGCACTAAATGTCGTCTCGTAAACTGCTACCCGTGTAGTAATTTAAATAACATTCCACAAAACGCATCATTCAAACACATTCATCTAAAAGTTTGCGTGAAAAGCGGATAAGTCAAAGAATTCAAGGCTATAGGAGTAATAATAGTGGATCTAATGGTATTAATAATTAAAATGCAGACTACGGATTTCTTCCTCTTTTCGTATGTCGCGCTAGTTCAGCCATCGTTTAGACATCACTTGAATGTTGTTACGAGTAGATATGACTGAGCTTCTTTAAACTATCTGCATGTGTCAGCGCAATCAATCAATGACATTTAATAATACAACGATCACTCATGTATATCTATATCACAGCAGGTCTTTAAATTTATTACATACAACATTAGTGTTTGATGTTTTAATAAACTTAAAGGAGTAGAAAATTTAAAAGGAGTCGTGGTTTTAGTTAAGAGATATGGCTAAACAGTAGGCCTACGAGTTGAATTGTTCTGATTAGTGGAAAGGGACGCATACTAATGAATATTTAAAAGGCACATGAATGAATTGGAAGACGTGGAGGCTGGGAATTGGTCAGAATTTAGAGAGACGCCATCTACATGTCATGAGGAGGAGTAAAACAAATAAAAAATATAGCTGATGGATGATAGCTGAAAGATGGTTTTGTCAGTGTGTCAAAGAGATTGGCGAGCCAAATTGTAACCGAGAGAGACGGGGGAATGCGAGAACTAAAAGATTTAGAAGTTGAAGTTGGCGAGAAAATCTATTCGGAACTCAATCTGCGTAATCGAGAGTTATTGAAGATTGATCTTCTGTGATGGAGCCGGGATCGGCACGGATCGGGATTCAGGTGAGGGAGGAGTCAGCCAAGAAGCAAGTACCGGAGTTTGGAAAGGACAATCAAGGTGGTTATGGTGGAAGGAATTATAGACAAATTAATCAGAAATTGAGAAATAATTAGAGAGAAATTGACATGGCCAAAAAATCTTGTTTATACTTAAGTTGGGAATAATTTTCACTAGTTGACTATAAATCAAATACTCACTGAATTAGTGAACTGCTACATCAGCTGTGATACATAAAAGGTCTAATATCGTTCAAGAAGTGTTCCTCTACTCTATCTAGTTACTGAATACATCAACCAGTTAATCTTCAAATAGAACTATTTCCAGTAGAGCCAACAACTATAACAGAAACTGAAATCATCAACCGCTACAGAGAAACATAACATTGTCTTTCAGAAAAAGCAGAATCAACTGCAGCAACAGTAAGAAAACATTCATGATCAGCTCTGCCATATACACTAGTTATTCGCCAAAGCAGAGAAGCTATAGACCAACTACCAAGGCCGAACTTACTTGGTAAGATTTAATAGCAAATGTACGGAGTGTTCTAAACGCAATTAGTAAAGCGTGCGTGGACATTTAATTAATTTAATACGATTATGAATAGTCTAGTTTAAAATGTTTATATGTTTGAATAAATTTACTTTTAAAATTCATTTTATAAGTACGCCCCTAATCAACTATGTTTAGTTTATCATAAAATAGAATAATAGGCCTACATATTTTTCAAGAAAGGCAAATAAAAGCTATACAGATGCAGAAGCCAAATAGGATCGTAAAACCAGACATAAAGGTGTAATAAATTTTAAGCATAATATAACTACAAATAAAGTGCTACCGTCGTCCGTGAGAGCAGCGAGCACTATTGAGACATATCCAAGCCGATAAGAAAAAAAGAAGGTCCAAAAAGTTGCAAATTCCAAAATCCAGAAAACCAGTCAAAAGATAAACACACATACGCACATATATGCAACGTACACGTACGTACAAAATGCCAACGATGCTCATAATCTGCTATTCACATAGTAAACGTAGAATTATCACAAGCTACAAATAGCAAAAAATACAAAATATTTACCATACAAATAGTAAATGTAGCCATGTTCATGCGCGTAAACATGTAGTATATGAGAATATAGCTTAAACTTAAATGCACCTAGCAAAGTTTGCGACTATACTTGTTTTTCCCATAGCTGCACCATTGGAAATTTAAGCTTACAGAAACAAGAAAAAATATTGTAATAGCTCTACATTTATTTTTATATAAATTTATATTTAACTTTTTTTTATATTAATGTTTGAAATACTCAGTAATTTATATATCTAAAACTCACAGTGTATTATGTATCACTGACATGTCTATACTATTTTCGTACATCTTTATAAACGATAACAATTAAATTTGTCAATATTTTAATCTCTATTTTTACCTTTAGCGTTTCTCACTGATGAAAAAAAAGAAATAATACGCTAATGACTTATCGCAACGTTTATACTAGTATTCATCAAATTTATTACATCGATGTCATTTTTAAATTTTGTTCGTTCAAAATATAAAAATGATACAGAAATACAGAAAAAAAGGGTACTGAAAAATAAATTTCAATTTTTACTATTGCAGCCAATCGCTTAATACAAGCATGTATAGTATTCGACAGGTCACCAAATTATGCAATACCAATTTATTTCAGCTTGTAATCTAATTCTTAAATCTTTAAATAGTAACGTTAAAAATTAAAACATTATTTATTTCATTTTTCTCGATAAAAATACGATGTAATAAACTGTTTTGAAGGAGATAAAACTGATGGACAAAATTCAAAAACGGTAAACTTCAAAAGAGTAGAAAATACTAACCCACTTGCAAAAGGACAAGTAATTTCGGATTACAGCGTCAAACACGGTTTCTGTATTAATGCATCAATCGTGGCGAAAGCGTCTATATACATACACACACATATAATATTATATATATAAATATATATAATATATATAATATATATAATATATATACGTATATATATATATATATATATATATATATATATATATATAACGCGCTAAATATAATAAGATAAATAATATGACAAAATCATCATCATAATTATCTTCCCTTAAATCCCAGTTGAACGAGGGTCGGAATACGAATAGACCTTCTTATTAAGTTTTTCTATTCGTTTAAACTTTTCAACAATTTCTGAAGCCTAGGCTCTCACCAACCGAATGCCCTTTCTGCCGTTGTTTTGGCTATTGTTTTTATGTCGCCTTCTACGACACGTGCATAGTTACACAGTTGGTCTACTCTTCAAGCAACCAGACACAACACGGGGAAATAAATCGACAGAAAATAACAAATTAAATGACAAAATATGATGTGAAACTATACTAATACTGTATAGTATGAAACAATATCCGAATAAAAATCATGAACATTACGCTGAAGGTAATTTGC
The DNA here is from genome assembly GCA_905160935.1 of Enchytraeus crypticus. NCBI lineage: Eukaryota > Metazoa > Annelida > Clitellata > Enchytraeida > Enchytraeidae > Enchytraeus > Enchytraeus crypticus. The sequence goes on along the minus strand of CAJHZI010000499.1, from coordinate 754,037 downwards.
AACCAAATGGCATATGGCATATTCGCCTTCTACAAAATTTGTGATAAGGTGCTAAAATGTGTTTTCATATGGGAAGTAACTTATAATTTAATAATGGCATTTTGTAACTTTGCAAATCATGCGTGTAGGAGAGTACCCCTCATAGATGAAGATGTAAATGAGAAGGAGAAGTTTGAGTCCTCTTAAGGCTTTCATTAAGATTTGCATTTGGATAGCTTTATAGTTTGCAAATAACTATATTCCTTCTTTCTGCCTCTCAGACCCCTCTCTTTATTTTTATTTATCTCCCTCCATCGTAGCCTACAGCAAAAGTATCAAATAAAGTATCCGATACTCTATAAAGAAAACTCACTTATTTGTGTTCACGCTTCTGTGATCTTGACATGTTCATGATTCAGGACGTAAATACTGTCTTAGTTAATCCTCGATTTTTTTATTATCCCGATCTTCTCGGCATTTTTCATCGATTCTGCACTCAGATACTTACCTGTAAATCAAAATCTGCATAACTAATTTACAATTTTAAATATGCCAGCTCCTACAAAATAGCATGATTCCACTCTTCATCGACCCTCTCATCTAACTGCTCCGGAATTAAAGTGGAATTTGAAATGGAATACCCACAAACTCCTTTTGAACAAAAACAGAACAGATCTCTATAAACAAAATCTTACGTGGTGTTTTTTGTCGGAAATTAACTCCAAGGCGCTCGAGAATGTTCAATGGAAGCTGATCCAGACATGGCTCAACCTCCAGGTTAGTTTCAGTCTGGCTGGTTTCAGCCCCTCGTGACATTTCTGCGCATTTAAAAGCCTGCTTTGAATTTTTACATTTATAACTGCACAATATTGTCTAAGGCTTACCCATTAAAATTAGATCAAATCACTCAAGAACTCTATTGTGCTACTATCATCACTTAGTGTCGACCAGTTCAAACTAATATTAAATTTTATATTTTAAACTTTATTTAAGATACGTAAAGTGTGTTCCTGTGTTGTGTCCGGGATACAGAATAATATAGCAACCTTAACTGCACGTATCGTAAGAGTCGGCTGAGCAAGAACTGAGGATCGTAATAGGAAACCACCTCAGGAGCCATGTATTTACCAAGCTATAGGCTACATAAGGCATGGATAAAGTATAGCTTTTGTGAAGGGATTAACTTGTTGATCTATGAAATGCTCTTTACGAAGCGTGAAAGCAGACTCTGGGTTTGGCTTCAATATCTTCCCCAAGCGATGGTTCAGCTTTTATCTTGCATATTGACAGACAGCCTCTCCCAAAAAGTAGGGAGTCCGTAGCGAGCCCAACGAGATTTATTTATTATGAAGGCTTTATATTATTAATTTTTTAATTTGTTTCTGTGGTAAGCAGTGTAAAATTCGACTTCAATAGGGTCATTGTAACTACTGATTCATATTAGAAAGAGCTTTTAGAGAAGACAGCTTCAATTTCAAACTTAGGATAGTTAGTAGTCACTGATAGTGTATTGAGATCTCCAGCCTGATACCCTTCTACTCTTTCGCATTTTGGCTCGAGTCGATCCAACGGTCTTTCATTGAACCTCTGAAGCTAGATCTACTATGAACGATGAACTATCCTATTCCGCGCGTATTGTACGTTGATTATTTCGTTGCAATCTCTTTAACCATCATCATCATCTTCCCTTAAATCCCAGTTTAACCAGGGTCGGGTTGCAATCTCTTTAATATCGGCGATTAATTTCAGATTTGGTACTCTCCTTTAAAATTGTAAACAAAATGATAGATGTCAATATGGACATACTTTTTATCCCTCCTAACTCCAACACAAGAGAGCATAACCGCCGATTCAATCTTCCCCCCGCTCGCCTTAATGCTACTCTGCACTCCTTTTTCCATCGGACAAGAAAGTTCTGGACTTTCTTGTCGTTGACTACTGTGAAGTGTGAACTCTAAATCAGTATCATCTTTTAGGGATTTATGTTCAGAAAATCTAAGTTTTTAATTATTAATTATAGTGCTTTTATATTTTAAGTGTTTCATTCTTTTACATACTTAAACGGCTGATAATATCTGAAAGTATATCTGAAACTGTATGATAGTTATAGTTTTATTCATAACAGTTATTGTCAATTATGTAATTGAAATGATATCTAACTCATCAATGTTACTTAGCTGTTATTTACATTTCAGCTTTTGGGTCCTTACATGTGCCAAGTGCCCTAGGTTTACCCTGAGGCTGCATTATACCACGTATTTTGTATATTCATGCTTCGTATCGTAATTTTGAAATGTGCAAATCGAAAGATCTAAATAAAAATAAATAATTAAAGACTAGGGCATACCTAGGCTACTGAAGAACATGGGAAGCTCTAGTGGAGCTTCTCCTTCAAATTCTATGATATCCGTAACAATGGAAGTAATTCCGCGATCTGGTTTATTTATATCTACAATTTCAAGAAATCTGAAATTATATAGAATGTTATAAAATAGATAATATTATATAGCTCGTAGCCCCTTTTGACTTGCTAGTTAGGGCTAAATTCTCACCACTTAACTTGTTAATAAAAAAGGTTGTCACTTTTTTCCGAGGGAAAAATTAAAAAACTATGAACAAATTTTGTGCCAGCGGAAAATTTATGTGTCCCATTTCAGAACTAATATTTAATTCAGAACTAAAGGCCCATTTGAAAAGTTATGCACCCTTTCAAAATTGCCAGATTTACCGCCAGTAAAATTTCTAAAAAGAGGTTATGCACTAATTAGTAATTAATAATAATGTAATTAATTAATAATACTATATTATTGCATATACACTGTCTCATACCAAACGACACCCCCTAAAATATTTTTGAATAATTTCAGAAATAATTCAGTGCACCCCTTTCTTTATCGTTCAATATCGCACTAGATACGCCAATTTGATACATTCTTGCCAATTTTGCTCTGTATATCAAAATTTAGTGTGCTTTTCGTAAGGTTGCTTTTTCACTCAGCGACTTAGTGGACAACATTTGGAAGAGTATATCCGTGGCCACCTTTTATACACAATGATTAAATAAACAGGTTATATTTCGTTTACTTTGTTGATTCTGAAAAGAGCCGATTGATGAATGTAATTAGCTTCCGTAAGATCACTGCATCTTTTATTGAAAATGGCCACCCTCAGTCTTGATACGAGCTCGCGGTATACTCTTCCAATGTACAGGGTGAGTAAAAAAAGATTACACCTGCCAATAGTTTTAATATCTCAGGCTATTGTTAATATTTTACAATAAAACTTTTACCAATTACTAAAGGACTAATTTCTAAAGGGGTGGCCAATTTTCATCCATTTTGGTACATAGATTGGCCAGTTATGCAAGTTTCAGCAGAGCAACCCCCCATTTTTACCTAAAAATGGCGTTAAGTGCCTACTGCAGTTCTGTCTTGTTTTTAGGCTTCGAGTGGTGTTTCTTATAGAGATGCAGCTGGTTCTCCAGACATGGTAATCCAGAGGATATAGATCGGGAGAGTTTGGAGGCCATTCATTCTTCTTATGAAATCCGGGTTTTTCTCGCTGATCCATTCCTGTGACTGACGAGATGCATGAGCCGGAGCACCATTCTGCTGAAAGATGAAACCGTTTGATAGACGAGCATTGAAATCATCAAGCAGCTCCTAAATCAAAGTATTGACGTAATACTGAGAGTTCACCTTTACCTTTTTGTCAATAAAGTGCAATCTGTTCTTACCGCTGTAGCAAACGCCATTTTTAGATAAAAATGGGGGGTTGCTCTGCTGAAACTTGTATAACTGGCCAATCTATAGATTGAAATGGATGAAAATTGGCCACCCCATCAAAAAATAGTCCTTTATTAATTGGTAAAGGTTTGATTTGAAAATATTTACAATAGCCTGAGATATTCATACTTTTGCAGGTGTAATCTTTTTTTTAAACTCACCCTGTAGTCCAATGTCCATTTAGTCGCTGAGGGTTACCTCGCGAAAAGCAATCAAGTTTTGACAATTTTCAAGATATACTGACAAAAATGTGCATGCAGGTGTCAAACTGGATATCTTTTAGGGGTGCTGAACAGTAGAGGAATAAGTGCAGAATTTATTAAATTATTCACAATTATTTTAGGGGTGTCCTTTTTGTGACAGAGTGTAGAATAGATAAATGCATGTATATTTTAAAAGTTGATTAATGTTACAAATAGAATATAAATTCTACGTATTGGCTTGTTCCGAATATAATCTTTTTATTTCACCAAATTCATGGCAGTAAACAAAAACGAAAACAGAAAAACAAACAACTATCACTTAAAGATACAACATAAAGATATTAGTAGTGATCACATATTGGTAATTGATATATATTTTGCTTTTCCTAATTGATATACTGGTAATTGATCAGAGAGTTTGTCATTATCCTTAATAGTAATTAACGAATGCACAAATTTCATATTAATATTGCCGACAAGAAAAAGATCAATTTATGAATAAGCATTACGTTACTCCATAGCGAAAGTATATTTAACTTCACCAGGAATCTCAAGATGTGCATTGCACAACTCAATACATAGGAAATTAAATCTACCTTAATATTTGTGGATTGATTATTCGTCTTCAGCAAATTGCTATTCATGTCACCTCCTGTTATTGCCTAGCTATAGTTAATTCCTGCAATATCGGACTCTAACCTACTAGTATTAGATAATGTACTGTTCCTGGATCACCTATGCCCCCAATGATCTCATTCATTTCATTCGGGGGTATCATTACATTCACCCCCTCATTAAATTCATTCGACCACTGAGTTCATAGGTAATCCAGGAACAGTACATTATCTAATACTTATACATATATAACAGGCACATAAATATAATATTTTATAATTGTCATTATCACTCTTTAATACTAAGTCAAGTTATGTGAAGTATATATAACAATTCATTCCGTTTTCTAAACTAGACCTACACATAAACCTTCTAAAGAAAGTACATTATATGTTAATCCCATAATAGCATGCAAAGATATGTATATCAATACGTGATCACTTTCATATCCTAAATTATTCCTGGACCACCTCTGTACTCAGTAACCTCATTCAGCCATTTTACAAGTAAGCCAATTCAACGATATTCAAAATAATAACATGCAAATAATATTTATAAATGTTCATCACTCTTTAGTACTAGAAAACTATGTGAATAATTTAAATCCTTTTTATATATAATTCTATCTAATAAATGGCGAGTACTAAAGTAAAATGCGAATGTGGTCTATCTGTTAATGAAAGCATTATAAATAAGCATATCAATTCTAAATCTCATAAAATTAAAATTGAAAGAAAACATCGCAAAGAAAATGATTATAATAATCTCAAGGATTCATGCAACTGTTGTTCAATCTGCTTTGCCACATCCATAGACGAATATTACTTTTTGAAAGATAAACAAATGTGTCTATGTTGTCATGAAATTTCTAGAGGTGGATTAAAAAGATGCAAAGAGTGTAAACAACTAGTTGATATTAATAAAATGGAACGCCCCTATTTAAAAAAGTGTAAAGAGTGCGCTTCAAAACGTATGGCTGGTATTAGAAATTCAAATTCAATTGTTCAGGAAAATTCTTTTATATAATCTTTTCATTAATAAATGGCGAGTACTCTGAGTAATGATTATGATGAATTCATTAATCTTGATTCTAAATATAGATCTCTACTGAGAGATATGGCAAGGCGTTAAATAAGAGAATTAAACGTGACAAGAGAGAGCTTAAACTAGCCTTAAAGAAATATGAGGAACTTGAGAGAAAGTCCTTACTTGAACAGCAAAAAATTAAAAAGAAATATAAACAAATAAAATATTCTAGTAAATTGGATAAGAAGAAAATCAAACACGAAAGATATATTAGAAAGCATGGTGTAATTAAAGAAGCATTAGATAATAATATAATCAAAATTACGTTTACTAATATCAATGAGGATTTAGCTGATATACAAAACAGATCTACACGTGAAATAATATTAGCACTCGAAGATAAATTAAGAAAATTTAAATCAGTAAAATTTCAGATGGCTGTTGAAGCACTGCTATTTAAACCCAAGTATAATATTACAATTAACCATCGTTTCTTCAATAAGAATATAATTATAAATGCTAACGAAATGAATAATTTACACGGTTTAATTAAAGAACAGTTCACAGAAATTGAAAATAGGGTTGAAGCATTAAATATAGATGATAGTGAAACTGTGCTTCAAAACTATGAAGAGATTGAAATTACAATAACTAAAAACACACATATGCAAGGATCTTCCTACATTGATTTACCAGAGTATATTAAGGATAAAAAGGCAATTATAAATGTTAAAAATACAGATCAATATTGTTTTATTTGGGCTATATTATCTACTCTTTACCCAGCAAGTGATCATTCAGATAGAGTAACAAAATATAAACCAATTGGAATACATTAAATGTAGCTGGTTTAAACTTTCCAATGCAAATAAAGGATATACATAAATTTGAAAAAATGAATAATATCTCAATAAATGTATTTGGATATGAAACAGAACGTATTACAAAATATGGTACAAATGAATACTTCTACCCTCTATATAACACGAAAATTAATTCAGAAAGAGTTGTTGATTTATTATGTATAGAGAGTGAAAATGTAGAACAAAACCATAAAAAGCAATATCATTACCCATGGATTAAGGATTTTAAAAAGCTAGTTCATAAGGCATTAAATTCAAAGGATAATTATGTTGCTATCTGTAAAAGATGTATGATTGGTTATACAAATCAAAGTGCAAACGACAAACACCTCTTCTACTGTACAGCTGGAAATCCACAATGTATAATGCCAACTGAAGAAAATAAGACATTAAATTTTAAGAAGTATTCAAATAAATATAGACATCACTTAGCAATTTATGGAGATTTCGAATCGGTTATAGAGAAAGGACTGAAAAAACATATTGCATCGTCAGATGCATATTGTAGCGTTGGAGCTATTAATAGATTTGTTTCATTTCATAATGTGGATGGCTTTGTTGAATCAATTGAACAAATAGTTCGAGAATATCATTGTATGCTTCAAAAATATCCAAAACCAGTTTTGACAAATAAGAAAAAACGAATTTACTATAAAACCAAAACATGTTGGTTAAGCGATGAACCTTTTGATGAGGACATAGCAATATCACGTAAAGGAAAAGAATGGAATCCAAACAAATAAATAAAAGTTCACGATCATCTAACTGGAAAATTTCTAGGAGCTGCTCATACAACTTGTAATTTTAAAAGAAAATCAAATACGTTTATACCAATTTTCTTCCATAATTTAAGCAACTACGATGCACATCATGTGGTACATTTACTAAATAAGTTTGGTAAGGGAGAGCTCAAATTAATACCTAATACTGAAGAAAAATGTATTTCATTCTCAAAAAAGTATAAAGTAGGTAAAACTGAGTATGAACTGAGATTTCTAGATTCCTACAGATTTATGCCAGAATCACTGGATGAACTTTCATCAAATCTTCTGAAGAAAGATAAAATGCTATTTAAAAATCTATTTAAATTCACAACTAAAGAAGAACAAGATGTAATATTTTGGAATGAAATTATTGATGTTGAAAAAACAGAAGCAATTGTTGATAATGAATTTAATGTAAAGTTTAAAAAATTTAAGAAATCTGAAAATAAACCAAGAATTAGAGGAATATACCCATATTCATTCACAGATTCCTTCGAGAAGTTTAAACATAATCAGATAATTTCAAGAGAAGACTTCTATGATGAATTAAACTTAAAAAACATATCAGATCAAGAATATAATCAATATTTAAAAGTTTGGAATTCAATTGTTGATGTTAATCTCGGTAAATATTCAGATCTATATTTAAAAATTGATGTTTTAGCACTAGCTGATGTGTTTGAAGAATTTAGAAATACTTGTTTAAAATCGTATGATTTAGATCCTTGTAATTATTATACAACACCAGGTTTAACATTTGATGCTTGTTTAAAATACACTAATGTTAATCTAGAATTACTAACTGATTATCCAATGCTTCAAATGATTGAACATGGAATTAGAGGAGGAATTAGCGGTGTTACAGGTGACAGATATGTAAATGTTGAAGGTAAAAACTATACAACTAATCCAAATATTAAAGAAAACGACTCAAATCAAGAATGGTTGCTATATATATATATATATATATATATATATATATATATATATATATATATATATATATATATATATATATATATTGATGCAATTAATTTATATGGGGGCTCAATGAGCGAAAAGTTACCACATTCAGATTTTAAATGGTTAGATAATGAAGAAATTTTAAAATTAGATTTACAAATACGCAATAACAAAATTACAGGAGATGAAGAAACTGGATATATACTATCAGTGGAACTAAAAACTCCTAAAACAAGTAATTTTGAGAACTATCCTCTAGCTCCAGAAACAAAGAAAATTAGTAAAAATGTTCTTTCGGAATATTCTAAAAATCAAAAGAAGAAAGAATCATATATTGAAACTGAAAAATTAATTCTAGATTTTACAGATAAATCAAACTATACAATTCATATTAAAACCTTACTATTACAAATTTGGTGCTGAATTTAAAATTAATGAGGCAATATCATTTAAGCAATCCGATTGGCTTAAGAAATACATAGACTTCAATACAGAATTGAGAAAAAAGGCAACTAATGACTTTGAGAAGAACTTCTACAAATTAATGAATAATGCTATGTTTGGAAAAACTATGGAAGCTATAAGAAATAGAATTGATATAAAATTATGTGACAATTGGGGTCTAGCAAAATATCTCATAAAGAACCAACATATAACTATTTAAAAATATTCAATAAAGATCTAGTTGCAATACACATGAGTAAACATAAAATTGTATTTAATAAACCAATATATATTGGATTCTGTGTATTGGAATTATCCAAACATCTCATGTATGACTTTTACTATAATAAGCTACAATATATATTTAAAGATGTAAAGCTTACATGCACAGATACGGATTCATTTGTGTTACATATTAAGGATTCAAATATATATAGAATAATGAAAGAGAATGACGATTTATTCGACTTTTCAGATTATCCTAAAGATCATATTCTATATTCAGATAAAAATAAAAAGGTAGTTGGTAAGTTTAAAGACGAATGCAATGGAAATATTATGACAGAAAGGATCCATTTAAGATCCAAGATGTATTCACATAGAATACATTTAGAACAGAAAGAAGAAAAGAAAGCTAAAGGTATTAAAACATGTGTAGTTAAAAAGAATATAACCTTTGATGATTATTATAAATGTCTATTCAATGGTATAAACACAAAACATAAATTTCAAACTTTTAAAAGTATTAATCATGTTATATATACAAGAGATATTGAGAAGGTCGGTCTATCATCGTTTGATTCTAAGAGATATTATCTAAATGCAGTTGAGTCTATTCCGTTTCGCTAATCACCAATAGCTACTCAATGACATTGATCTCCAGGTTTATAATGACCTTCTACAAAATATTGAAAACCATCTTTTGTAATATTACACGGGTAATTATGCAGAGCCCAATCCTGACTATATCGAGCTGATCTCACTAGTTGACAACTGGAGGTTCTGTAAATCTATTAGGAGTAAATCCTGATCCCCCATTAAACCTTGGACCGAGTATATTTTGCTTTCCAAACTCTACTTTCATTTAATAGCTAAATATTTATTGAAATAATTTTAAGTGGAGTTCATACTGATAAATGGAAGCGAAGTATTATTGGATATCGAAGAAGAGTAAGAAGCATTCCGATATATTTCCGGAGTCATTCCGATGCTTAATAATCGGTCAATCGGGTTCTGGAAAAACGGCTTTACTTATGCGGATGCTACTTCAGGAAGATATGTTAGATTACAATAAACTATTTGTATTTGGAAGATCACTTCATCAACCGGAATATCAAATACTAAAAGCCGGCTTTGATAATAAATTACCTAAGTCTGATATAACAGAAATCCTAATGCATAATTCTATGATTAATGAACGCGATGAAAGGCCGGAAGTTATAGCAGCAGGACTTGCCCAAGAATTAGAAGGTGAGGAGCAAGGAGAGATATCTTGTGAATATTATGAAGATCCAAATGATATTCCTGATCCTAAACAGTTTGATAAACAGGACAAGAATCTTATAATATTTGACGATATTATGACTGATAAGAATCAATCAGCACCTGGTGCATTTTTTACCAGGAGTAGACATAACAATATCGATTGCATATACATTTCTCAAAATTATTATCATTTACCTAGACATACAATTAGATCAAATTCTAATTTTTTAATATTATTCAATCTAGATCCCGGGGACACCAATAATTTATATAGAGATTCTGGAGCAAGCGTTGATTTTAAAGATATTAATAAATTTAGACAGTTGTGTGAACAAGCATGGTCTAAGAAATATGGATATTTAGTTATTGATAAATCTAAATCAAATCTCAATGAAAAGTATAGATTTCAATTGGAACTTGAAAATCCTATACAAATAGTTGAAAGTATAGTATCCCAACCTATACATAGAATACGTAGAGCTACAAAAACTTGTATAGCTTGCAATCTAACAATGTTAAGTTCTAATCATGCTAAACATGTTAAATCGAAGCGTCATGAAAAAGCTTTCACATAATCTTTCAGCTAATAAATGGACGCACAACTTCTGAAGCTTGTCGATTTACGAATTGATCATTCCTACGATGTAATTGGATACAAGCCGATAAAAACTAAATTTGGAGCTACTTATATTATCAGATGTATACACATCCTTAACAATGAAGAATTTGAAATGTTTGCCACTAAACTAATAGCTTCATATATTTCTCTATACTCCCCAAAAGATAAATTTTTATTCACCGTTTAAAAAAATTCTAAATACACATACGCTCAGATTTCTGGATATATTCCAAGCTCATCTTATATTCAATTGAATTAATTTTCATTCCACTAAATGGAACTATATTGTCTTAAATGTAAAAGTAAGACTCTAACTTTAGACTTAATTGAATCCATAACTAAAAATAATAAACCAATACTTAAAGGAAAATGTGAAGTTTGTGGATCTAAAAAGAATAGATTTATATCTAAACCTATAACTGGAGGTGATATAGTTTCATCTGTAATTTCTAAAATGCCTAATGAATTTCATCTTAGAACTCTGAAGGGTAAAGAATATTCATTCTGCGGCCCCAATACAAAGCTAGAGGAAAGATTAAATCCTGATGACACACCAAGAGAATGGTTAAAACCTATAAATAAAGTTGATGAAGTTTGTTTAAAACATGATTTAGCTTATAGAGATTCTGATTTAGGAAAGGGAACTAGGCATGAAGCAGATAAGAAGATGTTACAAGAACTTGATAATCTTAAAGATTTGAATTTTAATGAAAAAATAGGTAAGCAGTTATTAAGCCGATTATAGCTGCAAAATATAAATTAGGTTTAGGAACATTAAAAAAAACAAAATCGAGGAAGCTAAAGAATTACACAAACCCATAATAAAGAAATTTAAACGAAGAAAAGTTATAGTGTATAATATAGATGATATATGGTCAGCAGATTTAGTTGATATGAGACAATACGCAAAGCAAAATAAAGGATTTAATTACATTCTCACAGTAATAGATGTATTCTCTAAATTTGGTTGGGCAATACCGATAAAAGTTAAGACAGGTAAACAAATGATTGAATTATTTCAACAATTATTTAAAGAATGAAAACCTAAAAAATTATGGACTGATGCAGGAAAGGAATTTATTAACAAAGAATTTAAGAAATTCCTAACAGATAATGGAGTAGAGTTATATCAAACATTCAATGAAGGTAAGGCTGTTGTTATTGAAAGATTTAATCGCACTATTAAAGAAAAGATGTGGAGATATTTTACTGAAACAGGTAGTAATAAATATTTAGATGCTTTACCTAAACTGATTCATGAATATAATAATACAATTCATTCTACAATTAAAATGACTCCAACCGAAGGATCAAAGTTGGAAAATGAACACAAGATTAGTTATATACCACAACCTACAAACGAGAAACCTAAATTTAAAATAGGTGATAGAGTTAGAATTTATAAATATAAAAAATTATTTTCAAAAGGTTATGAAACAAATTGGACTGAAGAAATATTCACTGTATCTAAAATTATCAATACGTCTCCCATAACCTATAAAATTAAAGATTTAAACGGAGAAGATATTATTGGTTCTTTTTACAAGCAAGAATTGAACTTATCATCATTTTAAAAAATATAGTTAATAAATGAGTTCATTGGTAAGGTTTAAAGAAGAGTTGATGAATGGAGAAAATCAAGAATTGCTCAAGAAGATATCCACTCAAAATAGAAAATTAAGGAAAAGATTTGATGATGAAGTTATTGCTAAACAAAATGTACAAACAGAGCTAAAAGAAATCTACAGACCTACAGATACACAACAGTTAACTATCAGTAAGCAAATTACAAGAACGGATGATTTGTTTCAACAATTGTTAACAGATTTAAAAGGTAAACATGATAGATCATCACGATTACTTGCAGATATTATTAGAGGTCTAGTGAGATGTAAGGAAGAAACTAGACAACAAGGTTTAGATATTATCAGTTCAACCATTATTAGCTGAATTAATTAACAAATTAAATAACTATTCAGAATTAGTTAAGAAAATTATGCATCCTGATAGTATACAGAATCTTAATGAACAAGACAGAAAAACACTAGAACCTTTAAATCATCTCAATGACGATGATCTAAGAACATTCGTACAATATTATGGGATACAAGAAAAGATTAAAGCCACAGAACATGAAGAAGAAGATGTACAATTACCTACTTACACAGATTCTGTATTTCAGGAAAGTCCAACTGATAATAAAATGTATAAAGAAGTAATGGTTAGTTTAATGAAAAGAAATCCTGGAATAAATAATAAAGGTAAACATGGAATCGTAACTGTTTCACCTATCTTTTATTACGAAGAAAATGATCCTGATACTGTAAAATTTGGTAACTACAATGTTCTATTCAGAGATAACAAAATTAAAATTGCGGACAAAGAATATATTCTTACACAAGGTTTAGAGTTATTGTTGAATAGAGTTAATCCCAATTTAGATGAAAGAATATTAGATACAGATTTAAATAATTATTTAACAATATGCATTGATTCTGGATTAGATTACAGGCAACAAAAAACAATAGGTAAAAAGTTACATAGTGTTCTTACAAAACTAAATAGATTGAATGAATTGGATAAAGGTGTTCAAGTGCTAGGTAATGGTCTAAAAAATACAATAATTCTACCAGATAATGTAGATACGTTAAAAGAAAGATTAAACCTTCTGATTGGGGAATATTCAGCAGGAAATAAAAGTATGTCTAATGAAATTAATGCTATTTTAGATATTTTATTCAATAAAGGAATAATAACTAAGAAACAAATGAGGGATATTATAAGTAAAATTAATTAGTAATAAATGGAACAGAAATTTACTTGAACCCATTTCTGCTTACTTTCAGAAAAAGTCTATATCTAAATCTATTCTGATAACCTATGATAATTCAGCCGAAGTTTATACTATTAAATTTCCTAATCCCATTATTCTTAATGATTATGATCTAGAAATTGCACTTGTAAATTTAGAGACATGGTATAGTTTTGCAAATATTACACTAGCAAATAATAATTTTAAGTATTCAGTAGATGGGGGAAATACTTGAAAATTAATAACTATTGAAATTGGAGCATATCAAATTGAAGCAATAAATGATGAGATCCAAAGGTTGAAGAAACTAAATGGAGATTGGGATTCTGTTAGTAATGCTTATTATATAACTTTATCACCTAATATTTCAACCTTGAAATCAATTATAGATATAACAAATTCAGACTATAAAGTTGATTTTACAATACCTAATTCACTGAGAAGTATATTAGGTTTTGATGATATAATTTTATCAGAAGGACGCAATGAATCACAATATATTGTTAAAATTATAGAGTTTAACAGTATATTTGTTAATTGCGATTGTATAACTGAATCGTTTGTTAACGGAATATTTATGAGATGTATGTTTATTATAAGCCTTTTGTATATGAAGACAGGAATAAGTGTTGCTGGATAGTATAAAGTTCCAGTCATATGTAGACATTTTTAATTGTTTAGATATTAATTTAAATGTAATTGTTATTTTGTTTATTATTATTATTGAACTCTTTCGGTAAAGTAGTCTCGAAGACCGAATTCGGCCATGACACTGCTATATAAATTTTCGTTGTTAATAATAATAAGAATATTCTATGCCTTTTCTAATAAAATATTATACAGTACTAAATTATTCTATAGTATCGTAATAATAAATAATAAGAATAAATAGTAAAGATTTAACGTCCGTTTCCTCTTACAGGATTATGGTAGGGATATAAGAGGTTCGTAATAAGGTAGTAAGGCTTACCACTGGAAGTGAATTCGCGTAATATTGATGATTTCACCTGCCAGCGCTTATATCCCATGTGTAAAATCCTTTGAATTTTCTCAGTATCCATTAAATCATCGGCTTTTTTTCGATCTTCTGAAGAAACTTCCAAAGCAGTATTATTGTAATATGCATCTGTACGCATACAAATCAACAAATTCGTCAAGAATATAGTTTGAAAAATTTAACTACTTTTATACTGCGCTTAAGTTTCATTACCTATGCTGCCAAAATATCATCAGTTTGTCATCTCCTCTTATACAGTCTCTAGACTTCGCAGCCTACAGAAGTAGATTAGAATAGTCTAATAGTGTAAAATATTTTATTACAAACAACACAGAGTAGCTTAGTTACTATGAAATAAATAATTTGTATTCATAATATGTAAACTTAAAGTAAATATAAACTTGCTATACAGTAAGTTAACAATATCTTAGAAGTGGCTAACAGGAAAACTGTTTAGAAAGTCAGTACTCATACTTTGAAGTGATCTCTCTGTCTCCTCCTCCTCGTCATCTGATGGCTGCTCTTCGTTATTGTCTACCGCGACTGGAGAAACTGAAGCCTCCGGCGTCAAACCAGGTCCATTTACCTGCCACAACTGTAATTTAAGTAATTCAACAAAAGTAAAGTAAAAGAGTAAATTACATAAGACTTAATAAAATATTCTAAATCAATTACTTAACGCCTTTATTTTCCCTTAGTGTGCCCCAGTCAGTGAAGAATATACCACCAAATAACTGCACGTGTCTTAACAGACGACTAAGAAAGAACTGAGGAACAGCAGGAAACCACCTCAGATGCCATATTTTTCCCAAGCATGGGCTACATCTCTCTCTCTCTCTCTCTCATTGCACTGCCTATTGGCGGGTCCAAGGTCCAACTCCTCCATATGTTTCCATCATCTGCATTTCTCTTTTAGTAATAATTGTATTAGTAATAATAATAATAGTTACAATTATATTATTCTCGACAGCTATATTTTCGAGCATGCTTTTGATCGTTAGTTTGCTATCTTTGATTCTTGATTGGATTAGGGATAGATTACTTAGAGTATGCTCAGAGGGGACATTGTGGAGAGAGCTTGGAGTGATAATAGGGGGTAGACAGATGGGACAGAGAGAACTGGAGAAGGTCTATTTGTACTCAAACTTTAGCTAACTTGGGATCCAAGGGATGATGATGGTAATGACAATGATGATGATGATGCTGATGCTGATGACGATTATTATTATTATTGTTATTTGAGGTATTATGATTATTATTGTTATTTGAGGTATTATGATTATTATTGTTATTTGAGGTATTATGATTATTATTGTTATTTGAGGTATTATGATTATTATTGTTATTTGAGGTATTATGATTATTATTGTTATTTGAGGTATTATGATTATTATTATTATTGTTATTATTGTACCGCCACCACCACTACAATTACTGTTATTATTGTTATTATTTTACCCCGGGTGAAAAGTATCACGGGTTTGACTATATCATTATGATATGAATAGATCTACTAATTATTTAAAAAGTACATATTATGATATAATATTAATTTTTAAATAATAAAAACGACAACCAAACAACAACAAAACTTACAAGAATAATAATAATGATACTCCTAAATTATTAATAGTTATATTAATACATTTTTTCATTTATATTAAAAGCTGGTAAAACTAGTGCTAACGTCAGTTTCCTCATTCGAAAGCGATGTCAGTGACGGGCGAGCCAAGGATTTAAAACTTGCACATACTGATCCGCGGTCGAATATCTTACCGATATCGCCACTGGCTCCATTATTGTCATTAATATTGCTACTATTACAAAATGTGTTACTAATGAAGTGACATTGTTAGAACTTGTGATACTAACAGTAGTTTTCAGTTTCTGAGCGGAATCCATTCTCTGCAGAGTCTTCTCAACGACTTTTCTCATCGGATAAACAAGCTCGACCTTCTTCACAGCATCCTGCAACTCTTGTATCGCTACTGAAATCAATTGGTTTCTGGTTGACACTTCAGATCCTATGCCTTCCTCAGTCAGTGCTGAACAGGTAGCGCAATCAAGTTTCTCCCGTCTATATGGCGGATCATCTACAGACGACTCAATTTCCAACGTTCTATTGCAGGAAGAGCATTCTAAAGTTAGCTTGTTATCATCGAAACTTAAAGGAACGAAGCAACTTGCTAATTGTAGTACACACCAGCTACTCTTATTTTGACGCAACCAATGCACAACATCACTATATGAAGCAACGTTAATCAAATACTCTGCGCTGTTCATGATCTAAGGTGGTACGATTAAAACAGGTATGAAGACACTCTTTTAGGCTCACTCACTACAACGTTTCTAAGATAGAATTAAAGCGGTTGCATTAGTGTCTCATGAGTCATTAAGTAGAGTAATTATATACGTAGTAAGGATAAATTTTAGTAAAGCGAATCTTTAAGCTTGCCATGTATAACTAAGTTAAATTATATTAAGTACACATCTAACTGCACGTTAGTAAGTCACAGTTTCGACATGAACTTCAGAAAGGTTGGCAACACGTAAAATTTCTACGTTTAAGTTTTTTGTGTAGCTATGAGCCATGTTTCGTGGTATTAAAATATAGCAATACAGTAGCAGTCTATACAATCCTGCTCGAAAATTATTAATATCGCGATAACTTCCTTCTAAAGGAAACAGAACTGTAGATTGAAACTTGCTCTGTTGTTCTTCAGCAGTTCTTCGATGATAACGATATATGACATGAAGTATATTTAAAGCATATCCGCATCTATTTAATGCAAATTGTAGAGTACACGGTGAAATGGAGAGTTTATTATGTAGCAACTGCCGAAATCCAAACGAAAGAAGTTCAAAATAAATGCTACGATAACGATCATCGACCAATCTACACATGTATATTGTCCCTGGATCAATCAGATCTCACATTGCAGAACGTAGGTAACTATCGTCTCCACATGCAGAAGTTTTCATGTCGTAACTTCTTTTTATCAACATCAATTCATCCAGCTCTCGTGTGCTCAGTCTTTAACTCGGGCTATATAATTTAACAGATAACTGAAGTCTGAGCTTAAGTCAATAATCTCAGTAGATAAGCTTCTCTTTCCTTTCTGTAAGACTTAACATGAAACATTTAATCTAAA
The DNA here is from genome assembly GCA_905160935.1 of Enchytraeus crypticus. NCBI lineage: Eukaryota > Metazoa > Annelida > Clitellata > Enchytraeida > Enchytraeidae > Enchytraeus > Enchytraeus crypticus. The sequence goes on along the minus strand of CAJHZI010000499.1, from coordinate 736,330 downwards.
CATATTTTCACTTAACTAAACTGGAAATGCAATATCTGAAAAGATACAAATCAGAAAACGTAAAGTGGAATAAAGAATGAAAAGATTTGAAATTGAAATATAATTTAAAAGAAAATTTTCTAAATTTTCAATTTCATTTCGCAAAGTGCTGCAATAAATTTTCTTAAATTTCGTGTTAAAAGATTTAATAAGTGAAAGATCCAACGAAGTGTTCATATTTTCTATAGAATCTAAACTTCAGTTGGGCCAGTAATCTTAATAATAATAATAATAATAATAATAATAATAAAGGTTTAACATCCTTTTACTCATCCAAGGATGATGTCAAAGACGTTCCCAACAGCACACATCGCTACTGATCAATTCAGCCAGACCAATCTGCAAAAGAAATGTGCTGAGAAGTAAGGTCCTAAACGAAAGCCAGCCCGGTGAACAAAAATGGGCTTAAGCTTGCTAGAGAATGTTGAAAGAGAAAAACAAGAGCGAAGATTAGCAGGTAAAGAGTTCCAGAATCACTTATCAGTAATGCTCTTCAGTTTATTGATTAACTTTGTTGTGACGCTTCAAGCTCTGTTTCTTCGGAAAATAACCTAACAAAACTTAAATAATTTTCACTTTAATACGAACAAAAACACACTTTTAAACAGCAAAGAAACATTCATTTATCTTTGCCTGGGTCTTTGAATGTTGATCTTCGCTCTTTTTCGTCTATTCACTTTTGTTGTAGGATTATAACACATCTTTCTACACCTCTTTAAAATTACTAAATTAGGTCACTTGTCTAATGTTAATGTTACAGTGCATCTATTTGAAACAATGGCTATCCCAATCTTAACTTATGCCATTGGGGCGCTTGATCTACCAGCGTCTGATTTAAATAGCCTTGACTTTACTCTAAGTAGAGCAATATGCAAGATTTTTAAGATTAGGGAAAAAGATAATATTACATTATGTATGAATATATTTGGAGTGCAGAGCATCAAAGAGAGATATATTAAACATCAATGTAATTTGGTCATGAAGGCTTGTAAAAGTCAACATTTAATTGTAAGAAATATATGCATAAATAAAGCGAAAGGTCTAACTAGCCATGCATTAAGTAGATGATCTATGCTATATTTTTGTAATTTTATTTCATTTTGGTATATTTTCAATGCAGCAGTATTTGCTGTAATGCACTGTAGTATTTTTTGTTTGTTTGTTATTGTAACTTGCTACCACGTTTTGATGGTGTAATAAAGATTCATATTACTTCTCCTGGCTTAATATTTATATCAGGACCGGCGCAGTCTAGGATCTCATTACTTCTTCATCACATTGTTTTAGCAAATACACTGGAGTAAATGGATTAATATTCACCTGAAGAGATTAATGAGATTTTCAGGGACTAACCTGACGACATTCGTAGCTGAGAAAAAGAACCTTAGAACTTGATTTATTACTATAATTCATCATCATCATCATCTTTCCTTAAATCCCAGTTTAACCAGGGACGAATTGACTAAGTTTATCCATTCGCTTAAGTTTTTGTAGCAATTTCTGGAGCCTAGGCGCTCACCAACCGAATGCCCTTTCTGACGTTGGTTTGGATCTAGTTTCTAAGTCGTCTTCTACGACACGTGCATATTTACACGGTTGGTCTATTCTTCAAGCAACCCGGACACAATACGGAGAAGATTTATTACTATAATTATTGGCAAATAATTCTAAAGAATTTCTCAACTAAGTTAGTAATTTGCTGAAGTGAACAAATGCAAAATGAGTGTATGCAAGCACAGAAAATATCGATGCTCTTTTTAATATCATCATTTTAATTGCAGCTACACAAAGTTTAAAGGAAGCCTTCAACATACAACCGTGAAGAGAAGCTTAAAGCGAAACAATCTGCCCCAAATATAAGACTTATTATTACTACAAAGGTTTCGCATTCACTGCACTGGCGGAATTTTATCACTAATAGTTAGTTTAACATAAATTAATACAAATATAAATATAATTAGATTTATATAAAAGTACGATTAATTAAGGAAAGAAAGCAGTCTCGAAGACCAGTCATCGGCCATTAGGCCTACACTGTTATTGAAATTATCGTTCACTAATTAAGCGTATTTTCATACTGATAATGAGCATTTTTGTATTAAATTTATCAATGATAAAGATTATAATATTCCACCAAAATTTAATAAATTTTTAGTCGATTCAAAAATTGCAAAAGTTAGTAACAATTCTTATGATGTTAGAATATTGGAAGATGGTACAGTAAATAAATACTAATTATTTAAAATTAGTTAAAAGCTTGTAAATGTAATTCAATATTAAAAAATTTATGCAGGGTCATGCATTAAGGTAAAACTCTTTAAAATGCTGATTAGACTTATGTTTCAAAACCACACTATCAAAACTACGCCATACAAAAGTCGACTAACAATAATAGTGAAAAACATTTCCTTGTATTAGTAGATAGTTACCCAAAGTATAGAGACCAAGTTAATAAAGCAGCCAAATTCTGTTTTAGGTGCGGTCAAAAAGCTATGACTCGCAAAATAAAAGATATAATGATAGAATTATAAAGGCATTGGTCTGGCAAAAGCTGGAGTATTTTTTCAGGCCTGGTGCCCTGACCTAAAAAAGATTTGCTGTAGATAAATTAGACATGATACAGGCTAGAGCGACAAGACAGATTACGAAGATCGTCTAAATATACTGCAATAACATCTCAAATAAGTAAATATCTCAAATAAATATCATATTATTAATAAATAATATTATATATATTAATAATACTATATCTATATAGTCCATATAATATAAACATATCTATAAACTATAATATTTATACATATATATTATATATATATATATATATATCATTATATATTATATATATATACATATTGTATATATATATATATATATATATATATATATATGTTACATGTTACATATATATTATATTATATATAATATTCATATTACTATTAAAATCTGTAATACTAATGTCTCTAATAAAAGAAAGAAGCGTTTCAATTTACATATGAATTCAGCTGCAGAACTAGAGGTCATAAGTAGGCCTATAAACTTAATAAATCTAGCAGTGGATTAGACATACGCAAAGATTCTAATCAGAGAGTTATTAGTATTTGCAATGGGCTCCCAGACAAGGTTTTCACGGCAGAGTCTCTAAACCAATTTATAGGATAAATGTAAGAAGTTAGTTTAATATTGATCTACGAGAGAATACTTGTTATAATAAAATATTTCTTAGTGTACACTGTACAGATATGTGATAAAAGTAATGTTATTTAAAGAGTTAGTGGGTTACTTTGCTTATTAATTTCTTGGTACATGTACTTGTATAACGTCACAATCTCTCATACAGAACTATGTGTTTGGGATGTTTTTTGTGTAATTTAAATATTTTAAATAGGTCTTAAATAAGCATGCACATGTAGTTGCTTTCTTACCCAGTACTGTTCAGTTATGTTGTGTTTATGTAAGATAATTTCATTAAGAATGTCATTCAAGTATTTTACTTTCGTTTTCTCAATTCAAAAGCTACGACTACTACTAACTAGAGATGGGAATCAAACCGAACCCGAACCGAACCGAACCCTAAAATCTAGAATTTTGACCGAACCGAACCGATCTCGAACCCAGACTCTGACCGAACCCAAACCGAACCCGAACTCTGGAAATTCATAAAATTCCCATCTCTACTACTAACATGGGTTAAAAGAGGAAACAACTAAAACTGGAAAACCATAAACTAAGCAACGAAACAGGTCTATTTTTGCAAGCATATAAGGTATGTCATGCGGGTAACCACACAAATATAAAAAGTATTTTACAAATAAAAGTATTTTACCTCAAGCTGTGAGCATCATCCGTCTGTGAGCATCATCCGTCGAACTCATTTTGAAAAGAAAACGAAAGAACTCCACGGACTCAAAAACGCAAAGCAAATTATTAAGAAGCAACCAGCCAACCCAGACCAATTCCAATAGTACGCTAACTAATCATCCATAGTTTTAACGATAGCTAATCTATCACTTTTAATACTATATGTTAAAATCTTTAGGCAATTTATTCGAATTTCCTTATTAGAACCAATCCTGACTTAACTGAAATACTTCTAGACTTTCTGATTGTAAGGTTTTATGGTTTTATGTTTTAAGGTTTTTACTGGCTGGTTTTTTCACTGGAAAGTACGCGAGGAAAACACCATCTAAAATTTTGTCTGCTGACAGTGGATTCCGTTAACAATTAGTCACTAGCAAGTATTAGGCCAATATTTTTTTTACAACGCGTAACTAATAAAGTAGTTTGCATAACACATGTCGATAGACCTAAATTAAAACTTGTTGTTTAATGGTTAATTGAAATTATATTTTATGTGCCTTCGAAATGTTTGCAGAACGTCAGATATTTACACAATATGCCTAAAAATATAGAATATACATTATATATAGAGGCCATATATATATATATATATACATACATACACACACACACACACACACACACACACACACACACACACACACACACACACACACATATATATATATATATATATATATATTATTTTATTATTAATTGTTGACTTCTTGTCCTGATATTACTTTTAATCAACAGAGAGAAACTGTCGTTTGTAAGATTTTTTGTGCCTGTAGATGCTCCAGCAAAAGTCCGTCATAATATATAGTTATTTCAGATATTTAAGCTACATCGACCTCGGTTAGTACTTTGTGAGTGACCGACCACCTTGGAAGACCAAGTGTTAACAGCTTAGGAAGGAAAAATCCCAGCTGGTGGAAGGTTATTCTTAAATCCGCGCCGGCTGCAATTGATGCGCCACCAAAAGGCAACGAATACTAATAACCATGGAGAGGAAAAAGGAAATGGGCCTTAAACAAGCGTCCGTGCTTCCTGACCCAATGTTTCGTATGTTATATTTCAACGAACCTGATACCTACATTCCATTGCACGAATTTTCTGGTAATAACTTTCGACTTGTTCGTCTATGTATGCGACTAAATTTACTAGAAATTAATCCAAAAGAGAATTTAAGATTTGCATCTTAAAAGCAATTCCTTTAATACATTCTACAACATGTGTTTTAAATTCGAGAGATCATGTTTCATCGTGCTCATTAGATTTAAATTTTCCAAGAAAGTTTTTAATCACATTTATAAATTCTTCAGGCACATTTTTTAAATCAAAACAACTCAGGCACAAAATTGTTGTCATCTACTCATTTTTTAATCTGGGGTCCAGTGCAAACACCAGCCTTTAATTTAGCTTCGCTTAGGTCTATAACATGAAATTTTTCCAACCAAATGCTTAAAAGCAACTCCACCTTCATCAAAAGTCATTATAAAATATTCTTCAGTCTCATTTTAATTTACGGCTAAGGAAATCTTCTGTAATAAGTCTACCAGAGGCTCCAGCTCACACTATAACTACGGTGACCAAATTCAGTAAAGTTAACAGTAAACACGCATTATAGCGAAATGATCAACTATACATGTATGTCACTTTTAATACCACATGTTTAAACCGTAGGGTAATTTAGATCATTTTCCGTATAACCAGTCCTGTGAATGTCCTAGATTTTACTCTCAGATAAGCGCTGCTGGGATTCGAGCCCACGAGAGTTCAACTAACCTCAGAATCTGTTATTTAAAACACCCCTACGCTATTAAGACATTCATAGTGCACTTTGGTCAGACTTCCTTGGTGTATTGCGTGTCATTAGCGCGATTGCTCAACAAACCCAAAATCAGGAAAACTTTAGCTATATGACCTCCCTGTTGACCTAGTAGGAGACATAGTTTTCCTATCACCACAGAGCTGCAATTTGTGTTTTTATAAAATTAATTTCAAATATAATTCATCGCATTTGATTAACTTGAGCAGAATCTTCAAATTTGTTTCAGTCATTTCCACAGAATCTGCAATTAGGATAGAAAACAACACGTTGTCATTTTGAAATGACGCCTCTTTGAAAAAGTTCCAAACAGCGTAGTGGAAATATCAGGAATTTTACTACCAGATAAGCGCGGCTGGTAATCGAACCCACGAAAGCTCAATTCACCTCAGGATCTGTCATTTTAAAAAATTACAGATCCTGAAGTGAACTTAACTTTCGTGGGTTCGATTCCCAGCCGCGCTTATCTGGTAGTAAAATCTCGGATATTCACAGGACTAGTTATACAGAAAATGCTAAATAGGCTAACGGTTTAAATAAGTGGTATTAAAAGTGATAGATATCAACATAGCTGACTAAAATGTGTATTTCGTGTGCACTGTTTCGATCTCGCTTTCTCTTGTGGTCTTTGTATACGCAGTGGTTATTGTGTGATGCTTTTGCGTCTATTTGTGTAGATTTTACAAGCAAGAGACGTCCCTGACATTGCCTTTTGTGAGGAATCGAACGTTAAATTCTTCTTTGATCGATTGATTGATTAGTTCATTTATTTGTGGATCGTTAGAAACGTCATTAAAATGGCAAAAATCCGATGTACCTGACGGCCCTCTGTATTGCAGAAGTAAACTAACTGGTCGTGTATCTTAGAAAGTCTGATCCTGCAATTATGGCCCTCCATCGCAGGAATAATTTTGTCTACTGCAAAGCTTCGGTTGTTAGACAAACAGACCAATCAACGGCGAATGAAACCAACCAGAGGGTCCGTGAGAATGTCAGCTATTGCACTATGCTATTCGGTTGCTGAATACTGTTATCTGTCATGGGAGCATTCACCTCATACAAACGCGTCTTTTCGACTCAAGGCCCATGCGTATAATCTCTAGAACAATCAAGTACATTTCCAAAGTCATGATTTTCTGTTCTGTACAACATAGTTCCCCCCTCGCATTCGCATTAAAGAGATAACGTTAAACAACTGCAGATGGTCTGTGAGAATCAAGCCCTTCCACTATGACAAGTTCTGTAGAGATGCAGCAGCAGCAGCGTGACCCGCTGGTCTCCATATTTCAGTGGAAGTTAGAGCGACAAGATGCTGATGTCAGAGACCATCATCTGGTTCAGGATCCTTCTCAATCCCTTTCAAGAATGACTCTCCGTAGAAGAAGTTATACATGTATATAGAGATGGAATGAAGGCTGAGGGGATAAAATTGGTTGGAAGAGTTACATTCCATGGACCTGCCTGTTGGGCAGTGCACTAGAAGAAGAATAAGACTAAAGAAGACTTTTTGTGTACCACAGAGCAATAAACCATTCTGTATGCATGAGTCCAGTATTTATGTAAAATTTTGTGGCGCTGCAGAACAAAAACCAGTTGTGCTGAAGCAAAACTAAATATACCAAAAATGATTTAAGCGAAGTACTTTCTTGAAATGAAATGAAATAGTTTGTCCACCTCAAGACTTGCATCGACCTGTGTAACGATTCGAAGTAAATGTGCAAGACACAACAGAACATAAATTCTCAAAGTTAGGGCTCATTTTGCAAATATTTATTATAAATATTGAATACTAAAGAAAGTACTTATTATCTCGAAGTAATGAGGGGATGTTATAAATAGTTTACAAGATCTACAATTATCCGGAATATTTTAAATTTACGAATAAGAAAAAGGCTTAAAATTCGAAAAGGTGAAAACTGAATATCAAAGTAGGACTGAAGGACTGCAAGATTTCATTAACAACTTTACGACTCAGATTAAATTTTTGATTGTTTCGATTGAGAATCGAACTCGAATCTTGGAAACTTTACAGAGAAGGCCAGCTCGCTACAAGGACTGAGGTTTAACGTTTTACTAGAACATATTTGAGTGATTTTATTGATTTTTATAAATTTCAATTATACTACGATTACCTCTTGTGGTGATCGGTCCATTGCAGAATTGACTAGCCTTAAACTATACTGAAGAAAGCAATAAAAAATCACTGTGAAGCCATAATTTTCCCGAGTTTAAGCCTATTAAATTAGATAGCCTTGATCCGTCATGACGAGATCTATTTGTTGATCATGAAGTGTTTTCTACTGGACGTGAAAAGATACTATTAAATCGTATAGCCTATAGCCAGATATTGAACAACGCAGTAACGATGGAAATGCATATTGACATTTATCTAATGTTCTTTTCCACTTTCAAGTCTATGCGCTGAGTTGTATACAGTTTAAACTATTCAGATTTCTACTCTTTTCCTATTGCAGACAGGAATATACACGTCGTGCTGAACAAAAGCACTAAAAGAAAGAAGAAGAAACAAGCTCGATCCAGCACTAGAGCAGCATACTTCCATTCTCGCTGAACCAATTCCTCTTCCCCGTCATCATCCAAGTTCACCTTCGTCACGAAATCTTCCGAGAATTTTCTCACTCTCTCGGCTTGAGATTCGGAGTCTTTACGTTGATGACCCGGTTGTCTCACTGACAAGTGAGGAGCAGTAGAGCTGGACGAAGAAGGAGAGAGATAGTAGCCAGAGACATCTTGATCATCAGTTCTAGCTGGACGATACTTCTGATGCTCCAGAGTTCTGCTGCCGGAAAGATGATGGCCCTTCGAATCAGCTGATTCGTTCAGTGACATGAAGAGGTATCGAGCGAGATATCGACAGACGTACTTGCGGATCTAAATAATAATGTAGAAAACTTGAAACAGTACTACTTCTGCTTATTAGTAAATCCATGGACTGGATTTTGATTGACAGATTAAAATAATTTAACGTAAAATATTAGCAAGGTAATTTAAGTAGTAGATGCCATCCATATTTCAGCTCACTCGACATTTCGTAAAAATAAGAATTATAAGAATGTTAAACGTTATAACATAAGTTCTGTAATAATTGCCACATTCATTTTATCTTTTTCCGACAGCAAGGAAACTGTTTGAATCGTGTTCAACTAAAACTCGAATCCAGAGCTTTGTATTTACAAGCAAGGCTTAATGATCTTGGTCAACCGAAGTGATTGCATCTAATTCGTAAAACGCCTATATATTGCTAATTAACGCAAAAATTTCGTCAATAGTTTAAAAAATTCAAGATTTATGTAATAAATATTATATGCTAGTATCAACTGGACGCCTATGTTCGTAGCATGTTAGCTTTCTACATAGAAGCACTTGCGCTGGACTTCCAAACAAACCCCCTTTAATATTTTTCTTGAGATATTGCACTAACTTAAAATTATGTTCTTACTACATTACAACATTATTTGGTTATACTAAAACATCTTTAGCACTAATGTGGAAGTGAAGAGGAAGGCGGAAGACAGAGAAGAATGGAGGCGTTTAATACCATGGACCTGCCAGTAGGCAGTGCACTAAGAGAGAGCACTAACCCAGGCTGGAGGTCTGCGGTAGAACATTCCAGTTCTGTGGTGCAGGTTGGTTGTCAGCAGCGTCATCAACATGGCGGCCGTGTTTATACATATCAGCGTTATGAAGAATATTCCTGCAATAGAGAAATAGCAGATATTTAGATATTTCCCCGTGCTGTGCTCGGGTGTGGTTGGACCACTTCAAAATAGGGCAACCGCAAACAATATGCTGAGTGTACGTAAGTGGCGACTGAGGCAGGAGCTGAGGATGGCTAGAGGGGACCCACCTCACCATGAAATATTTTCCCCCAGGATTAAATGGTAATTAATCCATCTAACTGAGGAAAGCAACGGGAAACCACCTCAGAAGCGATACTTTTCCCAAGCTGTAGGCTACATAAGGTACGGATACGGCATAGACTTTGTGAAGGGATTAACTTGTTGATCTCAGAAGTGCTCTTACGGAGCGAGAAAACAGACTTTGCGTATGAATATGTACCTTGAACCTGCCACTTAGCTGTGCACTGAAGAAGAAGAAGTGGTAGTCCGAACATTCCACGGCGTTTTTTTCATGTTGAGTATGGATAATTACTTATCTGCTAAAGTCCTCTGGCCACATACCGGCATTATATACATTCATGCGTAGGTTCACCAGTCTCTGCAGTATTTCTTCTAGTATTCGTAGCAAATCTGTTAGAACGTTTTCAATTCCTGCTGATTTTCTTTTCTTCATCTCCGTAATAGCTTCATTAATATCTTATTTCATTATATCAGGCTTCTTTATATCGTCTTCTATCATCAATTCTTCTTCTAATTTAAATCCTCTGCTGTTTCCTTTTCAACATTATCATAATAGTCCTTGGTGATGTATGGACTTGGACTTGGACTTGGACTTGAACTGGACTTAAGTTCAGATTTTGAGGACTTTGACTTGAACCTCAAGGACTTGGACTTGGACTTTGACTTGGGTGATGAGGACTTGAACACATAGACAATTTTTTAAAATGGCTATACTAGTTTTGGTTTAACAACAAGAATACATTTCCTTCCAAAACTTTATTCTGCTGCAATGCACGCCCTTGCTGTTCCTGCTGCAAGTGCAGCAGTGGAACGTGTATTCAGTCAGGGCGGACTAATTATGTACCTTGAACCTGCCACTGAAGAAGAAGAGGTAGAGAAATAAGTCGCTAGTTCTATGTTCCTCAAATTTTAAAAATATTTTTCTATATAAAAATTTAAATTTCAGCATACAGGGAAAAAAAAATTAATCCACCGATATTTGTTACTTCCAATAAATATTTTAAATCTAAGGAGGAAGAGAAAGAATAGCAGCTTATACCAATAAGAGGCGTGGAATCAGACGAGGCGGGTATCCTGTCCAATACTATGATCTGATAGACTGTGAGAGCCAATAGGGTCGTTATACCTATAAGAAGCAAACAGAGCTAGTGAACAATACGTGGCTACATTTATTTGAGATTAACGATTTATAAAAGCACTATCAGCATTATCAGCAATATTAGTAATTTAGTACGATAAGCACTATTAACGCTATTAGTATTATTAGTGCTAATAGTACTACTAGCACTATTAGTGCTACTAGTATTATTAGTGCTATTAGCACTGGCAGTACTATTAAAATTCTTGACACAATTGACACTATTAGCAATATCAGCACCATTAGCAGTTTTTAGCACTATTAGTACCATAAGCACTATTAGCACTATAAGTACTCTAAGAACTAGAAGCACTACTAGCTCTATTATAATTATTGACACTATTAGTATCGTGAGCACAATTAGCACAGTAGCACTATTAGCATTAATAGCATTATTTGTAATATTAACACAATTAACACCATCAACACTGTTAGCATTATTAGTGAATTAATACTATACAGCATAATTAGTACTATTGGCTTTATTTACTACTTCACTGTTAACACTAAAGATTTATTTATGTTTAAATCTAAAAATCTTCCTTTAGGCATCTGTATTGAGAAGATTTCATCTTTTTTGTCAATTTGTGCCTAAAACTTTGTCCGCTCATTTGAGTAATATTAATCGTATTTTAGATCTGCATACGTGTAGTATACTTTGAGTTAGTCTTCATTGTAATTGTCATAATAAAGACGCGGGTTATAAATTCTGTATTATTCGGAGTTCTCAATATTTAATCAGTATTTTCTGAGGATCCTTAATTTTAAAACACTGGCTGGAGCCAATGTGGGTAAGATATTCGCCCGCGTATCAGCACGTGCGGGCTCGCCAGTCAGATATATTTTTGAGTGAGGAAACTGACATTAGTTTTACCGACTTTAAAAGCTTACATAAAATATAGGTCAAGTTAAAATATTAAAGAGAAATTAGTATTGGGCGACGTTTTCCTTACACAGTCCCGTTCTCTCTCCAGAATCAATTGGCAGGAAGAAAGCCAGACACGTTATAAATGAGATCAAAGCGCAGGGTAGGATCATGTTAAACACGTAGTACAGAACTTTACGTCTCAAATGTATCGTGTAGCTGACGAAACTGTACGGTATTTCACAACACTGGTACTTCACCAAGTTCACATTTCCAGATACATCTTCATAAATGTAAAAATAGCATTTCATAGAACACAGAGTTACATGCTAGTATGTAGGTACTTTACACACGCCTTTCTCTCTCTACTATTATTTGCTCAGTGAGCTAAATGTTTCAAATTCCGATTTACATCTACTCTGAGATTAATTTAGATAGTTTTGCAGCATATATTATATATACATGTATATATATATATATATATATATATATATATACATGTATATATATTCACTGTATCTTAAAAAAGTAGACACGCCTAAACTTGCACCGCATAGCTGCCCCATATTCAGAGTCATATGACTGCCGCTTGGTACAGTTAATCGTGCATCAGTTCTTGACCAAAAACAAATGAGAAGTTGGTGAACCAGCTTAAGTGGGGAAGCAGATTAATTAAGGTGGTTTCTGTTTCATAAATATATACAAGTAAATACACAAGGCCATACATGGCACCGCGGTCCATAGTGCAAGGGTCACAGTGCAATACCTGAGTCAAACTACACCATTATTCGTCTTCTCGGAACACTGGACAGAAGAAACTTTTAAAAAACCAATTCTTACTATAAATTGAACATTTTTTAACCATATCATTAAATATAAAAATAAAATAAAATATATCCAGTACTAAGCCACGAAAACAGATAAAATCAGTTATAAAACACTTGGCTAGAATTATTTTATTATTAATTATTCGAACGAAATCCCACCAATCAGGTCCCACTCTGTGCTGGACTTAAAGTAACTCAGATCTGCCTTCTCCTGCTGAATGGAAATGTTCATCTTCTGAGAGTCGTACGACCACGATATGAAGTCGAGCTTGCAGTACTGATCGTCCATCGGGAACCACCGGATGTCCATGGGACACTGGGAGGAGTAAACGCCGAAGGGGTAGTAGCTGCACTGACCTCTGCTGGTCACGGCAACCACAGCGCTGACCGGAGGATCTCCCTCCGTCTCCACACTACAAAGGAACTCTTTTATAAAGATTTAGAAATTTATTTTTAAATTAATATATTTATATATATTTAATATATAATTATATAATATAATTAATATAATATATTATTAATTTTTAATTAATATAATATAATTAATATATTTATATATATATTATTATTTTATTTATATTAATAAACTTATTTTATAAAAAAGAAGTCTAAATTTACAAGAAAGGCTAAAGTCTCAAAACAACTCAAGACTCATATGTAACACTTAAATATATGACCAAATATAAAATATCTTTGGTTAAATATGAAATTAAAGACTCAATTACATGCATAAGAATAAATTCTAAAGCCAAAATTAAATTGGTGTTCTCGAGATTGTCTTGGAAGCGTATCAGCAAAGGTGCGATCACTGGAAGAAGTATAACTGAATTAATATTTAGACATCAATATTACTAATAATAGTCTCTTCTTCTTCAGTGTACTGCCAAGTGGCAGGTTCAAGGTACATATTCATACTCAAAGCCTGCTTTCTAGCTCCATACGAAAACTCCATAGGTCAACAAATTAATTCCTTCACAAAGTCTATGCCTTATCCATACCTTATTTAGCCTATATCTTGGGAAACGTATGGCTACTGAGGTGGTTTCCCGTTGTCTTTCTGAGTTAGATTGATTAATTACCATATAATCCTGGGGAAAATATTTCATGGTGATGTGGGTCCCTACCATATAAATTAATATTAAATTAATTAATTTAATTAATTTAGAATAACATTAAATAAATAAATATATATATATATATATATATATATATATATACATGTATATATATTAATATATATATATATATATATAAATTTAGAATTAACATAGGAAGACTATCCCTCTTGCTCAGCAGGACGTACCCGCACCTAAATGTTCAAGATTAAAGCCTTCGGCGTTTGATATAAATTATCCAGTTATATATACCTCTCTTCAGTGCACAGCTAAGTGGCAGGATCAAGGCACATATTCATTCTCAAAGTCTGCCTTCTCGCTCTGTAACAGCACTCCTTTGGTCAACAAGTTAATCCCTTCACAAAGTCTATGCCTTACCTTCGTGTCTTCCTCAGTTAGATGGATTAATTACCATTTAATCCTGGGGAAAAATATTTCATGGTGACGTGGGTCTCTCTTGCCATCCTCAGCTCCTGCTTTAGTCGCCTCGTACGTACACGCGACAAATGGTTTGCGGTTGCCCTATTCTGCAGTGGTCTAACCACACCCAAGCACAACACGGGGACTCATATGTAAAACTTAAATATATGACAAGATATAATATATATCTGGAAATTTGCAATTAAAGACTCAACTGCATTTATAAGGCTAAAGTCTAAAGCCAAGTTTAAATTGTTGTTCTCTAACGTGTCTTGAAAGCGTATCAGCAAAGGTGCGATCATTGGAAGAAGTATAGCTTATATAAATAAATGTTTCAACATCAATTTTAATAAAAATAATTAGGAATAAACAAGATTTCTGCAGCATCGCAAAAGTGAATGTTTTTAAGCCTATTAACTATGAGCTGTCGATCACGTAGTTTCGAATGCTACAATAATTTTTTATAAATTATTACAATGACTACAAAATTGCAATAAATAATTGATAAATTCGTGAAGTCGCGGGATAAATCAGTTAATTAGAATTTATTTTTAATTCTACTTAAAATTTCAAAAACTATAGTGAATTAAAATTAACAAAGACATTGATTTAATAGATGACTTTAGAAGATAGATAAGACTTTCAGAACGATATTACACTAATTTCTCTAGAGCTTATATTTGTTTTAGGGATATTAAATTCATGTATTTCTATGAGTATCTACAACTTTATAAAAAATATTTAATTTCCTAAGACTCAATTTGACTCAGTTTTAGTAAGACACATATGTTTTAACCAAGGCACCTGCGCTTCTACGGGTTTCTTAATTCAACCGTGTTCGTCGGACCACAATTCCAAGTTCTAGGACTGATTTTTTAATTTATTCAAGAGGGTTCGTTGGGGGTCGAACACTTACTAGGGGGTCATAAGGGTTTTGCATTAGAGGAGAGGTTAAAATTGGAGGGGGTTAACACTTTAGCAGGGGGCATACATTTGTTAGATGCACCAACTCAGCCCTCCAGCAAATACAACTCTAAAAGACACGATTTTCATTCAATATTTATACTATCCGAAGTATATCAATAGAAATTAAAACTCAACCTGTTGTCCAGCACAACATCAGGTGTCCAGATTTCAGAGAGCGGAATGGTAACGCTGTCTACACCATCGTACTCTGACTCATTCCACATAAGCCTGTAGTCTGTCCATTTCTACATTACATTGCAGTATACAAGAATGCAATTTACTGCAAAGTAATGCAATTCTTCACAATATAATACAAACAATAAAATACGTACAATATAATACAATAGAATACACTCGCCCTCAATAAATATAATCCAATGCAATGATGTAGCACTCGATACAATGTATTAGGCCTATATAACGCGATACCATTCAATAATAATAATAGTAATAATAATAATAATAGAATGAGAATGCTGCCTGCATTCGCATTCCATTCACTGATGCATCATCTTCTTAGATATACCTATAATCTGGATTATTAGTTAACCTAATTTTAATTTATTTCAGAATAATAATAATAATAATAGTAATAATGATATTATTATTATTATTATTATTATTATTTTTTTTTTATTTTTTATTTTTTTTGATAAAAACGATTCAAGCAATACGTGCTGAATCGCCGCCCGGCTACTCGAGGTCATCAATCGGCTTAAAAGAATTGTTGAAGCAGACTGCATTAAATCTTTGCAAAGTCATGGAAAGCCTTTGCCAAAGAAAAGATGTCTCTCGCTTATCGCCGGTTTGCTCTGCAATAAGTCTGCCTATGCCATTAATAAAGTCAACTCCTTCGGGATTCATCGGGCCCATGGTTTCAATAGCCACCGGAACAACTTCATATCCTAAGGACAGATCACGGTATTTATCCAACTTCCTAGAGGCGGCATGAACAGCAGCACCACCGGCTGTGACTGAAGTCGTATTCAGGTAGGAGTTTGCCATAGTGTCAATGACCGTGACGTCCCAAACGGCACATTTACCGTTGCACCAGGGCACTAAAGTCATGCCGTCCGGACGCTTGCCGTCTGATCTGGACAACCCACTTGGGCTCCTTAGAGGAAGGGATGCCTGCTCTCGAAAGTGCTCGCCATATTATGTCATTTAAATTGTGATGGCGAGACATTCTACCTGAGCTTCGTTTGCAGGAGAGGCCGTGGAGACCTAAAGCGTCGACTTCATGACCGCAGGGGCACATGTGAGGCTCGCAAGTTTTCGCCCCTAAACGGAAACTAACAGCTACTCGAATCGCCTCATTGTCTAAAAATAGCCCACAAGAAGCAACAGGGAGAGCGTGAAGCCAGTCGCTGCTTCTTTTAGTTGATACAGCTAGGAGTCGTGCTCTGTCTACTGCATTATTATTATTATTATTATTATTATTATTTTAAATTTAACCCGGTGTAAAAAACCTGGGGTTTGATAAAAATGATTCAAGCAATACGTGCTAAATCGCACGAGGTCATCAATCGGCTTAAAAGAATTGTTGAAGCAGACTGCATGAAATCTTTGCAAAGTCATGGAAAGCCTTTGCAAAAGAAAAGATGTCTCTCGCTTATCGCCGGTTTGCTCTGAGATAAGTCTGCCTATGCCATTAATAAAGTCAACTTCTTCGGGATTCATCGGGCCCATGGTTTCAATGGCCACCGGAACAACTTCATATCCTGAAGACAGATCACGGTATTTATTCAACTTCCTAGAGGAAGTTTATTATTATTGCTATTATTATTATTATCAGCCATAAATAGCTGACATTTTTACGTATACGTAAATGTATTACTATGAATAATATAGCAGCTATTTTCGTCAATTTTGTTTAAATACGTTGAATTTGAGCTTACCAATCTGCGCCACATGCTGACCACCAGCTTCTCCCCGATCTCATCCTAAGATGTAATAAATTATATCATTTTAAAGAAATTAAATAAAAAGGCCTAAACTAATAAATTTGTAGTAGGCTGGAGCCAGTGGCGAAGTCGGTAGGATACTCGACCGCGGATCAGTATGTGCGGGTTCAAATCTTGAGCGCGCCCGTCACTGAGATCGCTTTCGAGTGAGGAAACTGGCGTTAATCTTAGCTTTTAGCTTTTTTAGTAGTAATATTTAGTTTAAAATAAATAGAAACAGAAATGTACGTGAATGGCATCATTTCCTTCCACTTTAAGTTAACTATTCTACTTTGATTTAATATTCCATTAATTGAAAGAGCACTTAAAATTATTGGCAACATTTAAAAACGTGACAAAAAATGAATTTGTAGGAATAAGCCAATGCAAGTACAAAATTAACTTTAAATACATTTTTGCAATTGTGATACTATGAAAATAGCATCACTAAATGGCTTAGAATATTGAAAGTACAATTATTTTTTTAAACAGTTCCAGTTACATTTTAATTTACATTTTTAGTCTATAATCTTAGATGGATGCTACAATTCAAATCGGGTATTAATTACCAAAACTAAAATTTTTATTACAATTATTTACTAGCCTAGTACTAGGAATTTAGAAATTCTAGAAAGGACAGAATAAACAGTATACTGTAACAAAATAAAAAATAACTCTGCACTTAGAATTGTTGGTCACTTATATTCTTTATGAACTAGATTTTGGATTTTATATTTTGTACTGACTTTTACTAGTCGGCCTTAATTTAGTTAAAAAGTGCTCGACATTGTCGTTGACGACCGTAACATCGTAATTGTTGTTGTAATTAGATGACCACGAATTGCTGGGATTGGACAAATTTTGTCGAGGATAGGCGGAGTTGAAAACACAATATAAGTGTTTTATTTCCTTGCTGAGCATTAATGAAAAAATGGGTCAGAGTGATAAGCTGCTGATATCAGGAACCACCATCTGGTTCAGGATCCATCTCCAGTGCTTTCAGGCAGTAATATCTCTTGAGGAACTTGATGCCATCTAAGTCGTTACCGTACGGGTTATGGTAGATGCACAGAAAGTGAGTTTTTCGCTGAGGTATTCTTGATTTGCCACTTTGTGACTGCAGTCAATCTCAAACCATGAAACATAATGAAACATAATGAGGAGTGTCTTCTAACCTGCCTGCCGGGTGATCTGTCTACGCTAAGCTGTGTTACAATGTGGCAGTTAGGCCTACCTGGATTAGAGAATATGCTAAATAAATAATATGAAACTATAACTACATGTACTATTAAGTTAGTCTCACCTTCATCATCATCATCATCTTCCCTTACATCCCAGTTTAACCAGGGTCGGGATACGAATAGACTTTATATCTCTATGTATTTATATATTTATATAGCTACTCTCACCTTAAAATAATTAAATTATCTAATCATCTTGATGTGCCTATCAAAAATCTGTGCTCTATCGATAATCAATAAATCACAGCTAATTATGAATCTTAAACGCCATTTTGACTAAATAACAATTAAACTTCGTCAATTAAACTTATTCGCAAATGATCAAAATTACCACATCGACAATTTGCCTAAGAGCCACTCCGAGCACAACTCCGACAGTGTCTGTGTGTCTCACTGCTGGACGAGACTTGAGGTTCTGTCCCAGTAGAGCAGTCATCAGCCTGTCCTCCGCCTCGCTTCCGTGACAACCTGATATTATATATATATATATATATATATATATATATATATATACATATCTTATAAATAGGTCAATATAATATACATATATATATATATATATATATATATATATATATATATATATATATTTCTAAGGGGGGAAGGTCTATTAATATAGGTCATAGAAGGTAGAATGGAGGGAAAAAGAGGCAGGGGTAAGCCGAGATTAGGTATGTTAGATGACTTAAGGACCCACTCATATGTGGAAATGAAGAGGAAGGCGGAAGACAGAGAAGAGTGGAGGCGTTATATACCATGGACCTGCCAGTAGCCAGTGCACTGAGATATATATATATATATACACACATGTACATGTATATATATATATATATATATACAGTATATATATATATATATATATATATATATATATATACTGTAAATAATATAAGGTAAGAAAATTATTAATAAATCAGTAAATGATAGAGCGAAAATTATTCATGCGATAACAAGCTACAATTTCAACCACATAAGGCGCAATTTTGAAGACTCATACTAATGGCTTCAACACGAGAGAAAATTTTCATTGTTGCAGCGGTTAGGCCATCACTCGTCACTGGTATGAAAATAGTAATAATTCTGATCTTTGCTAAACTTCATAGTTTAACAGTATTTCGAAATTGCACTCTAAAGGTATCTGAATTATGTATTAGCCTTCGTAGTATTACTGAAATATGTATTAGCCTTCGTACTATTACTGGACTATGTATTAACATTCGTACATTACTGATCTACGTATTAACCTATCTGTTAACTCACTGGTGAATGTTATGCTTACTAGGTTAATTAAATTTCGAAATATATACCGACAATCACAGGAAATTATGATGTAATAAATAGTTATAGCGTTTATGCTAATTTTTAAATTTCTGACAAGGCAGCTTCTAAGCTCTCCTGATAAAGTTAGTCGGTAGAACAATGGAATCCTCATTGATGATCAAAGCCAATATTTTTGAGCCTATCCCTAAAGAAGCTGAGTATTCGTTAACGTAAATAGAAGTCAAAATACATTTACTTACAGCATTAGATGAAATTGAACTGTAAATGAAAATGATTATATTATTAAGTTTCTCTATATTATATTATTAAGTTTCTCTATATTATATTATTAAGTTTCTCTATATTATATTATTAAGTTTCGAAATTATAACATACCGGAATAGTGTCCCATTGCGAGAAAGAGGAGTCCAACTGAAGTAATAAAGTTTACCCTTGTAATTTCTCTGTCAAAATTACCCATTTCTTACAAAAGTCTAACTTTAGACGAAATTTAAATTGCTGAAGACACTTAATCGAGATATCTTATTGTCTTTTTTGCCTGTAAAATGTAAAATGCCTACTTATCATTCTAAAGGTATAATCAATCATATTACAGAACATAAATGAAATTAAACAACTTTTTAACATTCTGGTGCTGGCAGAAGAGACAATTTTTTAATACAGTTAATTTAATGTTATTAAATAATAATATAATTCTATTAAATCTTAATTACTTAAGCTACTGATATAACAAATTATATAACTAAATTTTCTAAATAATTTCTATTTACTACTTTACAGCAGTTTGCTTAATATAAATCATCTCTAATATTCAAAAGTACTCAAAAGTATTATCATTTCAGCTGTTAGAGGTCTAGTATTTAAACAAAAGTCACAATGAATGCTGAAGAAATTATAAAATCAGAAGGAATAATCGCAATTATAACAAAAGGAAGTAATGTAACAGTGCAAAACCATATATTCTGAACGTGTAATAATATTTTTATGTAAGTTTAAAGTAATAAATAAATTAGTTAGTATATTAATAAAACTCTAAAATAAATTAAGCAACGGTAATCAAGGAGTTGAACAACTTAGCTTCGACGCAAAAAGAGTTCGAGAAGTAAAAGATACAAAATGATATAACGTTAAGATATAAATTAATATTAAAAATATTATCTTCCTGAATTGCTAGCAGCTTGTTAAAGTGTATCAATAAATTTTCAATGAAACTTTAGCAACAACGAGTGATACTGAAATTTCAAATTCAGTCATAAGGTGCATAAGTTAAATGTCAATACATCATTACTTATAAAACAGAAAGTATGATCGTGCTTAGCTTATATACAATCAAGAAAGGACACGCTTGGTCTATTTTAGCTACGCGCCTCTACACCGGAT
The DNA here is from genome assembly GCA_905160935.1 of Enchytraeus crypticus. Classification (NCBI taxonomy): domain Eukaryota; kingdom Metazoa; phylum Annelida; class Clitellata; order Enchytraeida; family Enchytraeidae; genus Enchytraeus; species Enchytraeus crypticus. The sequence continues at coordinate 715,563 of CAJHZI010000499.1, read as the reverse complement.
GTATTCCTTGCTTCAGATCGTTTTAAGATAACTAATTGCCTGTACTTACATGAATACCGCTGCGCATATTCAGGACCGTTTAGTAGGCCTAGAGATCCGAATCAAACTGAGGCTACTAGGGCTAGCTACCAGTCTATCGACTTAACCATAGTTACGTCCCCTATATTAAAATTTAACTGAATATTTTGCACTCAAAGTGAATATTCAAGAGCTTAATGGCGTTTCGGTATACACTATCCAAAATTTCAATAGGCCATAAGTTGAATATTTATAGAATATATGGATTATTAATGAGACGAGTGAGTCATTATATACTATTGACCTGCCAGTAGACAGTGCACTAAGAGAGAAAGAGAGATATATAAAAGCTGAAACTAAGGTTAACGTCAGTTTTCTCACTCGAAAGCGATATCAGTGACGGACGAGCCCAGAATTTGAACCCCGCACATACTGATCCGCGGGCGAGTATCTGAAGGACTTCGTCACTGGTTTCAGCCATATATATATAGTATACTGCAATTTTGAATAGTGAATACCAAAAAGCAAATAAGCCATTTTACTGCACAGTATTCTGTAGTTGAATTTTTGTAATTGAATATTTATAGCTTAATTCATATAAAAGGAGTTGAAAATGCTTATTACACGATACACTCTTGTCTCCAGTCAATTAGAGAAGATCATTTATAGAATCGACTCAACTAGCGGTAACTCTATCTATGTTGCTGCTATTGTTGTTATTGTTGTTTTTATTATTGTTGTTATTATAGTTATTATTATTGATGTTATTATTATTGCTATTATTATCTATAATTGCCGATATTGTTGTTATTAGGCCTATTAATGTCATTATTGTTGCTATTATTGACGTCTCTGATATCATCTTTGTATGATGAAACGGACATTAAACCTTTATTATTATTTATTATTATTTTGTTTATTTAGATCACCAAAAAGGGTCATTCAACCCTGTACAGTTCACAAACAATGCAAACAAGCAAGTAAATGCAAAATAAGTGAACACAATTTAAATGTGAACCATGGTGAACTTAAAACAAAAATATAAAGTAGAAATTAAAGAATTGAAATAAAGAAATTCAAAATAAAGAAAATTAATGATAATAGGTAGGCATAATTATACATTTAAGATCAGTATTATTAATAACTATTTAATAAGTACTGACGAAGATTAATATTGAAACAGTTAACGGAACGAAATGATCGTAAATTAGGTGGAAGGGATAGCCAGTATCTAGGGCCTTGTACAGCGATATACTTTTCGCGACAGAAGGTTCTGAAGGATGGTATAGTAAATTCCGAAACTTGTCGAAATTTATAAACAGAATTTACAACATTATTTAATAGTAACGAATAGTTGTGACATAAAGGCATATCATTATGAATAAGTTTATACAGAAATACGCAACAGCAATGTTTATGCATATCACTCAACTTTAAAATTTTAAGTTCTTTAAATATATTGTTCGTATGACTACGAAACTCTGCATGTTGAATTATTCTAATTGCTCGTTTTTGGAGTACTGTCAATTCGTTGAGCAAGGTTTTAGGAGCGTTCCCCCAAACAATATTACAATAAATTAGATGCGGATATATTAGACTGTAGTATAAATTTAACTTACAATGTTTAGGTAACTTATTTTAACCCGATGGAGTAATCCAATGGATTTGGCTAATTTTTGTGCAGTATAAGAAATATGATATTGCCATGATAATTTTTCATCAAGAATCACTCCAAAAATTTAGTCTTATCTATTCTAGAAATGTTGATATCATCTATGTATATATGAAAATTTTCAGAATTATTGTTATATTTGTATTTATAGCCAAATAGCATTAATTGGTTTTTTGTATATTTAGGGATAACCTATTCGCTTTAAACCAGTTAGAGAGTGTTAGGAGTTCAGTATTAGTTGAATTCATTAGTTTCAAAATATCAGGGTTTGTGCAGATAATATTTGTATCATCTGCAAATAATATGAAGGTAAGAATTTTACTAATCTCGGATAAGTCGTTGACATAAATCAGAAACAGTAAAGGTCCCAATATTGAACCTTGTGGGACACCACATTGAATAGTTCTATAATTTGTTTCTGAATTATTATATACCACATATTGCTGTCTATTGGTTAAGTAGCTTTTTAAAAGTTAATTTTAAAAAGTTAAATTATTACTATTGCTGTTATTATTGTTGTTGTCATAGTTGTTATTAGTGTTGCTATTATTATCTACATTGTTGTTATGGTTGTTAGTTTCATCGTTCTCTAATAAACAGGAACTCATTTCATGAATTAATATAATTAGGACCAATTTTACACGACCAATCAGGTATTAACTGCAGGAAATGACTCGCTCAGTGAAAAGTTTAGGATGCACTGATTAATTTAACAATGGGTTCTTTCTCAATGGATGAGAATGCAAAGAAGAAATGCTGCTAATAGACTGAAATCGAAAAGCTTAATGTTCACTGTATCTCTCTTTAGTGCACTGCCAAGTGGCAAGTTCAAGGTACATATTCATACACAAAGTCTGCTTTCTCGCTCAATTGGAGCACTTCTTTGATCAATAAGCTAATCCCTTCACAAAGTCTATGCCTTATCCAAAGCTTATGTAGCCTATAGCTTGGGAAAAGTATGGCTTCTGAGGTGGTTTCCCGTTGCCTTCCTCAGTTAGATGGATTAACTGGCATTTAATCCTAGGGAAAAATAGTTCTTGGTGAGGTGGGTCCCCTCTTACCATCCTTAGCTACTGCCGTAGTCGTCTCTTACGTACAGGCAACAGATTGTTTGCGGTTGCTCTATTCTGAAGTGGTCCAACCACACCCGAGCACAACACGAGGTTGTTGTTCACTGTATATGCCCAGATAATTCAGTTCTTAAGTAGACTGGAAATCTGGAGGTACTAAGCTAGAAAGAGACTTGTCAGGTGTATTAGGATCTATTGTGTAGCATTTCCCAATATGTCATAATTTTGTGTGAAACGTGCGAAGGTAGGAAAATTTATAGATAGCGAAAATTTTTCATCTTGAACCTGACTGCTGACCGTATAATGCAGCGTTAAAATGAGAAAGCAGCTTTTAGGAATCTTAAGAAATCTGTTAATGCTTTTATTTTCATTTTCATTTTAAATACTCAATTGATAGTTGCAATTACGAAGCAGCGTTTGCTCGCCTTGAAGAGAAGCCCTTTGGGCTTCCGCTCATAACGTTAAACTAATAACACCGTCATATTTTTCCTGCATTGATGGGATCTAGACAGATTTTGTTAGATCGAGTCTAAGACCAAGACAGTAACCCGCAAGATCAATACGTACCTTGAACCTGCCACTTGGCAGTGCACTAAAGAGAGAGAGAAAGAGAAGTTAAGCATATCTTTGTTATTGAGAGCGCCAATCAGCAGCAAGCTCCGATACCAGATTAACGTTCCATGGCCCCAAGGGGATATCCATCATTACTTGACTGACCTGTGCTTTGAACCCAGGCCACTTATATTCTAGGCGAACGCTCTAACCGTTATGCCATATCCCCTCCCTCTTATTTGTGCCCTTAGAAAGCAGCCAAAAACCGATTCAAAGTCAACAGCTGGCGCCAAACACAGGAATGAAGATCAAGTCAGCCAATAGCATTGAAAGAAATGGGAGTAAAGACTTTGAACAATAATAATAACGCATATTCGCCAGATGGGAGTGCTCTTCATATCACGGCAAGCAATTTTTCTCGCGAATCTCTTACACCAGAATTTACCAGAACTCTAATTCTTACACTGTTTTACAATCTTTTTATAATCTAAATTTTAATATTTACACCTCTGCATGTGCATGAATTATATTTAATTTAATGTAAATAAACTTACTGTAATTTCACTCTGGTGGCTTTGCAGAAACTCTAATTATTAAGGAACTATTTTAGCCATTAAAATACATGGTAGAAAGAAACATAATTGCACAATAATTTTGCTATCATAATGTGCAATGTTGACTTTTTAATTTGCCATTAACATTATTGGATTTTTGTTTTGTTTATTGGCCTATGCTAAATAATAGAATGTATGAAGTGAGTATTTCGATCCAATTCGGCTAACTGTAACTCTGTGTTTTTGGTGGTGGTTTATTTTTGATACTAATGTTATACTAATATTTATGCTGTTTGATTTGTTCACTGTTGCTTTTTGTTCCTGTCAAATGTTGACGAATAAAGAAGTGGATATACAATATTCTTAATATTTTAACTTTCGTCTCATTTAATATAATCATTTAACCCATTTACGCCTCAGTTAAGTTCTTCCTGAAGCAGCTAATAGCTCTCTCTCTCTCTCTCTCTCTCTTAGTGCACTGCCAGTATCTCTTTCTCTCTCCTAGTGCACTGCCTACTGTCAGATCCATAGTATATAACGCCTCCTCTCTTCTCTGTATTCCATTTCCCTCATCTTCTCTAATGGCTGTAGTTCATTCACATATATGGTTTCGAGTTGTTAAACACGTCAGAAGCTTGTTTGATGTGAGTGACCCCGGTGTCAGAAACACCTGCCGGTTCCTCGGAGATGTATTGACGTCTCAGCTGCTGCAGCTTCTGACAACACTAAAGCACTTAGCAGTAAGCTACTTTACGCTGTAGCTGCATCTTAGTAAAATGGATTCCAAAGTGAAAATATAAATGGAGAAATATTCGATGAAATATGAAAGGAAGTGCTAGTAAATCTTAATAAAAGGATGTAAGAAATTTTAAATTACAGCAAAAATTAGTCAGTCCGATTAACTTGGTTAAGCAATATTGTTGATTATCAGTAAATCTCGATTGTGAGAGATTTAAAAGTCTAAATAGCTCAGTCAGTAGAGCACAAGGAAGCTCCATGAAGTCTTGAATCCGGGGGCCGTGGGTTCATTTTATGCTTTAGCTGATCAATGCTAGTGACTATAACTATATTTAAGCACGGAATGACTGATTAACTAGGCCATAAATATACTGGTACAATTGCCTAATGTCTAATTTGCAATTTACATTTATTATATAGTGGATAAATTACTAGTATTCTAATACCGAGCAGCGTGAAGTGCAATCAACAGCTATGATTTTAAGTTAGCTTCATAGATGACAATTATAGGATTGAGGACTCGGCCTGTCTCTAATAACGTCTTTAGGCGTTAAATACGTCATAATCTTCGAGAGCTGGTTTACAAATATTGAGATATGTACCCTGAAGGTGAAACTTTTTGCTATACAACAACTGATGACGTTTTGTGATTGACCGCAGCTTGGGTGATGACAAGTTGTTAATTTATAAGTGATAAGGTAGTTAACTTCAAAGCCTGAAGCTCGAAGATAAGGTTGTGAATCATCAAAGTATATAGAGTACTGGACATCCAAAAGCTAGTTAGTGATGGATCGTTTCATGATGATTGTATAAAGCCTATAGGCCTATGTGAGTTGAAGTCAACTCAAATAACAGTGGAGTGAAAACCCTACCACATGCGTTGCACGATCAATACAGAGTGCAACAAAACAAATGTTCTCATATATAGTAAAATATATAAACGATCTATCTCTCTGTCTCTCTCTAATGTTCTGGCAAGCAGCAGGTCCATGATATATAATTACGTTCTGAAGTATGACTATGAATATAAATATGAACGATAAAATCGTAAAATCTAGCACAGTTGCCACCTACCTCTCTCGTTTTTATCAGCTTTTTTTTTCTTTTTTCTTTATTCTTTCGTTTGCATATTATTATATTCAATCGTTTCCACACCACATTTTTCTCAAAGCCGATGTTGCGAATCTATACCTCCTTTTAAGCATATTATTACTTTTCTTATTTATTTTTCTTTCTTTCTATCATTTATCGTTTATCTTCTGTTATAATATGCACTGTTTAATTTTACAATTATTTCGTATCTGTTTTATTACAATGGCTTCAATCGTTAATATTTGTTGGGTATGGATTTAGGCCGCTGCTGTATCTTTTCTCTACAGACACAATGTGCCATTAAAGTAATCGACCACTAGAATTGCAATATGGTTTTCAAATTTATATCTTAAATTACTTACCAGAAGAAAACTCGAAAAGAATCAATCAATTAATTAGTAGAAAATGCCCAATTCATGTACCGTACTTTTAAAACTACTCATTAACATTAGATGATAACTTGGACTAAGCTTTGATCCGTAACAAAGATATCTGATCGCGGATCAGTATGTGTAGGGTTCAAATCCTGGGCTTTCCCGTCGCTTTCGAGAGATGAAACTGACGCTAACATCCGCTTTACATTGTTTACAGCTTTAACATATTAAACGATCTCATTTTAAAAGACCTACCCAGAATATGAAGGTATGTAATTACACATTGTGGCCCTATTTGTTGCCTCACGCTGTACTTTGCGTGCAGCTTCAGGTCAGAAAATGTCAGGATTGATTACAAGTATTGAAGATTGCAATTGCAATAGTGTCACGAAATCTGAGCATGTTTGACAGTGGCTGAAGTGTGATGCAAATCATTATTCTAAGCTAGCCAAAAGTTGGAAAGAAATAGGCCTATCTAATTTGTGATATAGGCCTACATGTATTGTTGAGCCGCTTATTATCATATAGGTTTATTGGCTTATTTTGTATTATTGGCTTATTCATATTTGATTCAATACTCTATCAAGGAGACGTTTTTTTGAAAGACATAATAGAATAAGAACTCAAGGGAAAGGAGTTAGATACAACCGGGACATGGGATTTTTGATGACCTGATAACAAATTCGTACACACGTAGGTATGAAAACGAAGGCTGAGGATAAAATTGATTGGGAGTTATATGCCATAGACCTGCCGTTAGGCACTGCACTAAGAGTACTATGGCAGTGCAGTAGGCAGTTCACTAAGCTAGTGCAGTGAGTGAGTGAGAGAAAGAGAGAGAGAGAGAGAGAGAGAGAGAGAGAGAGAGAGAGTGAATGATTCAACATGTATGACCTGCCAATGGCTGTCAATGCTGTTTATTGATTGATATTACATACTGGAGAGAAGAGATTGTTGAACTATTGAATCTGTGTGTTTTTACTAAGCCTAGATGTTAATGACAATGAAAATAAATGACTAAGATAATTGGAAAAGTTATGTGCCATGGATCAGTAACTATATAGATACTTTGAGAGGAAGATGTTTTTCTTAAAAAAGACTTTCTCATAATCTCAAACTCTCCAGTGTCGGGGAGTGTTTATTTCAATTTCACTGTCAAAAAAATGCTGAAGCCATTAGTTTTCCCTCCCCTTCACTAACAATTTAGCTAGTGTTTCAACAAGGCCGACTCCAAGAATTAATTAAGGACCAACAATAAATAAATGAATTATGAGCCGAAAACTTGATGTCTTATTGGCTAAGAGATTATCCTGAACGAAACATTAGAACTAATAGCAGAGAACTAATAATCCAGAACTAAAGGTACAGGAGTAATATACTCATCATCATCATCATCTTCGCTCCAATCCCAGCTTAATTACGGTTGTGATACGAATAGTTCCTCTCAACTCCACTCTGTCCCATACCATATCATCAGTAAATTCCTTATTGATCCATTCGCTCGCTTTAGAGGACATTGTAGCAATACACTAAAGTATATTGTAGCAATGCAGGACTAATATACTGAGACACTTACGAACTAATAGTGCAGGACTAATGGTCCAGTACTAAAGTACAGGACTAATAGACACGACAATTAATTTTACGATCGAAGACTTATGATCCAGGACTAGGACTAAAAGTAGAGGAATCATAAACTGGGACAATTAATTTAGAACTAATAGTCCCTGATTGCACTCCAGTCACAAGTATTCGCCCATGCAGCATGCTGTTTACTTTATCATACTCCACAGTGTCATGTCCTGATCACAGACCGGAAGTAACTAATCAACGAGGATGGATGTCGGGATATCCACATCCGCTCAACTGTATTCTTACTGGAATAGAATCCTGCTGCTACAGCTCCATCTCTCGTTTATGCTATATTTGAGGGGAATATCAGAAGCTCGTTTATAATATTAATTTCCAGGAAGATACTCCTTCTTACTTATATAGTATCGGAGTGTTTTTATTAAGCCTATATCAGAAGATAGAATCCTTCTTGGAGGCATTCATACTTAGATGTTGGGTTTATGAAAATATAGAATTGAACCTAAGAATGAGTCCACATGTTCTAAAGAGGCGATTAAAGCAGATTTTCAGTGACATGATTCGCAATCATTTAGCAGTGATCTTAACCTGCAGATCAATTGATGGTTCATATTGCCGATTTACAGTACTCGTTGTTGTTGCTGACGACAGTGACATTCTAATTGGTTGTTACAGAGGTATACCGATCTTACATAATTGTGCCCAAAACGGTTGCAACTGTACCACTAATTGTCTGAATCCGAGCAAAAGCTTGTAAATGTAAAAGCTAATGTTAATATCAGTTTCCTAAATATCACTCTAATAATATCACTCTGTTAATATCACTCTGTTAATATCACTCTGTTAATATCAATCTGTTAATATCACTCTGTTAATATCACTCTGTTAATATCACTCTGTTAATATCACTCTCTTAATATCACTCTGTTAATATCACTCTCTTAATATCACTCTGTTAATATCACTCTAAAGTGATGTCAGTGACGGGAGAGCCCGGGATTTGAACCCAGCTGACAATAATCCGCGGTCGAATGCCTTACCGACATCGCTACTGGTTCCTGCCAATAGTGACACCAATCATGGTAATGACGCAATCATGGCAATGATGCAATCATAGTAATAAGGCAATAATAGTAACTGTGAAATCATAGTAATATTACAATCATAGTAATGACGCAATCATTCTAAAAATGTAATATTAGTAATAGTACGAGCACAGAAACAGTGCAAACTTAGTAATGATGCGCATTCTTCTTTCGAAACTCGAGATCTATTTGTTATTTTTTGAAACAAATGCTACGAGCCTACGATTGCAGTAAACAGTAAATTACAAAACGAATCCTGAATCAAAAGGATCCAAGTGATACTCCGTATAATCTTTAATTTATTTATTAGCCGTTCAATCTTCGACATAAACTTAGCAATCTAATATATTATTCTATTTGGATCTGCACTGTTGCACTGTTTTTATGTCGCTTTCTCTTCGGTCTTTCTTACTAGTGTACGTCATCGTGTGGTGCTTATGTGGCAGCCGGTGCATAGTCTGCTTATGACGTCCCTGACATTGCCTTGTTACGAGGACCCGTATTTTATATTCTTATTGATTGATTGTTTTAACATTTTACAAATTTTAACGAATTTGTCAAACCAAGAAGCAAATAAGTTTATATCTCTACTAAATCCATAATTCTGATTGTCCATTATCAAGGAAACAACTGTTTACTTAATTTCGTAGCATCATTTCTTGTAATTCTGCTGCAGCAGATCAGCTACACCCTTAGCTACTGCGGGCTTCTTGCCTCACAAACATCATTGCATTTCAAGTTTTAAGTCAGTTGATTCTACTGCCTCGGTAACTTGTTCATTGCAGATGACGATTATGATTTCTGAGCTAAATCTGAAGTAAAAGTTTGCCTCGAGTCGAAAAGAAATCGGAAATAGACAAGTTCTTTCGATTTATTTACAACTCTCGATTAGCTGTAAAAGCTTAGCCGCTGCGTCTATAGTTTATTCTCCTTAGCCATCTCTCAATCTCTTTTCATATCTCACTCTCTTCTCATTTCTCACTATTTTTTCATCTCTCACTCTCTTTTCATCTCGCTCTGTATTTGCTTCGACTGCTCTGTCGCTTTAGCAGCTCAAACTGCTACTTCAGCTGCTAAAGATTTTACTTCAGCTGCTAAAGCTGCTACTTCAGCTGCTCCAGATATCACTTTAGCTGCTCAAGCTCTTACTTTAGCCTCTCAAGCAGCACCAATAACTTAGCTGTTTCATTAGCTGCTGAGGCCGTTTCTTTACTGAAAACTTTAACGTTTAACGTTTCGTTGCAGAAAACATTAACAGTTCTCTTGCACAGTTGACATCAGCTGCACAGAACAGCTGCACAGAACAGCTGCAAAGAACAGCTGCAAAGAACAGCTGCACAGAACAGCTGCACATAGCAGCTGCACATAGCAGCTGCATCAAGCTCCTGAGCAGCTGTACGGAACAGCTGCTTCACATCGGATGTTTTTCACACTTGACGTAAACTGTAAGTATCAGCAGCGGTGAGATGGTGTGACGTGTGATGATTGCGTGTTGTAGATGAAAGAAGAATCATAAGCTGTGATCTTAACTCTTTCTCCCCCACCCACTGGCAGAACAGAACACAAAATCACTTAACATTCTCTACAATAATAGTAATACAATAGCTACGTGCTAATCAAACTGTGTAGAATTAGAATTTGAAATGTTATCATAAAAATTCTAATAATTTTTAAAAATAAACAAATGAATATTATCCTAGGGCTAAAGAAAATCTCAGTTAAGCTTTATTGACTTATTAACTATATTACAGAAACTTCTTGCTTCTTTCGATTTGTTTATTAGATATTGGATTTACAACGATTTTTCGGATCCTTTTATTCTTCGTTCGTTTTTTCTTCAGTTTCCTAGTGCTCGATGATGTCTTTGATGACAGCAGTGGTCTAACTTATTTGTTGCTGTAGTAGTACTCTCTCTCTCCTACTCTCTCTCTCTCTCTCTCTCTCTCTCTCTCTTAGTGTTCTGCTGAGTGACAGGTCCTAGGTACATACTCCAACTCCAATGCTGCAGTTTACGCTTCATAAAGAATACACTATCGATCAACGAGTGAATCCATTCACAAAAGGCTAAGCGTTATCCATACTTTATGTAGCCTATGGCTTGGGAACAATATGTCTATTGTAGTGGTTTTCCGTTGTCTTCTTCTCTTCTTGCTCAATCACCTCTTACGACACCTGCAATGATGCATATTACGGCTGGTCTATTCTTCAGAATGCCTGACTCAACATGGAACTACTATTCCTATAGTTGGCAAAACTTGGGATTGAGAAGTTAAACAGCTTCAAGAGCTGTCAAATGTAGTATTAACTTACTATAGAAGCGAAGTCGTTGGAAGTATAAAAAGATATGTGAAAATCTGTTCATAAGTAAGTGCTATCGAGTCCCGGGGCAAACAAAAACTGCTATATATAATATTAAATATGCATAAATTATGTTATAATATGGATATGTTATGTTATAATTATGTATATGTATATGTAATAATATATAATTCTATATTATATATATATATATTATATATACTATAATATATATATTATATATATTCACTAGAAGTTCACTATTATATATATATATATATATATATATATATATATATATATATATATATATATATATATATATATAGTGCATAATGCAAAGTGCAAAGTTCAATTGGTTTAATATAAAGATTAAAAAAAGGTAGACAGGAACGCAGACAGAGACACTGAGGGAACTTCTAGGCAGACATTCAGGCATGAGATTATTTCTGCTGCAGTGGACTACTTCCCAGCACTGCACTGACGGATCTGGTATCCATGGAAACGTCAGAATTTCCGGTAATGTAGTCGAACCTTGCTCCGTGAATCATAGAGACGTAGAGCGAAGAGATTCCTGGGGTTTAAGTGATGTGAACCATGAGCATCAGCAGCTAAAAACTAATAGAGATTTAAATGGATCTAAATGGATGTGTTAAATATTTTTAATTGATGGTAATATTCGCATTGAATTCACTCGTCGCTCAGAAAACACTAACACCTCTATCGTCAATACTTGTCGTATTCTGCACATTTTTAAATATGGCATAAAATTCACTATATACAGTATATTGCTCTGGATGACTGGACGTTAATATTTTCTGAAAGCAATAATTGTATCAGAATCTACAATGGTTGATCTAAAGTAGTGAAAGGGAAGCGAAAGTTTGCGAAGCAGTCGTTTACAATTTGTGCTAGATAGAAAGGTTAAAATTGTCCGTACAAAAGATAATATCTTTAAAAATATATTTTGTTATAAAATTATATAATATTTTGAAATGTGAAACTTCCTGAAGTTTGAATAAAAGCACCAGATAGGGCTAAGCTCTAAATTCAGCCTATACAGAGCAGTGCGAAACATTGATTTGACATTTCGTAGCGACAAACTTTCTTATTAATGAAATGGGATCTAAAAATATATGTATAATTTCATTGACGCAGATATTAAACAATTGTATGAGTGAGTGAGTATTGATTCTTAAAGAGTCTCGGCAACTAGATATCGTTATGCAGAGCATGCATATGGTTTCTAATACAGCTACAAATCGGTTAACTCTATATCTCTATCTCTTTTAGTGCACTAAGTGAAAAATTGTCATTGCCAAGACTTTAAATTACATGATCCTTTAAAGGAAATTCAGTCTAAAGCTGTAAAGCCGACGTTAACGCCAGTTTCTTCTCTTCAAATCGATACCAGTGTTGTGGGCGAGACCAGGATTTGAACCCACAAAAAACCGATCCACGATCGGACATCTCACTGAAATGCTGATGTCGGTGCCTTATATTTGGCACCGACAAATGCATCATACATTTAATGTATGTATGTTTCAGTGCCAGTCAGCGACAAACTTTCATACAAATTATGATACAATAGAACCAGAACTTCATATTTCTTGAGAAATCTTCTATCACTCTACATTCTAAAGCAACATCTGTGCACCAGTGCTACACTCGAGTCCTAGCTGCAGCTTCTGCTGAACAAACAATTGTATAGTTATGTCCAGCAGCGCGCTTCAATCGATTCCTCGCGAGATTGCGAATAAACAGAATGGGAAGACGATTCAGCTCGTGCAGCTGATGCTGCAGCTGCTGCAGCTGCTGTATCATCAGCTGCTGCAGCATCTGTTTCATCAGCAGTAGCAGTATCTACTGTATCAATCATTGGCGGCCAAAGAAACTTCTGCAACTTTTTCTGTCGCTTTAAAAATACTGAGGCAGCGAGTGCTATATCTGTAGGAACTAGCGTATCTGCAGTATCTGTCTATAGCATGTTGCATGACAATATGTAGCCAGTATAGCATCTTTAGCCAGTATAGCATGTGTAGCCAGTATAGCATGTGTAGCCAGTATAGCATGTGTAGCCAGTATAGCATGTGTAGCATGTGTAGCATGTGTAACATCTGGAGCATCTGTAGCATCTGTAGCATCTGTAGCATGTGTAGCATCTGTAGCCAGTATAGCATCTGTAGCCAGTATAGCATCTGTAGCCAGTATAGCATCTGTAGCCAGTATAGCATGTGTAGCATCTGTAGCCAGTATAGCATCTGTAGCATCTGTAGCCAGTATAGCATGTGTAGCATCGGAAGCTTCTGTAGTATCGGTAGCATGTTTAGCGTCTATAGCATGTGTAGCAAGCATAGCAACTATATAGTGTGTGTATCATCTGCGGCATCTGTAGAATTTGTAGCATGTGTAGCATCTTTTGCATGTGTAACATGTATAGCATCTGTAGTTTGTGTAGCATCTGAAGCATTTGTAGCATCTGTAGCATCTCTAGCATGTGTAGCATCCTTAATATCATTAGTATCAGTGCCATCAGTTGCTGCAATATCGGGTCAGGAAACATAAGCATTTAGTTGAAGAACTATATATGATTGGAGAAAATTAGAAATCTCTCAAATCTATATAAAATCAATGTAAGCTCATGTAACCATACAAGTTCCTTCAATTTATCTATTGGATTCTAAATTAGTCAATAGGCCAAGGAAATCATAGTGAGTCGACTATTGCAAATAAAGCGAAAGAAGTTTTTAAAAATATGAAAATAGGGATCTACCGGCTTGCTGGGCTGACTGCTGATGTTCACTCATTTATAACATAACAATAACATAGTGCTACTGTCGCCCATGCATCCTGCATTATGTGATAATAATGTTCTTTCTGAAATGAATGATATATTATTTTGCATATATATGCAATACATAAGCACAGGCACATTATATTTTAGATCTTCCTGCCTATACATCAATAATGTAATATGCATGTTTATTATATGTACACTTTTATTATTACCTACACAGAGAAATTTTCTTAAACGAATTATTCGAATTATACGAATTAGTCACGTATTTTACAAATGTTGCAGCAAGCTGTCATGATGAAGTCCCATAGATCTAGGCGCATTCTAATCTCACGAGGATTATCAGAAATAGATTAGAGTTTGGTCGAGATGTCGAGATTTAAGAGATGCGAAGCAATAGATAACTAGTCCGTAGCCGTCACATAACCTTGGGGTGTCATTTTAAATCTAAATTATAAGGTATAAATATTTAAATCGTTTTATATTATTCAAAAGTTATTAAATATGTAAAATATTTATAATAAGCCTTGTTATATTATGTAATTGTTATTGTTGTTATATTGTTATTTATAATATTCGCTCTCTCTTTCTCTATCTCTCTTAGTCACTGCCTACTGGCAGGTCCATCGTATTTAAGCCTTCGCTCTTCTCTGTCTCTCTCTCTGTCTCTCTGTCTCTCTCTCTCTCTATCTCTCTCTCTCTCTCTCTCTCGCTCTCTATCTATCTATCTATCTATCTTCCGCTTTCCTCTTCAGGTCCACATACGAGTGGATCTTTAAATCGTCTAAAATTCCTAATTTTGGTTTTAATATGCTTATTTATTATACTATTATTATCAGTTTAATAAAAACTACGTAATTTTATAATATAGGCTTACTTACTGATGTAGGCGTTTATTGTTATTCCTAATTCACCTGAACTCCACTGTGTTGTGGCGTGTGTACTTTTTAAACTCGCTTTCACTGGATTGAATTCTTTGCATTGTCTCTAAACATAAAGCTGGTAAAAAGCTCATGTTAACATCAGGTAGCACTAGCTCACTCACTCGAAAAGGACGGGAGAGCCCAGAATTTGAACCCCGAACTTCCTGACCCGCGGTAGAATATCTTACCGACATCACCACAGGCTCCAGCCGTAGCCGGTCGATATCTTTCAGTCACGTATTTTACAAATGTTGCAGCAAGCTGTCATGATGAAGTCCCATAGATCTAGGCGCATTCTAATATCACGAGGATTATCAGAAATAGATTAGAGTTTGGTCGAGATGTCGCTCTCAACTTGGAGTGGCGATCATTGCCCTAACAAAGTGTCAGGCCCGTCAAATCTCCATGGAAATTATTTATGTATAACGTATTATCACCTCTTTAATTACAAACTTAATTGCAAAACTGAAGTTGACCTTAGAAGTTGTTTTAGGCGTTAATTAAAATTCATCAGAGTCAATTATATATTTCCAAACGGCACCTTCGCTGTACATATTTCACTAAAAGTCAATCGGAAATAGGCTTATTTTGGCCAGTCTTGTAAATTTAATTACTCGCTCAGTTAACTAACGTATTAGTTCCATATCTAATAATGCAACTTGCTTGAGAAAATTAACAAAAAACAAATCAAGTTTTTATAGTTGTATTTCAATGCAAAAATTCATTGGGCCTATATAACATAGATGTAGGGCCAACAGTTTAACTCCAATTCTTGGAAACTCGGCTTCTCATCCTCAGATAGTTATCCGTTGTCTTCTTCGGTAGTGGTCTTAATATATCAGTGCACTGCCTACTGCCTACTGCCTACTGCCTACTGGCCATTGTAATTTCTATTCTGCAGGCTTACAATGTAAAACATAAACATTTTGAGCCAATTAAATGTTTAATAACTTCTGGAGATCATAGATTATTCAGTCCGGAAGAATGAATTCACGAAATAATCGTATTAGAATAATTAAAGGAAGATATGTCAACAATCTGTTGACGCGTTTCTTGATAGTGAATAAAACGAGAGCTGAAATAGAATTAATTTTAAGATTTATTGACTTATGGCAGATCTGAGTTTAAGAAGTTCACAGAGAGAGAGAGAGAGAGAGAGAGAGAGAGAAGAGAGAGAGAGAGAGAGAGAGAGAGTGAGAGTGAGAGAGAGGAAGAGATTATCAGAGAGAGAGAGAGAGAGAGAGAGAGAGCAAAAGAAAGAGAAAGAGAGATCATCAGAGAGAGAGTGAGAGAGAGGGAAAGAGATTATCAGAGAGAGAGAGAGAGAGAGAGAGAGAGAGAGAGAGGGAGAGAGGAAGAGAAGGAGAAAGCGAGAGAATGAAGGATAGAAATATAACTTCACTGATAGCGCTTACGTGCTACAATACCGACGTTATATCATCAGCAGGCGTTTCTTGTAATTTATACTGGAATGTGCCACTTGCTGATTTGAGGGGGGATTCCCTGTGGAGAGAAGGGGGCGTTACTCCACCTGGCGGTAAGAACTTATAAATCCGCACGTGGATCTACCACAGGAGTCCTGTTACCAATTAATCTTCCATTCACCGACGTCTCCTGGTAAATCTCTCCAGCCTCCATTTCATCACCGCAGTGGCAGCAGCTACAGCAAACAGCAGCTACTGCGAGCAGCAGCTACTGTGAGCAGCAGCTACCGCGAGCAGCAGCTACTGCGAGCAGCAGCTACTGTGAGCAGCAGCTACTGTGAACAGAAGCTACTGTGAACAGCAGCTACTGTGAACAGCAACTACTGTGAGCAGCAGCCAGTGTAGAGTATAAATAAACTATTCACTGGCTGGAGCCAGTGGCGTAGTCGATATGATACTCGACCGCGGATCAGTATGTGCGGGGTTCCAATCCTGGTCTCGCCCGTCACTGACATCGCTTTCGAGTGAGAAAATTTATGTTAACTCTAGCTTTAGCTTTTTTAAAATGCAATTTAAACCAGCCTGTTTACATCTCATTATTAAGTTATGTTACCGTAAATTGATGTTTTAAGTTTTGTTTTACCTTCATTGTGTCGGGTTGCTTACGAATAGACCAACCGTGGACTGAAAGCGTTCTAAAATGCGATAATGCAATAAGATCCAAACCAACGATAGAAAGGTTACTAATGAGGGCCTAGGCTTCAGAAATTGCTATAAAATTTTTAAATCCCGACCCTAGCTAAACTATAGGATTCAAGGGAACATGATGATGATGATGCTGATGATGATGATGATGCTATAAGCTTTTTGAATTAAAGCTATGTATACTGAAGGAATATTCTACTATCAATCCCCGGATCTGAATACATTAGAGCGTAGTTACATATGGCACTAGAGAATCGTTATTTTTAAGGCTATGACACTTTTAAGATTCTATTTTTAAGATTATAAAACTTTTTTGAACGATTTACTGTCCATGAGAAATATCTTAAAATGAAAAACCGCATTTATAATGTTCGTTCTCTGCATGCAGATGGCCAGATTCACTGTAGCATTATATGGATATATATCTTAAGAATCAACTTACTGTCAAATAACCACATCAGTGTAGATGATTGACCCGCGAATGTTTTGACATGAATGGTCAAAGGAAATTCGTAAAATAAAATAGAATAAAGTACAATTGGTCTACAATACTTAAATCATTGCTACAGGGTTGCAAGTCTTCACTTTGCAAATTATGCATTCTACGCTAATCATCTCTTAAGAATTAGTTGTTTGCAGGATCAATTCGCAACTTTTCGAACCTACTTGAAATTATATTCTGAAACTATATTAATCTATCAAAATTTAAAAAGCAACTAAAAATGCAGACTCTAGAGAATCTGCTTTCTCTCATGGGTGTAACCAAACAAACGAAATATATGCAGAATGCTATAGATTGGCTGAACGTAGACTCGTTCTAGTTTTCATTCAGCCGGGTTTGGTCATTTTCACAAGTTTTATGAGCATTAGGAATTGTAAAGAAAACTGCGTTAAATCCGCGTCAGTATACTTTTACATCACGCGGGCCATTGCACTTAATTTATGCATGTAATTTGTGCAGGTAATTTGTACGTGTAATTTATGCATGTAATTTGTAGGCCTACATGTAATTTTGCATGTAATTTGTACATTTACTAGCACGATGCCATTGAATTACCAACGTCTTTGTGGCGACTAGTGTATCACGAATTTAAAATGATAACTCAACGGTTACTCTTGAGTTAACTAGGCCTATTAATTATATATTGGCCTATTAATAGCTTTATTAAAA